>CM040122.1:136191584-136791584 GCA_022559845.1 Amorphophallus konjac
CTAGCTCGCTGGCAAAGTTTTCTCTCCCGGTTCGACATCACCTTCATCGTGCAGAAAGCAATCAAGGGATATGCTATTGCCGAGCACCTGGCTCATTCTCCTATCCCTCGCACTGATTCCATTCAGGATGAATTCCCCGATGAACACCTGGCGGTGATCACTCATCTTTCTTTCTGGTCCCTCCACTTTGATGGTGCCCTTAATTCCCAGGGCAGCGGAGTCGGGGCTGTTCTCCTTACTCCAGAAGGGGTAACCATCCCCGTGGCATATCAACTCTCATTCCCCGCCACCAATAATATAGCCGAGTATGAGGCCCTCCTTGCCGGTCTGAAACACGCCTACATCTTGGGCGCGCGATACCTAAACATCATAGGAGACTCCCAGCTGGTGCTGCATCAAGTTTTGTCAACCTACCGCACCCACGATCCTAAGCTCAAACCCTACCAGGATCTGGTCACGCTCTTGGCCAGGCAATTCAGGAAACTCATCTATATTCACACTCCTCGCTCTCAGAATATCTTGGCCGACGCCCTTGCGTCGCTCGCCTCTTCTCTATCACTCCCCCTAAGTCGCGCCACTGAGACCATTGTGGTCCAAAGGCTAGACGTTCCTTCCCTGCAGGATCCCTGATTCAACAATCTTAGGATGTCCGTAGAGAAGAAAATAGAAAGGGAGGAAATAAAAGAGGTTTCATTAACTGAGCTCGAGGAGATCATTGAAGAGGAAGAATTGCCGTGGTTTTATGAGATCGAGCAATACTGCAAGGATGGTATATTTCCGGAAACGGCCAACGCTGAGCAACGAAAAGCCATTAGAAGAGTCGCCGCCAGATACACGATCATCGCCGGTGAATTGTATAGGCGGGCTCTAAATGGAGTTCTAATGAGGTGCCTAGATGACGAAGAAGCTTGGAAAGTCGTGGAAGCAGCCCACTCCAGCGAGTGTGGAGGGCATGTAAACGGACAGGCCTTGGCAAAGAAGATTCTTAGGCAGGGCTATTACTGGCCAACCCTAGAAGAAGATTGCTCCACCTATGTCCGTAGGTGTCTTCAGTGCCAGATCCATGCCGACAAAATTCACGCTCCGGCCTCTTCTCTTCATCCTATTACGGCCCCCTGGCCATTTTCTATGTGGGCCTTTGACATCATCGGACCCCTCGCTGATCCGAACTCTGCTGTTAAACAAAAATCCTTCATTCTGACGGCTACAGAATACTTCACCAAGTGGGCCGAAGCTGAAGCTTATGCAGAAATCAAAGCCACCACAGTATGCCGCTTCATCATGAAGAACATTATCTCGCGATTCGGAGTGCCAAGTAGCATCGTCACCGACAACGGGCCTCAATTCATCTCACAAGAACTCCAGGACCTCTGTAAGAAATTCAATATAGTTTTGCATCATTCATCACCATACTACCCCCAAGGTAATGGCCAGGCTGAGGCCACGAATAAGACCCTTCTCAAAATTATCAAGAAAACATGTGAATCACATAAATTTGCTGATTGGGCCGACAAATTGATAGAAGCTCTATGGGCCTACCGCACCTCCGTCCGCACTCCCACAGGGCAGACTCCCTTTGCCCTCACTTATGGAATGGAAGCGGTGCTCCCGTATGAAATTATAATCCCTTCCCTAAGGGTGCAGCTGGATAAGGAACTTAATCTCGACGAACATCGAGAGGCGTTGCTAGTCCAACTGGAACTCTTAGACGAGAAGAGGTTGAATGCGGCCAATCATGTCTCAGTGTATCAAAAGCGTGTCTCACGATATTTCCAAAAGAAGGTCATTGAGAGGAAATTTCAAGTGGGTAATATGGTTTTAAAACGCAAATTCATCAGGTCTGCAGGCCCCAGGTCTAAGTTGTAACCCAACTGGGAAGGGCCCTTCGTAATCAAGGAAGCTTATCCAGGCAATGCGTATCGTCTAATTAACTCGGAGGGGGAGGAATTGCCAAACCCGTGGAATGGACTGTATTTAAAGCGTTTTCATCCATAAAAATAAAACCAGTGAACGGCTCGGTGGCAGGGCATACCCCATCAAATTGCGAAAGGAGGACCCAGGTCCAGCATCTCACACACTACACGACCCCGTGGTGCGGTATTCTCTCATGCTACCCGACACCGTTTCTCCTTTGGCCATGCTCGGGGAAGGTGGAAATCCTTGTATTTCCTCTCTCTCGGTTGAAGATAGGGGCAAGTGGTGAATAAGGGGGCGAGAACTGACCCAGATTCCCCGTTAAAAAAGGTCTCAAATAGGGGCAATCCGTTAAGACCTCACTCCGCAAAAGAAAAAAAAGAAGAGGAAAGCAAAAAAAAAAAAAGAAAAAGAAAAAAGGAGAAAAGAACAGGGGCAAAATCAAAAGATAAAGCCGAAAGTACAAAGCCCAAAGGATGCAAGTAGGCATGGCAAGAGTGGCAGTACAGTTTCCCCGCGGGACGTTATGAGCCCGGTCGCATGCGTGCCTAGAGCGGGTGAAGGTTCGATAACGGATATAGAGCCCCGGCGCAACAGACCAGATTCCTTGAAAAGGGGGGGTCCTGGGAAAGAACTCAAGCCCTAAAAACCTCTACACCTATCGTCGGCTTTTCTACTCAATCTTTTTACTTTCCCAAGGAATGAATCCCACCCCGGGTATGGCCTCAGCAGAAGCACCGTCGAGCAGAGTTGACTCCAATCACGCGCGGTCCCCCTTCCCGCACGTGCTGAGCCTTGGAATTCCGTAGCAAGACGGGAAGGTCCCTGCTATTGAGACTCGAGCTGGTTTCAAAACCCAAAAAAAAGTCAAATATTTCAAAACCCAAAAAAAAGTCAGATATTTCAAAACCCAAAAAACGTCAGATATTTCAAAACCCAAAAAGTCAGATATTTCAAAACCCAAAAAAAGTCAGATATTTCAAAACCCAAAAAGTCAGATATTTCAAAACCCAAAAAGTCAGATATTTCAAAACCCCAAAAAAATCAAATATGTCAAAACCCAAAAAAATCGAATATTTCAAAACCCAAGAAAAATCAAATATTTCAAAATTCAAAAAAAATCAAATATGTCAAAACCCAAAAAAATCGAATATTTCAAAACCCAAGAAAAATCAAATATTTCAAAACCCAAGAAAAACCAAATATTTCAAAACCCAAAAAAATCAAATATTTCGAAATCCAACAAAAATCAAATATTCTAAGAATGAAATCAAAAACTTACATGTTTCCCTCTTGCATTCATCTGCATTTCTCGCACTTTGACATTTGCCTATTTAATAAGGCTCAACCCCCTTGACCAAAAGTCCAGAAAGGGTTATCTCCTAACTTGCTATAGGCAAGGGGCTGAGCCTAAAATAGATTTAATATGTTTCATGTTTGCATGTGTGCAGGGGCAGGTTGAAAGGGCAGTTGACTCGGGACCGCATGAGTATTCAATCCTCGCATTAGCCTATGCAATCACATCACATCATAATCGTATTACAAAGCTCAAACTCAATCTCATCAAATCTTATTCATGTCATATATCAAGCTGTCCGAATGTAAAGTCCTATCCCATATCATCATAAAAACAGAAGAAAATCACTCAGTCCGCCGCTGGGCATCCCCGCGAGGACGTATCTCTCTCAACTCCCTAAGATAAGCCTGTCTAGTCTCTGGAGCCTCCTCGACCTCTGCCGGTAGGGTGCGTACCCTACTCACCTCCCACATGATCAGCGCACTTCTGACCGTCTGCTCGTCCTCCTCTGTCCCGATCCTCCCTGCCTGTAGCATGGGAAGGTGGGGTAGCATAGGTAGCACCATCCGGGGTAACCCAATCTGCAGGTGGCATCTGTGTGGGCTGTACATCGCTAAGGTAGTGTCACTCACGAGCCTCAAGTCCAAGCCGGCTCTCCTCGGTAGCCTGATGGTGGTATCATGGAGGAAGTCCGGGCGCATCACGAACCTATCCAGGGGCAGCCTGTTGATGTACGGGTGCCACTCGTCCCTGGTCTTCAGCTCAGCCGTCCCACACTCAACCTGTCGAGAAAACCTGAAGGCGCCCCCTATGAAGTAAAGGGGATGGCTCCCAAAGATCCTGCTAACTGAAGTAATGTCCTCCCTCAGGGTAAACTTCATCCTAACTCCCATCCAGCACTCCAATAGGATCATCGAACCAAAGAGAGGACCTCCTAAGGCTGCTGAAGTTAGACCCTCGTACAGGTAAGCTAAGACAGCCTGAGAGATGGAAAACCCCTGCCAAAGGCCGCTGATGGTGCTGAGTAAAGGAGTCTCTAGGACATGGTTGGCTGTAGGGAAAAGGATGGCCCCGCATAGGCAGATGGACGCAGATTTGGCTATGGCTTCAACCCACCCGCACTTATTCCGGCAATGCTCCACTACCTACTGGCTTAGAGGAAGGAGGTGGATGTGGCGAGGGCCCACAAAGGTACGAACATCCCCGCTGTCAGGTATGAACCCCCCTAGGATGAGTTTTGGGTCTATAGGGGCAACGGTATGGCATATCAAGTCTTCCTCCCCCACCTTGGACCTAGGGAGCCCGAAGTAGGTCTCTACCTCCTCTAGCAAGATAGTGGCCTCAAAAGATGGGAAGAAGAAAGTATGGGTCTGAGGGTGCCAAATCTCCATCAGAGCGGATATACTATGCCAGTCTAAAGAAAGTTTAGGGTAGTTCTGACCTAAAACTAGGAGAGAGTGTAGGTGCCAGGATTTGAGAAGGTGGGTCACCCCGAGGGGCAATGCACGGACCATGGGAGCCACCCACTTTAAACTAGAAAAGCGTCTCGGGCCGGGAAGAAGCTGAAAAGAAGGAGAAGGTAAAGGGTGTAAAGAGATATAAGAGGAAATTGAGAGATGGAAATATGAACATATTCTGATCGAACTTACCTCTCTCATAGGGGTGGTACTGAGATGTCGAGGAATCAAGCTTAGTCGTTGAATCGCTTCCCGCTCCTTTCTAGCCGGCCGCGGTCCTTCGAACAACGCACCCTCCGCAGGACTTCCATCAAAGGCCCTCTTCATGTTGAGATGATGAGAATCAAAGATTTTAGGCTTTGGGAGAGGGAGGATGAATGAGTTGAGGGTTCAGGCCTCCCTACTACTTATAGGGTTCATTAGGGAGCCTAAGCCTCTTAGGATTAGACCCAGATAAGTCTAGGACAGGTTTAGATAGGGTTGTGATAAGTTCAAGGCGCATTGCCCTCGGGCTGGGGACTCTCCAGGGAGTCCCCTCTCGGGCAAATCGGACGTGGGATTGGACGGTCTTACGATAGACCGTCCATACCTTGTACGGTCCCTCATCAACCGTCCTTCTCTCCAAGGAAGCCCGAGCCCGGTGACTTGTGCGGCCCTAAATCCGCCGTTCCACCATTCCTACGGTTTACATGGAACCGTCCCAATAAATTTAAGCGGCCCTTATAGAACCGCTCTTATCTACGGACGGCTAGGGGAGAACCGTTCATGTGCTCTGTGCCCCCAATTAACCTGCTCACTCATGTCTCAATCATTTAGCGCTCTCATCTCACTCAAGTCGGCGTGTGCGTCTCTCATCTCACTCAAGTCGGCGTGTGCGTCACTCATCTCACTCAAGTCGGCGTGTGCGTCACTCATCTCACTCAAGTCGGCGTGTGCGTCACTCATCTCACTCAAGTCGGCGTGTGCGTCACTCATCTCACTCAAGTCGGCGTGTGCGTCACTCATCTCACTCAAGTCGGCGTGTGCGTCACTCATCTCACTCAAGTCGGCGTGAGCGCTCTCATCACACTCAAGTCGGCGTGTGCATCACTCATCTCTCTCTGGCTAAGCGCGCTCCTCAAACTCATTTTGCCCACTCATACATACATTCATCCACAAAGCAAACGAAAAACAAAGGCATACATATCACTAATCATGTCACATCATGTACAAAGACGGGCCCAGTACAACCAGTCAAGCAGCTCCCTCTCCCTGGCCCCCGTCGCTGTCTCCACCGCCCTCATGCCTCTTTGGGGGAGGCATCGCTGAGGTCGCCTCATCACGCCGCCGCCGGCGCCGCTCCTCCTCCTCGTTCCTCCGATGGCCGGAGGAACCAGTGAAGTAACTCCTCACGGAGCCGTGGGTGCCGTGGCTGCCACTCGCAGTCGCCCTGCTGCGCTACCGACTCGCCTCCTTCATACCCTCCACCTTGCCCTCCAGCCGGGCAACCTGTAGACGGGCCTGCTCTGCCTCACTCCTGTAACGCTCGGCCTCTGCCCGGTAACGGTCCGCCTCGGTAGCACCGGCCCGTAGTCGCTCTAGCTCGGCACGGAGGAGTGCCGTCTCCACTGTGTCCACCGGTCGGCTCCGCGCAGCCTCTTCTCGCACCCGGGCTACCTCCTCCAGAGCCACCACCCGACTCCGCTCCAGCTCCGCCTGGAGGCGAGTCAGCTCGGACGCCTGCATTCACATATCACTATCAGTTGGTCACATTTCATACATTTCATAAGCATAAATAAGCAAGAGGAAGTTTAGATCTGTGTACCCTCTCCACGAGTGCCACCTCGGCCGCTTTGGCCCGCTCTACCATCCGAGTGAAGTCCGCATCCCGATCGGCTCGGTCTGCTGGGGTCTGGACGGAGGAGGAAGAAGGAGCGTCTGGTCCCGCCCTTTGAGCACCCTCGGCGCGCTGCATCCAAATACTCCAGGTCAGTCATAAGCATAATCATAATCATATAGAATTGCATGATTTAAAGAGTCTAGGGTTTAGAACACTCACCAGTAGGGCCAGGGCCTGCCGGGCCTCGTCTCTCTCCCGGATGGTGGAGTGCAGGAGTCCCTGCAGCTCTGCCACTCGTCCTGCAGGGTCAACCTACATTTTAGAAGTCCATGTGTTAGTGCATCATCATATAAGAATCATAAGCATGATAGACAAAGTTTAAGTTTAGAAGTCGTACCGGTCGGTGGGCGCCTCGGAACACCTGGTCCCGGTAGTGCCGTGCGTACGCAGTGTAGTACGCGCTGTCGCTCTCTGCCCGGGCGGTCACCACTCGCCCTCGTGCAGCCCAGTCAGCAACCTGCTCGGCGTTCCTCGCTGTCCAGTCGTACGCCTCGCGGAGTCCCCGGGTCGTCCTCGACACTCGTTCCCCCGCCTTCTCGGGCGCAGGGAACTCAACGGCCGGCTGATAGACCCCGATGGTCCTCATCACCAACCTAAAGTGCAGTGGCTCCACCACATTCATGCAGTGAAGCCACACGTCCCGGCCAGAGAAGGCCAAGGCCTCGGTCACCCACGGCTGGCCCTCCGGGCTCTCCTCCGTGTAAGGAGTCCACCGTACCTGCAAAGAATAGGAAACTACATCAGCATCATCAGGATAGCATGTATTTAAAGAGTCTGAGTCTAGAAACGTACCGAGGTGTACGGTAGAGTGTCCAGGTCGTCCTGCAGCTCCCGGACCTGCCTCCTCAAGGCCATCATTTCCCGGGGTGCTGTCCACCTCCGCGCTATCGGCAGGAGCCCAGGACGGGTCTCCTCGCCTCTCCCCAACCCACGTAGGCGCACGTAGGCCCACACCTGTATCACAAGGTCGTGTCAGCATTCAGTAAGCATATAGAGTTGCATAATTAAGACTAGAGAAGAGAGTCGCACCTGGAGTAAGGGGGAGAAGCCCCCAAGCATCGTCCGACGCGCCGTCGAACTAAGGGTGTCAAAGAGGAAGGCGAGGACCGCCGCTCCCCAAGCATAGTCACCTACATGCTCGAGCTCCTGGAGAAAGGGGAGGAAGCGACAGCTCATCACGTCCGCCCGGGTGGAGAAGAGAAGCCGCCCGAACATCAGCATCAGAAACCGTCGTAGTACTCTGTCTGCCTCTGGTCCCGGTGCCGCTGCAACCCTCGGCCTCGCCAACCCGACAAGCCGCTCCAAGTGCTCCTCTGGTCGCTCGCCCACTGCAACACCAGCTCGTCGAAGACCCAGGCTGTCCTGGAGAGCAGCCCGGGGAAGGAGGGTCGATTGCCTCCCGGTAGTCAGGAAAAGTAGTCCCGCTGACCGGCGACCCGTGCACGCGTAGGCCAGTAAGTCTGGCCACGTCCTCCAATGTAGGGACCATGTGCCCCCACGGGAATAAGAACGTCCGACTCACTGGATCCCAGCGGTCGTGCAGGGCATAGAGCAGAGCTGCGTCGAAGCGACATACCTCGATACTCAGGAAGGGGGCGAACCCCATGGCAGTCAACCGCTCCCTCTGGAAGTCCGGCAGTGCGAGGTACACTGCCCGAACCTACAGCCAGGAGGTACGGGTCCTACGTTTCCCCTGCATTCATCCATCTCATTTACATTAGTCATTTAGTTTCACATTTGGTTCCATATAAATAAAATGCTCAGAGCCCCATTATTGATTTGAAGAACGGTTACTCACGAACCGCTCTACAGATGAGCGGCCTCTCTCAAACCGTTCTGTTTCTCAGGCCCCCCGTTTGAACGGGCTATCCCTAGCCGTTTTCATCATGGACGGATTACCCTGAACCGTCTAGTTGCCCGTCTTCCTAAGGAATAACGGCCCACCTTTGGCCGTATTGTTTTCATGACGGTCCTGTAAGGACCGTATTGTTTCGCTTGGCTACATGATTGGACGGACCCACAGGGTCCGTCTACATTTTGAACGGTGATACCCTCACCGTATTGTGGTTTTAATGCCCCGTTGGCTGTGTGAGTGTGAACGGCGCTCCCTGCACCGTGTTTGTTTGAGGCGGTCCTTTGGGGACCGCATTGTTTTGCGGAACGGTTTCTGTTAAACCGTTTTACCGCCGTCGTCCCCGACGACGGTGGAGGCCCCCCAGCCGGCTGGGAGACCTCCGTGGTCCCTAAACCGACCCCCCTAGACCCCTCTAAGCCCCTGAACTAACATGCATGGAACGAAAGTAAAAGAAATGGGAGGAAAGGTGGGGAGAACCTACCTCGGGATCGCGTGGTTTCTTGGCCGCCCCCGCGGGCGGCGGTCCTCCGGCAACCTCCTCCTCGCCGGCAGGGGCCTCTTCGTCGGCAGCAACGATGGCGAGCTCTTCCATCGTCACCCCGGGCGTATCTCCCTCCTCCGACGGCGGTGGCGGTTGCTCCGGCGGCGGCGAGCCCTCACCGGCGGTCGACGGCCTGGCCGCCTGGTGTTTCGTCCGGGTCATCAAGTGGGCTGGGGGGAGATTGAGAGAGGGAGGGAGGTTGAGAAGAGAGAGTGAGAGAGGGTGAATGAGGGCGTTTGAGCCCCTTCGTTCCTTCCACCGTCGGTTACGGTGGAGGGAAACGAGGGGGTTCCCTTTTTTTCGAGGTTGCAGAGAAGAACGGTCTATCGTTAGACCGTTCATTTTGTGAACGGTGCGCCTATAACCGTATATATCTCTTGACCGTTAATTTCAAGGCGGTTGGAATTCTATGCCCGAGCGGTTCCTATGGAGCCGTTCATATTATAAACGGTGCCGTACCAGCCGTTCATCACTGGCAACCGGCCCTGTGAGGTTTGTTTGAAGGCCGGGTTAGAACGGCTAATGTAGGGCCGTTTGGAATATTGCACGGTTGAGATACGGCCGTATATCTGGTTGATGTATTTAGATCATGAATATTGAATATTTTCTTTGGAAATGCATCTCTTAACCACTTTGGCAGCATCATTTCAGCTTGTCTCGCCGTTTCGCCTGCACAGGTAAGTCAGGTATGGCCTTCTATCCCTAAAACCCTTATTGCATTATTATATGGTATTATATTAGTTCGAGAGCCGGCAGGTTTCTTATGTGTCCCAGGATCTGATGTTCCCCTTCAACAAAAACAATGATGATCCAGGCTCATGTACCTAACCTTCGGATAGGCCGTTAAGTTGGGATGCCACGAGGAGGACGGTTCTATCCGCACGCTGTGGTTGCGGACGGTATCTTGACTCTGATATTCCCAGCTTAATAATACTACTCTCGAATATTTTATATTTTAATCTTTCTTCGCATTCGTTTTAACGATTTCTTTTACTTTTAGCCCAGCATGCATCATGCGCATCCTTTTGAGCTTTCATGCCTCATAGTCTGCTTAAGAAATGTCCCGTCAAGTGATGGTCAGCTGTGTGTCTCAATGCTCGAGTAAGATGAACTAATTCCATTCCGAATTCGAAGGTTTTCTTTGGTCGGTTCGTTGGGGTCGGTTGACTGAAAGATCCCCGTCTGGAGCTTTAGCATTTTTTCTTTTGTGGCCCCCTCGTTGGACCGCGGGATTGTGTCCCCCATGAGGTTGGTCTTGTCAGTTGATTTCGTTTAGTTTAGTCCCTCCAGATTGGCGTCGCCTTTTGGTCAATTACTCCTGACGCTCGGTTCAAGGCTTTCCGAAAGATTCTCATTCGCTTGTTAGTAGAAACGGGTGTCGTTTTACCTTAACGCCCGCTTTTCCGGTCCACTCCGCTGCATTTTCGCTTCGTCTCCATGTTCCGTGTCATCTCCGCTTCACCTCCGCTCGCTCCCCTGCAAAGAGGACGTTAAGGAGGGGCATCTGTTGACACCCGTTTTATGCCGATAAGCTGACTCGTTTCTCTTACTCCCATTAGTTGATGACTCGAGTTGTTCATCATTCATCGGGCCATTTTTGTGGCATGTCGTGGGCTCATTTTATGGGTCGTCTCCCTCCTTGGTGCAATTCGTGGTGATTCGGGGCTTAATGGGCCTTGGCTTTGGTCAATTGAACGTATTTTGCGAGAACCAAGTGCCTAAGGTCATGAACGGCTTAACCTCAACCGTTCAGCAGGTGGGCGGTTGACTATGGACCGTTCATATATTTTGGCTAATTTCTGAGGATTTTCTGAATATCCACCGACAGGCTTTTGTGCGGTGTGATTAGAACCGTTCAATATCATGACGGGCCTATTCCAACCGCCTATATCTCAGAGTCCTACGAGCGCCCACTTTCTCAGAGAATTATCCAAACGATTCGAATTATCACCGATAGAGTGAAACGGTCGTGTTTGTGCCGCCCTAAACTAAAACGGTCTCAATACAACCGTTCATATGTTCAGAGTCCAACGGCGAACATTTCGGCCAGTTCGAGAGATAGTTGGGATAATTTTCTGATTATTCGAGTTTCCACCGACAGGATGGACGGTCCGAATAAGACCGCCCATCCCTTGTGCGGTCTATCGTAAGACCGTTCAAGCCGTCGGCTGCTGATTTTCAACCGATTTTATCCCATTTATCTCATGGTTTTATCCTCAACTTATTTTGACGATTTCTCTGCGGATAATCAACCATTTTCGATGCCGTTTCGTGTGGATGGAAGATTATGATATTATCTACGAATTATCTTTTGTGAGTTCGACCGGAGAATATCTAAAAACCCCGACTTCGAGGCTGGCTTTCTAGGCTCTATAAATAGACCCTAAGGGCCGGACGTCGAAAGGGGGGAGATTTTGGTCGACGGCGAAGCCCTGCCGTATTTTTGAGCGACCTAGCACCAAGGAAGGAGGCTCTCTACGTCCGCACGAGCCTCCGGTCAAGGGAGTAGCCCAGTCTTTATAGTTCTTTCGTTCTGTAGCTTTCGCCGTTTTCCTTCATTGCATGCATTGTTCCCATCCGCGTACCCCCTCCTTCTCATTATCATGCACACAACGATCCCATTTTTTGTCACCCTAGGGGTTTAAAACCCCCCAGGTATTCCCCTTTTCATTTGTTCATGCTTAATTATTCTCGTTTGAATACATACTACATTGTTTAGGGCTAATCTGGGTGTTTCTTCTGTGTCTCAACGTTGTTTCGCAGGTCAGCATCTAATCAGCACGAGGCCCATCCCCTCTGGCCGGCCGGAGAGGGTGGAGGTCGAGCCCCTTTTCAACTTGCTGAGTGAAGGTCCTGAGCGGCTATCCTCCGGCCGTTCATCGGTACGCGCGGTGCATCAACGACCGTTCTTCCCTGGAGCGCGGTCCGTCTAGCGCCGTCCATCTCACTGCAGCAGTTCCTCCCGCATCCCTCGCAGCGTCCTGGGGCGGTCTATCGTAAGACCGCTCAACATAGTGCGGTTCTAAGGGAGCCGTTCATTCCTCAACGCTGCACTAAGGCGAGTGTCTCCCATTTTCCAAGGTACGGCGTGCCTGTCGCGTACGGCATCTTGGTGGCGATCACGGTACTTTGCTTCATTCCCTATTTTCTCTTCCTTCTCTCACTTGTCTCATGCCCTTGACGCACTTTTGACCCTTAGTGAAAGAGGAGAGAGGAGAGAAATATATATCTACAGCGGCGAGGACGTGGGTGACGTCGAGACGATCATGCGGGCGTGCGGCAAGCGTGGGAAGCGTGGGGAGGCGAGGTTCTAAAAGCGTTCTTCGTGGTTTGTGGATGATCCGGCGGAGCATTCGCTCCATTGAGATAGGGTGACGTTCCTTAGCCTCTTGCCGTTCGTTTCTGTGATTTGTAGGCCGCGGGGAGGCCGAGAGAGGCTTGGTTAAGCGGGTTTGGGGTTTTCCATGATTTGGGGAGAGCTCGCCCGATCTATGGTTTTAGCCCGCTATTTCATGTTTTGATGGCTTTGAAGCATGCTAAGGGTCCTTAGGGGTCATTCCCCTTGATTTCCCCCTCTCCGGTGGAGGTATGGGGGCGTGGTTGGAGTTTTTAGGCGTTTCCGCCGTTTTTCGGGTGCGGACTGAGAACGCGCTATACTCCAGTAGCGCGTTCTTGATGGTCGCGCTGCCCCGACAGGGCGCGTTCATTAGAGAAGATGAACAGTAGGGCGATTCTGGTCGCGCTAGGGGTTCCTAGCGTGATCTGCCTTGTCGCGCTAGGGGTCCCTAGCGCGACCTGTCTTGTCGCGCTCGGGGGTCCTAGCGCGATCTTCCCTGTCGCGCTAGGGGGTCCTAGCGCGTTCTTCCTCGTCGCGCTAGGGTTCCCTAGCACGGTCTGTCCTGTCGACTGGTGTTTCTCTTGGGCCGTGTGTGTCCTGGACACCCTGTGGAGTTTCGTGACCGTGTCTTTGGGTGTCCGGAGGTTCCGTTTACCTCGATTAGTGTGCCCGTGGGCTTGGTGGGTCCGGGTGACCCCCAGGTGTTTCGGGTTTCCGTGTTCTCGCTCGATCGAGTCACGGTGGATCGATGTGCACGCGGTGGAGTTCCCCCGCATGTCATGAGTCTTCCTGGAAGATGATCCCCGAGTGGGTCATGTGTTTGGCCGTGGGCGGTGCGTCCGTTTCTTTTCCGACCGTGGTCACCGTGCGATGGTGCTGGTACGTGGGACGGCCCCCGTACTTCGTCAGGTTCGGACGTTGTTTTCCGTTGTCTTGAGAGTCTACTCCTTCTGTGACCCTCCACTAGTCGTAGCCCACCAGTACGAGGTGCTGGTCTCACCTGGGAGTGGTGTACGAGCACCCACCTTGAGACGGTTTGTGGACCGGTTACCGTAGGCCCCTCGTCGGTAGCCAGAGTCCGGCTACGGGGGAAAACCGGTCAGAGGGCCAGACCTAGGACGCGTGGTCTGTGTGTGCACACGTGGTTGGGGGCGGTTGGACCCACGTCGACGGGCGTGACCCCAGCTAGTCACTTGTTTGTGGTTACTTGTGCGGTGTTTGCGCCTTTGGTAGGAGCTACCACGTCAGGCGGTTCACCAGCGGCGCAGTGTAAGACGTCAGGGGACGCTACCGGCTGTGCTTCTAGTGGGTGGTACTCCTGTCGAGTACGGAGTGTCAGACTGTCAGTTGGGCGTTTTCGACCTTCGGGTGTTGCCGGGTTGACCGTTGAGTTTGGTCTTCTCACCGCGACACGTTTGTCGGTTCACGTGCTGCAGGGCTTCGTTCGGTTGAGGATAGTGCTTCCCTTTCCGAGGTACTCTCTTACCGCTAGCGTAGTGGTTTCCCGTCTGCGAGGTAGGGTTCGAGTGATCCCTACTGAGTCTTGTTTCGAGACTCATTCCCTGCATATTTTTCACCGTGTTTCAGGTGAGGCGCCACCTTCGGGGAGCGCGTCGGGAGTGCAGTGTGATGCGGGTGCCCAGAGGTAGTGCCAGAGGTCAGAGCCGGGGTATGCCCCGTGTAGCTGTACTTTTCCTTCTTGTCTCTGTACTAGTTGAGGACTACTGTTGTTGTTATTTTTCTATTGTGGACCATGTAAAATGTTAATTTATTTCTTGCTTATTATTATAACTGTTTAATTTCTGCAATTACTTGTGATGCTTGTGTAGTTTCCACACCATCCTTCTAACCCTTCCGAGTCTTCGGACTCGTGGGTGGCGGTGCGAGTCTCGGGTTATCGGGCCTTCCCGATAATCGGATTCTCGGGTCGTTACAGCATAGATGTAAAGAGATATACATCCCGTGTTGGGGGCGTATGAAGAAAAAGATATACCCCAACTTGGAGGCATATGAAGAAACATACCCCGCCATGGGGGTATAAGGAAAAAAGAATCCACCCCAGCCTGGGGACACTCAAAGAAGGAAATACACCCCGGCATGGGGGCATGCAAAAAAAACACATTCCGCCCTTGGCGCATAGAAAGCGGAAGAATACATCCCGGCCTGGGGGCATACAAAGAAAGAATCCACACCCCGCCCAGGGGCATGAGAAGAAGAAGAATTCACCCCGGCCTAGAGTACACAAAGAATGAAACACACCCCGACTTAGGGGCATATGAGGAAAGGAGTACACCTCGCTCGGGGGCACACAAGCACAAGAAGAAGAATTTACCCAGCCATGGGGGCGTAAGAAGAAAGCAACATACCCTGATATGGGGGCACAAAAAGGAGACACATTCCGCCCTTGGCGCATGAGAAGCGGAAGCATCTACCCCACCATGGGGGCGTCAGAGTCAAGGACTCTACCCCGTCCTGGGGGCATAAGAAGCAAAGACTTCACCCCGCCTTGGGGGCATCAGAATCAGCAATACACCCCACCTTGGGGGCATTAGAAGCAGAATACGTCCCCTCTTCGGGGCATGTGAAGGAAAGCTACGCCTCGGCATGGGGGCATACAAAGAAAGAAAGCTACACCCCCACTCTGGGGGCATATGAAGAGAAATACGCCCCACTGCGAGGGGGTAGAAGGAGCAGAACATACCCCCGCCTGGGGCCATGGAAGCAGAAGACACACCCCAACTCAGGGGCACATGAAGGGAGGTACACCCCGTCCTGGGGCATAAGAAGCAGCAAGAATGCACCCCGGCTTGGGGGCATTTGAAGAAGAAATATACCCTGATATGGGGGCACATGAAGAGAAATACACCCCCACCATGGGGGCACGTGAGAAGAATCTACCCAGACCTGGGGGCATAAGAAGAAACAGGGCTGCACCCCGATTCGGGGACATGTAAGGCAAAGGATACACCTCGGCCTGGGGATATTTGAAGAAGAAACATACCCCGCCAGGGGGGGGCATAGAAGCCATAAAGAATACGCTCAGACTTAGGGGCATCAGAAGCAGTAATACACCCCACCTTAGGGGCATAAGAAGAAACATACACCCCGTCTAGGGGTACAGAAGCCATCAAGAAGAAGAAACATACACCCCACATGGGGGGCACAGAAGCCATCAAGAATGCACCCCGGCTTAGGGGAATCTGAAGAAGAAACATACACCCCGCCTGGGGGCATAGAAACCATAAAGGATACACCCCAACCTGGGGGCACGTTGAGAGAAAAACACCCCAGTCCCGAGGCATCAATGAGAAAGGAAGAACAGAACAAAAAGAATAGTCATGAGATAGGCATGGTCTCTGCACCCGCATCTTCACAATAAAAAAAAGAAGAAGAAGAGAAGAAGAGAAAGAAGAGTCACGAGGCAGACGCGGTCTTTGCACCCGCCTCTCCACATAAAAGAAGAGGAGAAGAAGAGAAAACAGAGTCATGAGGCAAACATGGTCTTTGCACCGACTTCTCCACAAAAGAAGAAGAGAAGAAGGGAAAAAGAGACGTGAGGCAAACATGGTCTTTGCACCTGTCTCTCCATAAAAGAAGAAGAGAAGAAGAGAAAGAAGAGTCATGAGACAAACATGGTCTTTGCACTGGCCTATCTACAAAAGAAGAAGAGAAGAAGAAAAAAAGAGACGTGAGGCGAACATGGTCTTTGCACCTGTCTCTCCATAAAAGAAGAAGAGAAGAAGAGAAAGAAGAGTCACGAGGCAGACGCGGTCTTTGCACCCGCCTCCCCACACAAAAGAAGAGGAGAAGAAGAGAAAGAAAAGTCATGAGGCAAACATGGTCTTTGCACCGGCCTCTCTACAAAAGAAGAAGAGAAGAAGAAAAAAAGAGACGTGAGGCAAACATGGTCTTTGCATCTGTCTCTCCATAAAAGAAGAAGAGAAGAAGAGAAAGAACAGTCACGAGGCGAACATGGTCTCTGCACCCGCCTCTCCACGCAAAAGAAGAAGAGAAGAAGGGAAAAAAGAGCCACGAGGCAAGCGTAGTCTTTGCACCGGCCTCTCTACAAAAGAAGAAGAGAAGAAGAGAAAGAAGAGTCACGAGGCAGACGCGGTCTTTGCACCCTCCTCTCCACACAAAAGAAGAAGAAAAGAAGAGAAAGAAGAGTCACGAGGTAAACTTTTACCTCCGACCTTCAGCCATCCAACAAATAGAAACCAACAGACCTTCTGCCAACGGGGCGTTAAACCGACGAGACCTTCCACCGACGGGGCATTAAACCGACTAGACCTTCCGCCGACGGGGCGTTAAACCGACTAAACCTTCCACCGACGGGGCGTTAAACTGACTAGACCTTCCACCGACGGGGCGTTAAACTGACGAGACCTTCCGCTGACGGGGCGTTAAATCGACGAGACTCTCTGCCAACGGGGTGTTAAACTGACGAGACCTTCCGTCGATGGGGCGTTAAACCGACTAGACCTTCCGCCGACGGGGCGTTAAACCGACTAGACCTTCCGCCGATGGGGCGTTAAACCGACTAGAGCTTCCACCGACAGGGCGTTAAACCTACTAGACCTTCCACCGATGGGGCGTTAAACCGACTAGACCTTCCACCGACGGGGCGTTAAACTGACGAGACCTTCCGCCGAGGGGATGTTAAACCGACGAGACCCTCTGCCGACGGGGCGCTAAACCGACGAGACCTTCCGCCAACGGGGCGTTAAACCGACCAACTTTCAGCCATCGGGGCTTCAAGCCGACAGCTACCCCTTCATCGGCCTTCGGGTCGACAGCTATCTAATTATCGACCTTCGGGTCGACAGCTACCCCTTCATCGGCCTTCGGGTCGACAGCTATCTAATTATCAGCCTTCGGGTCGAACGCTACCCCTTCATCAGCCTTCGGGTCGACAGCTATCTAATTATCGGCCTTCGGGTCGACAACTACCCCTTCATCGGCCTTCGGGTCGACAGCTATCTAATTATTAGCCTCTGAGCCGATAGCTACCTCATCATCGGCCCCCTAGTCGGTAGCTACCTCATCATCGGCCTCCGAGCCGACATCTATATAATCATCGGCCCCCGAGCCGACATCTACCTCATCATCGGCTCCTATCCGACAGCTACCTCATCATTGGCACCCCATCCGACAGCTTCCCAGTTAAAAAAATAGACCTCTCACTTTGGTTCGGATCCTTCCCCGGCCAAAGAACAATAGAATAAACCTTCACTTTGGTCCGGACTCTTCCCCGGTCAGAGAACAAAAGAGACCCTTCTCTTCGACTCTCACATCCCGCTACCCAACGCCCCTCTGCAGGGCCATCTCGGCCATGGCCCACTCTCAGGATTAATCCATCCGTCCCACCGCACTTCCCGATTCTGGCTCCCGCAGCCCGCTTCCCAGCATCTTTTTAGCCCTTATGGCCCACTCCCATAATGTCCCTTGGGTTCTATATGTTGTGTAGTGGACATCGGATCTAGAGGGGAGGGGTGAATAGATCTGCCCCTCTTTTCGCAATGTAACCCTCTATATAGCTAGATGAGATAAATTGCAGCGGAATATAACTAGCTAAACGAAGAACACAACGATTTACTTAGCAAGATGATTACTAATATATCGATTCGAACCTAAGCATGCATTTAGAACGAAACAATCACACAAACAAACCACAACACATGAGATTTTAAGGTGGTTCGGACTGAATCCCCAGTCCTACGTCCACCCCTCACCAAATCCGGCGAGGCTCCACTAGTGCCACGCACTGAACCGCAAATCGAAAAGACCACTGATTGCCTTCCTACTAACCACCTGGTAGGGACGTCAACAACGCAGATCGGACAACCTCCGATTGCCTTCCTACTAACCACCGGTAGGGATGATTCTCAATTTTGATTGTTAGAATGAAATGAAGAAAAAAGAACAAATATCAAGCTATTCAAACATGATATGAAATGAGCTCAAGAAGAAAGATCTTGTCTGAAATTGCTGGAGCTTGAATCGGATTCTTCGATGGATGTAGATCACCAATAGAGGCTTCTATCTTCTTCACAAAACACTCTTCTTGATTCAACAGCAATGGCTTCTTCTTCCTTGTGAGTTGTGCTTCCTTGAATCTGCTTGAGTTGATGAAGAGATGTATGGATGTAGCTTTGATCACCTTTGAGAACCTTGAGTGCTTCTAGATTTGTTGGAGGTTGCTTGCTTCAGATCTCACCTTGAAACACCTTGGAATGGATGAAGAACTTCCTCCCGAAACACTGTTCACGGAGGTGCTACAGTACCTCGAAAGTGAGCTCCCTTGATCTCCCTTGAAGCCTTGAAGCATGAGGGTTTCCAATCCTCTTGTATTGGTTTTATAGACCTTGAATGGTCTATAGACAAGCCTCAGACCAGATCCATAATTTGTGGGTGTTTAGGTGACTTTTGGATTAAACAAATCCATGTTGAATGGCCCTTTTCGAAGTTGGAAACAAAGTCAACATTGAAGGCTCGGGGCTGGCGGTCGACCTGCAGCTCCTGGCGGTCGACCGCTACTGAAACACCTGCAAACGGATGGTCCCTGGGAAATCCGGTCGACCGCCACTGGCTGGCGGTCGACCGCTACTGAAACATCTTCGGCCTGGGATTCCCTGGCTGGGGCGGTCGACCGCCCCTGTGCTGGCGGTCGACCGCCAGCTGGGCAGAGCCCGGATTTTCCCGGGTTGGTCCGTTAACTATCTTAGCTCCGCCGCTTAACTCCTTTAGTAGTCCGTTCATGTCTGTGGCAACAACTTTGACTGTCTTGAAGTTTTATTACTGAGTCTTCGCGACCTGACCGCGCAGGTCGATCCGCGTGCGAGGGCGCAACATTGAGCTTTCACTTGTCCATTCATTTGCATATCTGTCATGAACACAACATCACATATGCCAATCATATAAGAGTGAAAAACAACAATGACTAATAGTGTTTAGCCATTATCAAAATCAATAATACCACAGAATGCATATGACCACAGAATGATGTCGAATGACCCAAGTGACCATAGAATGACTCAAATGACTTCAGGGACACAACACTATAGCCCGCTTCCCTAATATCCTTTCGGCCCTTTGCGACCTACTTCCCTAATACCTTTACTACCACTATGCTTATACGTAACGACAGTATGTTCTTACGCAAAAAAAGGGAGATATAAAAAGAAAAAAAAAGAGAATGCATGATTGCCCTGTTTGCATGCTTGCTTGTAATATGGAATAATACACCTCTTTGGAATTTTCTAGGACCGTGTTTCCTTGCTAAATAATAATGCTGCCCCGATTCCGGATGCACGTGCGTCACGGCGTACGCTCGAAGGGAACCCAATTATGGCGGGTGCACACGTCAAGGGGAAGAGTCATGGCTGAATTGCTAAGCCTAACTCACAAAATAAACCTGAGGCAACGCTCCCACATTTAGCATTTAATGTGTTCAATAGCTTTCAACCATAGGGATTGCCCAAATTCCTTCTTAGCACTCCACGGAGACTTGAATTCCTACACTCGCGTGAAAGGTAATTGTGAGGAAAAAGCTACCTACCCCCACTGTAAAAAAAAAAGAAAAAAAAAGAAGAAAGAGAGAAAAAAGAAGAGAGAGAGTAACGTGGATCTGAGTAGCCGGGAATCCCCACTGAAACAAATGAGGAGACTCATGCGAAATGGTGAAGCGAATCACAATAAGGATGAATCCTATTAGCCGGGAATCCCCATTGAGACACATGAGGAGACTCACGTCGAACGGTGAAACCCGCTACCAAAATAAACAGATGGGGGCTGTGTGAAGCTACCGAAAGTCGAAAGTCTGAAACTAATGTGTAGGCGCTAGAGTGATCCTCGAGTGTCACTAGGAAAACATACATATCCCTATGGTTAGGGCCCTTTGTTCACACATTTGCACTGCCGTGCCACAGAGAGTTGCCTCAGGTGAAATGCGTGAGTTTAGGCTATGCATGCAAGACGTGCGATATCCTCTTGACGGGCGCACCACCCCTCAGTTGTGCCTCTTGGCCCGCACCGTGTCTGCGAATTATGGGCGATGTCCCTATCCCATCCCCTATAGAGGGAGCTGCCTTACTTATATCTATGTGATGCCTCCTAATGAATGCTTGCATGCTTGAATAAAAAAAATAAAAAAATATATAATAAAAAATAAATAATAAAAATATGTGTATACAATAAACTCAATTTCGGCCATCGAAGCCTACTTTCCCAGCTCTGGCTCGTAGAGCCCAATCTTGGCCCCCCATGGCCTACGTCTTTCCCTCGCAGCCCGTTAATCTCCCAACTCCGGCTTCTATTGTCCGCTTCCCCGATTTGGGCTTTCGCATCTTGCGCCCCAATTTTGGCTTCTGTAGCCCGCTTCCCCGATTTCAGCCTTCGCGGCCTACTTCCGTAACACCAACTCCGGCCCTTGCGGCCCACTTTCCCGAGTCCGGGTTTCATAACCGGTACCCCTGGCGCATTAAAGAATGAAACACCCTTTTGCCCTGGCCCGAGCTTGCCGATCAGGTGAGGAATCAACCCTCTTTCTTCGCACCAACACTAGCCCGTGTCAATGACTTAACCACCTCTCCGTCCCCTCGGGTGACGAACATTTCTTTTGAATCAACAAACTCTTCTCTCCGTCCCTTCGGGTGACGAACACCCCTTTTGAATCAATGAACCCTTCTCTCTGCCCTCGTGGCTCGCCTTTCACAACTTCGGCTCTTGAAGCCCGCTTCCAGCCTTGGCTATTTTGGCCTCCCTTATCGGCCCCTGAGCCGACAACTATTCACTTATCGGCCCCTGAGCCGACAGCTATTCACTTATCGGCCTCCGAGTCGACAGCTATTTTCTATCGGCCCCTGAGCCGACAACTATCCTTTATTGGCCTCTGAGCCGATAGCTACCTTCATCGACCTCCCAGCCGACAGCTATCCAATTATTGGAATCCACGCCAGCATTCGCCCGGAGTTCTTCAAAAAAAAGGGGAAAGAGAAGGGAAGAAGAGAATAAGAAGGAAAGAGAGAAGAGAAAAGAAAAAGAGAATTAAAAAAAAAAGAGAAGAGAAGAGAAGAGAAGAAGAAGAAGAAGAAGAGAAGAAGAGAAAAGAGAGAAGAAAAGAAAGAAAAGAGAAGAAAGTGAGCACCCTATGAGGCTAAGTGCACCCCGTCGGCACGAAGAAGAGAAGAAAAGACCAACATATCATGTCAGCGCCCGGCACCCCGTAGGCACTGACGAAGAGAAGAAGAGACCAACAAATCATGTCAGCTCCCGACACCCTGTCGGCACTGACAAAGAGAAGAAGAGACCAACAAATCATGTCAACGCCAGATACCCTGTCGGCACTGATGAAGAGAAGAAAAGACCAACATATCATGTCAGCGCCCGACACCCCGTCGGCACTGACGAAGAGAAGAAGAGACCAACAAACCACGTCAGCGCCCGACACCCTGTCGGCACTGACGAAGAGAAGAAGAGACCAACAAACCATGTCAGCTCCCGACACCCTGTCGGCACTAACAAAGAGAAGAAGAGACCACCAAACCATGTCGGTGCCCGACACCCTGTCGGCATGGATGAAGAGAAGAAAAGACCAAGATATCATGTCAGCGCCCGACACCCCGTCGGCACTGACGAAGAGAAGAAGAGACCAACAAACCATGTCAGCTCCTGACACCCTGTCGGCACTGATGAAGAGAAGAAGAGACAAACAAACCCTGTCAGCTCCCGACGCCCCGTCGGCACTGATGAAGAGAAGAAGAGACCAATAAATCATGTCAGCTCCCGACACCCCGTTGGCACCGACGAATAGAAGAAGAGACCAGTACACCCACGGGCACCCCCCCGACTCATCCTTCGCCTGCGCTACCCGTGGGTGGGGGGCATTTGTGGACATGCAAAATTGCATGCCCATACGTCCCAACTAGTCTAGCATCAACAACGGCACAGAGTGAGGAAGCCCCGGAGCTACTGGTCATCCGGACTCCCCATATATGCACACTGCCGTGAACCCGTCTCCGGAGTCACGACAGTGAAGAGAAATCAACCACCAAGAGCCCCACAATCCATGGGCCTCGAATAAAATCAAATGGGCCACAGCTCGCGCTCACAACGGGCTCAGAACTGCCCATTCAGCCCTTCAGTGGCACACTCCGGGCCCTTTAGCGGCACGCCCCTGGTGCCCTTCAGCGGCACACCCTCGTGCCCGTTCAGCGGCACACCCTGTGCCCCCCCTTCAGCGGCACGCCCCTACCTTCAGCGGCACACCCTTGTGCCCCCTTCAGCGGCACGCCCATGGGGTGCTTCGCCGGCACACCCCCGATGCCCCTTTGGCGGCACGCCTCTTTCGGTCCTCTAGCGGCACGCTGGCTGAAGCCTTCAACGGCACGCTCCCCTCAACCCTAGCGGCACGGCTTTCCGCCCTCCCAGCGGTATGCCCTCAGGGCCCTTCAGCGTCACGCTTGCCAGCCCTTCCAGCGGCATACCTTCTGTGTCTTCCAGCGGCACAACCTTTTGACCTCTCAACGGCACACCTTGCCACACGGTGCAACCGATAGAGTGATGTGATGCCCATCCCCTACGATTCGTGGCGCACAGTGAGCTGGCTGAGGTGTCGCCCAGGGAGGAAGACACGCAAGCTACTCCCTCCTGCAACCAAGGACGGGAGAGTCAACTCCCATTTAATGCCCGTCGACTTCGGACGCTCCCCGCCTTCGGGAGCTCTTGCCGTGGGAGGTATAAAAAGCCTCCGCTGCTCCACACGGACGGACACACAGGAAGACAAGAGGAAAGAGCCATATAAGAAGAGAAGAAGAGAAGAAGAAGGAGAAGAGAAGAAGAGAGGAAGAGAGGGGGAGGAGTGCTCTCCGCTCCACCCACCACCGCCGTATGTGTGAAAAGAGAAGAGAGGAAGAGAGGGGAGAGTGCTGCTGCTCCACCCACCGCCACCGCTGGAATAGAAGAAGAAAAGGAAGAGAAAGAAGAGAAGAAGAAAAGGGGGAGAGGGCCTGCTGCCCTTCCCCTCCCCGCTGCTACTCCGGCCCCCGACGTTCGTGCGAAGAGAAAAAGAAGAAGAAGAAAAGAGAGGAGAGAGAAGAGAGTGAGTTGTGGGAGAGGAGGAGTCCATGCTCCGTTCCCCTCCCCACTGTATTTCTTTTCTTCTTTCTTTTCCTTCATTTCCTTTTTTATCGTCGTTGCGATGTATTAGCCCCCCCGGGGCACTCCTTTTGTGAGAATAAAAGTAGAAGGCTTGCAAGTACTTTTGGACGTCTTTCTAAAGCATTTCTTCCGTGTTTGCATCCTTCGGGGTTTCACGCCCCTTTCCTTTTTTTCTTTGGTTAGGGTTTGCTTCCTCCTGGGCATTTTTGCCTTCGTTCACCCCTGGGCGCCCTCAGTGGCACACCCCAGCCGTGCCTCCAACGGCGCACCCCAGTTGTGCCTCCAGCGGCATGCCCCTACGGGCCTTCCCCGGCACGCCCCACCCAGCTCCTTCCCCGGCACACCCTAGCCAAGCCCTTCGCCGGCACACCCCTGCGGGTCTTCCCCGGTGCACTCTAGGCCGCCCTTCATCGACACACCCTGGCCTCCGTCAGGCCGGCACACCTCTCCATCCCCTACAGGCTCCCCGGCCGGCACGCTAGCCACCAACCCCTCCTTCTTGCCCGGTGCACCCCCTAGCAAGTCCTAGAATCGTCTCCCATTCGCCGGTCCCTCCGAGTTTTCCAAAGTTTTATTAAGGTGTTGCCGTTCTCGGGCACCCACCTCCAGTTGTCGGGTTCCACCACTCCTTTTGGGCGCGTTCCCTGTATGTCCCTTACGCTCGGGTCAAAGGGAGATGCTGCCGAATTTTTGTTAGAAACGATAACATATTAAAAAAAAGACAAAAGGAAGCAACAAACAAATGGGACAATAGCGAATTAAAGGGCTAAAGGGAGCAACAAACCAATGAAAAGAACAACAATAAAATGCTTTAACCAAGGCAAGGGAACCGTAATCAACCCAAAGGGAGCCAAATCGAACAACAATTAAACAACTTGAACATTCATCCTCGTGGGAGAAGGAACGGAAATTAATCAAGAGAAGGAAAGAAGAAACCCGTGCAAACTGAATAGAATCAAGAGGGAAAAGAAAAAGAAAAGACATAAGAATGGAAGAGGAGTGGGCTCCGTCCGGACCCCGCCGGTACACCCTGCCTCGAAGTTTCCTCGGAGTGCTCAACCCCACCGCTTTGAACCCTCCAGCGGCACGGTCTCCCCATGCCCTTCACCGGTACACCCTGCAGCACTCTTGGCCAGCACGCCACCACCCAGCTCCTTCCCCGACACGCTCCTAGGCCGGCGCACCCTTCGCCGGCATGCCCGCCCGTGCTCTTCGCCGACACGCCCAGCTTGACGGCTCTTCGCCGACAGGCCCCTCCAGCCATCCTTCGCCGGCACGCTCCCGCGACCCCTTCGCCGGCACGCCTCCCCTTCCTTTCCCCGACACACCCTTTCTGGCCTCTTCGCCGGCACGCTCCCTTTGTCCGTTGCCCGGCACGCCTTTAGCCTGCCTTGTCTAGCACGCCTGCCTCCCCTCCAGCCCGGTACGCCCTCTGGAGCCCCTTCGCCGGCACGTCCCCCTTTAACCCCTTTTAGCCCTCCAACGGCCCACTCTCTCTCCAAAAAAACTAAATAATATACAATGATAATGATAACAATAATAATAATAATAAATTAATAAAAATTATGATAAATAAATAAATCCGAATATATACGTAAGAAATAAACAAAAAAATGTGAGATAATAATGATAATAATAATAATAACAAACAAAATAAAGAAAAATCATTCAGAACAAATACATAAAAGGGAAATAAGTAATAAATATATATATATATATATATATATATATTTGGTAACCCAGATAAAAGTAGTAATAATCCACAGTGCATCCCCGTCTCTCCCTGTGGCCCGGTGCTGAAGGAACAATAATGTCACCCTCGTAGGCCGGGCCTGAGCCTTAGGAGTCATCCCAACATGGCCGTGACCCGACCTCGCCTCGGGCCGAAATTCCGATTAAGCCGGACCCGTTTCTCAGGGCGGATCCCTTCCGAGCCACTACTAAAATTGCCGCGCGTTCGGCAGACATTCGAACGGGTTCACCTCGATTCCCACCGCGTTCCTATGATGGACCTACGTCCGAACATGAAAATGTCCGTGAGTGACCGACCTGGCCGACGGCTCCCATCCTGATATGGTCGTGATCCTACGTTGCTCCGGGTCGATAGTTCGTCAAATAGGATTCATTCTATTGGGATTCGTTCTTGCTCTTTCATTAAAATTGCCGTGACTTCGGCACACATTTGTACGGGGTTGTTTCCATCTACGTTGTACCTTCAATGCAGACCTTTGGCCGAATATAAAGCGATCCGTGAGTGACCGACAAAAATCGAAATAGAACGAGATGGCTCTCGCCATCCCTGGACACTTTGCATGGGAATATCAATAAGGCCTCCGTGGGCCACGTGTAGACCTCGAGTCCATCCTGATTATGGTCATCGTCTGACCCATATCCTCGGCCTATAGCCCGCTCCCTCTGAACACGTTTTCGGTTTTGGAGTCTAGTCCCGAGACTCTCCCCCGTTGCCCTCCGGCACCGGAAATATTAATGATGCCCACGCAAGCCTCGTTCGGACCGCGGGAGGCGCCCCGGGTATGGTCCTGACCCGATCTCGCATCGGGCCGATAAATTCACTAGTTTCCTGCTACACTAACCGAGATTCAACCAAATGTTTTTAGTGCCTCGGAATAATATATTTGCCGTATCCCGGCATACATATGTTCCGGGTCTTCCCGCGATGATTGCAATATTCTCAAGCCGGACACCCGTCCGAATATTAAACGGTCCCCTGAATGACCGACACGTTTCGAACGTTCGCTTCCCTAGACGTAGGGCTTCCCAGCTGATTCAAGGGATATTCCCCCGTTGCCCCTTGGCACCGGAAATATTAATGACGCTCATGCGAGCTTGACTTCGACCGCGGGGGGCCCACCGTAGTATGGTCACAACTTGATCTTGCACCGGGCCAACAGGCTTACTGGTTCCTGACCGCTCTAACCGAGATTTAGCCGAACGTTTTCCGTTCTTCTGAACAACAAATTTGCCGTACCTCGGCATACATGCATTCCGATTTTTCCCGCGACAATCGTGATTTTCTCGAGTCCGTCATTCGTCCGAACATTAAATGGTCAGCACATGACCGATATGATCTCGAATGTTTTCTTCTCGCCCTCGCGCGAGGATTTCAATACCTCCTAATAGACCTTTCATGCAATTAATTTCTTGGCCATGAGGTCCTGAATCCCGATGATTAATCAAGGGTGTTCCCTCGTATGGGGGATGTAAATGACATCGCGACCTTTATGGCGCGGCGGGTTTTGATCCCGACACGAACTACACAATCGTCTGACCGAGTCAGATCGAGCGCACCATGGGCTCTTCGGAGCCCGAATAAATTGTCACTTTGTGACTGGCACGCCTACGCACTTAATAAACCAATAAACGAGCGCAATAAACAGATAAACCAAGATGTAATAAAAAGTGCGTCCACAGTCTCCTCGCGTAAAAAGGAATTATTTAAACCTGATCACTCTTGAAAAATTCTGACTATCATGTGATATTGGTTGAGTTGAAAAACTATGGTGAAAACTTGTTGTGGCAGAGCGTAGCCTCCAATACGCTGTTCTCTTAAAATGAAATGCAGTTTGTATAATCTCTCATTGTGTTGATCTGAAAATCTGAATATCCTTATGGCTACAGTCTATATTCATGTTATTCACCTACACATATGGAAATTTGATTTAATATGTATTCAAAAAATTGATTGACAGTATTGACTATTGCATAACTCTTCTGTGTGATTGCACAATCTCCTTGGTGTTGCACATGAGCATCCTAGTTGGTTTGACTCACATGCACTTCTCTTATATCTATTCCCTTCTTCAATAAGTAAAGGGGAGCTGTGTTGCTTGTATATATACGTATCTGTTTAGTTACATTGCATGCATTCATAGTGTTCTCATTTGTAAGTATCTAGCTTTATGCATTTCAATAGAAACTAAAAAATATGAAAATCTGAAAATCACATAAAAGTATTTGATATTTCCACTGTTATGTTTTTTCGACAAACATTTTGATTTTACTTTGCCATTGCATCTTGTGAAACTCTGAAATGGGCTTTAGACTTTGATTGTTATCATCTTGAACACTTCATGTTGCATAAATCTTCCAACTATGGTATCATATCTTCGGGGCCAACTCTCATGAACTGAAATTTCATATCTTTGAGGCCAACAATTAGCAACAATTGGTATCCGAAGTGGTATCATCTCTTCAGGGCTAACATGTTCATATCATGTCAAATAACCTCTCTCTCTTCAGGCCGAATTTAGAGAGATGAAAAAATCACCATAACCGCCTGTGTTTTTGTAGATGACAAAAGGGGGAGAATATTGGTTATGTACTCAATGCCTTCTACTCAATGCTATCTTCTTGGACTCTCGCACATTATTTTATCATCATCAAAAAGGGAGAGATTGTTGCATCCCCTAGTTGATCTTTGGTGTTTGATTTTAATGATAACAAAATAATTGTGCTTGTGAGGATGTGCAACATTGAGCAACGTGTTTATCAAACTGAGTATGCTTGTGTGTGTTTCATTGAGCAACATGTATGCATCTTGGTTGATGAGTTAAAAGATGACTTCAAGATTCTCACTTGGAAGTCATATGAATGATTGTTGTTTAAGGAACTCATGCTATGTTATCCTGGCTTGCAGGATCAAAATCAGCTTGGAACTCAAAGGAGTCCATCAATGAAGTTCTTCTTCAAAAAGGGAGTTAACTCTCTCATTGCATTGCGTTGACTCTTTCCATGTTTATGTATTTCATCAAAGGGCTTTTCAGAATCTAGATTGAGTATTTTTATGTATTTTCCACATGAGATTTTTGGGCTTGACCCTCAATCTATTCACTTGAAATTTGATGAATGTAATTTTATTGATGTTCTCTCATTATATGGATTCTTGGTCATGTTATTTTGGCAAAACAAGGAAATGTGCTCAGTGTGTGCTTGAAAGTTAACTTCACGCGCTCGGCGTGGGGACGACGGACCCGGCCGAAACTCGTACTCCCGGGATAAATATTACACCATATTACAGCAAATGAATTACTGCCCACTCCACGCAGGGAGGTAAAGGGCTACACATACGGGCCCAGGAGGACCGAATTCGGGTTGACGGGCGGCTTCTCGCGTCTCTTCGGCAGCACCCGAACTTGTGACTGTGGGGCCCACGTGCTGTCCGGAGGGGCCGTGTGGGACCCGGTGGCACCGCTGTAGTGGGGACACTTAGGGAAGCGCTCCCCGGGCTGGCGGCACGCTGGTTCGCCGGCCGGAGGTCGGGCGGCTCCGTTCGGCACCGGTCGGAAAAATCGATCGGAAATCTTCCGGTTCTGTATTTCAGCGCGCGCTCCGGCGAGAACGGACGCTGCGATCAGCACCGGTGTCGGAATGCGACGAGATCAGAGCCGTTGGAAAGCTGCTTCGAAGTACTGCAATCTAGTGGCCTTCAGAAAAATTCACCAGATTTTTACTTTGTGTTGGCGAATTTTATATGCTGCTGTTGTACAGTAACCGAAGACTTAGATCTGCAGAGAACTTTCCTGTTGATTACCTTTGACCGTGAAGTAGATGTCCAAATTTGAAGATGTGTTCTTCAGCAAGGTTGTAGGAAATCGAACAAGGAAATCAGGAATATTTTTGGATATAGATTTGGAGGTGGTGGTGATTTGTTCTGATTTTGGAAGTGGAGGGTGGTCGGATCTGGGATCTGACTGACAACACTGTAGCTGAGGAAGAACATGAATTTCTAAAAATAGATAGAAGGCAGATAAAAAATTAAGAACATTTGTAGATGTAGGGGGTGATGGACAGAACGCCCAGTAAAATTGGGAGGGTTTGGAAAAATCAAAAAGATGGCCGGAGGTGGGAAACACAGGACTACTGTCACTGTAAACAGAGACAAAACAGAACTAGGAATGAAAGATGCACGAAAATGGGAAAATACTAAACGATAGAATTTGGGCGTGAAAAGTTAGGTGGAGCTTGGGATGCAAGGGAAGAATACACCATAAAAATTGCAGACTACGAAGAGGCCGTGGCCGATAGCAGGAATTTCTGGAAGAGACCTCTGTTCAGCAGGACAGAACACCGAGAATGGTTTCGCGGCGGCTCGAAGGCGGCACGAACGGCGGCGGCGGCAGCACAGACGATAACCAGAGATAGAGGGGAGGAGATAGAAGATAGAAATCACTCTACAACTGGAGGTTGGAGGAGAGAAACCAGAGGGAGAGAGGAGGGGCTCAAGAACACTCTTGATTTTCCAACAATTTTCTCTTCATTTCTTCATTAATCTCTAATGACACTATACATAGGCTTATATAGAAAATGGCAAGCGGTGGGGGGCTGGGAATTTCGTGAGAAATAAGTCATTTTCTTCCCCCATGTGGTCAAAACTCAAAAAAAAAATTACATATGAATGGAGCACTCCTTTGACTAGGTAGGTAAGGTAGGTGGCCAACCTTTGAAATTTTAACCCCTTTGTCTCTCATGTGGTCAATTAGCATTCAAACCTTCTAGATGGCCACCTAGGATGGTTGACCAGCCCCACATGGATGAGGTGGACCAATGGGGAAGGGGAGGGGGCCCCCTAACTGGACCTACTACACATTTGCATAAAAACCCACACAATCCTAGGGAATGACACATTGGCTTACAAAGCCTTACAATTGTACATATACTTTCCCAAGGATATAAAAGTAAATAAAAGGACTCAAATGTAAAAATAAAAGTTAATGCTCGGCGTCGATTCCCATCAACTCTTCCCGGGTGGGAGGAACTCGACCCCGTCGAGTAGGGGTATGGATGCTCGAGTACTCCGGCGGATCCGTCGCCGTGCCGAGTAGCGCGGGTATGCTCCACCCCCAAGTGACCGTCACCTGCTCAATCCATATATACTCGATATGCACAAGCTGCTAAGGGCTAGAGGTGGACACTCCGGGTGGGGCACTCTCAAAAGGGGAGGAGGCGGCTCGAAGACTCACTAGGAATCACCACTGGGTCCCTGTAGGTGATGTTGGGTTCGGTGCAGTATTCAGAGGGGGGGGGGTGAATGAATATGACTTTTAAAAAACCTTTCGCCCAGTTAAAATTCGCTCACTAAAAATGCTAGTTCGCAAACTAAATAAACTTGAAGGCTAAATGGCAGTTGTGGAACTAACCAAACACACAGTGAGATCACTGGAGTGCTAACAAGACATATTTAGTCAATCTGAAAACTAATAAACTCTTCTGCTCAACCAGAAGCCAAACACATGGAGCGCCCCTATGCAATCACCTAGCGGAAGCACAAATAGACAAGTCAAACCACAGTGCACAAGGGGTTTTTAGGTGGTTTGGTCCAGCAGACCTACATCCACCCCACACTCAACTCGAGTGTGGCTTCCACTAGCTCACGCTAGAAACCGCAGACTCAGTCTGCAACAAGTGCTGCCACACAGCTTGACCAGAAGGAACAACCTCCCCTCTTCCTCCCAACCGGAGGGACACCCCAAGTGACTCCTAGCCACTTGGAAACTAGAGACGCACAGTCTCTCTTCCTCCAAACTGGAGGGAACACACCAGTGACTCACAGTCACTAGCAAACCAGAGGTCGAAGACCTCTATTCCTCCAGACTAGGAGGGACACCTGGACTTGCAACCCACAAGCCCAGAACCGGAGATCAGATCTCCCTTCCTCCAAATCGGAGGGAACACACAAGTGACTTCCAGCCACTTGCAAACTAGAGGTCGCAGACCTCTCTTCCTCCAGACCAGGAGGGACCCGACCTCAATCCAGAGGATCGGAAGTACAAAGCTAACCAAATGAAAAAGGAAAAATAAGAAAGGAAAAATACACAGCGATCAGAAAGCTGTAAAGAAAGATAACACAGATGTGGCTCGCATGGAGCTGACTGGCTTGAATTTGATCCACGGTCCAGTAGACAGATCTTCAGGTAAGCTTCTCTTACTCTTCTCTTCTCTCTCACTTTCTTTTTATCTTTACCCTCACGAGCTCTCTAACTCTCTCTTTCTCTTCTTCTCCTTCTGCTCTTCTTCTCTTTCTTTTTTTTTCTTTCGCAGGCTCTCTATGTCTCTTCTCTTCTCTTCTTCTTCTGCTTTCTACTGCAGCTCTTTTCTTCTTCTGCTCTTTCACTCTCTCGATCTCTGCTCCTCTATTTTCTTCGGCTCACACTTCTTCTATTTCTTCTTCTTCTCTTTTTTCTTCCTCTTTTCTTTTTCTGGATCGAAGGGCTTTCTGCTCTCCAGGCTTCTTCTTCGATCAGTCTTCATCTGTTGGGTGAAGGCTTCCTTTTATAAGCAGCAGCCAGCAGGAGGGCAGCACTGGGCGCGTGTGGCTTCCACATTTTCCGCCCAGAACTTGTGGCCACGTGTCAGTCTCTCAGCCAGCTTCAGCACACGTGTCACAATCCTGTCTGCCCTTCCAACCTCGGATCACGTGCCGCCCAGTCACTGAGGAATATTCTTCCTCGGACCACCTTCTTCTTTTTGTTTTTCTTCTTCTCCTGCAAAGAGATTAAAACCATTAATACTCAGGGTTCTCTCTATATATATATAGCTGAAATAAGTCGGTTGACACTCAAGCTAAAGCTGCACGAGGTGTGTAGGAACAACAAAAGGTGCACTATACTGAGAACGACACGAGGTACATAAGATGACTACAGCACGAGATAAATAGAGAACGACACGAGGTACCACAGTAACAAAGCTAACACTACAAAGGGAACGACACGAGTCAGATGAGAACAGCACGAGGTAAATAGAGAACGACACGAGGTACCACAATAACAAAGCTAACACTACAAAGGGAACGACACGAAGTCAGATGAGAACAGCACGAGGTAAATAGAGAACGACACGAGGTACCACAGTAACAAGGCTAACACTACAAAGGGAACGACACGAAGTCAGATGAGAACATCACGAGGTGAGAAGGAAATAACATGGAGTAAAACGGTAGTAAAACACGCGATCAGAGGAAACCTGGACGAAGATAGAAAGAAGCAACACGAAGACATAAAAATAGCACGAAGACACAAACACAGAAATAACATGAAGACTCAAACACAAAATAACACGAAGACGTAAAAACAACACGAAGACACAAACACAAAAATAACATGAGGACACAACAAGAGACGGTCAACGAGACGCTGACTCTGTACAGGCTTAAGCTAAAGCAAGACAGTCGATGTATAGACTTGATGCAGAAGCCTTCAAGTGATGTGTTGACTTTGATCAGATGAGACACTGCAAGAGACGGACCAATGTATAGACTTGACAGAGATCTCTGCAGCGAATGCATAGACTTATAATCATGGAGGCAAATGTATAGACATCAACTCTGCACATCGAATGTATAGACTTCAAGTGTGAAGACCATTGTATAGACTTTGGATTCGAAGATCAATGTGCAGACTTTTGATTTCACTGTGGATGTACAGACTCTGAGGAAATGAAACGAGTCAGTGTACAGACTTCAAATTCCACCGACCAGTGTATGGACTTCAACAGTGAACGGCTGTACATACTTCATGTGAAAACCCAATGTACAGACTTTGAATTCGAAGACCAATGTGCAGACTTCAAGTTTAACTGTGGATGTACAGACTTCAGGTGTGAAGACCATTGTGCAGACTTTGGAGAACAGTTCAATGTATTGACTTAGCGTTGTAGACATGAAGATGAATGATCAGACAATGTATAGACTTCACAGTTCAACAGCCATTGTATGGACTTTGAAACAGCAAATGAATAAGTATGTACACTGAGTAGAAGAGGCAGGCTGTATAGACTTGGAGTTTAACATGCATGAAAACCAGTGTACAGACTTGAATGAGTATAGAGTGTATAGACTTGAAGGCCTGAAGGCGATGTGCATACTTGCTGAGTTGACGCTGCAGCCCAATGAGTTGACGCTGCAACGTATACACTTTACGTTCAACTGATGATGTGTAGACTTGAAGTTAGACAAACCAGACAATCAGTGTTCTGATGAGTCGACGCATCAGCAAGAGTGGGTCGACCCACTACTGTTCATACTAACTAAGCAGAGTGTAGCAATGAATGCTTTATGCATCAGTTAACACGACTGAACATCAAAAATGTTAAACTAAACTGAGCAGCAAGATGACTGAACATTTGATAGACTGAATAACAGCATGATGACTCACACAGCAGATGACTCACAGTGATTAACTCACATCAAAAATCAATCATCAAAACCATCATTAAAACCATCATCAAAACCAAAACCACATGGGCACAACAATCTCCCCCTTTTTGATGATGGCAACACTACACAGTGAGTCAGTCTGATGACTCAAACTATTCTCCCCCTTTGACTTCATCAAAAAGAAAATAGTTTGAGAGATTAAAGCATGTATAAAAATTCAGTCAATTTCTCCCCCTTGCAAGAACATGATTCTCCCCCTTTAAGAGTGTCAGCAAAAGCATGAGTTAGAGATGATCAAAAGGACCCTCTATGCACTGGTTGAATGATATACTCCCTCTTTGGCATAATCAAAATAAACCATGGGAAGGGTATGAATGTAGATGCAGATACCAGAAATATGAATACAAGGGCATAATTCTTCTCCTTCTATGCAGCATGATGCATATGACAAGGAGGCTCCCCCTTAATAAATGGAACCTTATGAAATGAATGAGAAGGAGACCACATGGGCAAACAAGGAGAAATTCAGGTCAATGAGCCAAGGACATGAGTAGAGGAGTTTTAATTAACAGATTTTTCAAGGATGCTCCAAACATAAGAAGTTCAGCCAGATTTTCAAAGAGATATCAATCTCATAAATCCAAAACATAAGTTTTCAAGGTCTTCCATTATAAGGGCTTATGAATGAGCTTTATTGAACAGCATGGTTTAAACATGATGTATGTAGAGTTTATCAATAAAATTCTGTAATGATATCTAAAACCATGGTTTAATAAAAATGAACCAAGCCCTCATATTTATCTTGATAAAACTCCCTTTCTCTTACACAATCAAATTTATTGACTTCTTTCGGAATTACATGCATCAGTATTGAAATTAAGCAATTATGAAGTCATAAGATTTTATCTAGGGTTGTAGCAATTTGATTTTAGCATCAATATTCAGATATTTCAATTCGTTCAACAATTTTTCATGCTACAAATTTTACGAGCACTTTAGTTCAGTGCACACCTTGTAACTAGAGGATATACCTTGATTAGAGGCCAATATCCCTAAGCACTTAGTGTGACTAACTGTCATGCTATATATGAACAGAGATAACATTTACACATCATGACACACTGCAAATCATTTCTTGATGAGTGAGTTGTATTTCTCAGTGTGCATGCCATTGCTCTGCCTGATTTTCAATGAATTTTATGCAGAGTTAACTAAGGCACCTCATGACACAGTCCTTTGGACATGGTTTCTTAGTGACCAAAGTCATTGCTCTGACAACAATTACCCTTTAGACAATTCAGACAAATTCATTTGCTTCAAAACAATAACAATTTCATGTACTTAACCAAATAAAGCCATGAATTCAATAATGCAGATTTTAGAAGATTTTACAAGACACAACATGAAACAGATGGTTAAGGTTTATTAAACATGCTTCAGATATTTTTAAGAGATTTTAAAGCCAAACTCATTGAATACATTAAACTTAAACCACATGAGTTATTTCAGTCATTCATAAAAATGTATAATAGAAGATTTCTAGTTCAAGAATTTTTAGATTTATGATCGAGATAGTCCCATTGAAATCTTCATGAAAGACTGATAGAAATTCTGATACCAAATGATACCAATTGTTATCAATTGATAGGAGAGATTTTGAAGCTCAGTGTTTTCAAATTATGATCAAGGTTTGGTCAAATAGAATCAATGAAGGGGATATGCATACAAGGCAAGATATCAGGAGGTCAGGCAAGTTCCAGGATGTTCAAAGTTAACATGCACATGACTACCTTCATGTAATGTATTGACTCCCCCTGACAACATGTATTTAGACAATCTTTTTGGCATTTTCAATCTAAGGAAATGCAATGCACTTTATGTATGCAAAAACACATGCAAGTAACTCCCCCTTAAAACATGCAATGTTTGCCATGAGAAACTGAGCATATGCTTTTGATTCATGCACATTCAGACTGTCCTAACCAGCAAGGTGACCCATGGTACTAGGCGGAGTACTTGGTCTAAAAGACCACCTCACACATAGTAAGAACCTCCAGACAGACTTCCCTGCCTTTTGGTACCTTACCATTTATATACCATTGAGGTCAAGCATGATAATTCAACATGCAGTCCAGATTTCCAATCAATTATCAATCTGAATTATGCACTGATATCTCAACATGTGCTCATGAGAGGCACGGCAGATTTTTTAAATGTGAGCATGCATACATGGATCAAATACACACCAATGCGTCAACGCATTAAAAGCCATACAGAACCCATATAGACGAAAACAGACAGGTACGAGCTAATGGGAGGGCAAGTTCCAAGCCATGTATATATGCAGTTTAGATTTTCAGAAGTTTCAGAGTGCATGATCAGAGAGTAGTGCAAATGGCAGATGATAAATGAATATGCAAGACCAAATTTAATATGCATGCACTAGATGAAACTAAGAACATGATATGCAAGAATACATCAAACCAGATATGCAATGAGTTTTAAAATGGGAAATGCAGAGAGATTACCTGAAAAGTGTGAGAATGGGGTTTTTCATTCTTGAGTGCCTTGGATCATTACCCCTTTTATTTCAGTCCCAAGGCACACCTGCATAGCAATGTTATTTTGCACAAACAGGTACCCAAGAAGTCTTGGGTCCTGACATGACAGTATTACTCCTACCAGATTTTCTCAGCACATTTTTAACTTGATGATCACCAAATTTCATCAGAGGATGACCATCCATCAAATGTCCAGATTTACCATAATGATGGCAAGAAGCAGCAGTTTTCAAATCTGATTTATGCACATTCTTGTTAGCATGAATTCTATATGCATATACATGAAATTTTTTATTAACAGAATAAAAATTCTGTTTACCAAAACCAGTTTGGTTTTGATATCCTGCCAGCCAACAGATTGCAGCCCTGTGACCTGGCTTCCCACAACAAGAGCAATTCAGATTCTTTCTCCTAGGAACATGATTTCTAGCATGATATTTTTATACAATAGTAGCAGCAAAGTCATCTAACTCCATTGTCTTGCATTCATGCATGAGATGACCCATTTCATGACAGTAAAAGCATTTGGATATCTTATTTTGAGCAGAATAAGATTTCTTAGCATAAGAGGTCCCAGCATGAAATCTATCATTATCATTCTTCATGACAAGGCAATCATCAAGTACATGGCCAAAATTTCCACAATAGAAGCATTCAACATTCCTTCCGTGAATAATTGAAAATTTTCTAGCCTTAGGCTTGTTTGCATGAAATTTACTATTCTTCTTCAGTGTTCTCATTTTCACATTTTCCTTTTGTTTTTGAATCTTCTGATCATCAGACTGTTTTGAAGACGGTGCAGAAGTACTAGCTAAGTTTGAGCTACTTACAAATGTTGCGTATAGTTTGTTCCTTACAGCTTGCTTAACTTGAGAATTGCACCTTTTCTCTTCATTCAACTTGGTGACTTCCACATTCAAAGAATCTTCCATTTTTTCTTTACCTTTGGCAAATTTTGACAGAGAATTGTTTAGATTTTCAATTTTAATTTGCAAGGTCATAATGTAGTCTTCACACGAAATAACCTGATTTTGTAGCCCATCATTCAGACTTTTCAGGATCTCATTCTCCTGATTTAACTTCAATTCAATGTTCACTTCTTTTTCTCTCAAAGTTGATTTTTCTCTTTCTACCGTTAGCCATCTTTCAGAGAAAACAGTATTAAGGACCATTAGCTTTTTATTTTGTTCCTTCAGATGGATGTTTTCTTCAATCAGCTTATCTTTTAATTTATCAATTTCCTTCTTCTGAGTCAGCAGAGAATCATTTTCTTCTTTCAAGGAAGTGATTAAGTTTTTCTGTGCATTATCATCAGAATGTAATTCTTCAATCAATTCCTTCAATTTAGATTTTAGATTTTCATTTTCAGCCTTTAGACTTGTGATTTCAGCATTTTTCTCTTTTCTTAATTTTCTCTTTTCTGATTTGACTCTTTCATATTTATCTAGAAGATGCTCATGCATGGCAGCTAACTCATCATGGCTAATATCCTCGGTCTCAGAAATTACCTGGGATGAGGACTCATCTGATTGATCACTCCTTCTTACCATGAGACATTCTTCTTCCTGTTCCACATGTGTTGCAGTCACTCTATCAAAAATTTCTTTTGCAGTGCTACAATCTGAGATAAAAGAAAAATCATCAAAATCAATTGCAGCCTTCATTAGATTTAGAGCTCTCACATTATCATCATTTTTCATCTTGTGATCATAAGTCCACTTAGACTTATCCTTAGGAATTTTATATGGACCGTGAGATATAACCTTCCACAGTTGGGGATTAATAGAGTTAACATACTTGCACATACGATATAGCCAGAAATAAATATGTGAACCACTGAATAGCGGAGGATGAGCCATTAACACAGATCAAAACTAATTCAAAGTAGTGAATTCAACCCAATAAACCAAATCTAACAGAAATGCACCGAAAACAGCAGAATCGGATCTGCAGGTCGCTGGACCTTCTATGCAGACACCGCTCTGATACCAAGTGTTGGGTTCGGTGCAGTATTTAGAGGGGGGGGGGGTGAATGAATATGACTTTTAAAAAACCTTTCGCCCAGTTAAAATTTTGCTCACTAAAAATGCTAGTTCGCAAACTAAACAAACTTGAAGGCTAAATGGCAGTTGTGGAACTAACCAAACACACAGTGAGATCACTGGAGTGCTAACAAGACATATTTAGTCAATCTGAAAACTAATAAACTCTTCTGCTCAACCAGAAGCCAAACACATGGAGCGCCCCTATGCAATCACCTAGCGGAAGCACAAATAGACAAGTCAAACCACAGTGCACAAGGGGTTTTTAGGTGGTTCGGTCCATCAGACCTACATCCACCCCACACTCAACCCGAGTGTGGCTTCCACTAGCTCACGCTAGAAACCGCAGACTCAGTCTGCAACAGGTGCTGCCACACAGCTTGACCAGGGGAACAACCTCCCCTCTTCCTCCCAACCGGAGGGACACCCCAAGTGACTCCCAGCCACTTGGAAACTAGAGACGCACAGTCTCTCTTCCTCCAAACTGGAGGGAACACACCAGTGACTCCCAGTCACTAGCAAACCAGAGGTCGAAGACCTCTCTTCCTCCAGACCAGGAGGGACACCTGGACTTGCAACCCACAAGCCCAGAACCGGAGATCAGATCTCCCTTCCTCCAAACCGGAGGGAACACACAAGTGACTTCCAGCCACTTGCAAACTAGAGGTCGCAGACCTCTCTTCCTCCAGACCAGGAGGGACCCGACCTCAATCCAGAGGATCGGAAGTACAAAGCTAACCAAATGAAAAAGGAAAATTAAGAAAGGAAAAATACACAGCGATCAGAAAGCTGTAAAGAAAGATAACACAGATGTGGCTCGCATGGAGCTGACTGGCCTGGATTTGATCCACGGTCCAGTAGATAGATCTTCAGGTAAGCTTCTCTTCCTCTTCTCTTCTCTCTCACTTTCTTTTTATCTTTACCCTCACGAGCTCTCTAACTCTCTCTTTCTCTTCTTCTCCTTCTGCTCTTCTTCTCTTTCTTTTTTTTTCTTTCGCAGGCTCTCTATGTCTCTTCTCTTCTCTTCTTCTTCTGCTTTCTACTGCAGCTCTTTTCTTCTTCTGCTCTTTCACTCTCTCGATCTCTGCTCCTCTATTTTCTTCGGCTCACACTTCTTCTATTTCTTCTTCTTCTCTTTTTTCTTCCTCTTTTCTTTTTCTGGATCGAAGGGCTTTCTGCTCTCCAGGCTTCTTCTTCGATCAGTCTTCATCTGTTGGGTGAAGGCTTCCTTTTATAAGCAGCAGCCAGCAGGAGGGCAGCACTGAGCGCGTGTGGCTTCCACATTTCCCGCCCAGAACTTGTGGCCACGTGTCAGTCTCTCAGCCAGCTTCAGCACACGTGTCACAATCCTGTCTGCCCTTCCAGCCTCGGATCACATGCCGCCCAGTCACTGGGGAATATTCTTCCTCGGACCACCTTCTTCTTTTTGTTTTTCTTCTTCTCCTGCAAAGAGATTAAAACCATTAATACTCAGAGTTCTCTATATATATATATACCTGAAATAAGTCGGTTGACACTCAAGCTAAAGCTGCACGAGGTGTGTAGGAACAACAAAAGGTACACTATACTGAGAACGACACGAGGTACATAAGATGACTACAGCACGAGATAAATAGAGAACGACACGAGGTACCACAGTAACAAAGCTAACACTACAAAGGGAACGACACGAAGTCAGATGAGAACAACACGAGGTAAATAGAGAACGACACGAGGTACCACAGTAACAAAGCTAACACTACAAAGGGAACGACACGAAGTCAGATGAGAACAGCACGAGGTAAATAGAGAACGACACGAGGTACCACAGTAACAAGGCTAACACTACAAAGGGAACGACACGAAGTCAGATGAGAACAACACGAGGTGAGAAGGAAATAACATGGAGTAAAACGGTAGTAAAACACGCGATCAGAGGAAACCTGGACGAAGATAGAAAGAAGCAACACGAAGACATAAAAATAGCACGAAGACACAAACACAGAAATAACATGAAGACTCAAACACAAAAATAACACGAAGACGTAAAAACAACACGAAGACACAAACAGAGAAATAACATGAGGACACAACAAGAGACGGTCAATGAGACGCTGACTCTGTACAGACTTAAGCTAAAGCAAGACAGTCGATGTATAGACTTGATGCAGAAGCCTTCAAGTGATGTGTTGACTTTGATCAGATGAGACACTGCAAGAGACGGACCAATGTATAGACTTGACAGAGATCTCTGCAGCGAATGTATAGACTTAGAATCATGGAGGCAAATGTATAGACATCAACTCTGCACATCGAATGTATAGACTTCAAGTGTGAAGACCATTGTATAGACTTTGGATTCGAAGATCAATGTGCAGACTTTGGATTTCACTGTGGATGTACAGACTCTGAGGAAATGAAACGAGTCAGTGTACAGACTTCAAATTCCACCGACCAGTGTATGGACTTCAACAGTGAACGGCTGTACATACTTCATGTGAAAACCCAATGTACAGACTTTGAATTCGAAGACCAATGTGCAGACTTCAAGTTTAACTGTGGATGTACAGACTTCAGGTGTGAAGACCATTGTGCAGACTTTGGAGAACAGTTCAATGTATTGACTTAGCGTTGTAGACATGAAGATGAATGATCAGACAATGTATAGACTTCACAGTTCAACAGCTATTGTATGGACTTTGAAACAACAAATGAATAAGTATGTACACTGAGTAGAAGAGGCAGGCTGTATAGACTTGGAGTTTAACATGCATGAAAACCAGTGTACAGACTTGAATGAGTATAGAGTGTATAGACTTGAAGGCCTGAAGGCGATGTGCATACTTGCTGAGTTGACGCTGCAGCCCAATGAGTTGACGCTGCAACGTATACACTTTACGTTCAACTGATGATGTGTAGACTTGAAGTTAGACAAACCAGACAATCAGTGTTCTGATGAGTCGACGCATCAGCAAGAGTGGGTCGACCCACTACTGTTCATACTAACTAAGCAGAGTGTAGCAATGAATGCTTTATGCATCAGTTAACACGACTGAACATCAAAAATGTTAAACTAAACTGAGCAGCAAGATGACTGAATATTTGATAGACTGAATAACAGCATGATGACTCACACAGCAGGATGACTCACAGTGATTAACTCACATCAAAAACCAATCATCAAAACCATCATTAAAACCATCATCAAAACCAAAACCACATGGGCACAACAGGTGACTGATCCGGGTATTGAGGTAGAACCGTTCCCAAACTCCTCGTGTGAGTCTACTCGCTTTCACACTCATAAGGGACTGACATCGACGAGCTTGCACACGACATATGCAGACTCACCATGCACTAACACACATATGCAAACCACACAAATAAGAAACCGACTCATACATGACTCTAGACACCTATTGTTAGTCCGACCCGTACATAGGTGACGGCGGACCAGGACACCCGAATGTGTGCCATGCATGCATGTTATGTAACCGGAGATGGGTGGTATGGGGAACACCTAAACATCCAAGTATGACCCAGTCCTGCATGGATGGCCCTTTGGATTTGGGGGACTTGAGAGGGCTAGGAGGGCCGAATGTTGTTGTATCGTGGATGGGCTTGGTGGGTGTAAATGACCCGGCCCGTGGGGTAGGAGTGTGATAGTGGACTCCCTTGAAGAAATGAACTATATAAGGTGGGTCATGGGGTCCACTTAGGAATGGGTCAAAGGGATCGAAGAAGGTATGACCCCTTGTGGTGGGCTCCCCCAAGTCACGGTCCCACGTGTAGAAGTTTTGAAGGTGTGGATAGTCACCTTCTTGCATTGTGATGGGTGGGACGGGGACCGTAAGCAAGAAGTATGATTCCTCCCTCGGACAAAAGGGTATGGATTCGGGCTCGACCGGTAAGGGAAGGAGTAAGAGGATCTCCGTGGTGACACAGCCCACGGTGCACTCGGAGGTAATGGACCCATAGGCCGGATGGGTGAAGCTAAGACTAGAAGGTTGGTCGAAGCCTCGGGCCAATAAATGTGTAAAGGTCAACTGTCGATCTAACCCTTTAAGAAGGTCGTCCAATGTGTCCACATAGTGACGAGACCGGAAGGTGGTATGAAATGAGTTGCTTGACACTAGTGGTAGTGTGGGGTCCATTGATGGGAAGGGAGGTGGGACCAAGCCATCTTTGAGCCAACTAAGAAGCGGCTCGGCTATGAAAAGCGTACCCGTTAGAAATACGGGTGGCTCGGGCCTTGGTGGTTCCAAATGAGAGGATTCCGAATCAAATTCGGAAATAGAGATGGATGACATTGGAACTCTCTCGAGTGGTGAAGGCCATGGTGTAGGTGGCTGGGAGGTGGATGCTTGTCGAAAGCCACCATACCGAGAGAAGTGTGACTCAAATGGTTCGACCACTAGAGCGACCGTATAGGATTCCGCTAGAGAGAATGCATTGCGGATAAGACATTCCAATTGGAAGTGAAGGCGCAAACCTCTCCGGAACTGAAATGCGGCCGTGTTGCTCTCCTCTCCCAAGCCATGTTCCAACCAATACTTATGATATGCCCGAATGTACTCGGACACGGACCTATCACCTTGGACGGGTCGACATGGGTGGGCCATAGTTGCCAAAATACGGGAATGGATCCCTAGGAATGGATATGCAAGGCCATTTGGGCAAGACACTAGACACGACCCTAAGTAATGCAAAGTTGGAATGCATGCACACTAAGGACCCTAGACATAAACCAAGACTCGGTACGTGGCGGAGATAATTGACCCGAAGGTCACTCGCGCAAGTGTGCGGCCTTCCTGATAGGCGTAGCCTAACGTTCGGACAACACCTTTTGATATACCGAGTAAAGGGATGTAAATACAAAAAGACACTTTTTTTGTTTTGAAACAATGATGACCCTAAACACGACTTAGACAATGACTAATGACTAGACGTAAATGACACTTTTTTTTTGTGAATGCAAACACCCTAGACTCAAACTCGCTCTGATACCAAATTGATGAGGGACGAGACCACGGACACGACAAGCTCGTGACTGTCCCTTAACGAGGGAAGCGTCGGACGTGCGCGGTTGAGAAACTGGCAGTGAGCTAGGGTGGTCGGCTCTCTCGCGTGCCCGGATCGGGTCACGGGACGGTCTCGCACTCTCTCGCAGCAGCGGTAATGAATAGATAAAGCGAGCTAGATATCTCTACACATGCTCTCTAGCAGCGGCATAAACAAATATATATGAAGTAAGCAAAATGCCAGGCAAGGAGCGAACACGATACCTCCACGCGCTCGGCGTGGGGACGACGGACCCGGCCGAAACTCGTACTCCCGGGATAAATATTACACCATATTACAGCAAATGAATTACTGCCCACTCCACGCAGGGAGGTAAAGGGCTACACATACGGGCCCAGGAGGACCGAATTCGGGTTGACGGGCGGCTTCTCGCGTCTCTTCGGCAGCACCCGAACTTGTGACTGTGGGGCCCACGTGCTGTCCGGAGGGGCCGTGTGGGACCCGGTGGCACCGCTGTAGTGGGGACACTTAGGGAAGCGCTCCCCGGGCTGGCGGCACGCTGGTTCACCGGCCGGAGGTCGGGCGGCTCCGTTCGGCACCGGTCGGAAAAATCGATCGGAAATCTTCCGATTCTGTATTTCAGCGCGCGCTCCGGCGAGAACGGACGCTGCGATCAGCACCGGTGTCGGAATGCGACGAGATCAGAGCCGTTGGAAAGCTGCTTCGAAGTACTGCAATCTAGTGGCCTTCAGAAAAATTCACCAGATTTGTACTTTGTGTTGGCGAATTTTATATGCTGCTGTTGTACAGTAACCGAAGACTCAGATCTGCAGAGAACTTTCCTGTTGATTGCCTTTGACCGTGAAGTAGATGTCCGAATTTGAAGATGTGTTCTTCAGGAAGGTTGTAGGAAATCGAACAAGAAAACCAGGACTATTTTTGGATACGGATTTGGAGGTGGTGGTGATTTGTTCTGATTTTGGAAGTGGAGGGTGGTCGGATCTGGGATCTGACTGACAACACTGTAGCTGAGGAAGAACATGAATTTCTAAAAATAGATAGAAGGCAGCTAAAAAATTAAGAAAATTTGTGGATGTAGGGGGTGATGGAAAGAACGCCCAGCAACATTGGGAGGGTTTGGAAAAATCAAAAGGATGGCCGGAGGTGAGAAACACAGGACTGCTGTCACTGTAGACAGAGATAAAACATAACTAGGAATGAAAGATGCATGAAAATGGGAAAATACTAAACGATGGACTTTGGGCATGAAAAGTTAGGTGGAGCTTGGGACGCAAGGGAAGAATACACCATAAAAATTTTAGACTACGAAGAGGCCGTGGCTGACAGCAGGAATTTCTGTAAGAGACATCTGTTCAGCAGGACAGAACACCGAGAACGGTTTCGCGGCGGCTCGAAGGCGGCACGAACGGCGGCGGCGGCGGCACAGACGATAACCGGAGATAGAGGGGAGGGGATAGAAGATAGAAATCACTCTATAACTGGAGGTTGGAGGAGAGAAACCAGAGGGAGAGAGGAGGGGCTCACGAACACTCTTGATTTTCTAACAATTTTCTCTTCATTTCTTCATTAATCTCTAATGACACTATACATAGGCTTATATAGAAAATGGCAAGGGGTGGGGGGCTGGGAATTTCGTGGGAAATAAGTCATTTTCTTCCCCCATGTGGTCAAAACTCAAAAAAAATAAATTACATATGAATGGAGCACTCCTTTGACTAGGTAGGTAAGGTAGGTGGCTAACCTTTGAAATTTTAACCCCTTTATCTCCCATGTGGTCAATTAGCATTCAAACCTTCTAGATGGCCACCTAGGATGGTTGACCAGCCCCACATGGATGAGGTGGACCAATGGGGAAGGGGAGGGGGCCCCCTAACTGGACCTACTACACATTTGCACAAAAACCCACACAATCCTAGGGAATGACACATTGGCTTACAAAGCCTTACAATTGTACATATACTTTCCCAAGGATATAAAAGTAAATAAAAGGACTCAAATGTAAAAATAAAAGTTAATGCTCGGCGTTGATTCCCATCATATACTAGTCTTTTGATGTCTCCTATATGTATACATATGAGAGCTATGAATTTCATAAGGAGAACCCTAATATGTTTATTGTTTCTATCTTGCAGGTGAAGAAAAGGAAGGAAGGAAGGAAGAGCTCAAGCCAAGGGGATTTCATCTACATCCAGGAGGTTTTGAAGATCTTGCATGAAGAGAAAGTGAAGCGGAATGATAAGAGGATCATGTTGATGCTTGAATCACCGTCATCCGACATCCTTCCAATCGTTGCTTGAAAGAACATCATCAACCGGACTTTGGAAACCAAAGGGGATCTTTTCTATATCCATTCTATGTTGTTCTTGATGTGTTTCATGATCTATGTTTAGGGTTGAGGATGTTTGAATATTTGTGTTAACTTTCTGAACTAGAAATATTTTGTGTGTGTAACAGTTTGTATACGGTCGTGTGTCTCTGGTGCTGCATTTGTTGCAGCGTGTGTGTATGTTTGTGATGCGGGACGGGACGCGACTCGACGCCAATTGATATGCAAACTTTAGACTCTTGGAAAACTCGCGATCGTCCCTAACGAGGGAAGCGTGCGGACGTGCGCGGTTGAGAAACCAACAAAGAGCTAGGGTGGCCAACTCACACTTTTGTGCCCGGATCGGGTCACGGGACGGTCTCGCTCTCTCTCGCAGCGGTGATTGCGAAGATATAACGAGCTAGATTTTCCTATCACTCATGTAGCGGCATATAGAAATATACGAAGGAAGCAAAAATGTCGAGTGAGGAGCGAACATGATACATCCACGCTACCTGGCGTGGGGAAGACGTTCCCGGCCAAACTTCGTACTCCCGGTACAGTAATTAAATTAATTACAGAAATAGATTTTCTTGCCCACTCCACGCAGGGATGTAAAGGGCTACACAAAATGCCGGGAGCACCGAGTTTGGGTTGACGGGTAGCAATGCGGCGGGTTCCGGGCGGCGGTGGGCAGTGGCTCCGGTTCTGCGCGTTGCTGGCCGGCAGGACAGCGAACACGGACGTCCAAAGGGACGTCGGCCTCCTGGGATCTTCTGAATACAGCGATTCACCGGGACGCTGGTAGAGGGTCTCTGGTCGACCTCCGGGAGTGGCGGTTGCTGAAGTTACCTCGACGTATTTTTCCTGGAATTAATTTGTGAGCCCTTTTTGCAGGCCTGTCTCGGGACACATCTGGATAGTCTTGCGCACTCCGGTAAAAATGGACGCCACGCCCAGATCCGGTGTCAGATCGAAGCAAGGTTAGCACCGTTGGAAAGAGGACTCAGAGATCTTCAACATATTGAAATTTCAGATCCATCCAATAGACGAATTGAAAATGAAAACGACTGTGCCACAGACTCTTTTCTGGCTCGGGATCCAGATCCAGCAGATCAGAAAGAGACCTGTCTAAAGGTGATTTTTGACTGAGGGGTTGGCGGTGGATTTAGGGCTTTTGAAAATTATGGGTGGAAGAGGACAATGTGGGGTACGTACAGAATTTATTTGGGAATTTTTGGAGAAGACTAAGGGGGTGGAAAAAATACGGGATCAAGGATCTATCCTGTAAATCTGCAACCAGGCAAATTGCGAGGAGTATGAAGAACGACCTGGGAGGAGGGACAAACGGGATCGGAATGGTACAAAATTAATATGAATGGAAAGCTAACACAAAGGGAAACAATCCCTCAAAATATCAGCTCGATCAGAGTTGGGAGTGAGGAGAACCGACCTTTTCTTTAGCTTACTATTCTAGATCTCGTGGTTCAGGACAACAGGGTGGAAGGAGGCTTGTGGCGGCTTGTTGGCAGCTCCGATGGCGGCACGAACGGCGGTGGTGGAGCTTCACACTCCAGGGAGGGGATAGAAATTGGATTCACTGCAATATTGAGGGCTTCACATGGATCAAGAGGAAGAACATGAAGAACTAGCAAGAAGGGAGAGAGGGAGGTGCGCCCGTAGGCAAATTCACACAATTTCATGTAATTTTTCTCATTAAAATTGATCAAAATACAACAAGAGACATTAAATATTAAAACCTTAGACCTAGCCAAATGACATCTGATGCCCTTGGTCAAAGGGGGATAAAGGGAAAGGGAGAATAAACAACATTAAAAAAATCCCCCATATGGGACAAACAAGGGGATGCCCCTCTGAAAAAGAGGTAGATAAAATTGAATTTTCTTCTATTTTGTCCCCCCTTGGTCCAAATCTAATCTTGGACTTTGAACCAGCCCCACATAGGCCCTAGAGGCCAAGTGACCTAGTGAGAGAGAGGGTGGGGACCCCCTACTGGGCCTACGTGGCCCTTTTACATATAAACCCAAATAAAACCCAAAACAAACACACATTACACACCAAGTACTATATTACAAAAATACATTCCAAACATTTAATGGAATACCCCCGATGCCCCATCAATTCTCCCCGGGTGGGAGAAACTCAACCCCGTCGAGTAATGGGTGCGGCTGCTCGAGTAGCTCCGGCGGATCCGTCACCGTACCAGGTAGCGCGGATACGCTCCACTCCAAGTAACCGTCACTTGCTCATCCCGTATATATTCGATATGCACATGCTGCTGTGGGAACGAGGCTAGTGGTGGACACTCCGGGGTGGGGTCACTCTTAAAGGGGAGGAGGCGGCTCGAAGACTCACTAGAAATCACCGTTGGGTCCCTGTGGGTGACTAGATCCGAGACATTGATGTAGAGCTGATCCCATATTCCGGCAAGTCTACAACGTATGCATTAGATCCGACTTGCCTCACACTCGTAAGGGACTGACACCTGCGAGTTTGCACAAGATCGACTTGGCTTGACATATGCAGACTCACCATGCACTTGACAAATGCATGCAAACCACACAAATAAACCACACAAAGAAGAAAAAAATAGACTCATGCATGACCCTAGACTCAATGCAGTGACATTACCCTCTAGGTGGTCATCATCCGAGTGCCGCATCCTGTGTCGATAGGTCATTCCGGATCTTCTTCATAGAATTCGTCAGTTAATTCCGGCTCGACCTCGTAGTTGACAGACACAAACCCAGATGGTGAGGCTTCTCCAACCCTTTTGTCCCCTAGGGCTAGTGATGTACGAGAGGGACATTGGTCGGCAAAGTGGCCAAACCCCTGACAGTGATAACACTATAGTCGTGACCTACTAGTCTCTCCAATAAGTGGTCCCTTACCCTTATCCTCCTGACGGACAGGGGGTGTAGGCAACAGGGGAGGAGGTGTGGGTGCCGGAGGAAGGGCAATAGGTCCCGGGGGGCGGGCAATGGGTGTCGGTGGTTGGGGTGGAGGTAGATCTCTTGGCGGGGGAGGGCGAGGCCTTGGAGTGAATTTGTCCTAACCGGCGGGCTCCTGAGGTCGAGCCTTGGGGCCCTCTGGTATGGGCCTAAAGAGCTACGGGGCTCGGCACTACGAAGAGGGATGGGGCCCGACCATTGGGTAGACTCGAACTCTCCCTCAAACTGCTCCATATCGAGAGCAACCTGATACGCGTCTTCCAACTTGGTCACATTGTGGCGAAAAACCTCATACTGATAGTGGGGCCGCAGACCACGACTGAAGCGGAAAATGGGCATGGTGCTCTCCTCCGATACGCCACATCGCAAAAAATACTCATCAAATTCAGCGATATACTCGGAGACGGATCGATCTCCCTAACTGAGACTCTGCCACCTATCGATGAGTCGCTGACGGTATGTGGCTGGAAGGTAATTTTGCCGAAGCTTGACCTTCATCTCACCCCATGTCTCAACATGGGGCTCCTGCCGATGAAACAACATGCTCTCTACGTTCTTCCAATAGGTCTGAGCCTGTCCCATGAGCTTCATGGTAGCGAATCGGACTCTTCGACGGTCCGTCATATCGAACCAATCAAAGTACCGATCCATTCCGGACTCCCAATCTAGATAGACCTTCAGGTCCAAGGACCCGTCAAAAGTGGGAGGGTCCACACGAACGGTCCTGAGGGTCCGCTCGTCCTCATCTAAATCACGGTTCCGTCATTGAACACGACGGTCACGACCATACCCCCCATTTTCATTCTCGGACTCATAATCAACCACCTCGGGGACTCGACGCCTCCTATCATCTACCCGTTGAGCCCTAGGAGCAGCAGGTTGCTGAATCGGCTCCTGTTGACCATTCATCGGCACAGGGTGCGCCTCCACCGGGGGTCTCTCTAGGACGGCTACTCTCCCTACCAGACCATGAAAAGACTGGTCCGACTCTACGGCCCTATCCTCTAAGGCCTTCATCCTACCTTCCAAACGTGCACCTAGGCCATCCACTCGCGTACTCAATCCTTCCATCTTATCCACTCGAGCACTCAAATCATCCATTTTTCCCATAAGAGCTCGAAACATGTCGACCACCGATGACTCATCGGGACTAGGGACTCGGGGATCTGCCATAGGTGGTGGTGGTGGTGAATATTGGGTACCTCTATGAGTGGGCATGTAAATGACAAGGGTTGGAATGCACTGACCAAGGCGAAGTGATGAATCTAGACTTAACCAATATCTGATACGTGGCTGAGGTGTGGTCCGAAGACCGAACTCACGCAAGTGTGCAACCTTCCCAATAGGCGTAACCTATCATTCCGGGAACACCTTTTGATATACCGGGTAGTGGAATGCAATGTGACACCTTGGACTGACTACCCTAGACTCAACTTAGCTCTGATACCTATGTGATGCGGGACGGGACGCGACTCGACACCAATTGATATGTAAACTTTAGACTCTAGGCAAACTCGCGATCGTCCCTAACGAGGGAAGCGTGCAGACGTGCGCGGTTGAGAAACTGGCAAAGAGCTAGGGTGGTCAACTCACACTTTCGTGCCTGGATCGGGTCACGGGACGGTCTCGCTCTCTCTCGCAGCGGTGATTGCAAAGATATAACGAGCTAGATTTTCCTATCACTCATGCAGCGGCATATAGAAATATACGAAGTAAGCAAAAATGCCGAGTGAGGAGCGAACACGATACCTCCATGCTACCGGGCGTGGGGAAGATGTTCCCGGCCAAACTTCGTACTCCCGGTACAATAATTAAATTAATTACAGAAAAGGATTTTCTTGCCCACTCCATGCAGGGAGGTAAAGGGCTACACAAAAATGCTAGGAGCATCGAGTTTGGGTTGACGGGCAGCAAGGCGGCGGGTTCCCTGGCGGCTGCGGGCAGCGGCTCCGGTTCTGCGCGTTGCTGGCCGGCAAGACATCGAACACGAACGTCCAAAGGGACGTCGGCCTCCTGGGATTTTCTGAAGGCGGCGATTCACCGGGATGCTGGCAGAGGGTCCCTGGTTGACCTCCGAGAGTGGCGGTCGCTGAAGTTACCCCGACGTATTTTTCCTGGAATTAATTTGTGACCCCTTTTTGCAGGCCTGTCTCGAGACAGATCTGGACAGTCTTGCGCACTCTGGCAAAAATGGACGCCACGTCCAGATCCGGTGTCAGATCGAACCGAGGATAGCACCGTTGGAAAGAGGACTCAGAGATCTTAAACATACGGGAATTTCAGATCCATCCAATAGATGGATTGAAAATGAAAATGACTGTGCCATAGACTATTTTCTGGCTCAGGATCCAGATCCAGCAGATTAGAAAGGGAGTTGTCTAAAGGTGATTTTTGACTGAGGGGTTGGCGGTGGATTTATGGCTTGTGAAAATTATGAGTGGAAGAGGACTATGTGGGGTACGTACAAAATTAGTTTGGGAATTTGTGGAGAAGACTAAGGGGGTGGGAAAAATATGGGATCAGGGATCTATCCTGCAGATCTGCAACCAGGCAGATTGCGAGGGGTATGAAGAACGACCTGGGAGGTGGGGCCAACGGGATCGGAATGGAACAAAATTTATATGGATGGAAAGCTAACACGAAGGGGAACAATCCCTCAAAATATTAGCTCGATCATAGTTGGGAACTGGGAGAACCGACCTTTTCTTTAGCTTATTGTTCTGAATCTCGTGGTTCAGGACAACAGGGTGGAAGGAGGCTTGTGGCGGCTTGTTGGCCGCTCCGATGGCGGCACGAACGGCGGTGGTGGAGCTTCACACTCCAGGGAGGAGATAGAAATTGGATTCACTCCAATATTGAGGGCTTCACACCCTGGATAAAGAGGAAGAAGATGAAGAAATTGCAAGAAGGGAGAGAGGGAGGTGCGCCCCTAGGCAAATTCACACAATTTCATGTAATTTTTCTCATTAAAATTGATCAAAATACAACAAGGGACATTAAATACTAAAACCCTAGACCTAGCCAAATGACCTCTAATGCACTTGGTCAAAGGGGCATAAAGGGAAAGGGAGAATAAACAACATTAAACAAATCCCCCATATGGGACAAACAAGGGGGTGCCCCTTTGAAAAAAGAGGTAGAAAAAATTGAATTTTCTTCTATTTTGCCCCCCCCCCTTGGTCCAAGTCCAATCATGGACTTTGAACCAGCGCCACATGGGCCCTAGAGGCCAAGTGACCCAATGAGAGAGAGGGTGGGGACCCCCTACTGGGCCTATGTGGCCCTTTTACACATAAACCCAAATAAAACCCAAAATAAACATACATTACACACCAAGTATAATATTACAAAAAAACCTTCCAAACATTTAATGGAATAGCCCCGATGCCCCATTAGTTTGTGATCCGGTCGTTGGATTGTGTTGGATACTCCGTCTCCGTGTGTGTGTGGGGTTGTACCCCGTGTTTGCAGGGTTTACTCTGCATGTGTGTGTTGGGGAGCGTCCCCATATGTGTGCAAGCGTCATTCTGCGTGTTGTTGGAGCGTTGCCTCTGTGTTGGGGATTTATCCCCGAGTGGAGCCTTACCGATTTGGTAAGTGGTGGACGTAGGGAGCCCGTCGTGGTCCTGAACCGTCTTAAAAATCTTTGTGTCTTGTGGTGTGTATTGTGGTTTGTTTTATTGTGATTAATTGTTAATTCAATACACATGTGATCGGTGAGCATGAGTGAAGTGCAATTGCACTAGCAATTCTCAATTGCCTAGATTTCATTATGTGACGTGTTTAATTGCTTAATCTCTTGCATGATCGAGTGAGCTTGGCGAGATTGAGAGATCTTGGTTTACTCTGTCTGGTTTAATCTTTTCAATCTCGTCAAAGTTGTTATTTCCGCTTGGTTAGTTTTTAAATTTACCATTTTTAGTGGGGGACAATTCAACCCCCCCTTCTTGTCCGCTCGCCTACTCGGGACCAACACTAGACACAGAGACTTAAAACAGCGAACACTGAAGTAAAGACAGGGTAAACACGCACCTATCGTACGTACTACGAAGCACAATGTAGTATACAACTGCTACCAGACTCAGGACAGTCAACTGGACCTGCTAATACAACGATCCTTGAGTCACACGACTCAGGTCAAAATCGTCGCACATCACGGCAACACGTCGATAATCAGCCTAGTCCCTAAGACAAAATCACGGTAAAACACATTATGGAAGACATCACAGAACAGCCGGATCCATAACAACAATGATGATAGTCCACGGCCTTCGGGCCGCTCACCGGACTCACAATTCCGTATAACACGAAACATAAAACACGAGGGATTACCAAAGCCCTCAAACCATATGGCACGTAAACTGAGGTAAGACCATACCTCCTAGCATGCAAAACCAGGTCTCGATCCTTATAGGATAGACAAGACACTCACGAGGTCACGTGTCAACCACTGGGTCACAACCGGGTTGACCGGAAATCAAATCAATGCGAAAGAACACTCTGGGAAAGTGGCTGTCATCCCTATGGCCACTAAACCAAAATGGCGGTCATCCAAAGGGCCGCTGCCATCAACGCAAAGTAACAGGAAAATGGCGGTCTCACCAGGACCGCACCTTGCCATTGGCGGTCCTCAAAGGGCCGCCTACTGGAGGTGGCGGTCATGTCCATGGCCGCTACCCTCAGGAAACCCCGAACATGAAATCCACAGAAATAGGCAGTTTGCGATCTGCCTGAGGCCGCTACTTGCACAAGGCGGTCTCCTCAGGGCCGCAAGCTAGACTTAGTGGTCATAGCCTGGCCGCTATTCCCAGTCAACCCCGCAAACTAGTCAAACCGACTTAAACATCAGGTAGCGGTCACCCATAGGGCCGCTACCACTAAATGGCGGTCAGTCACATGGCCGTTACTAGCGAACCGACTTAGCCAGCTAACGGTCTTCCTAGGATCTTTTCTCAGGAATGGCGGTCCTCCAATGGCCGCAAAAGCCACCTTGCCATCGAGAGATAGATCGCTAGCCTGAACCGACTTAAAATCATATAACCGACTTAAATCGTCAAATAGCTGTCACTCAAGGGCCCCTAAGTCAGAGTTGCGGTCGATCGTGAGACCGCAACACCATACCGACAATGGAGCTCTGAATAGCAGTCTCCAGTGGGCCGCCTATTACAAATGGTAGTCGCTGGAAGATCCGCTACTTCGCTCCCATGAGAAAATCGTAGAACAACCCAAAACTCGGTCGTTCCATGCCCCAATCGTCTCAGAACGACGGGGAAACATTCCTAACCACAATATCATCCTTCTATAAGCCGAAAGGGATCAAACCGACCTCAAAACGGTAAGAAATGGGCGATTCCCATGAATCGACTCAGCACAAGTCACGTGGGTAACTGACCTCATATCGGCCCCAAATCACGGCCAAATGCAATAAAATTAGCGGAGAACGAATCCCAACATGCCAGGGGTTCAAATGAATCCATTTAAACTACAAACTGTCACCTGGAACGGCGAACACGGCTCACACCCCCCGAACATGCATTTCGCCCAAACATGGCAAAGCTCGCTCAAACTCACACCGTTCGGCCTGAAATTACGAGAGAAAGCAGGAACCAAGTAGTGTGACGACCCAAACTTCGGATATCGGGTAAAGTCGATACCACTTGGAACCTGCAAGGACTCCCAAGAGCGGAAAAGCTCCAAATGGATAGAAAGGTATGTGATAGTACATTGAACTTCCAGATAAAGTAGCAAGCAATTAAATTTTAATGATAAAGATTGCTAAAGTAGCAGAAATAAAATTATATTTTCTATAACAATTAAAACCAACAAAGTTCAGTCCAAAGAAAGACAAGTACAGTCCAACAGGAAAGAAAACGTATCCTCAAGTCGGGGGAAGCCTGAGACTGGCAACGCCGACAACTAAGAACCCCACAGCAGGTACCTCCCAGCACGAGGAAGCATAGCTACACCTGAAAAGTCAGGGGTGAGCCTCCTATTACTGGCTCAGTAGGGGTCCCGCAAAACCCTACCACAAAACACGTAGTAACGGTAGTGCTACATTAAAGCAAAGCAGTAACAACAAGAGTAGGAACAACATTAAAAGCAAAGAGGAAAATAGCCGTACCACGGAACACGGCATCCGAAGGAACCTCGGCCCTCTAAACTACTCCAAACTGTAACAGAAAGGTGAACCCCGATCTCACAAAATCAGGCATTAACGATCCGTTGTCAAATCATAAAACCCTTTCGTAAAAAGCCTACCAAAATAGCGAAGGCCTACCCAAGACCAACACGGTCAAAGGCACAAGACATACACGAGCTCACTATCGGGTATGCTACAAAACCCGTAACCTCAAGTGAAGCCAAGCACCGGCTACTCGGACAAGTCATGAAAACACAAGTCATTGTGTCAAGTGACAGAAGCATCTCCTCACCAGAAGAACAGCCAGATGCGTCCACTGACATCTTACACTACGCCTCAGGCATCTCGCACTTGCCTAGAATGGCGATAATTGAGACACTCACAAAGAACTAAGGAACTACAGTAACGAGTGACTAGTCAGGATCACGCCCGTCGGCACTCATGCAACTGCCCCTGACCACGTGTGCACACAGAAGCCCAATGTCTTGAGCCATGCCTCTAGCTAGTTTTCCCCCCAGTAGGACGCTACTGCAAAGAAAGGGGGCCCACGGAAACAAGCCTAAAAACCGTCAACCGGGAACTACCCCGCCACCACTCTCTGGTGGGCCGACACACCAGAAGGTGTCGTCAGGCTACGACTAGTGGAGGTTCACTAGACACAGAGACTCTAAAAAAAATGAACACTGAAGTACGAACAGTGTAAACACACATCTGTCGCACGTACTACGGAGCATAATATAGTATACAACTACTACTAGACTCAGGACAGTCAACTAGACTTGGTGACAACGAGTCACAAGACTCAGGTCAAGATCGTCGTACATCATAGCAACACACTATTAATTAGCCTAGTCCCTAAGCCAAAACTCACGGGAAACACATTAACAATGAGTCCTCGGCCTTCGAGCTGCACAACGGACTCACAATTCCGTATAACACGAAACACGGAACATGAGTGATTACCAAAAACCCTCAGACCACATGACACGCAAATCGAGATAAGACACTATCTCTACGCACCCAAAACCATGTCTTGATCCTCACAGGATAGACGAGACACTCACGAGGTCACGTGTCAACCACTAGGTCACAACCGGGTTGACCAGAAACCATAATGACCCTCGAAATAATACAAAACACTACTCGATACAGTGGCACCCTCAGACACCCTATAACACGGCCACAGCCCTCATGGGACGTCCAAGACATCCACGGAACAACGGGCTAACCAAGGGGTCAAAGCCACATTAACCGAAAACCAAACCAACACCAAAGGATACTCTGGGCAGGTGGCGGTCTTACCCCTGGCCGCTAGACCAACCTGGCGGTCATCCAAAGGGCCGCTACCCACAAGAAATCTCAGACATCAAATCCATAAAAACAGGAGCCTTGCGGTCTGCCTGAGGCCGCTACTGGCACCAGAGGGTCTCCTCAGGGCCGCAAGCTTGACCCTGGCGGTCATGACCTGGCCGCTATGCCCAATCAACCACCAAAATAGTTAAACCGACTTAAACAGTCAAAATCACCTAACGGTTTACCTAGGACCGTTTCCCAGGGACTGGCGGTCACCCCAAGGCCGCCAAGGACCCCCATGTGGTCGGAGCTAGACCGCTAGCCCGAACCGACTTAAAACCGTTGACCAATTCAAACGACGCCTAGCGGTCGCCCAAAGGCCACTAAAGCCATCCTTGCGGTCAATCGCGCGACCGCTTGTAGACACACCAATCTTGACGTTACCGTGAGTAAATATCATATTACACTATGATACCCCAAGGCGGCCTTCACATTTTTAATTACTCTGGTGATTTCCTATTTTTATGATTTTTTTTTTACATTTTTTTGAATTTTTCCGTGAAAAATCATGGAAGTGTCCAGGCGCCTGGACACCTCCATCAACGACCAAAACAAATAAAAAAATCAAAATCATGGAAGTGTCTAGGCGCCTGGACACCTCCATCAATGACCAAAGAAAATAAAAAAATCAAAATCATGGAAGTGTCCAGGCGCCTGGACACCTCCATCAATGACCAAAAAAATAAAAAAATCAAAAGCATGGAAGTGTCCAGGCGCCTGGACACCTCCATCAATGACCAAAAAAAATAAAAAAATCAAAATCATGGAAGTGTCCAGGCGCCTGGACGCCTCCATCAATGACCAAAAAATAAAAAAAATCAAAATCATGGCTGCGTCCACATGCCTGGACGCCTCCATCAATGCAAAAATAATAAAAATAATATCAATAATCATAAAAAACAAAACAAAAATCAAATAAAAATAATATATTTATGAAGGTGTCCAGGACCCTGGACGCCTCCATCACCTTGCTCACGGGGCCCCGTCCACCGTCCGACGGTTTGTCGTGTGTGAAAAAAGCCAATTGTTGAAGCGTCCAGACAACTGGACGCGCCCATTTCCGAATCACGAGGCGCCGCTCACAAAACCACGCGTTGTGCCAAACCGTGTGCGGCTTTCGGTGGAGTTCGGTGGACCTTATGGAGGCGTCCGGGACCCTGGACGCCTCCACGAAAATATTCGAAAAAAATAAATAAAAATAGAATAAAATATTACTTCAGCCCTGATGGAGGTGTCCAGGGTCCTAGACGCCTCCACCCTCCAGAGCCTTATAAATAGAGGCCCACTCCCTCAGTTCTGAAAGAGCTTCTAAGAGATCCGGTAGGCTGCCGGAGCCCAGAGGCTACCGGAGTCATTTCTAACCCATGGGGTCTTTTGTAGGTGGAGGTTCCGCCGGCTTCTCGGGTGCCCACGCTGGCGAGAGGAAGGTCGTCTTCATCCACCGCGCTTCCATGTCGTCCCTACGCTGTCGGAGCTCCGCCGGATTTCACCATCGGCACATCCAATAAGCCAATCCTTTCCTTTTCTTCGTAATTCTTTTACATTCATCATCTCGCATCCTCTATCCCCCTTCATAAGGGCGCCTCTTCTTATATACTTCTTGCATCCATCATCTCATTTTCCTCCTACTCGAGTCCGAGAGGGGTTTAAAACCACACCAACCAGGTGTGTGTCCTGCCGCGATTTCGTTATTTTCATCACAAGGGATTGATACTACACTGCCATTTCCTAATTCTATTTATCTACTGTCTGTTGTTTTGCAAGGGTAACTAAAGAAAGCCCTCTCCGTCGGCCGACCGAAGGAGGAGGAAGAAGCAACCCGCCATCTCCCGCTCTTGAGGTAGGCGCGATCACTTTCTTTATTTTGGGGTCTTTTGGCTCTTGGCGATCACATCATGTTCTCGAGGCCGCGGCGAGTCACCTCCCCAATGGCCGTTTAAATTTTCGTTCTTATATTCTCTTTATATTCTGTTATATTCTTATCTGCTCATATTCTTGAGGCCGCGGCGAGTCACTTCCCCAATGGCCGTTTAAATTCCCGTTCTTATATTCTCTTTATATTCTGTTATATTCTTATATGCTCATATTCTCGAGGCCGCGGCGAGTCACTTCCCCAATGGCCGTTTAAATTTTCGTTCTTATATTCTCTTTATATTTTGTTATATTCTTATCTATTCATATTCTCGAGGCCGCGGCGAGTCACTTCCCCAATGGCCGTTTAAATTCCCGTTCTTTATATTCTCCTTATATTCTGTTATATTCTTATCTGCTCATATTCTCGAGGCCGCGGCGAGTCACTTCCCCAATAGCCGTTTCAATTCTTGCTATTTGATTTCTGCACCATTCCCGTCCCCCCGAGGCCGCGGCGAGTCACTTCCCGCTATGGCCATTTAACCCCCATATCTTGCTATATTACATTTGTCCCGCTTGCCCCGCCGGAGCAATCTCCCGTGGTGGCCCCTTCTCTTTTCTCTTATTTCTGTGTTGCAGCAAGCAAAAGGAGCCCGCGCGCTCCGCGTCTTCTTCGCTCCCCGAACCGCGTGACGTCCCTCACAGATTGGCGATCACAGTGGGACATCTACTGCTTCCTTTTGGCTACCCTTGCAAGTTCGGCACCGTCCGTGCCTCTCCACCTTGGCGCCCTCGCGCGCCCCCGTTGTGCTCACGGCAGCACTGTCAGTTGTGATTGGTTGGGTGTTTATTATATGTTTGTTATTTCTGTTATTTTCTTACTCTATATCTCTGTCAGCATTCCATTGCATACATCCATCCCTCTTTTATATCCTTTTTCATTTTTTCTAAGGATCACCCTTTCCCGGTGAAGGAAGGACTCTCCGTTTGAGAATTCCTCTCAACGGACTAGAATCTCCTCCACTGGGACCTCTGTAAGTCCCCGACATCGAAGAATCTCCTCTTCGTTCACTGGGCTGGTTGTACCATTGAAGTTCCCCGGAGTTAGTCATCCCATTCGTGGTGAGACGAGAGACCCTAGCTGACACGGCGGTGAAACAAAAATAAACTCGGGTCCCTATTTTGTGTGAACTTCGGATCTCGCTAAAAACACAAAAAAATCATCAAAATCAAAACAAAAAAAGGCGTAAAGGCATCCACTTGTTTGATAATCTCTGCTACCTGCTTGCTAGTGTATGTTTTTGCATTCTGGGAAAACTGTGAGCATGTCTCACGAGTCTTTTGAGGAGAACCACCCTAGTCGTGGTTTGTCAGCCGACCCGCGAGTCTATGCTATGGACTCGGGTCCTTCTCATGAGCCCTCGCATGAGGTGCATGTTATTTCCGGGGACACATCCCCACCACAGGATATCTCTTCCTTACTGGGCATCCTCGCCAACACGGAGCTTACCTCTGAACAGCTCCGGGCCTTCCAGGCCATTCTGAAGGGGAAATTAGTTTCCCCCATGCCCCAGGAATCAACTCCGGCCATCGCACCTCTCCAAGAGTCCGTGCAGGCCATTCCATCTCCTTCATTGGCGCAAGCCATCCAGTCTCCCTCGCTTCAAGGACAAGTTAGCCAACAACCACCCTCATTCCAGTTCCCGTCACAATCTCAAACTCCCGTTGTTCCCCACATACCGCTTCAGCTGGGGCCGACTGTCTGCGGTCCGGCAGCTCCCTCTCATTCGGGGTTCCCCCCTCAAGTCTCCGGGAGACAGTTTCTCCCCCAGTGGCAAATGCCACCTTCACCTCCAGAGGAGCTCGCCCAATCGCTCCTCAATAGGTTCAATCGCATGGATGAGCAGTTTCAAAATCTGAGAAGAATGGTGGACGTGAAAGCCACCCCGGAGGTTGCTTTGCCAATCCTTCCCGTCATTCATCTTCCTCCCTCCGAAATGCCCACGTACCGTAGATACAATGGTACCGGCAACCCCTTCATTCACCTCAAGGATTTCATGTATGAGTCCTCCTATTGGCAAAACGATCAGAGGTGCCTGGCATACCTCTTTCGGAGATCATTGGATGGTCCCGCGCTAGAGTGGTTCCATTCTTTGGAGCCCCGCGAGGCCGAGAATTTTGAAATAGTCCAGAGAAGGTTCTTGCAGAAATATAGGGATAGGGTCGGTCCCTCACTCTCCATTACCGACCTAGTGGCCGAAAAGATGAAGCCCGACGAGGATTTTGTCTGCTATGCTGATAGATGGAGGTCTCTGGCAGAAAGAATAAGGGATACCCTCTCCGAGCCCGAACAAGTGAAGATGATTGTGTCTAATGCAACCCCACAGTTCAGACACGTCCTGGCCATGAATAAACTTACTACAATGGAGGAACTCTATGAAAGGGCCCGGTACATACAAACCCAGTTAAAAGACTCCCCCATTATGAACATGTTTGAGTTGTCGAAGCCCAAAGTGGTCAGAAAGATAGGCGCTGGTGTCCCGGGCGGAGCCATAGAAGGGGTCGTGACAAATGAGCAAGTGGGTGCTGTTAGGGTGCTAGGCCCGGATACAGAGGGGGGTGAATGTATCCTTCTATGTATAATGGCCAAATAAAACTTTGATGCTAGAGATAGACACAGAATAGAACCAATTCGATTCAACTCAAATACAAACACTTGGAGCGCGCCTATCCAAGCATCTAGCGGAAGCAGATCAAGCAATTAAACCACTGCTCAATAGATTTTTAGGTGGTTCGGTCCTCCAGACCTACATCCACCCCTCACTCCCAACCGGAGTGAGGCTTCACTAGCAAACACTAGAACCAAGCAGACTCAGTATGCAAACAGTTGCTGCCACACAGCTTGACCAGGGGAACAGCCTCCCCTCTTCCTCCCAACCGGAGGGACACCCAAGTGACTCCTAGCCACTTGGAAACTAGAGGTCGCAGACCTCTCTTCCTCCAGACCAGGAGGGACCCGACCTCAGTCCAAAGGATCGAAAGTACAAAGGTAATCAGAAAACAAAGGAAAACAATAAACGAAAATAACACAGCAATCAGAAGGCTGTAAAGATGAAAACACAGATGTGGCTCTCAACGGAGCTGACTGGCCTGGATCTGATCCACAGTCCAGTAGGAACTAGTCTTCAGATGAAGCTTCTTCTTCCTCTTCTCTTCTCTCTCACTTTCTTTTTCTCTTAACCCTCACGAACTCTCTAACTCTCTCTTACTCTTCTTCTCCTTCTGCACTTCTTCTCTTTCTTTTCTTCTTCTTTCGCAGGCTCTCTCTCTCTCTTCTCTTCTCTGGATCGAATACTCTCTGCTGCTCTCAGACTGGATGTATATACTTTTCTCCTTTTCTTTCGATCAACCTTCTACAGCAGGAAGAAGGCTCATATATATATAGCAGCAGCAGCAGCAGCCCCTGGGCACGTGGCTTCCACGTTTTCCCGCCCAAGGAATTCGCCAGAACCGAGGCAACTTCATCCACGTGTCAGCATCTGCATACCTCGTCCTCCTGGGATCACGAGCCAGGTCATCAATCTCGGTAAGTATCCCTGTCAGTGATAGCATCGGATAAGTCATCAGCTTAAGTCCAAACACCCTGTACAGACTCTGTGAATGCAAAGCATTGTATAGACTTTGAAATCAATCTAGCAAGTGTATAGACTTGATGATGCGGCGAGCATGCAATGTACAGACTCTACGTTGCAGGCAGACAGCAATGTATAGAGTTGCTACGTGCAGGCTGGCAGCGTAGTGTACAGACTCTGCGTGTAGGCAGTGGGGCGATGTGTAGACATAATGAGATGCAATGCATACTCTGTACAGACTTGGTCGTGTGAGGCGACGCAAGCAATGGCTGTGTAGACTTTACTTCAAGGCCAGTGTATGGACTTGATGAAACACTCACGAGTGTATAGAGTTAGTTAAGTGAGCATGCAGTGTATAGACTTGACATATGAAGACATCCGCTGTTCAGACTTGAAGAACATTCAGCAATGTGCAGACTTCATTGAATGAGGGAGCCATGGCAGACTTCAGGATGTATAGGCTTGTGAACGCAAATGCAATGTACAAACTCTCCAATGTATGGACTTCAAATATGTGAAGCTATGCGATGTGCATACTTTGAAGAACAGCAAGTGAGTAAGTCTGTACAATGAGAGAGTGTATAGACTTGAAGACTTTAGCAGATAAAGAAAAAGCAATGTATATACTTGTGAGGGCGAATGCATTAACAGAATAGGAGAGTGTGTAGACTTAGGCCTTCTGTTCAAGATAAAGACCAATGTACAGACTACATGCTGTACAGACTTGATGTTGATCAAAAGACTTTTGGACATCAGCCCAAGGCGTCAACGCTTCCAACGTGCAGCGTCGCCTCAGCTCCTCAAGCGAGATGCTCACGCCCTTGACAACTGGCCAATGCGTCAACGCATCCAACGTCAGCGTCGACGCAGTGAACAAGACAGGTGATGAACAATGCATGCACTAGCTTTACCAAAGTGTAGACTACACAAAGCTCAGCCACTGTATAGACTTCACGAAGCCAACGTGTGTATAGACTTCAATGCAGAAACCAAGGCTGTATGGACTTCAGACTTGAACGTGTGACCAGTGAGCGATGTATACACTTGGCCCTTGAAGGATGTACAAACTAGAAAGAATGAAGCCCACGATGTATAGACTTGAAGATTGAAGACGATGTATAGACTTTGATGTAAGACGCAGAATGAGACGCTGAAGTCTGTATAGAGTTTGATGACTGAAGCATGAACAGTACGCCAACGTATGGACTTGGCCAAAGCATAGGGAAAGCCCCCAATGTGTAGACTTCCGATGTGAATGAAACGCTGTACAGACTTGCTCAAACAGTCTGATGTATGGACTCATGCAATGCAAAGCAGACCAATGTACAGACCTCCTAAATGCTTCAAGACCAAGCTCATCAAATGTCTAGACTTCACAAGGTGAACGGCTGTACATACTTCCTATGTGAAGACTGCTGCTGTACAGACTTGTTGAAGTGTGAAGGAGTTGAGTGTATAGACTTCACGATGTGAAGACTTGTCAAGGATAGCAGGCCAATGTACAGACTTGAACGAATCAAGGTCTGTATAGACTTGAAGATCACTGAATGATGTTCAGACTTTGTTCCACCGACCAGTGTATTGACTTTGCAAGCGTGAGATGCTGGATAAGACGGTGGATGTACAGACTTTAGGTGAAGGCATGAAACGATCTCTAAGACGATGAAGTCTGTATAGACTTTGCAGTGAATAGATGCTCAGTGAGACGCAAGTTGAGACGATGCAGTGTACATACTTCATGTAATGCATGCAGACGTTGAATAATAGAATGTGCAGACTTTGCCATGAGACGCTGAACAAGACACTCCAATGAATAGACTTGCTGGATGCACTATAGACAATGTATAGACTTTGAAGGCTAACAAGCGTCCTCAGTGTACAGACTTTGCTTCAATGTATATACTTGGAAGTTCAACGAAGGAGGCACAGTGCAATATATGGACTTGAAGTTCAGTTGGTTAGTGTACAGACTTCACCAATGAAACACACACTGTACAGACTTGCTGCCAACCAATGTATAGACTCTACTCATGCAAACAATGCAGCAGTGTATAGACTTAACAGATATGTGAGTTGTAGTGTATGAATAACCGATGTATAGACTTGGCTATGCGAGCAAGCTACACGATGTGTAGACTTAGAAATGCCTGCAGCTGTGCAAAGTGCAACCAGTGTATGGACTTGTCGTGCCTACACAGGGCGTTGTACATACTTGCTGCCTGAAGCAAATGTGCAGACTCTATAAATGCATATGAATGCTTTATGCAGCAGATAAACAGTCTGAATTTCAAATGCAATGACTCACAATGTAAGCAGATAAACTGACTGAACATATGAAAGACTGAATGGACATTTGAATGACAGACTGAGTATAAGAATGACTGAGTCATGATCTGATAAAATGACTGAGATATAGAATGACTGAAAAAAACCATGGTGACTCACAGTGATTAACTCACATAAGACCAATCATCACAAACCCCTAAAGCCAATCATCAAAACCACAAGCCACAGGAGCCAGGGGCACAACAATCTCCCCCTTTTTGATGATGGCAACAATACACAGTGAGTCATTCTGATGATGTAAGACATTCTTATTAAAGTCATTCTGATGACTCAAACTATTCTCCCCCTTTGACTTCATCAAAAAGAAAATAGTTTGAGAAGTGAAAGCAAACCAGCATGCAATGATTGAATAAATTCTCCCCCTTTGGCAAAGATCTCCCCCCTTTGAGATAATCAATATGAATGCAGATGCAGAAAGGGATTACCAAAATGCAAGAGCTCCCCGTAAAGATATGAATGCAAGAACACAATTCTGCCCCTTTAAGAGTTTCTATGCAGCATGATGCATATGACATTTAAGCTCCCCCTCAATAAGTGGAATCTTATGAGATGGATAACAAGGAGAGGTTCAGGTCAATGAGTCAATGATATTGAGTAGAAAAGTTTCAAGTAGCAAATTTTTCAAAGAAGCTCCAATCACAAGAAATTCAGTCAGATTTTCAGAGAGATAGCAATCTCATAAATCTAAAACATAAGTTTTCAAAGTCTTCCATTATAAAGGCTTATGAATGAGCTTTATTGTTCAGCATGGTTTAACCATAATGAATGTAGGGTTTATCAGTAAAATTCTGTATTGATATCTAAAACCATGGTTTAATAAAAAATGAACCAAGCCTTCATATTTATCTTGATTAATCTCCCTTTCTCTTACACAATCAAATCTATTGACTTCTTTCAGAATTACATGCACTAGTATTGAAATCAAGCAATTATGAAGTCATATGTTTTTATCTAGGGTTGTAGCAATTTGATTTTAGCATCAATATTCAGATATTTCAATTTGATCAACAATTTTCTTGCTACAAATTTTACGAGCACTCTAGTTCAGTGCACACATTGTAACTAGAGGATATACCTTGATTAGAGGCTAATATCCCTAAGCCCTTAGTGTGACTAACTGTCATGCTTTATGTGAACAGAGTTAGCATTTACACATCATGACACACTACAAATCATTTTTTAATGAGTGAGTTGTATTTCTCAGTGTGCATGCCATTGCTCTGCCTGATTTTCAATGAATTTTATGCAGAGTTAACTAAGGCACCTCATGACACAGTCCTTTGGACTTGTGTTTCTCAGTGACCAATGTCATTGCTCTGACAGATATAACCCTTTAGACATTTCAGAGACATTCATTTGCTTCAAATCAATAATAGTTTCATGTACTTAACCAATTAAAGTCATGTATTCAAAAGTGCAGATTTCAGAAATTTTTTCACAAGACACAGCATGAAACACATGGTTAAGGTTTATTAAACATGCTTCAGATATTTTTAAGAGATTTTAAAGTCAAACTCCATGAACATTAAACTTAAACCACATGAGTTATTTCATACATTCATAAAGCTGTATAATAGAAGATTTCTAGTTCAAAATTTTTAGATTTATGATCGAGATAGCCCATTGAAATCTTCATGAAGGATTGATGGAATTCTGAACCCAAATGATACCAATTGATAGGAGGAATACCAATTGTTAAGAGAGATTGTGAAGCTCAAAGTTTTCAGAATATGATTAAGGTTTGTCAACAAAATCAGTAAGAGAGGATATGCAATGAGTTCTGACACATGTATTGTAGCAACCCTAATAAATGAATAATTGAAATAAATTAAAACATATATATTACAGAAGTAATATATAAAAAAGGAATAGGGTTAATTGGACGAAATAAAATAAATTAAAAATAACGCCTCTTATTAAGGCGTTAATTTATAAAGAAACGCCTCTATCCATGGCGTGAATAAAGAAAGGACGCCCACACCTACGGTCGTCAGTTCTCACGCGACCAAATGGGTAAGTAAAAGAAACGCCTCTATCTTGGGCGTGTTTTAAAACACGAAACGCCCTTTTTCAAGGCGCTTTTTAAGAAACGCCCTTATGCAAGGCGTTAATTAAAGAATACACGCCCTGACCAAAGGCGTTAATTCAGTTCGTGACTCGTTCGAACCCAGAACTTATCCAAGGAAAGATTAACCTAATCTAGTAAGTGTCTATTAGAGTAAGGACTCTATTAAGGATATATTACCCTCAATCAAACACTACTCTTGTTAGGACTTCAAAATCCTATAAATAACATGTTCGATCGAACCCTAAAACCCATTTGATCGAACGTCTGCTGCTAGGTACGTGAAGAACAAACTATTCCTTTGATCTCTGCTTTGCCTACACGAAGAACTAATGATTCTTCACTCTCTTTTCTTCTTACAGGTTGAGGAAGCCTAGACATCGTGAAGAACAAGGGTAAGTTCTTCTAAACTTCCATCTTCAGCCAAGCTTATGAAGAAATTTCTAATATCTCTTCATATTCCTCTGTAGGAAAACTCTAGGGATCGACCAAAGAACAAAGGTTCTCTGCCTACTGCTGATTCAGTTTATCCTTATCAACGTCTTCACGTGTCTGTCACCTTCAAATCCATTGTTAAGGTAGGATTTTCTCAAGTTATTGTAGCCCAAATAAGAATTAATGCAAGATATCTATACATACGTATATGAGCATGGCATGCATACTGTTTATAAGGTTTTATTACGTTTTCTGCAAAATTTTGAAAGAAACGCCCTTGATTAGGGCGCTAATTTAAAAGAAACGACCATGCTAGTGGTCGTCAATTTAATATTTGACGCCCTCTACGCAGGCGTTAATTTCATAAGAATCGCATGTGATTAATAATTGATCCTGTTTAAAAATTACAATACATATGAAATATTGATTTTTAATATCTTGCATGACTCTGTGAATTCCTGCCATGACATGTCTCCTGTCTCTCGCAATATTATTTATTAAAATATCGTAAATCCCTTGAAATTCACGACTTGGACAAAGTCGTTTTCCATATTCTAACGCCCCAGTACAAGGCGTGAATCTGAAAAGTAACGCCCCTTCCTAGGGCGTGTATCTGTTAAAATCCTGAAATTCACATATTCTGTAAAATGGAATTAGAAAGTAACGCCCCTTCCAAGGGCGCGTTTTTGATAAATTTCTGAGAATAATTATATCCTGTCGAATATGTAAATGATGAGACGCCTGCCTCTGCAGTCGTCAACTTTGAAGAAACGCCCCCAGGAAAGGCGTGTTTTTGATAAATTAATGAAATAATGGAAATTCTGCAAATTGGCAATACATGTAAACGCCCTTCTGTTAGGCGTTAATTATTCAATACACGACTTTACTTAAGTCGTTATTTTACTGTAAACTGATTTTATCCTGATTCTATTACCGATGGTTTCATATTATACATATATATATATATATCGGCACTATTCTCCACTCCGTGAGTATAGTCCCACGTTTCATGTTGATTTATCGATCACACTCAACTCTCATTGACATACAAGCTCTCCATTGGACATTCCGTTCCTTTGGACTAGCGAGTTAGTCATAGAGACCTCCGTAAGACTCCTCGTAGCCTTGGATTCCCTCAAGGCCGACTGAGCTGGTTGTACCCTAAAAACCCATTACACGATCCTTGCCATGTCAATCTAAAGAAACATGGTATACCGGCCCTTATGATTATACAAAGAGTATATCATAAGAAATTCTTAATGGGATGATGATATCATGCCATATCATGTCGTTCTTGTAAACCTCAATTCTATGATAAGAATGAGGGTATCTTGCTTGATCTAATGTTCATGTGGACCTCAATTCTATATAAAGAATGTCCATATTGATTTGTCATGGTACCTAAGTTAAGGGAACCATATTCTACCTAGTTTTATCGAACTCGTGATTATACCGTTATTATCGCCATTCTATGTCCTTTGTCATATTTTGGACTCTATTCTATCAAAGTTGTCATACGTATCTACAAGCTTGATTATTGAAATTCTATATTGGCTATATAAACAAGAGTGGATGTCAAAACACATGATAAATGCCTGCGCATATAGGGCCCGATCTGGTCCTGGGAGGAGCACCCGAAAGTACTTGTGCCCATGGGAGTTAAAATGATAAGGTATCTGGCATTATACCGAGTACTTGACTTGCTTGATTGGACATTCCACACACATCTTGTACTTGACTCGTACTTGACATGAAATGAAATGCGTGGCCCGAAAGAGGGTAATTTACTTGCTTGATACATGATAGCCAAAGTTCTTGACATGACTTGTTAAATGTACTTGCTTGAATATCTCGAATAAACTTGTTATCTTGTTGGAAGTTCATGACTAAGTTCATCTTATTTTCTTGATATTACATTCTCTCTATCTTGTCGTTTCATGCGAGCATGCATAGCTTTATTGCATCCATGAAAATGTAATTACTTAAACCACTTGCTAGTACTTGAGATATAATTTCCTACTGAGCGTTCGCTCATTCCGTTTGTCCCTTTTTACTTTTCAGGTAAGTCCGACGACGATGGAAGTCAATCGGATGGGAATGGTCAAGAGTGAAAGTGATAGAGCTTCTACAAGTGTCGTCTAGTCTTTTCCATAGTTTCTTGAGTCAACTATGTATTCTTTTCCTTTTTATTTAACAGAGTATTGGATTTGTAATAGTCTATCCATTATGAAATAAAGGATTGGGTTATCTTGCTATTTTGCGCATCTCTGTCTTTGTGTCGAATACATGACCACTCTGATTGACATGATTGATATAGACACGTCGCGCATCTCCGGGTATCTTCCGCGCTCGGGGCGTGACAGTCTTTGTGGTATCAGAGCCTAAGGTATTCAATTCCTAGGAAACCCAAGTCCAAGGATAGGTTTCAAAACCTTTAACCAAGTGAGAGTGGGTAGAACCAAGGGTTAAATGATCAATGAGTCCTTTATAAGATCATAGTGATATAATACTAACATAGCTATTGTAATTGTAGGATAATGGCTGCCGAACGTGCTCAATGGCGCAACATGCAGCGTACCCTTCAAGGGATGACCCAAGTGCTACAACAGGTAGCACAAGGTGGTGCTCCACGAGCTGGAAGCTTACACCAAGCATTCAAGAATATGAATCCCCCGAAGTTCATGGGATCGACCGATCCAGACGATGCCGAGCATTGGGTTCGGGAGATTGAACGTATATTCCGTGTCATGCAATGCACGGATCAGGACAAAGTCTTATTAGCTACTTTCCAGTTAGAAAAGGATGCTAGATGCTGGTGGGAGTCGATTGAAGCTACTATTGACCCAACTCAAGTTACATGGGGTGAATTCGTTGAATATTTCAACGCCAAATATTTCTCTGATAGGGTCCAGGAAAGGAAGGCCGCCGAATTTGCCGCATTAAAGCAAAGATCTTTATCGGTGGCTGATTATGAAGCACAGTTCTCTAGACTGTCTAGATATGCTAAGCATTTAATTGGCACGGAAAAGATGAAAGCCCGTAGATTTCTTAATGGGCTTAGGCCCCACTACATTACTCAACTGGCGCCTATGGATATTCAAGTTTATACTGAAATAGTGCGCCGAGCTCAGTTGCTTGAAGATGCCACGGAACTATCTGATAGGATCCGTGGGAAAGACAAAAAGGAGCAAGTCACAAGTTCGGGTTCTTTTAAACCCAACTTTAAGAAGAGGCCCAATAATGGAGGTTCTTCCTCTCAAGATCAGAAGTACAAGAAATCCAAGCCTTTCTCTATCACCACTACCCCTTCAAACGTAGTATGCAAGCATTGTGACAAGGCTGGTCACAAAACAGAAGAATGCTGGAGGAAATTAGGAGCATGTCTCCGTTGTGGGAGTCGTGAACATCGGATTCCCGATTGTCCATTAATGAATGACCAAGACGGTGAGGGTAAACGCCCAGTGACAAGGAACGCGCGTCTTCATGCAATCCAAGAGACCGAACCAGAAGAAGAAGGCGGATTGGTGGAAGGTACATTAAAAATTTGTTCCAAATATGCACATGTCTTATTTGATACGGGTGCATCGCATTCCATTATTTCCAAGAAGTTTGCTGACCCATTACCTCTAGAACCAGAATGGATGAAAATAGTGTTGTCTACTCCTCTCGGAAACGAGACGGATATCACACATCATTACCAAAACTGTGAGGTGTTGGTTCGAGGAAAGAATTTTCCTATTGATCTTATCTGCTTAGATCTAAAAGAATATGATGTTATACTAGGAGCAGATTGGTTATCTAAGTACCAGGCAACGGTTGATTGCCGTAATAGCAAGATTGTTTTCAAGGAATTTCCGGAACTGACTTATACTAGTCCTAAGAGTCGAAGCAAATCCCCTCTTATTTCGGCTCTTCGAGCAAGCAAGCTCGTCAGGAAAGGATGTGTATCCTTCCTTGCTTTTGTCACTAATAAAGAAGCTAAGGAAACCAAGATAGAAGACGTTCAAGTAGTACGAGAATTCCCAGACGTATTTCCGGAAGAATTGCCGGGATTACCCCCGCAAAGAGATGTGGCCTTTACCATCGACTTAGTCCCTGGTGCTGGTCCGGTTTCAAAGGCACCATATAGAATGTCCCCTGCTGAACTCAAGGAGTTGAAGGAGCAGTTGATGGAACTAATCCGAAAAGGGTTTATTAGACCAAGTACTTCCCCGTGGGGAGCACCAGTCTTATTTGTAAAGAAGAAGGATGGATCCATGAGATTGTGTATTGACTATCGACAGTTGAATCATCTTACTATCAAGAACAAGTATCCACTGCCGAGAATCGATGAATTGTTTGATCAGATTTCAGGATCCAAATATTTCTCCAAGATTGATCTCCGGTCGGGATATCATCAATTAAGGATCAAGGATGATGACATTCACAAGACCGCATTCAGAAGCAGGTATGGCCATTACGAATTTGTTGTTATGCCTTTTGGACTAACAAATGCCCCTGCTGCCTTTATGCAGTTAATGAATAGCATATTCAGGCCTTACTTGGATCAATTCATAGTAGTCTTCATCGATGATATATTGATATATTCTAAGACTAAGGAAGAACATGAAGAGCATTTGAGGATTGCATTGCAAGTCTTGAGGACAAATCAATTATATGCTAAACTCAGCAAATGCGAGTTCTGGCTTGAAGAAGTGGCTTTTCTCGGACATGTCATATCCAAGGACGGTTTATCTGTGGATCCGTCAAAAGTTGAAGCTGTGAGAAACTGGGAGAGACCCACTAATGCAAGCGAGATCAGAAGTTTCTTAGGTCTTGCAGGCTATTATCGGCGATTTATCAAAGATTTCTCTAAGATCGCCGTACCACTTACAAGATTAACTCGTAAGGAGATCCGATATGAATGGAGTGAGGAATGTGAAAGCAGTTTCCAAACTCTCAAGGATCATCTCACCACAGCTCCGGTCTTAGCCCTACCAATTGAAGGAGAGAAATTCGAGGTCTACACTGATGCTTCTGGCATTGGCCTCGGATGTGTTCTAATGCAACATGGGAAGGTCATAGCATACTCTTCTCGTCAACTGAAGAAGCATGAGGAGAATTACCCCGTCCATGACTTGGAATTGGCCGCGGTAGTATTTGCCCTAAAGATATGGAGACACTATCTCTATGGGGTACAGTTTACTGTATACTCCGATCACAAAAGTCTCAAATATCTATTTTCACAAAAGGAGCTGAACATGAGACAAAGACGTTGGCTAGAATATCTCAAGGACTTCGACTTCAGTATACAATACCATCCCGGAAAGGGTAATTATGTGGCTGATGCCCTTAGTCGAAAGCCGAGAGCAAAGATAGCAAATTGTATGATACAAGAATGGAGGTTACTTGAACAATTCTCCGAGCTCAATATAAGCTTGGACACGGAATCCAAATTTGTCACACTATCCCATGTAAGCATACAGTCAGATTTGTTATCTGAGATACAAACACTTCAGGATGATGATCCTATGTTAGTAGAAATCAAAGGCAGATTAGAAGGACAATCTGATTTTCAACTAACTTCTGATGGAAGATTATCGTTCAAAGATAGAACTTGTATACCCGATTGTCCGGAATTAAAGAAGAAGATCTTAGATGAAGCTCACAGATCAAGATACACTATTCATCCTGGATCAACTAAAATGTACCAAGATGTAAAGAGGAACTTTTGGTGGCCCAATATGAAAAGAGAAATAGCGGACTATGTATCACGCTGTCTCACATGCCAACAGGTCAAGGCGGAACACCAAAAGCCTGCGGGAAAACTACATCCTCTAGATATTCCTAAGTGGAAATGGGAGGATATTGGTATGGACTTCATCATGGGTTTGTCTAAATCTAAAGGAGGACATGATGGAATCTGGGTTATCATTGACCGATTGACTAAATCGGCACATTTCTTGCCAATCAAAAGCCGATGGTCGATTGATGTGCTAGCTGCACTATACATTAAAGAAATAGTCAGGATACATGGAATTCCTGTCTCAATCGTGTCTGATAGGGATCCCCGTTTTACTTCTCATTTTTGGAAGGGATTACAACATTCGTTGGGGACAAGGCTCAACTTTAGTACTGCTTTTCACCCACAAACGGATGGTCAGACCGAGCGAACTAATCAAGTTGTTGAAGATATGCTGAGAGCATGCATTATTGACTTTGGAGGAAGCTGGCATGACCACTTACCTTTAGTTGAATTTGCATATAATAATAGCTACCAAGCTAGTATCCAAATGGCACCTTTCGAAGCCTTATACGGAAGGAGTTGCCGATCTCCCATATGTTGGAACGAAGTTGGAGAGAAACAACTATTAGGTCCAGACATGGTAAGGGATACAACTGAGAAGATACAGGTAATCAGAGAAAGATTACAAGTTGCTCAGACCAGACAAAAGACTTATGCAGATACAAGAAGAAGAGATCTTGAATTCCAAATCGGAGATCATGTATTTCTTAAAATATCCCCTGGACGTGGCATACGAAGATTTGGTGTTAAGGGCAAGCTTACGCCAAGATTCATCGGACCATTTGAGGTACTCGAAAGAGTTGGCGAGGTTGCTTATCGCATCGCGTTGCCTCCTCAGTTGTCCGAGGTACACAATGTATTTCACATATCTATGTTGAAGAAGTATGTGCACGATCCGTCACATATTATTGAGCATGGAGATCTGGTGATCCAGAAAGATCTCACATATGAACAGAGGCCCTTGAAGATATTAGATCGAGAAATACGAGCTCTAAGGAATAAGGTTATTCCCATGATCAAGGTGCAATGGAATAAGAATCCTGAACGCGAAGCGACATGGGAGACCGAGGAATCTATGAAGAAACGATTTCCCGAGTTATTCTAAGAGGTATATGTCCTACACTCTCCGCGTGTATAATTATATATATATTGAATTTGGGGACCAAATTCTTTTTAAGTGGGGGAGGGTGTAGCAACCCTAATAAATGAATAATTGAAATAAATTAAAACATATATATTACAGAAGTAATATATAAAAAAGGAATAGGGTTAATTGGACGAAATAAAACAAATTAAAAATAACGCCTCTTATTAAGGCGTTAATTTATAAAGAAACGCCTCTATCCATGGCGTGAATAAAGAAAGGACGCCCACACCTACGGTCGTCAGTTCTCACGCGACCAAATGGGTAAGTAAAAGAAACGCCTCTATCTTGGGCGTGTTTTAAAACACGAAACGCCCTTTTTCAAGGTGCTTTTTAAGAAACGCCCTTATGCAAGGCGTTAATTAAAGAATACACGCCCTGACCAAAGGCGTTAATTCAGTTCGTGACTCGTTCGAACCCAGAACTTATCCAAGGAAAGATTAACCTAATCTAGTAAGTGTCTATTAGAGTAAGGACTCTATTAAGGATATATTACCCTCAATCAAACACTACTCTTGTTAGGACTTCAAAATCCTATAAATAACATGTTCGATCGAACCCTAAAACCCATTTGATCGAACGTCTGCTGCTAGGTACGTGAGGAACAAACTATTCCTTTGATCTCTGCTTTGCCTACACGAAGAACTAATGATTCTTCACTCTCTTTTCTTCTTACAGGTTGAGGAAGCCTAGACATCGTGAAGAACAAGGGTAAGTTCTTCTAAACTTCCATCTTCAGCCAAGCTTATGAAGAAATTTCTAATATCTCTTCATATTCCTCTGTAGGAAAACTCTAGGGATCGACCAAAGAACAAAGGTTCTCTGCCTACTGCTGATTCAGTTTATCCTTATCAACGTCTTCACGTGTCTGTCACCTTCAAATCCATTGTTAAGGTAGGATTTTCTCAAGTTATTGTAGCCCAAATAAGAATTAATGCAAGATATCTATACATACGTATATGAGCATGGCATGCATACTGTTTATAAGGTTTTATTACGTTTTCTGCAAAATTTTGAAAGAAACGCCCTTGATTAGGGCGCTAATTTAAAAGAAACGACCATGCTAGTGGTCGTCAATTTAATATTTGACGCCCTCTACGCAGGCGTTAATTTCATAAGAATCGCATGTGATTAATAATTGATCCTGTTTAAAAATTACAATACATATGAAATATTGATTTTTAATATCTTGCATGACTCTGTGAATTCCTGCCATGACATGTCTCCTGTCTCTCGAAATATTATTTATTAAAATATCGTAAATCCCTTGAAATTCACGACTTGGACAAAGTCGTTTTCCATATTCTAACGCCCCAGTACAAGGTGTGAATCTGAAAAGTAACGCCCCTTCCTAGGGCGTGTATCTGTTAAAATCCTGAAATTCACATATTCTGTAAAATGGAATTAGAAAGTAACGCCCCTTCCAAGGGCGCGTTTTTGATAAATTTCTGAGAATAATTATATCCTGTCGAATATGTAAATGATGAGACGCCTGCCTCTGCAGTCGTCAACTTTGAAGAAACGCCCCCAGGAAAGGCGTGTTTTTGATAAATTAATGAAATAATGGAAATTCTGCAAATTGGCAATACATGTAAACGCCCTTCTGTTAGGCGTTAATTATTCAATACACGACTTTACTTAAGTCGTTATTTTACTGTAAACTGATTTTATCCTGATTCTATTACCGATGGTTTCATATTATACATATATATATATATATATCGGCACTATTCTCCACTCCGTGAGTATAGTCCCACGTTTCATGTTGATTTATCGATCACACTCAACTCTCATTGACATACAAGCTCTCCATTGGACATTCCGTTCCTTTGGACTAGCGAGTTAGTCATAGAGACCTCCGTAAGACTCCTCGTAGCCTTGGATTCCCTCAAGGCCGACTGAGCTGGTTGTACCCTAAAAACCCATTACACGATCCTTGCCATGTCAATCTAAAGAAACATGGTATACCGGCCCTTATGATTATACAAAGAGTATATCATAAGAAATTCTTAATGGGATGATGATATCATGCCATATCATGTCGTTCTTGTAAACCTCAATTCTATGATAAGAATGAGGGTATCTTGCTTGATCTAATGTTCATGTGGACCTCAATTCTATATAAAGAATGTCCATATTGATTTGTCATGGTACCTAAGTTAAGGGAACCATATTCTACCTAGTTTTATCGAACTCGTGATTATACCGTTATTATCGCCATTCTATGTCCTTTGTCATATTTTGGACTCTATTCTATCAAAGTTGTCATACGTATCTACAAGCTTGATTATTGAAATTCTATATTGGCTATATAAACAAGAGTGGATGTCAAAACACATGATAAATGCCTGCGCATATAGGGCCCGATCTGGTCCTGGGAGGAGCACCCGAAAGTACTTGTGCCCATGGGAGTTAAAATGATAAGGTATCTGGCATTATACCGAGTACTTGACTTGCTTGATTGGACATTCCACACACATCTTGTACTTGACTCGTACTTGACATGAAATGAAATGCGTGGCCCGAAAGAGGGTAATTTACTTGCTTGATACATGATAGCCAAAGTTCTTGACATGACTTGTTAAATGTACTTGCTTGAATATCTCGAATAAACTTGTTATCTTGTTGGAAGTTCATGACTAAGTTCATCTTATTTTCTTGATATTACATTCTCTCTATCTTGTCGTTTCATGCGAGCATGCATAGCTTTATTGCATCCATGAAAATGTAATTACTTAAACCACTTGCTAGTACTTGAGATATAATTTCCTACTGAGCGTTCGCTCATTCCGTTTGTCCCTTTTTACTTTTCAGGTAAGTCCGACGACGATGGAAGTCAATCGGATGGGAATGGTCAAGAGTGAAAGTGATAGAGCTTCTACAAGTGTCGTCTAGTCTTTTCCAAAGTTTCTTGAGTCAACTATGTATTCTTTTCCTTTTTATTTAACAGAGTATTGGATTTGTAATAGTCTATCCATTATGAAATAAATGATTGGGTTATCTTGCTATTTTGCGCATCTCTGTCTTTGTGTCGAATACATGACCACTCTGATTGACATGATTGATATAGACACGTCGCGCATCTCCGGGTATCTTCCGCGCTCGGGGCGTGACATGTATGCATTTGACAACCTATATGCAATGCATTGACTCCCCCTCACAATATGCTTCAAACTCTCTTTTTGGCATTTTCAATATAAGGAAATGCAATGCACTATATGTATGCAGGGACATGCAAAGACTCACATTGAATGCTATGCAAGGATATGCAACTCACTCCCCCTGAAAATATGCAATGTTTGCACTGGAAACTAAACATATGATACTGAATGATTCATGTACATTCAGACTGTCCTAATTAGCAAAATGACCCATGGTACTAGGTGGGGCACTTGGTCTAATAGACCACCTCACACATAGTAAGAACCTCCAGACAGACCTCCCTGCCTTTTGGTACCTTACCATTTATATACCATTGAGGTCATGCAAATTTATTCAACATGCAGTCTTATATGCAATTCAGAATTTCAGTGAGCTATTGCAACACACAAGTTTCAAGTCACACTCATAAGCAGTTCAGATTTTTCAAAAAATTTGAAATACAATTTGTTTTCAGAGTTTATGCATAACACAATTATCAAGCAATTGTAATTAGCCTATGTATGCATCAGATACAGACAACCCTTTTTAATCTGATATTTGCACAGAACTCTCAGCAAATGCATGATCAGAAAATAATGCACATGGCAGATGATGAATGAAAATGCAAAAACAGATTTAACTTGCTATGCATTAAAACTAAAAACAAGAAGAGTAGGAAGTTTACCTGAAAAGTTCAGTATGGGGTTTTCTTCTTGAGTGCCTTGGATCATTACCCCTTATTATTCCAGTCCCAAGGCACACCTGCATAGCAATGTTATTTTGCAAAAATAGGTACCCAAGAAGTCTTGGGTCCTGACAAAACAGTATTACTCCTAGCAGGTTTTCTCAGCATATTTCTAGGAGCAGTTTTCATATCAGATTTATGCACATTCTTGTTGGCATGAATTCTATGTGCATATGCATGAGATTTCTTATTAACAGAATAAAAATTCTATTTGCCAAAACCAGTTTGGTTTTGATATCCTGCCAGCCAACAGGTTGCAGCCTTGTGACCTGGCTTCCCACAATGATAGCATGCAGGAGACTTTCCAATGGCAGGTTTAGAATTTAATTTTCTACCCTGAGCATGCCAACAGTGGGCTGCAATGTGGCCCATCTTGCCACAGTGAAAGCATGAATTAGAACTTTTCTTACCAACATTCAGCCAGCATTCAAATCTCTTATGACCCAATTTTTCACAATTAAAGCATGTCATATGCTGGTTTATTGGAACATACTTGTTCTTGTTAAGAGCATGATCGTTTGCATGAAATTTATTCTTATCACTAACAAACCAGCATTGTGAAATTTTGTGTCCTAGTTTATCACAATGAAAGCACTCAATTCTCCTTTTCTGAGATGAAAGATTTTTATCATGATATCTCCTAGCATTCTTATCATCCTTCTCCATCAACTTACACTCATGCATCAGATGTCCAGCTTTATGACAGTAATGACAGATAATCTTCTTTTTAGATGCACGTGAGTGTGTGTGAGGACTGTGATCAGCAAACACTGATGAACCCTTTTCATTTATTTTCTGATTTATAGTCCTTTTCTGATTTTTATCCTATTTTCCTATTTTCTTAGCCTTGTACTGAATTGGGGATGAAGTAGAAAGCTTTTCCTGTTCAGAGGTTTTAATGAGAATAGTTTTTAGCTTAGATCCATCAACCTTTTTCAACTTTTCAGTTTGTTTTTGATTTTTCTGAACATTTGGTTGTTTATTTTCTGAGGTGGTGGCTACATCTGATGCTTTGATAAAGGATGTCGTCAGCTTATTTTCAAAAGCCTTTTTATTGACATTGTTGTAGCCTAACCCTTCCCTGTGAGTATTGACCTTAACTCCTAACAACTTGTCCAGATTTTCTTGTCCACTTACAAACTTTGACAGAGAGTTCTTTAAGTCTTGGATTTCATTTTCTAAAGAGGTGATTTGTAACTCATAACTGGCAATTTCTTGCTCACTGCAATTCATAGCTTCATTCAAAACTTTGTTGGCAGTTTTATATTTCTCAATTTCATTTTCCAGATTGCTCAGTTTATCAGAATCTTCAAAGCATACACTTTTACCTCTTTCTAAAGCTAGAAGTCTCTCAGACATAGTGGAGTTCAGCATTTTCAATTTCTCATTTTCTTGCTTAAGTTTGTCATTCTGAACCAATTCATTTATTAGAAGCTGATCTTCTGAATTAGTTTCAAGTTTTCTTCCAGCCTTGAATTCCTTCAAATCTTTTTCCTTCTTTTCAATGTTTTTCTGTAATTCCACATTCACAGATTTGATGGCTTCAAGTTTTTCAGCAAGCAAGTTTTTCTCCTACTCAAGTTTCTCAAATTTTTTATCATTTTTATTAGCAGATATTCTCAGAGAATCATTTACAGATTTCAACTTGTTTAAATCTGAGTTCACACTTTCAAAGTTTTTTAGCAATTTTTCATACTGGTCATGATAGTCAACAAGAGTGTGATTATCATTATCTGAGTTGAATTTTTCTTCGAGTTCAGATATCACATTTATATGATCTTGATTTTCGATTTTCAATAATGAGACTTGTTTCTTCAATATTTGAAAATCAGACATACATGCATCATGAATATTTTTCAATTCAACACAATTTCTACAAGGAGAGCTTGAACTATCTAAACCAGTACCCTTCTTCAATTTTTTATACTGTTTTCTTAACAGTTCATGAGATTCAAATAATTCAGCATATGCATTCTCCCAATCTTCTAGAGAAAAATTTTCAAAGAGATTTATCTCATCATCATCATCTTCTTCAGTTTGATTGCTGCCTTGATCGCTGCCACTTTGATTTCTTCTATTGGCCATCATGCAGCTTATTTGATTTCCTTTCCCGGCTCTCTTCATCATCTCTAACATATCCCTTGCAGATCTGCAATCAAGGAAACATGAGTGAAAGGCTTTGTCAGTGGCTGCTTTCATCAGATTTATAGCTGTCTGATTCTCCTCATACATTGATTCGTGACTGTCAGTCCATTTGGACCTTTTCTTTGGTAATTCATGAGGACCATGTGAAGTCACTTTCCACAGGTCTGGATCAACAGATTTAACATAACTATGTAAAGCACTGTGCCACTGGTTGAAATCAGAACCACTAAAGACGGGTGGACAGGGCATTGAAACAGATAGCCGATAGATTCAATGCAACAAGAATATTGATGCACTAAAACAAATTAGCACCTAAGACTGCAAGATCGATCTGCAGGTCGCTGGACCTTGTATGCAGACACCCGCTCTGATACCAACTGTTAGGGTGCTAGGCCCGGATACAGAGGGGGGTGAATGTATCCTTCTATGTATAATGGCCAAATAAAACTTTGATGCTAGAGATAGACACAGAATAGAACCAATTCGATTCAACTCAAATACAAACACTTGGAGCGCGCCTATCCAAGCATCTAGCGGAAGCAGATTAAGCAATTAAACCACTACTCAATAGATTTTTAGGTGGTTCGGTCCTCCAGACCTACATCCACCCTCACTCCCAACCGGAGTGAGGCTTCACTAGCAAACGCTAGAACCAAGCAGACTCAGTATGCAAACAGTTGCTGCCACACAGCTTGACCAGGGGAACAGCCTCCCCTCTTCCTCCCAACCGGAGGGACACCCAAGTGACTCCCAGCCACTTGGAAACTAGAGGTCGCAGACCTCTCTTCCTCCAGACCAGGAGGGACCCGACCTCAGTCCAGAGGATCGGAAGTACAAAGGTAATCAGAAGACAAAGGAAAACAATAAACGAAAATAACATAGCAATCAGAAGGCTGTAAAGATGAAAACACAGATGTGGCTCTCAACGGAGCTGACTGGCCTGGATCTGATCCACGGTCCAGTAGGAACTAGTCTTCAGATGAAGCTTCTTCTTCCTCTTCTCTTCTCTCTCACTTTTTTTTTCTCTTAACCCTCACGAGCTCTCTAACTCTTCTTCTCCTTCTACTCTTCTTCTCTTTCTTTTCTTCTTCTTTCGCAGGCTCTCTCTCTCTCTTCTCTTCTCTGGATCGAATACTCTCTGCTGCTCTCAGACTGGATGTATATACTTTTCTCCTTTTCTTTCGATCAACCTTCTACAGCAGGAAGAAGGCTCATATATATATAGCAGCAGCAGCAGCAGCCCCTGGGCGCTTGGCTTCCACGTTTTCCCGCCCAAGGAATTTGCCAGAATCGAGGCAGCTTCATCCACGTGTCAGCATCTGCATACCTCGTCCTCCTGGGATCACGAGCCAGGTCATCAATCTCGGTAAGAATCCCTATCAGTGATAGCATCGGATAAGTCATCAGCTTAAGTCCAAACACCCTGTGCAGACTCTGTGAATGCAAAGCATTGTATAGACTTTGAAATCAATCTAGCAAGTGTATAGACTTGATGATGCGGCGAGCATGCAATGTACAGACTCTACGTTGCAGGCAGACAGCAATGTATAGAGTTTCTACGTGCAGGCTGGCAACGCAGTGTACAGACTCTGCGTGCAGGCAGTGGGGCGATGTGTAGACATAATGAGATGCAATGCATACTCTATACAAACTTGGTCGTGTGAGGCGACGCAAGCAATGGCTGTGTAGACTTTACTTCAAGGCCAGTGTATGGACTTGATGAAACACTCACAAGTGTATAGAGTTAGTTAAGTGAGCATGCAGTGTATAGACTTGACATATGAAGACATCCGCTGTTCAGACTTGAAGAACATTCAGCAATGTGCAGACTTAATTGAATGAGGGAGCCATGGTAGACTTCAGGATGTATAGGCTTGTGAACGCAAATGCAATGTACAAACTCTCCAATGTATGGACTTCAAATATGTGAAGCTATGCGATGTGCATACTTTGAAGAATAGCAAGTGAGTAAGTGTGTACAATGAGAGAGTGTATAGACTTGAAGACTTTAGCAGATAAAGAAAAAGCAATGTATATACTTGTGAGGGCGAATGCATTAACAGAACAGGAGAGTGTGTAGACTTAGGCCTTTTGTTCAAGACAAAGACCAATGTACAGACTACATGCTGTACAGACTTGATGTTGATCAAAAGACTTTTGGACATCAGCCCAAGATGTCAACGCTTCCAATGTGCAGCGTCGCCTCAGCTCCTCAAGTGAGATGCTCACGCCCTTGGCAACTGGCCAATGCGTCAACGCGTCCAACGTCAGCGTCGATGCAGTGAACAAGACAGGTGATGAACAATGCATGCACTAGCTTTACCAAAGTGTAGACTACACAAAGCTCAGCCACTGTATAGACTTCACGAAGCCAACGTGTGTATAGACTTCAATGCAGAAACCAAGGCTGTATGGACTTCAGACTTGAACGTGTGACTAGTGAGCGATGTATATACTTGGCCCTTGAAGGATGTACAAACTAGAAGGAATGAAGCCCACGATGTATAGACTTGAAGATTGTAGGCGATGTACAGACTTTGATGTAAGACGTAGAATGAGACGCTGAAGTCTGTATAGAGTTTGATGACTGAAGCATGAACAGTACGCCAACGTATGGACTTGGCCAAAGCATAGGGAAAGCCCCCAATGTGTAGACTTCCGATGTGAATGAAACGCCGTACAGACTTACTCAAACAGTCCGATGTATGGACTCATGCAATGCAAAGCAGACCAATGTATAGACCTCCTAAATGCTTCAAGACCAAGCTCATCAAATGTCTAGACTTCACAAGGTGAACGGCTGTACGTACTTCCTATGTGAAGACCGCTGCTGTACAGACTTGTTGAAGTGTGAAGGAGTTGAGTGTATAGACTTCACGATGTGAAGACTTGTCAAGGATAGCAGGCCAATGTACATACTTGAATTAATGAAGGTCTGTATAGACTTGAAGATCACTGAATGATGTTCAGACTTTGTTCCACCGACCAGTGTATTGACTTTGCAAGCGTGAGACGCTGGATAAGACGGTGGATGTATAGACTTTAGGTGAAGGCATGAAACAATCTCTAAGACGGTGAAGTCTATATAGACTTTGCAGTGAATGGATGCTCAGTGAGACGCAAGTTGAGACGATGCAGTGTACAGACTTCATGTAATGCATGCAGACGTTGAACAATAGAATGTGCAGACTTTGCCATGAGACGCTGAACAAGACACTCCAATGAATAGACTTGCTGGATGCACTATAGACAATGTATAGACTTTGAAGGCTAACAAGCATCCTTAGTGTACAGACTTTGCTTCAATGTATATACTTGGAAGTTCAACGAAGGAGGCACAGTGCAATGTATGGACTTGAAGTTCAGTTGGTGAGTGTACAGACTTCACCAATGAAACACACACTGTACAGACTTGCTGCCAACCAATGTATAGACTCTACTCATGCAAACAATGCAGCAGTGTATAGACTTAACAGATATGTGAGCTGTAGTGTATGAACAACCGATGTATAGACTTGGCTATGCGAGCAAGCTACACGATGTGTAGACTTAGAAATGCCTGCATCTGTGCAAAGTGCAACCAGTGTATGGACTTGTCGTGCCTACACAGGGCGTTGTACATACTTGCTGCCTGAAGCAAATGTGCAGACTCTATAAATGCATATGAATGCTTTATGCAGCAGATAAACAGTCTGAATTTCAAATGCAATGACTCACAATGTAAGCTGATAAACTGACTGAACATATGAAAGACTGAATGGACATTTGAATGACAGACTGAGTATAAGAATGACTGAGTCATGATCTGATAAAATGACTGAGATATAGAATGACTGAATAAAACCATGGTGACTCACAGTGATTAACTCACATAAGACCAATCATCACAAACCCCTAAAGCCAATCATCAAAACCACAAGCCACAGGAGCCAGGGGCAAAACAGGTGCGGTCAACAATGCCAACTATGCAGTCAACCCAAGGCCTCCACAAATGCCCCGACTTCCCCTCCAACCAGGTCCTTTCCCTCTTCGTCCTCCACCCCAAAATAATCCACCCCAGTGTAATATGCCTCCATTACGTCAACCCCAGCAACAACAACCACAACCTCAGCAACAACAACCACCACTTCAGTATAACCAAGTTCCACCCCCGGGGAATTATGGTCCCCAACAGCAACAAAGGAGGCCGGACGGTCCCAAGAGAGCCTACTATCCACCATTGCCAGAAACTCTGGCAGATATTTTCAACGCCCTCATGGCCTCAAACATACTTGTGCTACCCAGGGAAAGGCCCGTATGGCCCCCGAATGTTGATACCTCCAAATACTGCGTCTACCACAGGCAGCCAGGACACACAGTAAATTACTGCTTCCATTTCAAAGATTACATCTATGATATGAATGATAAACATCAAATAGATTGAGATGAAATGAGATGATACGTCGCCGCTCTCAAGGCTAGGAGACCTCCTCATAGGCCACAGCAGCAGTTACAACAGCAGCAGTTACAACAGCAGCAACCACAACAACAACAGCAGCCTCAGCAGGCCCCACAACAACATCCGAACATGGGCATAATCCAGAATCCATTACCGGAGCACCAACAGCCCAATCATCAGGTTAACCCCATCTCCTCCTTCCCGGAAGTCGGGAGAGAGCAGGTGTGGCACCCGGAAAGTACCTCCATTCTTTCTACCACCAATCCTATCATCACGCAACACCCTTGCCTTGCCCGGGTAGCACCTCTCTCTCATCAACCCGCGTCAGTATCGCCTTCACCATTTCCACTACCATTACGCCCTCTCATCCGCACCCCGATCTCCTATCAACCGACACTCTCCACTACGCCTTCACACCCTCTCATCTTCTCTCACTCCCCCACTTTACCATCCACCTCTACCTCATTTACCCCTACGCCTTCTAAACCCCTTATCATCCGTCAACCATACATAACCCCGTCTTTCTCCACCATATCACCACTAATGCCTTCAAAACCACTCATTACCCATCACCCACCTCAAAATCATTGCCCGCTTCAAGCCCTACCCACTTCTACTTCGTCTCCACCTCCACCTTCCAGACCCCTTATCCTCCATAATCCGTGTGATATCCCCTCTACCTCCACCACGCCTCCACCTAACAAACCCCTCATCAGAATCCATGCTCCCGTCATCACCCCTGCTTCATCAACCATTCCTCCACCACTACCCCTCAAATCCCTGTTAAAACCCACTGCTACCCCCACAGAGGTACAAAAGCCGCAGGCAATGGTGCTCCGGAGTGGAAGGATTTTCCACAGGGTTTTCCCCCACAACAGTCAGAATCCTGAGCAATCTCAGCCAGAGAAGGATGATGGAGAACAACCAGAAAGAGCTATCCCTGGAACATAGTATGATCTATTGAAACACTTGGCCAAGATGCCTGCTCGGATCTCCATCCTGGAGCTACTTCAAAGATCCACATCCCACCAGGCGGCCTTGATGGAATATCTTCAAAAAGTCATCGTTAATGAGGACCTCCCCGTGGAGAAGATTTCGACCGTCCTGACCCCAATTGACACAGAACCGGCCATCATGTTCCACAACTACGAGCTAGCTCCCAAGGAAGCTCGGGAAATATGCATTGTGCATTTCAATAAAAATTAATGGGGTATCCATAAACCCGTGTCTTGTGGACACAGACGCGTCCATAAATGTGATCTCCATGGACACCCTTCAGTTGTGTGGGGTCAACGAGGAACAAATAAGACCTTCCTCGATCACGGTCACGGCTTATGACAATAGCAAAAGGCCACCGCAGGGGTTGATTATTCTGAAGGCAGAACTAGGCCCTATGTCAGTTCTCACGGAATTCCATGTCCTCGACATGGACCCCACATTCAAGGCTATACTGGGTCGCCCCTACATTGAAACCATGGACGCTGTGCCTTCCACCAACCATCAGTGCCTGAAGTTTCTTTACAATGGGAGGATTATTAAAGTGGTCAGCACTCCTGTCCTTCACACAGTGGATGCTATCAACACCTCTCTGCCCTCCGTTTGGCCATCTCATCGGCCCATATTGTCATTGCTGGACGTGCGTGATCTATCTCACGTTCCACTAGCACCAAAGGAGCCGGTCAGGGCAACCGCAACATCATATCTCCCTTTTCACTCCAAAGGTTGGGAGATTATGAGGAACATCGGCTACCAACAGGGTAAAGGTCTGGGCGCACAGTTACAGGGTAGGCTCAAACCGCCAAAGGAAATTAGGCCGAACCGCAGGTTTGGCCTAGGCTTCAAAGGACCGTTCAAGGCGGATTGGAAGCCCCTCACATGGACTCTATCAAACCACTTCAACAGAGGGCCCGTTGTTCATATGGGAGATTACCCACGAGAAGCATATGGGGGATCACATGCTGTATATTTGGCTGAAAAATGTCCGAGGATCACCAAAAGAGGCAAGATCAAAGATCCGGAATGCGAGTGGAACAAATGGTTCGACATACGGGACATTTCAGTTGCACTGGAAAGGATGTTCTCGTCTCCGCAGCTTGAAGGACCACCATTGATCTCCGGAATACCAGAGAATATTACCACTCTTGCCAAGGTTCCAAACTATCCTCGTCCTCGCCAGAAGGACCCTGTCATCGACGGATCTTCATCCGTCCTCAACATTGCCGTCGACGGCTCATTAGCCGCCATCTTCTCCATCCACTCGTCTCAGCCTTTGCTGATATTTTCTTCCTGGGCCAGACAGTTGTCTGATGATCTTCCCAGGTCCCCTTCTTTGCTTACATACCTACGCGGGCTTTTCAACCCGCGCCAGGTCTTCAACCATGATCTGCTCTATGAGCCTCGCAATCCTCTAGCCATAACCACTTTTCTCTCTCCTCCGATCTCTTTTCACTGTTTTGTCATCAAAAATGAAAACGAAAAAAAAACGTCAATTTTCAAACTCCTCAACAACACATCTTCGTTGAGGAAACCTCCTACATCTCCCACGGGTGCGTCCCGCCCTGCGGACCACCCGTCCAAGGTCCGATGAGCGACCTTTTCTACCCCTCCTCTGAGGGGTCTTCTCCTGTACATTCTACACCATCCTCTTTGTCTTCCTCTTCTTCTGTAAATATTGTCAGTCAATCTAGGAATGATAGGTCAAGGGTGGTACCTAGGAAGAAATCCAAGGGTAGGCAGATCCCTCGTCGATTCCTTCTGGATTTAGCCGCCAGGTGTCAAGCCCTCCTTGCCATCCCCCAGTTGTTAGAAAATCCCATCCGGCTACCAGAAATAGAATGTGAGGGCGACTGTGCATTTGATGAAGGGTATGGAGTCTATGAGATCACGGATGAAGAATGCCCCACTGACGATGAGGGTGAAGAATATGAGGATGCGGCGGGCGCATACGCTAGTGGAATAAAGAGATTCGACGAGCCGTCAACCGCCGTAGAAGAATCCACCAAAGAAGTCAACTTGGGAACTGAGGAAGACCCTAGGATCATCCTCATAAGTGACAATCTACCACCCTCTGAAGAAAAGGCATTAATTGAAGTTCTCAAGGAATATAAGGACACGTTTGCATGGAGCTACGAGGATATGCCGAGTCTAGATTCAACCTTGGTCGAACGCCGTTTAACCCTAAAACCAGGGTCCGTCTCAGTAAAATAAAGGTTAAGTCGTTTTCACCCTCAGATGGCTTTGAAAATAAAAGAAGAGGTCGATAAGCTCCACAAAGCCAGGTTCATTAGAGTCGTCCTTTATCCTCAATGGGTGGCGAACATTGTTCCGGTCATGAAGAAAGATGGGAAAGTCAGGATTTGCATCGACTTCCGGGACCTTAACCGCGCGTGTCCGAAGGATGATTTTCCCTTGCCTCATATTGATGTGTTGATCGATAACACGGCAGGTTATGAGACCCTCTCATTCATGGATGTATTTTCAGGATATAATCAAATTCGTTTGGCAGAAGAGGATCAGGAGAAGACGTCATTCACTACCCCTTGGGGAACATATTGTTACGTGGTCATGCCGTTTGGGTTAAAGAATGCTGGAGCTACTACCAAAGAGCTATGATGGCCATATTTCATGACATGATGCACATATACCTAGAAGTGTATGTGGATGACTTGTTGGTGAAATCAAGGACCAGGATGGAACATCCAGAAGTTTTGGCTAAGGTCTTGCAGAGGTCAAGGGAGTTCCAATTGAAAATAAACCCGAAGAAGTGTGTGTTTGGTGTGTCGTCGGGTAAATTGCTGGGTTTTATTGTGAGTAAAAGAGGGATCGAGATAGATCCCGACAAAGTCAAGGCTATAAGGGATATGTCGCCTCCCAAGAATTTGAGGGAAGTCCGAGGTTTAATCGGGAGGTTGCAGTTTATTCGTCGGTTTGTGTCCCAACATTCATAAAGGTGTAGACCTCTCTACGAGTTGACCAAGCCAGGAGTAGAATTCCACTGGAATTCTAAATGTCAGAAAGCTTTTGAAGGGTTGAAGGAATATCTGGCTAGTCCACCCGTTCTCATTCCACCCAAACCAGAAAAACCTCTGATCCTTTATGTCTCAATCTTGGATGACTCCGTGGGAGCCGTCCTCGCACAAGCTGATGAAGAAGGCAAGGAACGGGCAACCTATTACTTGTCCAAACTTCTCAATCCCTGTGAGCAGAAGTACACCGTCATGGAGAAAACATGTGCTGCCCTCGTTTGGGTAGTGCAGAAATTGAAGCACTACTTCTTGGCTCATGAGGTCCACTTGATTGCTCGAATGAATCCTATCAAATTCCTTCTGGAGAAATCCATCCTTACGGATAGGCTAGCACGCTGGCAAAGTTTTCTCTCTCAGCTCGACATCACCTACATCCAGCAAAAGGTGATTAAAGGCTATGTCATAGCCGAGCATCTCGCTCACCATCCTCTTCCCAAGTTCGATCCCGTCCAATCAGAGTTTCCAGATGAAGAACTAATGTCCGTCAACCAATCAGATGAGCCAATATGGACACTATATTTTGATGGAGCTCTGAATTCTCAAGGGAGAGGAATCGGCGTCACCCTCCTGTCGCCTGAAGGCCTCACATTCCCTTAGCCGAATATGAAGCTCTTCTAGCTGGCCTAGAACTCGCTCATTCTTTTCGTATCACTGAGTTGCGAGTCGTAGGTGATAGTCAACTCATCCTTCGCCAGGTGCTCACTAAATATCGCACTCGCGATCCCAAACTCAAGCCATACCAAGAACTCACTGCTGCCTTTGCCAAACTGTTCACCAAATTGATCTTTGTTCATGTCCCTCGTCATCAGAATATTCTCGCCGATGCCCTCGCCTCGTTGGCATCATCCATAAGGTTCCCTCGAGGAAGATGGTTTGAGTCCATTTCCATCTACAAACTTCACGCCCCTGCAATTGATGATGCTTCCTACATAAATATCAAAGACAGGATAGCAAGGAAGATCCTGCAGGAAGATATCCTTGAGAAGAGGGAAATCATGTTGGCAGAGGCCGAAGAAGAACTGGCTGATGAAGAGAAACCATGGTTCTATGAAATCGTCAAATACTGCCAAGATCAGTCTTATCCTGAAGGGGCCACCACAGAGGACAAGAAATCCATAAGAAGGGTGGCTCAGAAAGACACATTGGTTGGAGGTCTACTCTATAGGAGGAGCCTTACTGGTATTCTGTTAAGATGTCTTAGTGACGATGAGGTTTGGAAATGTGTAGAGGAGACGCACTCGGGTGTGTGCGGTGGCCACGTGAATAGTCAGATGCTCGCCAAGAAGATCATTCGCCAAGGCTTTTATTGGCCCACTATGGAAGAGGATTGTGCTATCTATGTCCGTAGGTGTGTCAAGTGTCAACTTCACGCCGATAAAATCCATTCACCATCTTCCTCACTTCATCCAATATCCTCCCCGTGGCCTTTCTCCATGTGGGCATTCGACATCATTGGTCCCCTAGGTGATCCCAATTCCCTCACCAAGCAGAAATCTTTCATCCTTACTGCGACGGAATACTTCACCAAATGGGCCGAAGCCGAAGCTTACGCGGAAATCAAGGCGTCAACAGTCTGCAAGTTCATCATGAAGAACATCCTCGCCAGATTCGGCGTCCCAAGCACAATCGTCACCGACAATGGGCCACAGTTCATTTCTCAGGACCTATATGACCTCTGCAAAAGGTACGCAATTGCATTGCATCATTCATCGCCTTATTACCCATAAGGTAACGGCCAAGCGGAGGCCACCAATAAAACATTGCTCAAAATCATCAAAAAAACCTGCGAGTCTAGTAAGTTTTCAGACTGGCCAGAAAAACTTATCGAAGCCCTATGGGCCTATCGCACTTCAATCCGTGCCCCCACCGGGCACACTCCATTTGCCCTTACTTATGGTATGGAAGCGGTAGTCCCGTACGAGACTCTGATCCCTTCTCTCAGGGTACAATTGGACGAGAAATTTTTCCCTCGACGATCGTCGTAATTCACTCCTCGCCCAGTTGGAACTCTTGGATGAGAAGCAGCTGGCCGCTGCCGAACACGCGCGTGTGTATCAAAATAGACTCGCTCGCTTTTACCAAAAGAAAGTCGTTGAGAGAAAATTCAAAGTCGGTGAGATGGTCGTAAAAAGAATTTTTGTCAAACCTGGAGGTCCGCGTTCTAAGCTCCAACCCAATTGGGAAGGACCATTTGTAATTCAAGCCGTGTACCCTGGCAACGCCTACAAGCTAATCAACGCCGAAGGGACCGAGTTATCCCACCCTTGGAATGGGCTTTATCTTAAGAAATACTACCCTTAGCACAAAACAAAAAAATGATGAAAAGATAGAAAACATCAAAAACAAAGAAATATTGAAAACCACTAAAAATATGGAAAATTCAAAATGCCAATGCCTGGTGGTCACCATGTAGTCAAGTCACTGCATCTAACCTTCATGTTAGGATAGGGCCCATTAAGGCTTGGTAGGCACCGGGTCTTGGTTTGCCAGAACCGTGGAGATCCCTGTCCGGCCACGTCGGCCTATGCTCGCTCGAAGGAAGCTAACATGTGCTCACTTATGTATTTTATTCAAAAAAAAGTCGGTAGCATCACCTACGGTGGGGCCCCACCCAGAAGATCTCCGGAAGCTGTAATCTTTATTCTTTTCTCTTCGACCAAATGAGACAGTCGGCGCCCTTAAAACGCTGAGCATGAGAAACCGAAACTCAAACCCCAAAGGACAAGAGTAGGATCCATTTCCTCGAGCATCGATCAGAGCACGAGAAGAGGGCAGTGTCCCCGCAGGCATACGAAAGGGAGCCCACAAACGTCAAACGACTATATCTCCCTCACAAAAAGAAATACAAAATCAAAATCAAGAGCCTGGTCATGACCGTGCCTGATGCGATAAATGGAACCCCTCAAAGCAAAAGTTCGAATCCACAAGGGGGGGGGGGGCTATGGAATGTAAATGCTCGAGATTTGGTCCAAAGTTGTCTGAAAGGAAAGAGTTAATGGGCCCTTATTCGCTCGCTGGGTTAACGGCTTTGCCGGTCCTCTCAGGAGGTTTATCCCCTACACTCTTTCTTCTCCCTCTAAAGATGAAGGTTCGATGGAGTTTCTGAAGGGTGAAAACTGCCCAGGGTCTGCGACCTTATTTTAATATACACATTTGGTTGCCTACTTTGAAAAGCAAAAGCTATCGCTGCGGAGGAGTCTCCGTATTTCTGGCTGGTCAAGACCCCTGTTTACCACCTTGATGTCTTCTTGTTTAACCTCGGGCTTAGGCCAATGCAAGCGCGTCACCTATGGGTGCGACGGCGTCTGATTCCGGGTCAGCATCACGCGGTTGGTCATTGGGGTTCCAGGGTGTTCCATCATATACCATCTAGAGTTGTCAGGAAACAGACCCGGGTCAGGCAAATCATTTACCTCAAACATCTTTTGGGTGAATCCCTGTGGTCGGAAGCGGCTGGGAGCCTAAGCAATGCATAACGGTATTATCATCAGGGTAAGTCTTAGTCGACGGGATCATCATTCGAGGGGTCTAGAGGCCCAAATCAACCTAGATGTGCACTTAGGATACTTGGGAGGTTAGTAAGAAACCCCTGTTCTCGTATAGGTTGGGTGCCATTTGGGTGCTTGACAGGCATTAGCAACAGAAAATTTTTATAATAAAAGCAACAAAAAAAATGGAAAAGAGAAAATGTACATATTTGCAAACAAAAAAAAATCTTTTTTATGATAAAACAAAAAAATGCCAAATATAAAAAAGAAAACAAATCAATTTTGCATGATTGCATTTGCGTACAGCATCTCACTTTTAATACCGCTTGCATTCGTGTGCTTGCCTGTCGCATTTATCATCACTGCATCTTTCTCTCGCCTTCCTTAAATAAAGGCTTGGCCCCTTGACCAGTTATCAAGGACAGTCACAGTGACCATTTGCTTATTGAGCAAGGGGCCAAGTCAGAACAGAAATTCTGATTTGTTTGTTTCAGTGATGTGTGCAGGGATTCAGGCAACAGAAGCAAAGGTGAAAACCAAACAAACCGAACCTTGTATTTTATTCCAAAAACCAAAAAAATTACATCAAGTTCTACCCTCTCTCTCTGCATTACTCGTCCCACTACTCTCTGGGCAAAACACTCTCAAAGGTGCTACCCAACTACGAAAAGCGGTACTCCTACTGCTCTGTATTCCCCTTCCTATTCCCACACCCCAGCGTTGATCCACGGAAGCAGCAGAGAAGCTACCAACACGAAAGCCACGCTCTCGTGCTCTTCGGTAGCGCTCCTCACCATCTCTCAGCCACTGTTCAGCAAGACCAAGGCTGGTTCAGAGTTCAAACAACTGGGCCTCCATGGCCCTTCGTTCCTCCCTTTCAATCAATCTGTTGACTCTTTCTCTCTCTGCGTCTCTTTCTCTCTCTACCCGTTCTCTCTCACGGTCTTCCCTCTCCAACTGGAGAGTGATCCTCAGTTCCATAGCATCCCTGGAGGAGTCGTCATCTGGATGACGCTGCAGTTCCCCCTCCAGCTCTGCTATCCTAGCCGCCCTCTGCGCAGCTTGGGCAAGCACGTCTTCCATCTCCTTTTCCTGCCAGATGTACCATCTCAAGATACGCGGCAAGGCATAAACAAGGAGAACTCAACACTGAGACTCTTACCTGTATAGAGAGCATCCCTTCTGCCTCCGCGGCACGCTGCGTGACACGAGCAAGTTACTTGTGAAGCAAATCGAGTTCTGAGGTAGGAATCCACAAGCTGGAAGAGACACCGCCTACTCCCATCGCTGAGGAAGCCGCGTCAATCTGGGCATGCTATAACCACATGAGTTAGCAGCCAACATCTAGAATCCGCGGTTTTAATTAGGAACGCACTGTACACCTACCGAGGCGCTCGTAGCTCCGCGGGCATCGCCCAACCGTTGCTCCATCTCTGCCAAGCGAGTTCGTAAAGTCGCTATCATCATATCACGGATATCCTGCAGCAATATGAGTCAGCATTTCCACCAGAAAACCAAAAAAAAGAGAAAGAAGAAAAGAGAAAAAGGGGAAACCTACCTCCACAAGTCCCCGGGGTTGGAGCCGCTCTGCGTACTTTGTCCTATATAGACGCAAGTAGTCCTCGATTCCACGATTATGCCACCCCGTTGCCAGTCTTTGTACTATTCGGGGAATCGCACACGCCAGTCAATGCAGGTCGCCGGTCTTCGCGTCTCTCTCCCAACGCGAGGTGACGCAGCTGAATCCACCCATTCTTGAACCAGTCCCAAAGTCCTCATAACCAATCGTAGCCGAAGCGGCTCGATTTCATTCAGGCAGTGCATCCACAATTCCCGTCTGAACCGGGCACGACTTGCTAGAACCCACGGCTGGTCGGCATCGACCATGTCTGAGTAGGGTCTCCAGTTTACCATCGCTGCAGGGAACTCCTGTAGCTCCCGCCTTAGCACCATCAGTTGGTAGGTTAGGGGTGCCGCACTCATGATGGGTTCCCACCGCCTGGCTAGCGGCACCATCGCGGGTCGCCAATGCCGAGCTCTCCCCATGGGGAGGTAATAATAGCTCCACAGCTGCTCGGCGCAGGTCATTAGTACCTTGCAAAAACATAAAAAAATATACAAAACAAGTAAAACCAAAAATACCTGGATGAATGGTGTGAAACCACTCACAGCCATCTCACGATCCGCTTCTTGGAACAGGCCTGCAAACAAGTGCGCCAGTATGGCAGCTCCCCAGGCGTAGTACCCTACTCTTTCAAGGTCTGATAGCAGCTCCAGGAAGTAACATTGGATACTGTCCCCTTTCGAGCTCAGTACCAATCTCCCCAAAAGGAAGAGGAGAAATCTCCTCAAATCTATGTTGCATCTTTCCCAGTTGCCGAAATCTGTGCAGTACACGGCACGACATCCTATTTCCATTCTTTCCATGAACTCTTCTGAGGATTCGTCGTCCCGCCGATGAGTGTTGGTGAGCCCTAATGCATCCATGAGGGACGCCCTAGCTACCGACCTATTTTTTTGACCATCTAGGTCCAAACCCAGTAGCTTCTGAGCACCTTCTCGGTAATCCGCATAAGTGACCCCGGTCACTGCCTCGCCCTCCACCTTCAAGCTTGTGATCCGGACCACATCCTCCAAGCTGGGCACCATGTGCCCCCAGGGCATCAGGAATGCCCGACTCACTGGGTCCCATCTCTCACACAAGGCTTGGATCAGGACCAGGTCGAGCTCGAGCGGCTCGATCCGAAGAAAGGTGCCAAATCCCATCACGTCTAGCCTCGCCTTCTGAAAATCTGGGAGACCTCGGTATGCTGCCACTACCAACTCCCATGAGATCTGTGATTTCATCACACTCTACGCATGCAGGGAATGGAGAGGAGGTTTGGTCAGAAAGAAAGGAAGAAAAAAGAATGGAAAAAAGGGCAGGAAAACTTGGCTTACGAGTTGCGATCGGGTCCTTTCGCTGAAGTGCCCTTCGAGGTCCGAAAGCCTCCTGGAACTACTACCACTGGACCTGCTTCTCTTCGAGGAGTGGGAAGATTCGCCCTCCATCCAACTCTCAGAATTTTGAACTCCTCCTCTCCCGTGAGAACTTGTGCTCCTCGAGTTAGCTCTCGATATACCTGGGAGGATAAAAGGGACAAGAATTTATAGAAATGGAAGGAGTGCATGCCAAGATTGCCTCCATCACCTTTAATGATAGCCCTCGCGATGAGGCACCTACCATGCGGTCCCGTGAGTCACTTCACCGCTCGCACAGGGTGATTGATTGGACGAAGAATATGACGACTAGCCCCCTATGTTGTCTAGGGATACCCTATCATGTTTTGGAGGACGTCCGCAAAATTTGACACAACATCCGGGAAAAGGGACTAGGGCCGTCATTTTTGACTTCGACGGCAGATTCCCGTGGAAAATGGTCACAACAAGACGCGATTCTCCGCTTGGGGTGGAGTCTCGACAGACCCATCACATGGGAACAGTGCAAAGGAGAAGAAGTGTAGGGAAGAAGGAACGCACAAGAGAACAAACAAGCAGCAGAAAATCAAATCACTCCATTCATAATTCTACATAAGCTGTCATAAACATCACAATCATAGAGAGGAGGCGGGTCCACTAGCTCGCCAACTCTTGCCATTATCTTCATGCTCATCCCTCTAGGCGTCCCTCTCCTCTCCCCTGAGGTGAGGGTCCCTCGGAAGCCTCCTGGATCCCCGTGCAGTAGCACCCGCCTCGCCTCGTGGCGCCGGCTCCACAGCAATGACTCGCTGCTCCTCCCCTGGCGTGGCGAAGAAGCCACTAGCGGCAAAGTGACCAGACTGGCGCAGTCGCTCCCCGAACTCTCACGCTCTCTCGTAGCGCGTCTCCATCCCTCCTAGCCTCTGCACGACGGCCTGAAGGCCCAGCTGGAGCTCCCTCACTTGGGCCTCCAAGGCCCTCCTCTCAGTCTGATCCCGCTGACGCTCGGCCCTTCTCTCGACTCTCTCTCTCTCTCTCTCTCCTCGTCATCTGCAGAAGAACCCTTAACTCCAGGATGTCTGGAGAAGGTCTCTCCTCACCGCGATGTCGCAGCTCTGCTACAATCGCCACCCAGGCATCACGCTCCTCTTCCGCCAGGGCAGCCCGAGCCACCGCACCGGCAAGTTGCTCCCGGAGGGAGGCAATCTCAAGAAAAGGGGCCGAGGAACTGGAAGATGCGCCGCCAGCCACTCCCACCATCGCTGTCTGCTGGGCACGCTGGAACGAACAAACAACAGCAGTCAGCAAATCTCCACATTTAAAAATAGAAAATGTAACACTTAGCTTACCAGGAGCGACAGTTCCTGTTGAGTGGCGGCCAGCTGCCGCCTGACCTCCGCTAATTGGGCACGAGACCCGTCGACCTCGCGCGTATCACCGGTTTGGGGAAGACCCACGTAACTCTCTCTGTTGCCGCAGGAAGTCGGCACTATCCTGCACCAGTACGCTCCCTTGCTGTCCAGGGAGACGTATGCGCCAGTCTTCAAGCTTCACCTTGCCGCGACTCTCCTTCCTGACGCGGCTCGGCTCGTCTGCACTCGCCCACTCATCGGCCAGGCCCAGGGTCCTCGCCATGTCCTGCACCAAGAAAGAAGGACCCTGGACGTCTCCATCACCTTGCTCACGGGGCCCCGTCCACCATCCTACGGTTTGTCGTGTGTGAAAAAAGCCAATTGTTGAAGCGTCCAGACAACTGGACGCGCCCATTTCCGAATCACGAGGCGCCGCTCACAAAACCACGCATTGTGCCAAACCGCGTGCGGCTTTCGGTGGAGTTCGGTAGACCTTATGGAGGCGTCCGAGACCCTGGACGCCTCCATGAAAATATTCGAAAAAAATAAATAAAAATAGAATAAAATATTACTTCGGCCCTGATGGAGGTGTCCAGGGTCCTGGACGCCTCCACCCTCCAGAGCCCTATAAATAGAGGCCCACCCCCTCAATTCTGAAAGAGCTTCTAAGAGATCCGATAGGCTGCCGAAGCCCAGAGGCTACCGGAGTCATTTCTAACCCGTGGGGTCTTTTATAGGTAGAGGTTCTGCCGGCTTCTCGGGTGCCCACGCTCGCGAGAGGAAGGTCGTCTTCATCCACCGCGCTTCCACGTCGTCCCTACGCTGCCGGAGCTCCGCCGGATTTCACCATCGGCACATCCAATAAGCCAATCCTTTCCTTTTCTTCGTAGTTCTTTTGCATTCATCATCTCGCATCCTCTATCCCCCTTCATAAGGGTGCCTCTTCTAATATACTTCTTGCATCCATCATCTCATTTTCCTCCTACTCGAGTCCGAGAGGGGTTTAAAACCACACCAACCAGGTGTGTGTCCTGCCGCGATTTTGTTATTTTCATCACAAGGGATTGATACTACACTGCCATTTCCTAATTCTGTTTATCTACTGTCTGATATTTTGCAAGGGTAACTAAAGAAAGCCCTCTCCGTCGGCCGGCCGAAGGGGGAGGAAGAAGCAACCCGCCATTTCCCGCTCTTGAGGTAGGCACGATCACTTTCTTTATTTTGGGGTCTTTTGGCCCCTGGCGATCACATCATGTTCTCGAGGCCGCGGCGAGTCACTTCCCCAATGGCCGTTTAAGTTCCCGTTCTTATATTCTCTTTATATTCTGTTATATTCTTATCTGCTTATATTCTCGAGGCCGCGGCGAGTCACTTCCCCAATGGCCGTTTAAATTCCCGTTCTTATATTCTCTTTATATTCTGTTATATTCTTATCTGCTCATATTCTCGAGGCCGCGGCGAGTCACTTCCCCAATGGCCGTTTAAATTCCCGTTCTTATATTCTCTTTATATTTTGTTATATTCTTATCTATTCATATTCTCGAGGCCGTGGCGAGTCACTTCCCCAATGGCCGTTTAAATTCCCGTTCTTTATATTCTCCTTATATTCTGTTATATTCTTATCTGCTCATATTCTCGAGGCCGCGGCGAGTCACTTCCCCAATGGTCGTTTCAATTCTTGTTATTTGATTTCTGCACCATTCCCGTCCCCCCGAGGCCGCGGCGAGTCACTTCCCACTATGGCCGTTTAACCCCCATATCTTGCTATAATACATTTGTCCCGCTCGCCCCGCCGGAGCAATCTCCCGTGGTGGCCCCTTCTCTTTTCTCTTATTTCTGTGTTACATCAAGCAAAAGGAGCCCGCGCGCTCCGCGTCTTCTTCACTCCTCGAACCGCGTGACGTCGCTCACACCGCTAAGCCAAACTGACATACACCCCTAACGGTCTCCAGTGGACCGCTAAGCACCCCTAGCGGTCTCTGGTAAGGCCGCTAGGCCGTTCCGGCGGGAAAACCGTAAAACCACCCAAAACTTAGTTTTTTCACGCCCCAATCACGTCTAAAGGATGGGGAAACAACCCTAACGTCGATATCTACCTTACACAAGCCGGAAGGGATCAAACCATCCACAAAATCGCAAGAAACGGGTGATTCCCATGAATCGACCCAAAATGACTCACATGGACAGCCGGGCTCATACCGACTCCGATTCTCAACCAAATGTAATAAAACTGGCAGGAAATGAATCCCAACATGCCAGGGGTTCAAATGAAATCATTTAAACTACAAACCATCCCCTAGAACGGCGAACGCGGCTCACACCCCCGAACATGCATTTCACCCAAACAAGGAAAAATCTGCTCAAACTCACACCGTTCGGCTCCAAATCGCGAGGGAACGCAGCAAAAGAGCAGGGAATCTGTCCCCCTACATGCACCGAAGATCTCACGCGCCGAGATGGCCACAATATGCCAAAAACCATCACACAAACAACCCACATCGACTTTGAATCCATGAATGGGATCGCGCTAACGTCACGCTCTGATACTCGCGCCATCACGCTCCAGGTCAGCTCCACGCCGTCACCGCCTCACCAAGCTCCGCACCGGTCATACACCCCGGGGGAGAGGAGAAGAGAAAGGGTTAAGAAGATAAAAGAAAATAGGAAAAATAGCAATTTTCCTAAAATCTAATTTTCTGCACAAAAATTCATAAATTTAAAAAAATATGAAAAAATAGTCTCCGCTATCCTCAGAACGAGCACAACACACTTGTAGCGTCCCTGAGTCACAAAACTTAACGGTCAACTCTCTACAGGGTTCCACAAGTTATACAAGGAAAAAACCCGAGTAGATCGTAAAACACGTATCAGGACCCACGAAAGCGATCCGAAAGCTCTCCGATTCCGATCCGAAGAATCCAGGATATTACAGTCCTCCCCCCTTTAAGGAATTTCATCCTCGAAATTCAAGGAGCCAAAAGGGAACAGGGAAGAACAAACCCAAAACACTGGCTACGCTCTCCAAGCATCAGCCAAACCTTAAACACAAAGCACGATAACACAATTCAGAGGGACACTACCAGACCACAATCACAGGCACACGCTCCGGATCTCAAGACACATCGATCCATAGAACGAGCATGGCATACAAGTGAACACAAGCCCGGAACCTCCGAAACAGGGCATCATTGCTTTCGTCTCACAGGGAAAGGAGACACGACCCATGCCACAAAAATAGCTACCGATAAAACACACTCGACAGACACAACAAGCATCAGCTTAAACAAGGAAACACAGTCCTCTCATCTGAATGCTCCAAATCATCGACTTCCGTGCCAAGAACAACAAAATTGGCACGTAGAACACCAACGACAACACTGGACCACGGGCACAATCAAGCCAGTCCTCACTCAGACATTACATCTGATTCGAGTTGCATGCTAACTGTACCATGACAGAAGAGTACAACAAAATCAACTGACAAGACCTCGGTCCACACAATTGTAGATATTTTTTCGTGATGGTGTATGTGTTGATGATGTGATGTGTGTAGTGATATGTGAATATGGTGTAAGCAAGTGATGCACTAACTCAAGCAATCAATACCAAGCATGAAATTCGTGGGCATGTCATCTTAACAGTGCAGAAATAAAGGAAAACACACGCCGAGACGTGGAGCAAAGGGATAAAAGGAAAACACACACCGTGGGTGTGGAGCAACTAAAAGTACGAAAGAGATAGAAGAAATGATGAACTAGATGACGAATACCCAAAGAAGGAAGACAGATGTGATCGCCACCAAGGTTAATAATGCAGTAAAACCACACTATGTACCTTGGAAAGATTCGAGTGAAGCCACCCGCCCATGGGAGAAAGAAACCAAGCGCTGCGACAGAAAACGGTCTTCAGATGACCGCAAAGCGAAAGCAAACGGTCCTGCGATAGACCACCTGAGATCAGCAAACGGTCTTCTAAACGGCCGCAAGAGCACCCAGAATAGCAACATGGAACTTGTATCGCCACCCCTCCTGGACGGCCAGAAGAGCTGGGCCTCGTACAATAAGCTCTGTTAACCTGCAAGAGAATGTAGACACGAAGAAAACAACCCAATAAGCCCTTGGACTAGTGTAGTATCTATAAAGCAATTAAGCTAAAGTGCATAAAAGGAAGGGTGAATACCTGGGGGTTGGTGGTTTTTTAACCCCTCAAAGGCATGGAAAAGAGTAGGAGGATGTTTGAAAACGTGATGTGAGTGCAGAAGAACGTAGAAGAGGAAGAGGGAATATGCTATGATAATGTGGAGAGAAGGGAGAAAACTAAGAAAGAAAAAGACACAAACAAACTAATGGAACTCAATACTCCCTGGTCCAGAAGCCTTAAGGACGTAGAAAGGACTTCTCCCTAGTTGGTACTCACTCCAGGATGTAGCAGCACTTTGACGCGAACTCTAGAAATCTCCTCCCCAAGTCATGAAGTCAAGGGTTCTATTTATAGACCCCCAAACCCTTTGGTCGAGTTGGAGAGATAATAACAATAAAATAGACCTGAACTTAGATAAATCTCGAAGATAATACTCCCAAGAGTCCAGGGAAATAAATAGAAGGTTCTGAGAGTCTCTATCCAAAGAAAAATTAACAAATCATGGACTCTAGTTAGACCACGGCCAAAGAGAGGAAGAACAGACAAAGCAGGACTCTCTGTCTCTCCTAACGGTCTTGCGATAGACCGCAAGGCTCCGAAAAACTATCGGTCGATAGACCGCATGGCTCAGTCGTCCAGAAAGAGATAAGACCGAAGAAACCCAACATGACTCTCTGTATGCCTAGCGGTCTAGCAAAGGACCGCCAACCCTGACTAAACGGTCGTACGATAGACCGCAAGGCGGATAGGCGTGGCAAAAGAGATAAAGGCCAATAAATCTTCGTATAAATCTACAATAAAACCCTTATTAGTCCTTATCCAGGTCCAATAAGTCCAAATGTCGAAAAAAAAGGAACCAAGCCCAACCAGGGAGAGTGACCCATAAAAATAAGCCCAAAAGTGACCAAAAATGGCCTAATAATCGATGAACAACTCGGGACATCATTAAAAATAGATAAGCGGATGACCCAACTCATTGGTCATAAAACGGGTGTCAATAGATGCCCCTCCTTAACATCCTCTTTGTAGGGGAGCGACGGAGGTGAAGCGAAAGTGAAATGGAACATGGAGATGAAGCGGAAAATGTAGCGGAGTGGACTGAAAAGTGGGCGTTAAGGTAAACCGACCCCTGTCCTCAACCAACGAGCGATAAAAATCTTCCAAAAAACTTCAAACCAATCACAAGGAATGGCCGAACTGAATGACACATGCCTGGAGGAACTAAGGAAAATAAAACACGACCAACCTCTTCACTGGAACGCACAGCTAATAGGCGGTCAGAGCAAACGTAAAAGTAAAGAGACGAGCAACTAAACTCCAGACATTAATCTTCAGCTAACCAAACCGAGTAAATAGACCGAAGGAAACCTTCCAACATTAGAGTGGGATGACTCTCCTTACTCAAGACCATGGATACATAGCTATCCACCGTTACTGAGACACTTTAGACAAATGAGGGCACATGAATGCTCAAAGATGCGTATGATGCATGCTGGGCTAAAATAAAGGAAATCATCAAAATGAATGCGAAGAAAGAATAAAATAGGAAAATACTCGAGAATAGTATTGCTAGACCAGACAAATCAGGGTCAAGACACTATCTGCAACCACAGCGTGCAAGATAGAACCATCGTCCCCCAACTCTTCCAACCTAACAGCCTATCCAACGATTAAATATGTGCACCTAGATCATTATCGTTTTTGTTAAAGGGGAACATCAGATCCCAGAACACATGAATGACCAATCGGTTCTCGAGGTAATATATCATAGATACCATATAGTAATGCATTAAGGGATTAAAGATCGAGATACTTACCTGACTTACTGCCTGGCGAGAAATGATGGGATGATGGCATTTATCGTTTTGACAATAAGAGGGGTTATCCATCAACAATTATATTCATTATGTATATCTGAGATGAAGACCACACAAGAATGGAACAAAGAATAGAGCAAATATAACATTTCAAACCATCAATCATGTAGCTGCTCCAAACGGTCTAGCAAGGATCGCAAAGTGACTCCTAACGGTCTAGCGATAGACCGCTCAACGAAGGGCAGTTCACATTCTTCGATGAGGGTGACCCAGATGAAAAATGGTTTGCAGGAAGACCACTAACGGCTGCCTAACGGTCTGGCGATAGACCGCATGGCTCTGAAAGATTTCAAAACAGATCGATTGTTCCCTCCCCCCATTCTCACTCTAATTCTTCGATCATTCAAACCTCCACCCTCACCCCGGTGACCACCACCGTTGACCACCGCCATCGATTACACCCACCCACACTCTCTTACTCACTCCAGGATGACTAAGAAGAGGGTGATTCGGCGTCTCCAACGCCACATAGCCAGGGAGAACGAGCCCGCGGCTCCAGCGGACCAATCGGAGGAGAGACCACCACCGCCGACCCAACCGGAGATCGGGCAACCATCCGTGGTGATCACGACGTCCGAGGGAGACATCGAAAATGAGGAGGGAGAACCAATAGCCGAGGAACCCACCACGGCGGCGACCGGATGCCGGACATCGGAGGTAGGCCAAGACCTTAAAAAACTCATTTTTTTGATTTTAAAACCTCATGCATGTGGGTAGATCAGCGAGGGAATGGGTCTGGGGACCCATAGAAATGGTGTAATGGCCTTTTAGGACATTTCCAACACTCGGGGAAACGGGGCGAACACGGCCCTCACGTTGAGTGCCTAGCGATCCTTCTAGTGACCGCTAGGGATCCAGACGGTATAGGGATGACCGCTAGGGATGAAAAAATAGTCAAGTGATGACCGCTAAGGAACTAGAGTGATTTTTTGTTATTTTGTTTTAAATACAATGCAATGCCTGACTTATAGACTATATGAATGACTAACTTTGACCATTTAAATGTATGCAGGGAAAGAGACGGACCAGGATCTCCTGGGTGCAAGTCCGAGCAGTGTACCTGGCACTGTCGGACTTCCAGAGAGAGCGACTAGCAGCGATGGGGTTCGATGAGCTCCTGAGCATCGAGGTGATGAGGATAGACACCGCGTTGCTATACGCGCTGCATGACAGATGGGACCTGGTCAGTAGGGCCTTCCTGTTCCCATGGGGACACATGATCCCCACGCTGGAGGACGTGGCATGGATCACGGGACTGAGAGTGCATGGAGCGCCAGTGACGGGGACGACACACGCCGACTATCGGGAGTTGGCGTGGGAGCTGCTAGACCTAGAGCTGATGAGATCGGGACACCACTCGTCGATGCTGGCGAGAGCGACACTCCAGGAGAGCCTGGGGCTGAGAGGAGCGGCGATAGCTGTGGGAGAGCTACCCGAGGAGCACCTCGGACGATTGACAGATAGAGCCAGGGGGAGAGTAGCTATGAGACCGGGACTGGAGGGAGACATCATCCTGCGTCGCTTCCTGATGCTAATGTTCAGGAAGCTGCTCTTTGCGACGAGGCCGGACAGAGTGAGCTGTAGACTCCTCTCACTGCTGAGGGACCTAGACGGAGTCGGAGAGTACGCCAGGGGCGCCGCTGCGTTGGCGTTCCTTTTTGACACACTTAGTACCACCGACCGGCAGATGATGTTGGGTGGCTTCTCGCCTTTGCTTCAGGTAAAATGCGTATGTTCATGCTTATGATTATGATTTGGTATATGCTGACTCTTGGATGTATGGAGCTACCTGTACCTCCCTGGCCTAGGGCGGGGAAAGGAGGTATATCCGGACTGGATCCCCATAGTGAGGTGATGGATGGCGATTCGGGACACGAGGTCCCTGCGACGCTTGGCGCGGGCGATCCAGGACAACATGGACACATTTCCTTACGCATCGGCAATATCTAGACTTAAGACTTCTTAAATGCACTTAAAAATGCTCTAATAAATGCTGACACTGGACTCAATTGCCCTTTCAGGTGTGCTGGACACCATATCGTGACGAGGGTCACGAGGGACAGCCCTGGGTGGAGGAAGCCCAGGCTTACGCGGGACGGGAGGTGTGGCTTCACTGCATGAACATCATCGAGCCACTGCACCGCCGCCTGATCATGAGGACCAGGGGCGTCCACCAGCCAGAGGTGGAGTTCCCAGCGAGCGACGACGAGCGCGTGGGACGATCCTCAAAGGGAATGAGCGGCGAGATCGACTGGACTACCCGGGCGATCGATCTGATCTGAGACTGGACACGGAGGGGTCGGGTGGTACAAGCTCGATCTACTAGTGATGAGGCCTACTTGAAGGCCTACGCTAGGAGATACGGAGACCAGGTCTTCTGCAGCGCGCGATGACCGGTACGACTCTCTAAACTTATGCTTCGTAATTACTTCTAATGTACTGACCCCTTGACTTGCTACATGCAGCTAGACCCCCAGGGACGGATAGCGGAGCTCTAGGGTCTCCTCCACTCTATCGTGCAGCAGAGGGATGAGTTCCAGCGCGCATTGGAGCTTCTGGTGAGTTTCTTTAAACGTTAGACTTAATATGTAATGCTTATCGACTTGACTGACTTGACTTTTAAAATGCAGCGAGCCGAGGGAGCACAGCGGCAGGGACCGGATGCTCCATCCTCTTCTTCCCAGCCTGCGGAAGGCCGAGCCGAGCGAGATGCCGACTTTGCTCGGACGGTTGCTCGGGCCGAGGAGGTCGAGGCCACTCTCGCAGAGAGGGTAAGCAAACCAACCGACTTCTCCTTTGACTTGATGCTATGATTATGCAAATGACTGACCATGATGAATGTTTATGTAGGCGAGAGAGCTGACCACAACACTTAGTGAGGTAGAGCGCGTGTAACACCTGGTAATTTTGAAGGCTAAAAAGGAATAAATATATAAATATATATTTAGATTTGGAAAAAAGAAAGATAACCTATACTTGATGATAATTACATATTCCTATAAATAGTTGATAATAATATTGAATAAGTAAGAAGTTGGGTATATCATTCTTTGAATAAATAAATAGATGGCTAGTTAAAAATTCCTTTTAAATGAAAGTAAATGTTTTCCTAGGATCGAACTTGCCTCTGATACCTAAGATAATAATTAATGAGGTAAATAGAGTGAATAAAATTATAAGAAATGAAATTCCTACAGGAAATGCTACGTTAATTAAACTCTCAATCGATATCATGACCCACCTATAATATACCCTTAATATAACCCAATAGGAAATGGGCTTGACATTGAAGGCCAACTCACATACGCTAGCAGACCCCACGCATGGTTGGTATTAGTACATAATGGACCTCGAGAAACGTATCAACCGATATATGTATAATGGGCCTTGCATATAAAAATAGCTTAAAAACTAATGGGCCTCATATATATATATATATATAAGTATATATATATGCAAAACTATTAATAAATATAAGATGCATATATAAGGGTTTAATAAATAACAAATGACTTTAGGTATTTGAAATATTAAATACAGCTCCTAAATACCTGCATAAGAAGTCGAAATAAAGTATATATATATATACCTTAACAAGGGCCTTATAAATATAAGCCCAACTAGTTAAATAAGCGAAAGAAAAAAAAAAACCAATAGCAGGCTTAAATGCTAAGCGGGTTAGTAGGATTCTCCTTTAAACACGGAGTTGATAAGGGGTTTAGTATATATGTTATACTGGTCTTTTCTTAAAAGCCAATACTTTACGCAGGATGCAAGGAAGTATATATTAGGATACGTAGGGAAACTAAACATAATGTAGCACCCCGTATAAATAATAAAGAATAAGAGATATTCTAAATAAATTAAAAGGCAAATAAAAATAATTAAGTTGTATAGATATGCACTTAATGGGCTTTAACCCATAAATTGTCTTCTTCCATTAACATGATATATACAAAGTCTTAGAACAACCCATATATATATATACATATAAACTATATACTACAATATAGAACCACTTATATAAAAATATATAAAACCTTAGCCAAAATAATACAACCCATATATGTACATTAATGGGCCCTAAATCATGAAGTTTACATATATTAACCCACTTATATGCCACCCGCATACACATAAACCCAACCCATGTTCACATATATATAGCCCATTAGCTAATTATAAAGCATTGGCCCAAAATATAATACAACATATATGAATGGGCTTTTTACTAAAACTCAAAGCCCACATCTCCTTAAACCACGTGAGCCACTTTAACCCATGCCTCCTTAACCCATATATATATATATATATATATATATATGCACGATCGACCCAGCAAGGTGTTAGCATTAGGGTTTCAGAATCAAAACATGGCTAGCGGCTGCTAACCGAGAAGGGAGAAAATAATACACGGTAGGTTTTAAAATCCTGCCATACCTAAGCTTAAACCTTCCGTTACCGAACATTAAAACTCTCTGCCTCTCTATAAAACACAACCCCGTCGAACGAAAATAATCCATTTGCTGATGCTGCCATTCGAGGCCCTCTCCCTCCGCGTGCATCGTCCTCCTGCTGGTACTACCGTGCTGAACGTGGAAGATCTTCTTCCACTTCTTCCTCCTACTGCGGTCCAAACCACAAGGAGCTGCCGCGACTCTTCTTCCTCTGTGTCCAATCTCCCTCCAACAAGAACCTACAAGGCTTGGGCGCCATCCATCTTCTTCCTGTTGCTTCTACATCTACGTCTGGTACCTTGTTCTTCATCTTAAGGTAGGTTTTCTCAAGAATTGAAACCCAAGATAATAATAATTAAGTTGCATTACATGTTTGCATTCTATAGTCTACGGTTTGCATGTTTATTTCAATTAATTACAACATGTTTAAATATTTTTTTTATCCATGCAATCATGTATCTAAAATCACAAAATATACGTGACTAAAATCCTCATGATTATTCCTAAATTTCCATGCCCAAAATGGTGTATTTACTATAAGCTTAAATAAATTACAGTATATAATCATGTTACTCGGTGAATTCTAAAGGTTACTGTAACATGTTAGTTATAGATTTTTTCTTTTGACGACTTGTTTCTAATCGCCGGAGCGTCTTTTGACTATGAAATTTTATGAGTGTATTGTTGGGGAGGTAACCGGGGTAGTGAGAGTGGTTGCATCGTTTTTCATGCCCCTATCTCAAGATCCCCAATCTCTCAATGAAAAATTATTTTGAACGTCCTATTAGGTAGAGTTTTTCGAGCCCGTCATTTCGATATATAGAATGCGTGATTCCAACTTTGTTGAAATGACGACAAGCTCAATGTCGTCAAATTCTTTCAACGGTAGAATGTCCTCAAATTATTTAATATATATATATATATATATATATATATATACAAATAACTTGTAATTATACATTCGAAAATCTATATCTATTGAACTATGCAATATAAAATTATAAAAAATATATTTTTTGAATCCTTGAATTTTCTCCTAATTATCATATATTCTATTTTTATAAATTATTTTATATAAATTAATGTCTCTTTGAATGTATATTTTTAAAATTATTCAATTAAATAGATATTGACGTGAATTCTTGTTAAATAAATTAAGTTAAAAATCATAAAATTAGCGTCTCTCTATGTAGACGCTAATTAATAAATGACGTCACCCACGGGCGTCAAATAATATAAGTTTATTTAATTATAGTTAATTATAGAATTGGATGGACATGAATTCTATAATTAACGCATTCATGTTCTCACCGTTTTCTCCCGATTTTGACCCATACCGCGGGTCTTCTGGCACTCTCATCTCACGTCCGTAGATGGAGTCCATGTTTCATGATTGGTTCACGTTATACACTTCAACTCTCGGCGACATACGAGCTCTCCGTTGGACATTCCGTTCCTTCGGACTAGTAAGTTAGTCATCGGGATCTCCGTAAGTCTCCTCGTAGCCTTAGATTCCCTCAAGGCCGACTGAGCTGGTTGTACCTTAAACACCTTATACCCATTTTAATGCCATGTCACTCTGGAGAAACGTGGTAACCCGGCCCTTTCATGGTGCTATTCTTGGCCCATGAGAGAATTCTCTTAGCCAGTGGAATGAGTGATCATTCCACTAGGCGATATATTGAATTGGGTATCCTATAGTTAGGTGCCAATTCTTTAGCTTGCTTCGTGTCCATTGAATTGGTGACTATCTTGTTAGTCATCTATTCAAGTTATTCATGGCAACCTATCTAGGTGCCAATTCCACCCAGATTTTTGACATGTCATGGTTTCTATGCTTTCACGTGGATTTTATTGCAAGTCTGTCCTTACTCAAGGGCCTTGTCCTTGAATTCCATAAAATCTTATCTTATCATCCTATTAAAGCTTGTTCTTGAAACTCCTTATTGGCTATGAACTATCGTGGATGTCTAGATCTATCTTTAATGCTGTACATTTAGGGCCCGATCTGGTCCTGGGAGGAGCACCCGAAAGTACTTATGCCCATGGGAGTTATATTGATCACGGTGTCTGGCATTGCACCGAAGTGCATGACTACTTTGATCTTTGGCATTCCACACACTCTCTCTCTCTCTCTTTCGTGATATTACTTACGTGCGTGGCTTGACTTGCGTGACTCGACTAGCGTGGCCCAGAATGGGCAAGTACTTGCGTAAAATAGCCAATATTCTATAAATCTCTCTTGGATATCTCTTGCTTGAAAGTTTTTATATGAAATTGTCAAATTCTTGCTAGTTTTGTTTCACTTGCTCGGTTAATTCTACATGCATAGCCTTACTGCATTTACATGTGAAAGATATAATTACTTAAACCAATTACTTGTTCTTGAGATATACTTCCTACTGGGCGTTCGCTCACCCAGTTTTATTCCAACATTTTTTAGGTAATCAGGTGGCTAGCGAGACCGAGACTCACATGGGAGGGGCAAGTGTGCAAGCGAGCTTCGGAAGCTAGTGAACCCAAGTCTTTTATCTTTCTTGAGTCTAGCATTTTGTTATATTGTCTAAGTCTATTAGTGCGTCATCTCCTTTTCTTTCATAGTGACGTAGTTAAGTCTTCAAGTTATTGTAAGAAACTTATATTTGAAATAAAATTTTTATTGTTGTTCCAAATTATTTGGTCTCATGCCATTGCTCTTGATCGTTCACGACTGTTTAACTGCCACGTTTCGAGCAAACGACACGTTCCGCTGCTATCGGTTCGGGGCGTGACAACACGCTCGAGCGGAGGCAGAGCGACTTAGAGCAGAGCTGGAGTAGTCACGAGCTGAGGTGGAGTGACTCCGAGCAGAGACGGAGCGACTCCGTACAGGAGCAGCGGACTTAGAGTGCTACCAGACCGAGGCAAGGGAGGCTCGGTGCCAGGCCTATGACTTGAGGATCGAGCTGCGGGCTGTAGAGAGGACAGTACGGATGATGGGCTGAGGACCCGAGCGGAGTGCCTCGTAGAGCGGCGCGTGGAGCAGCGCGTTCCCTGACTTCCTTACTGGCTCCTCCAGCCATCGGAGGAACGAGGAGGGAGAGTGGCGACGACGACGAGAGGAGGGGAGCACAACCATAGGCCCGCCATAAAAGCGGCACGAGGGCACCATCGATAGTGGAGGTCCAGGAGAGGGACCTGCTTGAGAGCTACCTTGTACTTATGCATGCATGTACATGATCTTTTGATTAGTAAAATGTGATCTTTTTTGTATTTTCAAATGTAAAATGTGTGGATGCGAATGCTGACTCACTAACAACGATCTCTAGGACTAACGAAGAGAGCAGGAGAGAGAGAGAGTGAGAAAGTGGGAAAGAACTGATGTTTAAGATGATCAAATAGGATAGGAAGCTTGAAAACGGTCTTCTGGAAGACCGCCAAGAATAACAAATGGTCGAATCATGACCGTTAGACGAGCGGGAGAGAAGGCGGTGAAGGAAGGGAAGAAACGGTCGTCTGATGACTGCTTATGGGAGCTTAGCGGTCGCTCAATAGACCACAAAGACGAAGACTCAGTCAAATCCGAGCGGGACTCTCCGTGAGAGTCCCAACCCATAGATAGAGGTTCCTAATCTATACTAAGACTTATCCTAAGTTAAATTGAGGCCACCTAGCCTCAATCCTAATGCATTAGGACTAGAATTTGAGCCCTATAACTAGGAATAGAATCAAAATTTGCATCTCACAGAAATCTCTGCTTTAAGCTCTTGAAAACTTCATAAAAAGCACTCAAACCATCATGAAGAGGAGCTTTGAAGCTAGCACCATGGGAGAGGTCGTCTACACCGGGCCAAAGGCGGCTAGGAAGGAGCATGGGGAGCTACAGCGGCTGACTTCCATCCCCAAGCACTTGAGCACAAGCTCTTCAAGGGAGGTGAGTTCAAATCAATCTCAAAAATTTCATGAATTTCCTTAAGTTTCTTCTCATGGCATCCCTCTTCTTCTTTTTTCCTTCTTTTCTCTTTTTCTAGCTCCTTCCTGGTCCGAGATGCTACTCTAGCTTGAAGTGGGTGGCTCCCATGATAAAAGAACTTCCTCTAGAGGTCCTCTCAATCCTAATGGCATGGCACCTTCATCCTTTAGTAGTTCTAGCAAAAAATTTCCGGAAAATTTCATTAGATTGGCCTAGCATTTCGGCTCTAGTGGAGTTATGGCATCCTCAAACACACACTTTCGTATTCCCAACCTTTGAAGCTACTGTCCTTATAGAAGAGGTAGAGACCTTCCTAAGACTAAGGTGGGGGATGAAGACTTGGTGTGTCATACGGTTGAACCTATAAACCCATCACTCATTTTAGGGGATTTCATACTTAACCCAAAGGATGTGAAAACCATGATTAGCCCTCGCCATATTCATTTGATACCCATGGCCCAATGGGTCACTTCCCATTGCAAAAAAAAGTGGGGGAGACATGAAGCCATAGCCAAAGCTACTTCCATTTGCTTGTGCGGGGTCTTGTTTTTTTCCACCACCGACCACCTCTTAGATATCTAAAACCTCAGCATTATTAGTGAGTTATGACGGGGTTTATCCATCTCTTAAGCCATCCTTTCTTACCTCTATGAAGGCCTTAGTTCAGCTTCTTTAGGGGGACCCCACTTTGGGTCAATGATTGTCTTGGAATGTTGGATGGCAATTAGACTCAAGTTTCTACCCAAGGAAGCCATGCTTTCAGCTAGCCGCATATTCGGGAGCCACCCACTCTACTTCATAGGAGGTGCATCTGGATTCTCTTCACAGGTTGAATGCCGGACTGCAGATAAGAAGACAAGGGACGAATGGTGCCTCTTCCTCAACACCTTGCCAATTGACAAGTTCGTGATGCGACCCCAGGTTCTTCAGGGTACTACCCTTAGACTACCTCGGCGATTGGGCCTAGACCTGTAGCTAGTGGGGGACACTACCTTGGCGATCTACAACCCACACCGGTGCTACTTACAAATCGGGCTTCCCAGAACTATGGTTCCAGCACTATCACACTACTCTCCCCTTCAAGTTAGGAAGATCGGGATCGAGGAGGATGAGCGGGCGATCCGGAGCGCTCTGACCACGTGGGAGATCAGCCGAGTCTGTGTCTTGCAAGAAAAAGTGACAGAGGATGAAGAAGAGTACCGAGCTTATGTGAAGGAATTACGCAAGATTCGGCCCTGTGCGGATGGAACATCGAATGCAATTTGAATTCTACGATCATGTATTTAAATTTTATTAGGAGACATGATGCATCATGAACCTTGGATGAATGAAAGAAAAGATTGGTTTGAAAGGTGTGCAATAAAATTACACTTATACCTTGATGAATCAAAGAGGACAGAGTTCTCTATTTGACAAACGGTCCAGCAAAGGACCGCCAGGACCGCCTAACGGTCTAGCGATAAACCGCAAGGGGAAGAGGCACAGGGAAACTATGTGCTTTTGACTCTCGGGTGTGGCATGCGGTCGCCATTAGACCACTAGGAAGAGGCTAACGGTCTATTGAAAGACCGCTAAGGGAAACATAAACAGATGAAGCCTGAGCGTTCGGGTTCTCGGGAGACGAAAACGGTCTCCACGAGACCGCTTAGCAAGGATTAACGGTCTACCATAAGATCGCAAGGTACCAGAAATAGAGAAACCTGTGGAGCTTGAATCCTGGGCAATGGAACCTGTGTCTGCACACACTAAAATAAAAAAACAAGTCAGATCCATTCTTAGGCTCAACCCCTTACCTGCAGCAAGTTAGAAAATGACCGATCCTTGATATTTGGTCAAGGGGTGGAGCCTTATTAAATAGGCGAAATGAAATATATAAAGGCAATGCATGGTATGCAAAGGATGATGGTATTTTCAAAAAGGTTTGATTTTTTGTTGGATTTTAAAATATTTGATTTTTTTGGATTTTAAAATATTTGATTTTTTGGATTTTGAAATATATGATTTTTAGATTTTGAAATATATGATTCTTTTTAGATTTTGAAATATCTGATTTTTTTGGATTTTGAAATATCTGATTTTTTTTTTTGAATTTTGAAGGCTAATTCTGTCCCGATAACAGGAGCCCTCTCCGTCCCACTAAGAATCTCCTGAGGTTGGCGTGTTTTTAAGGTGACAATCCCTGGTCGGGGACCATACTGCATAACGGTGCTTCTTCCGAGGCCACACCCAGGGTACAATCTAGCCCTTGAAAAAGTAAAAGAGAATTCAAGAGGTAAGCCTACGCAAGGTATAGAGATTTTTAGGGCTTGAGTTCTTTTCTTAATAACTCCCTTTAGAGATTCAGTCTGTTGCACCGGGGCTTTGTGTCCATCATCGAACCTTATCCTTTTTAGGCACGCATACGACCGGGCTCATAACGTCCCGCGGGGAAACTGTACTGCCACTCTTGCCATGCCTAGTTTTATACTTTTGGAGCTTTTGGACTTTGAGTTTTGAGATTTTTGGCTTTGCTTTGCTTTGATTTTTGCTTCTTTTCTTTCCTTTTTTTGTTTGGTGTTACCGTTACTTTTTCTTTTTATGGAATGAGGTCATAACAGACTGCCCTTATTTGAGACCTCCTTTCATTGGGGTGTCTAGATCAGTCATCGCCTCCTTATTCGCCTCTTGCCCCTAGATTTAGCCGAAGAGAGAAATGGACAAGGACTTTCACTTCCCCCGAGCATGGCTAGAGGAGAAACGGTGTTTACACAAAACTGGGGAAACCCGACCAGAGACGCCGTGAAGTGTGTGAGTGCCAAGCTCAGAATCTTCCTTCGCGATCGAGGAAAGGAACACCTTGCTATCGGGCCTTTATTAGCCTAACTCTTAAGGAAAAAAATACTTAAGATACAACCCATTCCAAGCGTGAGACAGCTCCTCACCTTCCGCGTTAACTAGGTGATATGCATTCCCGGGATAAGCTTCTCTAATGACGAACGACCCTTTCCAGTTAGGTCACAATTTAGACATAGGACCTCTAGACCAAATGAATTTGCATTTCAAAATCATATCACCTATTTGAAATTTATGCTCAATTACCTTCTTTGAAAAATAACACAAAACTCTCTTTTGATAAACAGACACGTGATCGGCCGCATTTAGCCTCTTCTAATCCAAGAGTTCCAGTTGGACGAGCAATGACGTTCGTCGAGATTAAGTTCCTTATCGAGCTGTACCCTTAGGGAATGGATCAAGATCTCATATGGGAGCGCCGCCTCTATCCCGTAAGTAAGAGCATAGGGGGTTTGCCCCATAGGAGTACGGACGGAGGTGCGGTAACCCCACAGAGCTTCCACTAATCGTTCAGGCCAATCAAAAAATTTGTGAGATTCACATGTTTTCTTTATAATTTTAAGAAGGGTTTTATTAGTGGCTTCGGCTTGACCGTTATCATGAGGATAGTATGGAGATGAATGATGCAATGCAATATTGAACTTCATACAAAGGTCCTAGAGCTCTTGAGAGATGAACTGGGGTCCATTGTCAGTGACGATGCTGCTTGGCACTCTGAATCGTGAAATGATATTCTTCAAGATGAAGCGGCACACCGTGGTAGCCTTGATCTCTGCGTACGCTTCCACTTCGGCCCACTTGGTGAAGTACTCAGTGGCGGTGAGGATAAATGATTTTTGCTTAGTCTGAGAATTAGGATCACCGAGCGGGCCAACAATGTCGAAAGCCCACATGGAGAATGGCCAAGGAGCAGAGAGAGGATGAAGAGATGAAGCAAGAGCATGGATTTTATCAGCGTAGATTTGGCATTTAAGGCACCTCCAGACATAGAGGGAGTAATCTACCTCTAGAGTGGGCTAATAGTAACCCTGCCTAAGGATCTTCTTTGCTAAAGCCTGGCCATTTACATGACCCCCACACTCACTTGAATGGGTCGCCTCGGCCACTTTCCAAGCTTCATCATCATCTAAATATCTCATGAGCATTCCATTGAGAGCGCGCCTATATAGTTCTCTAGCAATTACAGTGTACTTCGAGGCGACTCTTCTAATAGCCTTACGCTGTTCAACACTTGCCCCTTCTAGGAATGATCCATCCCTGCAATATAGCTCAATTTCATGGTACCATAGCAACTCTTCTTCCTCCAGGATCTCTTCTAACTCTGTTAAAGATACTTCCTTCAAATCTTCCTTCTCAGCCCTCGCCTCTACAGTCTTCCTAAGGTTGTCATACCAAGGGTCCTGAAGAGAGGGGGCGTCCAATTTTTGGATGACGATAGTCTCAGTGCTCCGACTGAGAGGGAAAGACAAGGAGGAAGCGAGAGACGCCAGCGCATCGGCGAGGATATTCTGAGATCGAGGAGTATGGATATAGATCAATTTATGGAATTACCTAGCCAAGAGAGTGACCAAATCCTGATATGGCTTGAGCTTCAGGTCATGAGTGCGGTAAGTGGACAGAACTTACCGCAGAACGAGCTGAGAGTCTCCTATAATGTTCAAATAGCGCGCGCCCAAGAGGTAGGCATGCTTCAATCTAGCCAGGAGAGCTTCATACTCGGCGATGTTGTTGGTTGTAGGAAAATGAAGCTGATATGTAAAGGGAATCATCACCCCTTCTAGAGTGAGGAGAACAACACCTATCCCTCGGCCTTGGGAATTGAGTGCACCATCAAAGTGCATAGACCAAAAGGGATGATGAGTAAGAACAGAGAGATGCTAGTCAGGAAAATCATCTTGAATAGAGTCCGTGCAAGGGATAGGAAGATGGGCGAGGTGCTCAGCGATGGCATATCCTTTGACTGCCTTCTGAACAACGAATGTAATGTCAAACTGAGAGAGGAACCTCTACCAGCGAGCTAACTTGCTAGAAAGGACAGGCTTTTCTAGGAGATAGCGAATTGGGTCCATTCTAGAGATCCGCCTAACCGGGTGAGATAGAAAGTAGTGTTTCAGCTTCTGAGCTACCCAAACTAAGGCGGCACAAGTTTTTTTCAATGGCAGTATACTTGGCCTCTGCCGGGTTAAACAACCTAGAGAGGTAATAAGCTGCCCGCTCTTTGCCTTCATCATCTACTTGTGCCAGGACAGCTCCTAGGGAGTCCTCGATAACAGAAATATATAGGATTAGGGGTTTCCCAGGGACAGGAGGTTGCAAAACCGGGGGATTGGACAAATATACCTTTAAATCCTCGTAGGCCTTTTGACAGTCTTCATTCTATTCAAATTTAACCCCCGCCTTTAGCAATTCATAAAACGGGCGGCACCTCTGAGAATGTTGGGATATGAATCTTCTAATAAATTGCAATCGTCCAATCAATCCTTGAAGTTTCGTAATATTCTTAGGCGGTGGCATATCTATGACGGCCTTGGCTTTGTTAGGATCAATTTGAATCCCCCTTTTGCTAACTATAAAGCCTAGCAATTTCCCTGAAGAGACTCCAAAAACACATTTCTCTTGGATTCATTTTCAATTTATACTCCCTAACTCTTTGAAGCACCTTGGCTAAAATGGCGGGGTGTTCTTCTTTAGTCTTTGACTTCACCAAGATATCATCTACGTAAGCTTCCATGTAAACATGCATCATGTCGTGGAATATAGCCATCATCGCCCTTTGATAGGTGGCACATGTGTTCTTCAACCCATCATCACATAACAGTAAGTGCCCTAAGGCGTGGTAAACGAGGTTTTATCTTGATCTTCAAGAGCAAGACGGATTTGGTTGTATCCTGAATAACCATCCATGAATGACAATGCTTCATACCCGGCGGTGTTGTCCACCAACACATCTATATGAGGCAGCGGAAATCATCTTTGGGGCATGCCTTATTTAGATCCCTGAAATCAATGCAAATACGCACCTTTCCGTCCTTCTTGATAATAGGGACTATGTCCGCCACCCACTGAGGATATAAGACCACTCTAATGAAACTGACCTTATGCAATTTGTCAACTTCTTCTTTCATCTTCAAGACCATGTGGGGGTGAAATCTTCTCAACTTATGTTTCACGGGCATTTCCCTTGGCTTAAGTACTAGTCGGTGTTCCACCAAAGAGGGGTCAAGCCCCGGCATGTCCTCGTAAGACCAGGCAAAAGAATCGCTATACTCCCTCAGGACTTTGATAAACTCTTCTTCGACCTCTGGAGGGAGATTAGCGACAATAATAATGGGCCTGGGGTCCTCATTAGTTCAGAGATTAATTTCTTTCGTAGGTTCATCCACTACTGACGACGGCTCATCAAATCTCTTTAAGCCTTGCGCATATAGGTCGACAGTGTCATCTACATCGCTATCCTGAAAATCAACAGGGTCTTTCTCATCCACAACTTTGTAGACTCCTAATCCATCGTCACTCCACACCCCGTCTTGCTCCTCATCTTCTTCCAGCATAATCGCAGTGGCTATGAACTCTGGGCACTTGAGAAGAGCATGACATCTCTGAGCTAGATCTTGCAAGAACCTATCGAGAATGTATTTAGAAGGTCGCGCCAGCTGGCGCGGCTCAGGCAAGGATGGGTTGGATGACCTAGAATAAGATCCTACTTCTCTAGACCTAACAAACTCTACTTCCCAAGACTCGACGGACCCTACGTCTAACCTAGGAGAGAGAAAATCTAGTGGGAGGGAGGCAGCAGGGGCCTTATGCCCCTGGGAGGAGGATGGAGAGAAGTAGCGTAATCTTCCACTGAGACCTCCGTTTCAAATTTGGCATTTTTTTTTGAGATCGGTGGAGATCATGCAACAAGATGAAGAGAAGGGTGAAGGCAGAAGCCTAAGGGGATAGATGGATGGGCAAAAAATGTTGAAGAAAGGATCAGAGGAGGAGAAGAAAGGGGTGGATAGATCAACGGGGGACAGCAAGTGCATGTCCTGACAATGAGAAAATTAGTGGGGATCTCACATAGGAACAGATCAATCAAAAGAGAAGGTGAGCGGGGTATGGATGCCAGCTTTTGAAAGAATGAGAACAAACGGGAAGGAGACCAAGTGAAAATGACGGGTGAGCTCCCTCTTTCCTGCGGGCGGTAAGTTGGCTTCTTCGGCTCATAATGTACAAGCCGCACCTCTTGGTTTCTTTGGCAACTGTCTTCTTCATGAAATAATCTTGCAAATGCCTGACTAAAGTCGATCATATCATCAACGGGTCCCTTTGATAGCAATGGCGGGCTGTCAACTATATAAGCTGTATCTTCTTTCTTGGGCTGACTTGGTGATGCTTCTAATGTACATGGCTGGAGAGGGCCCCTGACAAAATGTTGGCGGTAGTCCCAGGTTAATGGTCCAGAGTCACCCAAAACTGATAATGAGGATTCTCGATAACTGAGACCTCTCCTGCTCATTTTCCTACCCTTTGGGACCGGTTTGGTCCGCCCCTGTAATTGGGCACTGAGACCTCTCCTCAGCTGATACCCCAGCTTCAATATAATGGACCAGCCTTTTGAATCTCTGATCTTGGGCTTTTCTTTGATGCTGACCAACATGGTGGCAGGCTTGCATGGTGTATAGGCCTATGGGAAATCCAGATCTAACACTGAAATGACAGGCCGATTACTGGGCCATAGTGTTGGCAAAATCTTTTCTGAGATAGCTTTGACGGATTGGATCGTGGATATGCTTTTTATCTTGAACACCCTCCCTTGAAAAGGGAATTTGAGACACTGATGAGTTGTGGATGGTACAACATTAAGATTGTCAATCCATAGACGTTTCAAGATGGCCTTGAACATAGGATCGATGTCTAACACATAAAACTCAATTGGCATTGCAAGAGGCCCAAGCTCAGCTTGAATGGTGGGCAGAAATGACATGCTCTTCTAGAATTGTCATATGCTGCAATAGTAGTCGGGGTTGGCCTTAGTAAATCTTCTGACAAGTTGCAAGCCCTAAAAGTGCTGAGAGGATAGACATTAATAGAGGCCCCTGTGTCTACCAACACTGTGTCTATGCTTACTTTATTTAGAATGATAGAAATGCATAGTGGCATCTGCCGAGCCTCGGGAGGTGCTAGTTTAGTCTCAAAAAATGTGATTGCTGGCCATTTGGAGACGGTAGCCAGGGTTGTCAGCAAACTGTCCACTGCCATATCTTCATTAACTATCACCTTTTGAAGAAAATTTCGGAGGCCATCCTGGTGAAGTGTGGACCTTTTTATCAATTCTAGCACAGAAATCTTGGCTGGCACCCTATCCAGATGATGTAGCAAATCATATTGGGTACCTGGCAGCGGATCTGCCACCTCTTGATCAGTAGCCTATTGTTAGGACTGGGGGTTGGGTGCGGATGCACCGGTGGAAGGATAGTTTCTATGGAATAAGCGCCCGCTCCGTAGGACAAGGTTCTGGGCCGGCACGCCATCAGACAGGTTCATAGTAAGTGGCTTAATGGGCCCGATGGGGTTGATGAATGGTGTGAGGGAAGGTGTAGTGGATATAATGGGGGTGATAGGAGTAGTTGTGGAGATAATAGGTCGTGGAGAGATGATAGGTGAAGGGTTAGGTGGAGGCGAGGAAATAACGGGGGTAGGTGTTGGTGGCGGAGTGGAGATGCACGGAACAATATAGGGGAAGCGGGTGGTAGGATGAGGGGTTTGGCGAACACGGAGGGTGGAGAGGTTTGATGGTTAAGCGAGAGGATGACGGGGGTAGAAGGTGAAGAAGGGTTGCGGTAGTTGTGGTGGAGGGCCATGAGCCGCTATACTGAAGTTTCATCGTCGTAAGACCACCCGGCGTCAAGAGCCAGGGGTTGAACAAGATTAACCTGAGCCGGTGCTGGTGGCTGGGGTGGCAGAGCGGGTGGATGATTTGGCATGGGGTTCTGGTGGATCCCCAAGTCCTGAATAGGTTGCTGCTGCTACTGTGGCTGCGGTGCTTGTTGTTGCTGCACTTGCTGCCTTGGTGCTTGCCTTCTCTTCTCTTTTATCTCAATAATAGCCTTATGCATCTCGGCCCAGTCAATGCGCTACCCTTCATGTAAGTCGTATACCAGATCTCGGAACTGAAAACAACCTTCAATGGTGTCCCCGGGCTGTCGGTGGAACATGCAGTACTTGGATTGTTCAACGGCCGGGTTCCAGTTGGGCCGTTCCGGAGGGAGCTGAATTGCACTTATCGACATGAGAGCGGAGAAGATGTCTGTAAGGGACTCGGGAAAAGGAGGATATTGTGCTCTCTTCGGAGCCGGGCGTTTATTGGTATAGCCATTAGGTGGAGGGACGTTCTGATATTGCAGGGGTTGTTGCGGAAGTTGTGGAGGGGAAAGACATTTTGTGGAGCAGGGAAAATGGGTTGAGGATTTTGAGGAGTGGAGACTTGGGGATTGCGCGGAGTCTGTGGAAAGCGGAGTGAAGTGGACTGGTTAGGGAAGGGGAATGTAACGGCTTGCACTTGTTCATTAGTTTGGACTCCCTCGGTAATGGGACCCTGAGGTTTTCTATTATATTTGGGCTTTTGGGCCTCGAAGAGAGAGTGGATAGGGGAATCCTTGAACTGGGTCTGAATAAATCTCGCCCGGCTATAAAGTTGGTGCATGTTGGCAATATCGTTCATGGCCAATATGTTGCGGAAAGTGGGTGTAGCATTGGAAATGAGCAACTTGACCTTTTCTTCCTCCAGAATATGACCTGGCACACGGGCAACCATCTACCTCCATCTGTCAGCGTATGTAGCAAAGTCCTCATCGGCTTTCATCTTTTCAGCCACAAGATCTGTGAATGAATATTCCGGGCCGACCCGGTCCTAGAACCTTTGAATAAACTTTTCCTTTACAACCTTGAAACTCTCGACATCTTCTAATGGTAGAGCATAAAACCACTCCAATGTAACTCCATCTAGCGATCGGCAGAATAGATATGCCATAAGGCGACCATCATACTGGAACTGCGCCGACTCATACATGAAATCCCTCACATGAATAAAAGGGTTGATGTTCCCGTCATACTTGCGGTATGTAGGGAGCTCGGATTGAGGAGGGAATCGAATATTATGGAAGCTGGGAATCGGAACATCTGCCAAGATTGTGGGCCAACCACTTTTTAAGGAAGTTGAGTTGTTGTTGCATGGCGGCCCATTTATCAAGGAGTTCTACTCCCGAGATGGAGTAGGTGGAGTGAAAGGAGTAACCTCAAGGCGAGGAGCCGAAGGGTAGATGGAAGGAGGGGAGGCCCATAAGAAGGATATTGGGCTGAAGGATGACCCAAATTGGAGTGGACATGGGCCGCCCCTTGCTGAGGGCGAGTGAAATCGGACCGGGCCATCAAGACTTGTGGCACCGATGAAATGGACCTATAAGAATCAGTCTGGGTCGATGTGGGAAGAACGGTCTTCCCTTTATCAAGGATTTGAGGGGCGATCCGGAGGACTAGCCTGCCTCCAGACTGGAGAACCGAAGGATCCTAGGCTGAACAAGGGTAAGATCAATAGGAATTGGTGGAACCCCGGGCCCATCAACCTTAGACTGAAGGACAGGGGTGGTGGACAGACCCTGTTTAATCATTGGAGATGGGGCGTTGGACCCCTGCAAGGTCTGATAAAGGGCCTGAAGTTGGGCTGGATCCAACTGGGCCATCATTTGCAAGATGTGACCAGTGGGATTATTGGTGGAAAGGGAGGGTTGCACGCCCTCCATGGAGACAGAGGATGGAGGAGGGATGGACCCTTCTCCGGATGGAAGTTGGATGACCTTGGGCGGGTTCTCTAAGAGACCCTGGGGAAGAGATTCCTCATGGGAATGGGGAAGATCGTAGGAAGACATGTTGGACTCGAACAAAGGATTGAAGTAGGACGTGAAAGAGGAATTGCTCCTAGGAGATGAATTTAAGGATCGAAAGCAACTCCACATGCAATGTGACACCTTAAAAACAAAACATAAACAACCACAAATGAGTAACTAGACAAGATGACTTCAAACTTATGTAAATAAGAAAGGGATGAAAGGCAACCAAAGTCAACCAAGTTATAATGATGCATAAATTTTATTTATCTCTTCCTTTAGAACCTTAGTAATTTCAATTAAAATGTTCTCTCCAACAATAGGTTCTTAATGGGAAGGATATTGGGAACTTGAGTAACTCTAGGTGTAAACTCTCCCTTGCTTATGCAACCTAAATATAGGGTGGCAAAGATACAACCATCCCGGAGTCCGTGTGGGAATCCACGGCTCACGGGGACTTATGGAGGTCCCTGATGCGGTCACCTAGTCGACCCCAAGGAATATGGAGGCGAGAGGATCACACACCAAGATGGGAATGCAATTATGATATGAAAGATGAATGAACCTATGTGCACCGGAGTGTATGCAACTTCTAGCCTATGAACTAGCAAACAATATGCAAATAATGATGTGAATATATGCCACAACAAAAGGAGGAGACCAGATAGCATCCAGGAATGATAAAAACAGCAAAAACTATAGAAATAATAACAACCTCGGTGTGCGGTACTGTAACTGGAGAAACGGTCATATGGGAGACCGCTAACAGATAAGACGGTCTATCGCTAGATCGCTTTTAGGCCAGAAATGGCCAGGAAGGAGACCGCCAGGGAACCAGAGAGTAGAAAACAACACGGATTAAAATGATAAAATCGAAGAAAATACAACGGCAACTGGGAACAACTAAGAACAGCAGGTGAAACAGAAACTCAGCACGATTGGCACTAGATGTCCCACCGTGATCTCCAAAAAATAGAGGTTGCTCATATTTTTTTGTGATGGTGTGTGTGTTGATGATGTGATGTGTGTAGTGATATGTGAATATGGTGTAAGCAAGTGATGCACTAACTCAAGCAATTAATACCAAGCATGAAATTCGTGGGCATGTCATCTTAACAGTGCAGAAATAAAGGAAAACACACGCTGGGACGTGGAGCAAAGGGATAAAAGGAAAACACACACCGTGGGTGTGAATCAACTAAAAGTAAGAAAGAGATAGAAGAAATGATGAACTAGATGACGAATACCCAAAGAAGGAAGATAGATGTGATCGCCACCAAGGTTAATAATGCAGTAAAACCACACTATGCACCTTGGAAAGAGTCGAGTGAAGCCACCCGCCCACGGGAGAAAGAAACCAGGTGCTGCGATAGAAAATGCTCTTCAGATGACCGCAAAGCGAAAGCAAACGGTCCTGCGATAGACCGCCTGAGATCAGCAAACGGTCTTCCAAACGGCCGCAAGAGCACCCAGAATAGCAATGTGGAACTTGTATCTCCACCCCTCCTGGCCGGCCAGAAGAGCTGGGCCTCATACAATAAGCTCTGTAAACCTACAAGAGAATGTAGACACGAAGAAAACAACCCAATAAGCCCTTGGACTAGTGTAGTATCTATAAAGCAATTAAGCTAAAGTGCATAAAAGGAAGGGTGAATACCTGGGGGTAGGTGGTTTTTTAACCCCTGAGGGGTGTGGAAATGAGTAGGAGGATGTTTGAAAACGTGCTATGAGTGCAGAAGAACGTGGAAGAGGAAGAGGGAATATTCTATGATAATGTAGAGAGAAGGGAGAAAACTAGGAAAGAAAAAGATACAAACAAACTAATGGAACTCAATACTCCCTGGACCAGAAGCCTTAAGGACGTAGAAAGGACTTCTCCATGGTTGGTCCTCGCTCCAGGATGTAGCAGCACTTCGACGTGAACTCTAGAAATCTCCTCTCCAAGCCATGAAGTCAAGGGTTGGTCGAGTTGGAGAGATAATAACAATAAAATAGACCTGAACTTAGATAAATCTCAAAGATAATACTCCCAAGAGTCAATGGAAATAAACAGAAGGTTCTGAGAGTCTCTATCCAAAGAGAAATCAACAAATCATGGACTCTAGTTCGACCACGGTCGAAGAGAGGAAGAACAGATAGAGCATGACTCTCTGTCTCTCCTAACGGTCTTGCGATAGACCACAAGGCTCCAAAAAATGGTCGACCGATAGACCGTATGGCTCAGTCGTCCAGAAAGAGATAAGACCGAAGAAACCCAACAGGGCTCTCTGTATGCCTAGCAGTCTAGCAAAGGATCGCCAACCCTGACTAAACGGTCGTACGATAGACCGCAAGGCAGATAGGCGTGGCAAAAGAGATAAAGGCCAATAAATCCTCATATAAATTTACAATAAAGCCCTTATTAGCCCTTATCCAGGCCCAATAAGTCCAAATGTCAAAAAAAAAAAAGGAATCGAGCCAACCAGGGAGAGTGACCTATAAAAATAAGCCCAAAAGTGACAAAAAATGGCCCAATAACTGGTGAACAACTCGGGACATCATTAAAAATAGATAAGGAGATGACCCTACTCATTGGTCATAAAACGGGTGTCAAGAACAATGCCAAGGCAGACTCACAGGGAACTCCTCCCAAGCTGAACACAACCCCAAACAACAACAACACCACCTGCAGAATCTCGGCTCCATTCTCAACACAGAACCACGAGACACAACTGCAAGCTGGGTCACAATAAGGCAAAATTACAGCTGAACACACGACTAAAATATATTGGCCGCTCGTAGCTTACCAACAAGGACCCACAACAATAATCTTGGAGAATGCATCTCAAGGACCACGCTTACGTCCCAAGATCATAACTCCCAAGAAAAATAGAGAAAGAAAGGGTACTTGACCAGCATATATGCCGAAAGATTCCCCAATCCTCATGCATGCCAATGCCAACAACCATAAAGCTTCCAATAACAGCACAACAACCGACAACATCAAGGCACACATAGCCAAGATGATGTCACATCGAGGAAACAAACCTCTCGACCAGTCAGAATCTTCCAACCAACGATCCTCGACCTGTGCGTTATAAGCCCACACGCTTCCACTGCGCACTCAACAACACACACAGGCATCATAAATAACTCGACATCTGCATCTCAGTACACACCCGACACCATCGTAATTCTTGAAACTATAATATACCACGCCTCGAGTACCGATCCTTCTAACAGCCTATCATAAGTCACCTACGTGCAAACCATGAAGAGCACCAGCTTCAGCACAAGCCACAAAGAATGCTAATCTCAGCTTATCCTTACATCCTGAAACAATCACTGAACCTTCATAGCACAACAGCCGCCAAACACGGAACGCCGAACACGGTGCAGAACGGCCCCCAAACACAAACTGGGTCCAAAGCCAAGCAACTACCGAATATGAGCAGATCAGGCTCAGAACTAACATAGTCCACGCATAAGCAGACATAGGACAAAGGCTCACCAAGACAGCACTCCCAAAGCTTACGTCGAAAAGACGCCACAAGACAAGATGAGAAGAATCAAGCTTGACTAATAGCAGCTCACTAGGAAGGAAAAATCCTAGGTTCGCCCGAGCATTCTCTCAAACAAGGCATCCAATCGACCACCACAACACAAGTCTAACACCTCAGGGGATAAACAAACTCAAGTTGGGATGACCAAATCAACATGAGAATGTGCACGGCCATCACCAATGACAGTTCCCAACAGCCACCTGAACAAGCCACAGAAAAATCTCAAACACCGCACTGTAGATTCACGCCTGCCTGTGAACTCTGCCAAGTACAGCATAACCAAGACAAACACCATGATAAAAGAAAGGCCCTCCATTAGAATCTGATAAGAGCAAAACTATCTCGCACAGTGCCAACACAGCACGCACAAGACCACACGCGAAAAGCAAAGCGATAAACGATCACAAAACCTATGCCAGCTGCTGACTGTACTGGACCTTAAGGACTCTGAACACTGCGATATCTCGAATTCCCATGTACTTCACAAACATAAGCTCAACTAGCTCAGAAAAACTCCGAACAACTTTGAACTCTGCTCTGATACCAACTGTGACGACCCAGACTCCGGATACCGGGTAAACCTGATACCACTTGGAACCTACGAGGCCTGCCAAGAGCGGAAAAGCTTTGAAGGGATAGAACGGTATGTGATAGTACATTGAACTTCCAGATAAAGCAGTAAGCAATTAAATTTCAATGATCAAGATTGCTAAAGTAGCAGAAATAAAATTACATTTTCTATAACAATTAAAACTAATAGAGTCCAGTCCAAAGAAAGACAAGTACAGTCCAACAAGAAAGAGGATGTACCCTCAAGTCGGGGGAAGCCCGACACTGGCAACACCGGCAATTAAGAACCACGCAGCAGGTACCTCCCAGCACGAGGAAGCATAGATACACCTGAAAAGTCATGGGTGAGCCTCCTATCACTGGCTCAGTAGGGATCCCACAGAACCCTACCACAAAACACACAGTAACGACAGTGCTACACTAAAGCAAAGTAGTAATAATAGGAGTAGGAACAACAGTAAAAGCAAAGAGGAAAATAGCCGTACCAACGAACACGGCAGTCAAAGGAACCTCGGCCCTCTAAACTACTCCAAACTGCAACAGAAAGGCGAACCCCGATCTCACAAAGTCGAGCGTTACTGATCCATTGTCAAATCACAAAACCCTATCGTGAAAAGCCTACCAAAATAGCAAAGGCCTACCCAAGACCAACAGGGTCAAAGGAGCAAGACATACATGAGCTTACCGTCGTGTACGCTACAAAACCTGTAACCTCGAGTGAAGCCAAGCACAGGCTACTTGGACAAGTCATGAAAACACAAGTCATTGTGTCAAGTGACAGAAGCACCTCCTCACCATAAGAACAACTAGATGCGTCCACTGACGTCTTACACTGCGCCTCAAGTATCTCGCACTCACCTAGAACGGCGGTAACTGAGACACTCACAAAGAACCAAGGAACTACAGTAATGAATGACTAGTCAGGGTCACGCCCGTCAGCGCTCGTCCAACCGCCCCTGACCACGTCTGCACACACAAGCCCAATGTGTGACGACCCAGGAGATCCGGATACCGATAAACTGATATCATCGATTTATCGATACCAAGTGCTCGGGGAGGCCACCTTAGAGGCTGATGAGGCCCCGTAAGGGTTAGTGAGTGTTTGTCGAGGGGATGCATAACGAATGGAAATTACACGTGCAATATTAATTAAAGCATTCATTTGAACTTTAAACGGAAGCAATTAAATATATCAGAGTGGTAAAATTTATACAAGTAGTCCAGATCCATATATCACAAGTCCTACACTGTACAAAGGTCAAAATAAATAACTACACGGGGCATACCCCGGCCAAAAGAATAAAAAAAGATAGACTGACTACTAACCGACCACTGACAGACCACTGCTGGCTCTAAGACTTTTCGCCAAAAGCACGAGAGCAACCTGCAGCCTGTTGCTCCGCCTCACCTGAAAAGGAAGGGGTGAGTCTCATAACAGAGACTCAGTAGGGTTCACGCGGATCCCTACTTCACAACTAACTTAAGGAAAGCAGTAAAGCATGCATTGGCATAAATGAATGACAATTTAATAAAGCTGTAAAACTAACTAAACAGTTTATTAATAGCTAACTAATAAGCCAATTTAATTCAAATGCGATTACTCGAAATCTACCAATAGATAATAACTCAATCATTCCCAAGTGACAAGAAAGAGAAGGAGATGAGATCCACCAGAAGAAGAAACCAGATGCGTCCATTGATGGCTTACACTGCGTCTCAAGCATCTACGCAGGCCTGATCATAGCAAGCGAGACGCGTAACAGTACCAGAAACAAGTAACTAGTTAGAGTGACACTCGTCAGTGTCAGTCCAAGCCTCTGACCACGTGTGCACACACTGACTCGTTGCCTAGAGCCAGGCCTCTAGCTAGTATTCCCCTTCGTAGGACGCTACGGTTGGACCGGGGCCCACGGAACTAGCTTAAAAGCCATAAGCTGGGATACCTGGCCATCAACACTAAAAGTCGTTGGGCTACGACTGGTGGTTCTATCACTAGGAAAGAGAATATAATTCTATTGGGATCTAAAAATATGCCATAATTTATGATAACAATTAAACTTGGCAAATTATTCCATAATTAAATGCATAAATAATTGAATATGCTGAAATGGCAACGATTCAATAATTGAATGCATAAATAATTGAATATGCTAAGAATTGAAATCTGTCAGGATTAAACGGTTGAAAGAAAATTGCCCCAGTCTATAAAACAACTTAAGCATGGCGAAGATGCAATATTAAATGCATAATTTAAACGGACACGCATAGTTTGCAGAACAAGCGGTTGAACTAGCGCCGCCATAGTCTTAGGCGGTCGAACAACGAACCGCTGTGTGCTGCTAAATGGACTGGCCGTGAAGTTTCTACCGTCATTAAGATTTAAAATATTTACGCGGTCGAGATGTCAGCCGCTCGAGTCAATAGACGATTTATGACGGACCGTTACAAAATCTAAAATAATCTAAACATGGTCCTTACCGGAGAACCGAATCCACAGGGATCTTAACCAGACCCCCCTCCCGGTCGACCTAAATCGACGGGAATCATGACTTTTAACATGTTCCCTGCCATTCCATCATCTTAATACGACAATTTATCATCTATGAACTCAGCAACGATGGGATACGACAGTTTATCGTCTATGAACTCAGCACCGATGGGCATGCTCCAAAAACATAAGGACGATGGGCATGCTTTAAAAACATAAAGATGATGGGCATGCCGTTTAAAACATAAAGTCAATGGGCAGGGCATTATGTTATCCCGGTTAGGAGGCAATTGAGAGGGGGGTGAATTGATTGCCCACCCTTTTCGACAAATTTAGACTTAATTAAATCAAACCACAGATATGATAAATAACCTTAGATAAAGCTTGATTAAAATGTATGAATGGAAAGCAAGCAATCCCTCACCACTTCCCAGCGCTGGAATACAATCACTCGGAGAACAAAGTATGAGTAGACAGTTAATCAAACTCTCGTCTCACCAACTCACACTCGTAATATGAATGAATAGGAAGTATCAACATCCACAAAAAAGACAAACCACGGCACATCAATTTTTAGGTGGTTCGGATGCACTAAGTGCCGTCCTACGTCCACCCCTCTCACCTCGAGAGAATTTCACTAAAACACGTTGCACGACGGCAGCAACCACCACACACGGGCTCGACTGCCCACACACGTGGGTTCTCGCACGACGACGATAAGCCCCACACACACTCGGAGCAAGCTCCGAAATCGTCTAAAGAAAGAGAATAAGATGGAAATACAAAGCCCAGTCTGAGAATAGGAATCTAAGCACAAGATGTAAATGCAAACATGATCTTCCCCATAATTCCTTAAAACAAACTCGGAGATTAAAGAAGGTAGCACTAGAACGATGGAACTGAGGGGTACAAGAAGCCGGTGTAGAAGATATGAACGCCCAAAGCAGCGGATGAAGAGGACGCCGACCGCAGCCTCCTGATCTTGGCTCGGGCTCGTGAGGGATGAACTTGGCGATGCCTTCCTACTCCTCCAATAGGGTGCGACTCCTTCTTCTCCTGCAAGCAAAAGATGAACACGTTAAAAGCTTTTTTCGTGTCTTCCGATCGGAACAAGGGCGGCTACATATACAAGAGGGATTGAAACCCAATAAGACGCAAAGCCCATGCCAAACCCTCTTCTAAACACATACAATATATGGTTGACGCCCGAAGGGTAATATGGTAAACAAGCAACTCAATCGGATCTATATTAGGTGGGTTCGAAATAGATCCAGAAAGACCGATCGAAACGCTCAGAAAAAGTGTCAACTCATAGAGTCGACTCTTTTTCACGAGTGTTCTACCAGAACACATAAAAATAATACCCGAGAAACAAGTGTCGACCCATTGAGTCGACACTTTTTACCAAGTGTTCTGGCCTATGAAATTCACAACATTCGTGGTGAAAAGTGTCGACTCTTGAGGTCGACACTTTTTCACGAAGGTTCTGTTTTCACAGAATTAAGTGAACTTACCTGAAAGTGTCGACCCATTAGGTCGACACTTTTTCCCGAGTGATCTGACTTTGCAAAAATAACAGAACCCTGGTGAAAGTGTCGACTTCATGGGTCGACACTTTCTGCCAGCGTTCTTAACACTTAACGCAAGGCAGAGAGTGTTAAAATAAGTGTCGACCCCTGAGGTCGACACTTTTCCTGACAGCAAAAAAACTTCAATTAAATCAATTGAAAACTCCACATTTCATAAACCAAGTATCAAGATCAATCATATATGGACTTGTAACTCAGATAGACATTACAAAACTTGATTTCAACCCTAATCAATTCATCCACATTGAAATCCAATTAGACATCTATTCATACCTTGGCCTTGAGTGATTGAGTGAAAAACTCCACAAATATCTTGCATTTTCAAATTGACATTCAACTCAATACCTCAAGTTAACAATTGAAATTTCCAACTCAATCCATATCATGTGAATTACTCAACCCATTTGTAAGCGAGGTTCACAAGTGAAAAACTCAATCTCAATAGTGAAATTATCTCATCCAACAGAATGCACCTGAATCAACATTCATCATTCATTATTTCTCTTTAATAAGACTTAAACTGATCAGCCATGCATTCGATCATTCAAAGCGCACATTCACATTCATCAATTGTATATCAATGCAAATCATACAAAAACTCAACTCATGACATTTTCATTCAAGATCTTTGTCAAAATAGTCCAAGGCACAACAATCTCCCCCTTTTTGACGAAGATAAAATCATTGAAAAAATAATAAGATTTGCATGAAAGATGACATTCTTTGAACCAAAACAAGCATTTTCTCATGCATACAAGATGCATGAATTCCATGTATACAAGATGCATGAATTCCATTCAGAAATAGCATATCTTGCTAAATCAACATCCAAGAATCAACATGCAACCATTCAAGCATTTTGCTCTCAAACATTTAATTCCCCCCTTTTGTCAAAGACACGAGCAAGCCTGCCAAGTAAACATCCTGTAAATACACTGAACTTCATGCACAGGCAAAGCTGTTGTGATTTCATTTTCACTGAACTTCATGCAAAGGCAAAGCTGCTGTGATTTCATTTCTCCCCTTTTTTGTCAAAGTCAAAGAGGGGATTATTAAAACCATGTAAGTAAAGCCTCAATATTCATAGTTAACTCAAAGAGATGCATATGAAGCGCAATAGTTGAGCATGCAAGCACACATGCACTCATTATGATATAAAATACCAAGCATGTTCTATGAACATGTTAGGAATATGCTGTAGACCTAGAACATGAGTTTCATGAGCAATAGTAAAAGGGTAGTGCTTACAAGAAGTGGTACTACAAGACTCATGAAATATGACTGATTCAAGATGTACATTTGTACAATCACTCCCTAGTTATATATGTGAAGTATGAGCAATGAAATCTAGATAGTATGGATTATCAGATTTTCTAAAGAACACAAGTAGGAACTTTTCCTCCCTACACTTTCATACAACGTGCTCGACTTTTGGTAGCTTCACACAACCCCAAAATTATTTTTATTTTTAAATGACAAACTGACTAACATTTTGACACGAGTCATGCCTTTTGTTTCAGGGGCACTTCCCGGTTACTCGATATCGTCACTTATGATTATGTGGATATGACACTTTTCAATGCGAGTTTCCTCCTTTATTTCAGGGGGGATTCTTGATTTATTTGATGTTAGATCACACTTATTGAAATTTTTGACGGGGCTGACAGCTTTTTTCTCACAAGTCACGTGATTTCTATGTAGGGGATCCAGAGCCCTAAAATGTGTTAAGTGGAATAAGTGAAATCCTTATTAGTTAGAATCATTCACTCAAACGTGCAAGTTGTGTGAGAGATTACGTAGAATGTAAGAGATGAATTAGCCTATTCATGGTGATGTCTCCCCCTAAGTGTATGCACAGTTATAGCAAAAACCTCCCCCTTAATATGTGCCATGTTAAAAACATGTCCTAGTCAAATCATTTTTATTTAGCAAGGGTGTAAGGTCATAAGAGATATCAAAACAGAAAGGTGTGTAATTTATATACACTCAAGCATGTCAAAATGGTGTTTTCATGTAATTTGATTACTGGTACGAGGCGGAGAACGTAGGTCCGAAGACCAAACTCACGCATAGGGAAAGCTTCCAGCTGGACTTGTTCCAACCTTCGGCAATCGACATTTGATATACCGGTTAATCATGGCATTCATGCACACGAATATGAAGTATATGCATTTATGTACATGCGGATGCGAAAAGATAAAAGCATGTATGAGAACAAAATTGTTATTCACTGTGATATGCACAAAAGTAAAGTTTGAAATGTAAAGGCCATGAAAGTACTTCTTATGTGCAAAAGATAAAGCAGTATGAACAATTTCTTTATGAAAAGGTGAAAAGTGTGTATGTACAATTTAGCTCAAAAGGTTTAAGCATCTAACCTGCACACTCCTAATTCTCTTCTAAGAAAATAAAACTGATTGGAATTTAAAGGTTTGGTAAAGATATCTGCAAGTTGGTTTTTTGTATCAACAAAAACAAGCTCAAAATCACCTTTATTTATATGGTCTCGTATGAAATAGTGTCTAACCTTAATGTGTTTGGTACGAGAATGTTGGACAGGATTTTTGGACAGATTTATAGCAGACGTGTTATCACACATGATGGGAGTGTTTTTCAAACAAAAACCAAAATCAAGCAATTGATGTTGGATCCATAGCACTTGAGCCGCACAACTACCGATAGCCACGTATTCGACTTCGACAGTTGATAAAGCCACACAATGTTATTTCTTTGAGGCCCATGAGACCATGCAGACCCCTAGAAACTGACATTGACTGCTTATGCTTTTACGATCCATTTTACATCCAGCACAATCAGAGTCAGTGAAAGTATGTAAATCAAATGAATTATTCTTTGGATACCACAAACCAAGGTCAGGTGTACCGTTCAAATACCTGAAAATCCTTTTCACAGCCGATAAATGAGAGTCCCTGGGACAAGATTGATATCTTGCCAGAGACAGACACTAAAATGGATGTCAGGCCTACTAGCAGTCAGATATAGCAATGAACCAATCATACCCCTAAACAGTTTTTGATCGACTTTGTTACATTTTTCTTCTTCCATTTTCTGTGAGGTGGACATAGGTGTTGCAAAGGGTTTGGCAGTCTCAAGTTGGAATTTCTTCACGATTTCTTGTGTGTACTTCTTCTGGTTGATGAAAATGCCATCGTCTAGTTGCTTTATTTGCAATCCCAAGAAGAAATTGAGCTCTCCCATCAAGCTCATCTCGAACTCTCCCTGCATGAGTTGAGCAAATTCATCATTCATCTTCAAATTAGAGGCTCCAAAAATTATGTCGTCTACATAAACTTGAACAATTAAAGAATGTTCATCACAAGTTTTTGTAAACAACGTCTGATCTATATTACCTCGTTTGAAGCCATTTTCAATAAGAAATGAACTTAAACGATCATACCATGCACGGGGAGCCTATTTTAAACCATACAGTGCCTTATCCAATCTGTACACGTGGTCCGAAAATGTTTCATCCTCGAAGCTCGATGGTTGTTCCACATACACTTCTTCCATGATAATCCCATTGAAGAAGGCACTCTTCACGTCCATTTGAAATAGCTTGATGTTCATGTGACAAGCATAAGAAAGTAAGATTCTAACGGCTTCTAATCTAGCTACAGGAGCGAAAGATTCATCAAAATCAATACTGAATTCTTGAGAGTAGCCCTTGGCTACTAATCTTGCCTTATTCCTCACAACCACCCCATCTTCACAAAGTTTGTTTCAGAAAACCCACTTAGTTCTGATTATAGGATGGTTATCAGGCCGGGGCACGAGGAACCACACCCTATTCCTTTGGAATTGGTGTAGTTCTTCTTGCATGGCGAGAACCCAAGAATTGTCATTCAAAGCATCATCTAAAGACTTAGGCTCAATACTAGAAAGTAAAGCTAAGTTATCGTGAATTTCAACTTCCCTCATTGAAGCCCGTGTTCGAATTCCTTCATCCACACCGCCGATCACATTCTCCAATGGATGGTCCTTGTGTGCGGTCCATTGGCCTGGAAGGTTCGGATATTACTCTTGTTCCGCTTCCTCCTCTTGTTCCATTTCTTCCTCTTGATTTGCTGCCTCACCTTGTTTGCTCGACTCTCCCTTTTCAATTTCATTCTCACCTGTAACAATAAAATGATCATTATCATTCGAATTTCTCATAGTATATTCATCGACAACAACATGTGGACTTTCCTCGACAACAAGTGTTCTAGTGTTATAAACACGGTAAGCTCTAGATGATAGAGAATACCCGAGGAAAATCCCTTTGTCACTCTTCGCATCAAATTTTTTGAGATTGTCTTTACCATTGTTCAAAATGTAACATATTGAACCAAATGGCTTAAAATGAGATATGTTGGGTTTCTTACCTTTGTAAAGCTCGTAAGGAGTTTTCTTAAGGATTGGTCTTACCATTGCTCTATTTGTAATGTAGCAGACAATGTTCACTGCCTCTGCCCATAAGTACCGTGGAAGACCATTCTCCGCAAGCATGGTATGCGCCATCTCCACGAGCGTCCTATTTTTCCTCTCGACCACTCTGTTTTGTTGCGGGGTTCTTGGTGATGAGAATTGATGTTCATACCCTTGCTTCCTGCAAAATTCATCAAACTCATGTTTTTCAAATTCTCTTCCGTGGTCGCTTTGAATTTTCTGAATTGAGTAACCTTTATCATTCTGAACTCTAGCACAAAAATTAATGAATTCATTACATGCATCACTCTTGTTGGCTAGAAATAAAACCCATGCATATCGCGAGAAATCATCGACAATCACGAAGCCATAAAGCTTCCCTCCAAGACTGCGAGTCATGGTGGGACCAAACAAATCCAGATGCAACAATTGAAGGGGTTTTTCTGTTGAAACAATAATTTTGCATTTAAAAGAAGTTGTGGTTTGTTTTCCTTTGTTACATGCTTCACAAACTTTTGAAGATTCAAAATTTAAACTAGGAAGTCCTCTAACTAAACCATGACGATTCAGCTTCCTAATGACATTTAGACTAGCATGCCCAAGACGACGATTCAAAGCCCAGACATCTTCATCTTTGTTAGCAACTAAACATAACTTTTCAGAAGCAATTTCATCAAAATCAACTTGGTAAGTATTGTTACTTCTCACTCCTATGACTTTGATTTCATGTGAGTTAGCATCAACAATGGTGCAGTGAGAAGACTCAAAAATGACTTTGTGACCCTTGTCACAGAGTTGACTAATACTTAGCAAATTATGGCGAAGACCTCTAACAAGTGAAACATCTTCAATGCAATAGTTAAGATCCTTACCAATTCTCCCAATTCCGATTATCTTACCTCTGTCCTGTCCACCAAAAATTACCGTACCGCCATTTTTCTCTGCAAGGTCTGCAAAAAGATGTTTATTCCCGATCATGTGCTGGAGTATCCATTGTCCAGGTACCATTTATTCTCTCCAGCCTTCATGCAGACCTGCACCAATAAGCAACCATGCTCATTTTGATTTGGGTACCCAAGCGAGCTTGGGTCCCGTGATGTTAGCATTTCCAAACGATTGATTGTATCTACTGAAAAATATGTCATCATCATATTGCATTAACTGGCATATGTACATGTCATGCCCTATCTTCCCACAGTAAAAACAAGTGGGTCTCTTTCTACCAAAATTTCTTCTATTATTTATATTCCTAAAAGTTGAGGGGAAACTAGAATTGACAGTTGATGTAGCACTATGTGTGTGTGAACATTCTCCACGATGAATTGAACTTTTAACAACATAGTGAGAATGATTTTTGTTGCCATGCATGTAAACTAATTTTTTTACAAATTGTTTTTCTTTTCCTTTTACCATCTTCTCACTTCCATTCTTCACTTTTTCACATTCAATTAATTTGGCATTCAAATTTTCCAGCTCATTTTTCAATAAATCATGCCTTTCTTGGATTTCATCTTTGAGTTTAAAAGCGTTTTTCTTTTCAATATCTAGGCATGCAATTTCATCTTCGAACAAGTTCACTTTGGATTCTAAAACTTCATTTGCATTTTTGAAATTTTTTACTTGTATTTCAAGCAAATTACATTTCTCACATGGATTGGATGAATGCAAGATTTCATGGATCTTTTTCTTCAGGATTTTATTCTCATTTTTTATTCTCTTGTACTTTTCATCCAATTCTTCATAGGCAAGCTCTCATTGTTCATTAGTGATAAGCTCTGAGTCAGAGATTACCTGTTCTTGGTCGCTCCTGGCCATAAGGCACATATCCTTCACCAGCTCCTTAATATCTTGTTCATCATTGGACGAGGACTCATCCTTGTCCTCATCGCTCCACGTGGCCTTCATCGCTTTGGGCTTATTGCCCTTCTCCATCCTTCCTTTTTTCTTTTGCAGCTCGGGGAATTCACCTCGCATGTGCCCCATCTTCTTACATTCGTAGCACATCACTTCGGTCGCTTTTGATGGTTCATTTCTTTGCTTTGGATACCTCTTTCCTTTCTTGAATTTCCCGCCAAATCGTCTTTTTTGGCGCAAGAACTGTTGTACTCTTCTTGTTAGCATGGCAACCTCTTCGTTATCGGTGGTTCCCATAGAATCCTCTTGGCTTGAAATTGTTTATGGGTAAGCTTTCAATGCAACAGACTTCTTCTTCTTTGTGTCCTCTTCCGTTCTCTTAATGTTAATCTCATAGGCCATCAATGACCGTATGAGTGCATCCACGGTGAGGGTAGACAGGTCTTTAGAATCCTCTATCACCGTCGCCTTGGTGTGCCAGCTTGGCGATAGGGACCTCATCACTTTTCTAACCAAATCGGTGTCCTTGAACTCTCTTCCGAGTGACTTCAATCCATTTATGATCTCCATGAGACGTGCGAACATCTCGGAGATACTTTCTTCCTCTTTCATGTGAAATAGCTTGTAGTCACGAATCAACATGTTCGCCTTAACTTCTGTGGTACCTTCATAGATAAGCTTGAGCTTGTCCCACATTTCCATTGCGCTGCTGCACATGGAGACACGAGCATACTCGTTAGGGTGAATAGTGTAGACACGCAAAAATTGACGTTATTATGAGTACATCTCATATTATCTCGCAATGCCCCAATTTGACCCTCAAATTAACTTTGTTTGAGTGGTTTTTCTCACTTTTCTTGGATTTCTCCCCTTTCCCTCCCCCTTTTCTTATTTTTCCCTATCTTTTTGGATTTTCTGGGCATTTTTCTCCATTTTTATGAATTTTTTAAAATTAACGGCGTATGGGGGGCGTCATTTGTTTTTAAGAAAATTTAAGAAAATAAAAAGGGAAATGACGCCTCTTTGAAGAGACATCCATTACATTCATTTTCTAATTTTTCTAGATTTTTTTGAGAATTTTTCGGATTTTTTTTAGAATTGACGACATGTAAAGGGGCGTTGTTTTGATTTAAATAAAATAAAAAATGAAAAAAAATAGAATTAACGACATAGTGTGTGGCGTCAATTTAAAATTGAAATATTTTAATATTATTTCTAGCCCACTTCCAGGGGTGATTTGGTGGCCTTCCGGTTGTCAGAAAAATACGAAAAAATAGTAATTGGAATTAGCACAGTTAGATATACGTCCACCTAAAAAGTGAGAAAATAATAATGAGAAATAAAAAATAGCCCTGTTTTACTTATTTTGAAATAACGTCCCTCACTCGGGCGTCAATTCAATTGACGCCCGAAGCACGGTCGTCATTTCCTTTTGACTTTTTATTATTTTGATTCACGACACTGTGCAAGTCGTCATTTTCAAGTAACGCCCCTAGTCAGGTCGTCATTTCCATTGCTATATTTTGATATTTTAAATCCGCCCGAAATTCGTATTAAATTCTAAATAGCGCCCCCCTCAAAGTCGTCAATTCTTTTCAAATTTTGGAAAGTCCGTATCCGTCTCGAAATGCCTCCAGAATTGACGACGCCTCCGCAGGCGTTATTTTAAGAAGCGACCATCTGTCCGATCGTCAATTCTTGTTCAATTTCGAACTCCGACAGAACCTCCTTCTTTCCCCATTTTGAGCCCCTTTTCACTTGGGAAAGTACTCCTAAGGGTTTCTAATATTGAGGGGACACTTGTCTAATGAATATCTCCCTCCAAATCCCACTAAAATATATTTTCTTGATTTTCCTTGGAATTAACTCCGAATTTTAGCCCTATAAATAGGACCCCTCTCTCCCTTGTGTAGAGAGCATGAACACTAATTCAAGGGGAGGTGCTGTGAGATTGGAGGCTCAAGGAGGAAGACTCTCATGCACCTTAAAGCTTCATCCATGGAGATCTTCTTCCCCTCTTGAAGATTTGGAGCCTCTTCTTCCTTGGAGTAAATTGAAGATATAAAGCCCCTTTTGGAGAAACACATCAATAAGCTTATCCCTCCCTTAATCTCTTTTGTTTCTTTCATGAAGTAGTTTGCATGCATCATGTTATTTTCTCTTCTTTCATTATTTTTATCATCTCAACCATGTTGAGATCTTCTTAGTGCAACACTTGCACCCTCCTTTATCTTATCATTCATCATAATCTCCCATATCATTTTGCATAGGGGTTTAAGGGCCAACACCCAACAAGGTGTGTTCTTATACATGCTTTTCATGTTTATTTCTATTATGAATTTGATGCTACACTCACCTTGATTTCTAATCCATATCTTTTATTGGTGTTTGTTATTATTTTGCAAGGGTAATCAACAAGAAGAACTCTCTTCATCGGCTGGCCGATCGAAAGAGAAGGAAAGCACTCACAATCTCCCCCGCATCCTTTTGAGGTATTTATATTCGCGATCCCTCCTTTGATTATTCATTGTTATATCTTTGAGGCCCTCGCGTCTCTGGCGATCACACATTCCCCTTAGCATCCTCGCATGCTCCCCTTTTCTCCCTCTTTTCCCCATTCTTCTTTCCCTCTTTTTTTCTTTTTAATTGTTCTAAGTGGATTTCTTAGAATCTATAAATTGGCGATCACGGTGGGACACCTTTTATTTCTAGTTTGATTACCCCTCCCATTGGCACCCTCGCGTGTCCCTCCTTTGGTACCCTCGCGTACCCCTCCCATTGACACCCTCGCGTGTCCCTCCTTTGGTACCCTCGCGTACCCCTCCCTTGTGCTCCACGTAGCACACTCCCTTTGGTACCCTCGCGTACCCCTCCATTGTGCTCCACGTAGCACACTCCCTTTGGCACCCTCGCGTGCCCCTCCTATTGGCACCCTCGCGTGCCCCTCTTTTGGTACCCTCGCGTACCCCTCCACTGTGCTCCAAGTAGCACCCTCCCCTTGTGCACCACGTGCATGCCTCCCATTGATTAGCCAAATTTTGAATATCTTTGTTTAGTGAGAAAATTTGATTTCTGTCAGTCACTAGGGCATTCGGTTCTCTAAACTGAATAGCGCCCTCCCCGTTGCCGTCATTTCTTCATACAGCGATCGCGGATAGAGGCGCTGTGTCAATCATTTTTCTGCATTTTTGTCATTTTTATAATTCACGCCCCTTACAGAGGCGTCATTTTATCATTCAACGCCTTGCACCGAGGCGTCATTTTCGTTGATTACTATCGATTTGTCCTTTACCTGATCACTATTCATTGTGTTTTAACGCCCCTTCTCAGAGGCGTCGTTTCGTTATTTAACGCCTCACATCAAGGCGTCTTTTTTCTGCTCGTTGTTACTTACTACACGATTTGACGCCTTCCACAGAAGCGTCTTTCACTGATTCAGCGCCTTATCGCAAGGCGTCATTTTATTATGATCATATTTATTTATACTGCGAGCACTGTTCACTACCATTTGACGCCCCTTCACAGAGGCATTTTTCACAGGTACAATGCCTCACTCCAAGGCACCATTTTAATTTCATTGCTCCCTGTTTGCACTGTTCACAGCGATTAGCGACTGCGACGCAGACGTTGTTTGTTAATATAGCGACCTTGTCTGGGTCGTCATTTTGTTCTGTGCCTACAGAACTACTGTTTGTTGGTGTTTATTTGTCTGATCTATTTTGATATCACCTGCTTGATATTGCCTGCATTAGATTTCATCTTTGCATTAGTTTGGGAGACCTCCTCTCCCCACACTTTTAGGAGTCACACCCCCTCTTGGTGAAGGAATGACCCTCCACTGAGCATTCTGTCTCATTGGACCAGAAATTCCTAAACCAGGCATCCGTAAGTCCCCGCACCCGTGGATTCCCTCACAGACGCCGGGCAGGTTGTACCTTGAAGTTCCCTGGGTTTAGTTGGCCTATGCATGGTGATAGAGTGTTCTTAGTTGGCATCGAAGTAAACTTACATTGAAACTAGGTTCCTCCCTTGTGTGAATCACTCCGAAAGTTTGTTAAAAGTCATTAATTCACCAGGTTCAAATAAATAAAAAAATCAACGGTAACCATTCCAACTTGTGTGCTTCTTTGCAAATTATTTTGCTTAAACTTTGATTGCATAATACTTTGATTGCATAATGGCTTACCTTGATAGACAAAATAACATGTTTAATCTTAATTATGTTCATGAGGATACACAACCTAGTATATCCTATACTTCTCAATCTCAAAATGGTCATCATAATTATCACCATATTTTCAAGGGACCACGCCCTCATTCCTATGGTATTGCCCAACCCATGGGCAATGTCCAATCCCATGGTCCCTCGCCTCAATCGCGAGCCACTATTCCTTCGGGACCGTCTGCTCCCAACGACGAGAAGGTCTCTCAATTCATCCGTGCATTGGATCATCTCACACCTCAAGAAATCCAAGCCCTTAAGGCTATTGTCGAGGGCACATCCTCTCCTCATCCTCCTTCCAATCCCACACGGGTGGCCCATCACCCGCCTCCTTCGTCCACACCTACTCCTATTCGGGTGTCCCATCACCCGCCTCCTTCATCCACACCTACTCTTATTCGGGTGGCCCATCACCCGCCTCCTTCATCGACACATACTCCTATTAGAGTGGCCCATCACCCGCCTCCTTCTATTTCTCATCCTTCACGGCCCCAAGGTCCATTTATTCCTTGCAACCTGGCCCATCCGGGTCCTTCTATGGGTCGGCCCATTAATCCCCCTCCACGGCCGTCATATCAAGCCACCCCTCCAAGGCAATCATGCCAACCTTCCAATGTTCATGTTACACCCCTCCGGTAAAGTATCTTTGATAGAATTTCTTCCATAGAGGAACAACTTAAGAGGCTCACCAGCCCGCGGCCCGCTCCTCCTCCATCTCAAGTCAATCCTCTTCATGATTTCATGAATAACATCGCTAAGTTAGAAAAAGATTGGAAGGAGATAAGAGAGAATGGCATCAATAACACGTGTGAGCAAGATATCAAAAATCAAGTGGACGTCGTTCACCCTCCACTCATCCACCCTGCTCATTTATCTGGCCCTCCGTCTCCACCTTCGCATTTACCTCCACAGAATTTTTCACAATATCATGACCATCTGCCTCCACTTTCACATGATCCTCCACAAAATCCTCCACCACCTATTATTATGCCTCCACCACGGTGTCCACTTGATGTTTTCGGTGAAGATGAAGATTTGGAGATGGCACGAAATGTTGAAATTCCACAGGCACCCCTTTCAAGTTTCCTTCGTTTCTCACTCCCTCCATTGTCACCCGATGAACCCCTTGCTCAGGATGAAGCTGTAAGGTTTCGCACAGCACCTACGGGCGACGCAACGGATAACAAAAATTTATTTGCCCGATCCCGGGGTTATGAAAAGCTTAATCTGTGCTCTAATCGGTGTTTCTAAGACCCCAACCTGCCTAATTATAGGTTACGTATTTCACCTTGCACGGAACGACACTATCCGCTAAGTCTGATGCAGAAAATCGAGCCGCACAGCTGCACGACCTCTAGAGCAGATCCACACGGACCCTTGCGCACCGACGGTACCCCCCGGCTCGACCTTCCCCGGCCCTTTTTCACCTTATGTAGAAAGAGAGCAAGAGGGAGGAAAGGGGGAGGAGCTAATCCTCCTCCTTTAGCTTAATGCTTGATTAGCCAAAAGGAGAGTACGAAGAGCTCTTGTAGGTTGCCATATATATAGAGTTTTGGCCATTTTATAAAGACCTCCAAAGGACCAAAATTGTATATTTGACCTTTCCATTATTATACATATGTATTAAGCCCCATTTACACTCCTTTCCAAAAGGAATTAAAGGGAATTAATACATACACTTGTACAATAATATTCCGTCACCCAAGAATCCATTGTGTGTGATCCTCTAGGCCCTTAGTCACTCTAGTTTAAGGCCCATTAACTTCTAATTCCAATTAGAAGTAAATTAAACGTATTCTTTACTTCTACCAAAGCCGAAGAATAGTTTAATTTATTCCGAACCTTCGATCACGTTGGGTCAAGTAAATCCGCGTGATCCTAGAGGACGCCGGGTTTAAACCAGCCTGTCTGGTACCTGTAAGTCCACAGTTACCGCATCAATATAATCCCTCGCTCCTTCTATGAGTCTGGTACGATCGAGGGTACGGTTCTTGTCAAACCCCATGATCGTGCCATTTGACTATGACCTCCTTAAAGTGTATGACGTCCGTTCTAAACGAACTCACACGACCCTGGCCAGGGATTTAACGGAGCGTCAATGTCATGACCCATTAACTGTCTGATATATACCCGACAGTAAGCGATCCTTTCTTGACCATTGATGATCTTCACACGTATCCTGGAGTGGTTAACGACTCGGAAACTCATGACTTATGGTTAAAGTCACTTAGCCAAGTGATTAAACCATTCCAATCCTCGTGTAAGATCCGATCAATGTCTCAGGTCAAAGGACCAACGATGCTACTGAGACAGTTGGATCTTCAGTTGACATTAGGTATAATCAACCATCTGAAGATCAATAGCGGATCAGTTTAGTGTACATCCTCCAAGGACATACACCTACACATATGTGTTGGTGCCCCGCACCAATGACCATGAGACTGGTCACTGACACATCATGTGTACTGGTTTAATAGGTAATCAAAGTCCCCGAGTGATTACCCTCCAACCAGGAACAATTTAAGGTATGTGTTCATGTAAAGTCAGTCTCATAATCGAGATCCCATCTCGAGTTGACTTTACAACCACATATCCTAGGGACAACGTAAAGTAACACAATCGTATATTTACGCTCAAATACCACTTTATTAATAATGAACAAGATCGTACAACTATTGGGCCTACCCGACCCGAAATTGGCCTGTAGCACACCAACACTAACAATCTCCCACTTGAACTACAGCTAATTGCCCACAACTTTAAGGCCCATCTTATCCCGATGACGCTCAAATACAGTCTGTGTCAAAGGCTTAGTCAGTGGATCTGCTATGTTATCTTCTGACGGTACATGCTCTACCGTCACATCTCCACGATCAACAATCTCCCGAATAAGGTGAAAGCGCCTGAGAATATGCTTTGACCTTTGGTGAGATCTCGGTTCCTTCGCCTGGGCGATGGCCCCATTATTATCACAAAATAATGGATGAGAGCTGATATATCGAGAACTACGCCAAGTTCCAATATGAATTTCTTCATCTAGACGGCTTCCTTAGCAGCTTCAGCTGCAGCAATATATTCTGCCTCAGTCGTCGAGTCTGCAGTCGTATCTTGCTTGGAACTTTTTCAACTGACTACCCCTCCATTCAACATGAATACAAACCCAGACATGGATTTACAGTCATCTGGATCTGACTGGAAACTAGAGTCTGTGTAAGCTCTAAGCTGTATGTCCTCTCCTCCATAAAGCAGAAAAAGATCCTTAGCCCTTCGCAGGTACTTAAGGATGCCCTTTACTGCCTTCCAGTGCTCTTCGCCTGGAGTTGCCTGATATCTACTGACAATGCTTAAAGCATTGGCAACATCAGACCGTGTACATAGCATTGCATACATGATTGACCCTATCGCCGAAGCATAGGGTACCTTATTCATGTGTGCCACCTCCTCAGAAGTTTTAGGACTCATCCCCTTGGATAGGCAAATTCCATGTCTCATGGGAATGAGACCTCTCTTGAATTTTCCATCCTAAACCTTTTGAGGATAGTGTCTATGTACATGGATTGGGATAATCCTAACATCTTTTTAGATCTATCTCGATAGATCCTTATGCCCAGCACATAGGATGCCTCTCCCAAATCCTTCATGGAGAAGGTCTTGGACAACCAAGACTTAGTTGATGTCAACATCTCTACATCATTCCCAATGAGTAAGATGTCATCAACATAAAGGACCAAGAAGGTCACAGAGCTCCCACTGACCTTCTTTGTAAACACAGGGTTCATCTTCATTCCGAATGAAGTTGAAAGATTTGACAGCCTCGTCAAATTTTAAGTTCCAGCTTCTAGATGCCTACTTTAATCCATAAATGGACTTTTGAAGTTTGCATACCTTATTAGGATGTAGCTTGGAGGTGAATCCTTCAGGCTGTACCATGTACACCTCTTCTGACAGATTTTCATTAAGAAAAGCTGTCTTCACATCCATTTGCCAGATCTCATAATCCAGGTATGCAGCAATGATAAGGAGGATTCTGATTGACTTAACCATGGCTACCGGCGAAAACGTCTCGTCATAGTCAATGCCTTGCCTTTGACGATATCCTTTCGCCACTAGTCTAGCCTTGTATGTGTCAATCTGTCCATCTGCACCGATTTTCCTTTTGAAAATCCATTTGCAGCCGATAGGGACCTTCCCTTCGGGTACATCAACTAAGTTCCAAACTTTGTTGGTGTACATGGACTGGATCTCTGAATCCATTGCCTCTTGCCATTTCTCGGAGTCTACACTACGGATCGCCTCCTGGTACGACTGAGGATCATCATCCTCATCGATACATACCTTAGAGGACCCTTCTGAGACATGTCCAACATATCTCTCAAGTTCTCTCAGTAGTCTACCAGATCTCCGCAGTGTCAGTGTTTCACTTTGAATAGGATCAACCGATACAGTCTCATCTAATGAGCTTGTGTCTATGGGTTGTGGTTCTTGGACCTCGTCCAATTCTATCTGGCTCCCACTGTTTTTCTGGAGTAGATATTCTCTTTCCAGAAACACAGCTCTCTTGGCCACCAAGACCCTTTGCTCAGAAGGGTGATAGAAATAATATCCAAACGTCTCCTTTGGATATCCCACAAACCTACACTTATCGGTTCTCGACTCAAGCTTATCACTCTCGTTCTTCTTTACATGAGCAGGACACCCCCAAATTTTAATGTGATTAAAATTTGGTTTCCTGCCCTTCCATATCTCATATGGTATAGAAGGAACTGATTTATTTGAGATCCTATTCAATAAATATGCTGCAGTCTCTAATGCATAGCCCCAGAGAGACAAGGGTAGTCCTGACATAGACATCATGGATCGGACCATGTCTAACAAGGTCCTGTTTCTCCTCTCGGATACACCATTATGCTGTGGTGTATACGGTGGAGTCCACTGAGAAACTATTCCATGGTCCTTAAGATAAGAAGTGAATTCATGGCTTAAGTATTCACCTCCTCGATCCGATCGAAGAGCCTTAATACTTTTGCATGTCTGTTTCTCTACTTCATTCTTGTATTCCTTAAACTTCTCAAAGGCTTGTGACTTATGTCTCATTAAATACACATAGCCATATCTAGAGAAGTCATCAATAAAAGAAATGAAATAGAGATAACCTCTTTTGCTTCTATGGACATGGGTCCACACACATCCGAGTGTATGAGCTCGAGAAGGTCAACAGCCCTCTCACCATGTCCACCAAAGGGAGCCTTGGTCATTTTCCCCATGAGACACGACTCACAGGTATCAAATGGCTTGTATTCGAACGAATTCAAATACTCATTTGAGTGTAAGTGAGAGACTCTTTTCTCACCTACATGACCAAGTCTGCAATGCCATAGATATGCAGAATTCACTTCATCAGCATTGGAAACTTGCATAACATCAGAGCGTGTATCTAATACATATAGACCATTGACTAATGAACCATTGGCTACCATCAAACCATTATTCATTATAGAGCACCCAGTGCTATTAAAAGCCAATGTATATCCAATGTTATACAAACCAGAGATTGAAATAATGTTCTTAATAATATTAGGAACATAATAACAGTCATTCAGCTCCAGAATGACTCCTGAAGGTAAACTAAGGCGTGCAGTCCCGACAGCTTTGGCAGAAACTAAACCTCCATTACCCATCCTTAGTTCAATCTCCTTTTTACCTAGTCGCCTTCTATTTGTCAGCACCTGCACAGAATTACAGATATGAGATGCACATCCAGTATCCAATACCCATGATGTGGATTCCATATATGACAAATTAAGGTCTATGAGAAAAATACCTTCATTTTGAATTGCCATGCAATTCCTTTTCCAATGCCCAATTTCCCCGCATCAAAAATATTTATCTTCCTTTTCATCCTTCTTGCCCTTCCCTTTGTCAACTTTGGCGAGTGGCTTACCCGTGGCCTTTTTCTTTCCCTTCCCTTTGTTACTCGCGGTAGATATTTGAGAGGCCTTCCTTTTCTTGTTGGCCCGGCCAACAATCATTACAGATGAAGATGGTTTATCTTTCTGCATGGTTCCTTCAGCACTCTTTAACATATTGAGCAGCTCTGGGAGAGTTGCTTCAATCCTGTTCATGTTAAAGTTCATGATGAAGGAAGAAAAGGAATCGAGCAATGACTGGAGTATAAGATCAATGCATAGTTCAAGATCCAACTTGAACCCCAATGCATTGAGTCTTTCAATCCACTCCATCATTTTCAGTACATGGGCCTGTACTGATGAACCCTCAGACATCCGTGTCCTGAAAAGTCTTTTTGAGATATCATATCTCTCAATTCTACCCTGCTCCCCGAAGAGCTGGCGTAGATTGAGAAGTATGCTTCTACAATCAGTCTTTTCAAATTGCCTCTGCAGCTCGGGAGCCATAGAGGCCAACATGTAACATTGGGCAAGGGAGGAGTCCTCAGACCACTTGGCATAAGCTAGTAACTCGCCCTCGTCAGCATCAGGAGCTGGCTCAGAATGAACCGTGTCCAACACGTACGTAATCTTTTCGGCGGTAAGGACTATGCGTAGATTACGCAGCCAATCCGAGTAGTTCGGTCCAGTTAATCTATTTGCATCCAAGATGCCGCGGAGGGGGTTGGACGACGACATTATAATCTGGATAAGAAATAAAAGATAACTTAGCATGTGTTTAAATTCTAACTTAGATGTGGTTTTCTATCTTAGTTAGTCCTACTATTTTTCGATCGAACTATATAACCCTCAGTATATAGAACGGGAGATCAGCGAGATCAACCTAGTGGGTCGGAATCCCAACGAGACTGATGAACGACCTTGTGGAAAGCACAACAAGCCATACACCATCTTAAGGGCAGTCAACAAGCATTTGCATCTAATGCAATATCGATATTCGGCCCCCGAGAAATCATCCCCTTGTGGAAAGCACAACAAAGGATATTCTCGGTTAGATCTAACCATCATTACAACATAGCAATGAGTTCATGACCCGACCCTTGTGGAAAGCACAACAAAGCCGAGTTCAATTCCTCACCCCATTTCGACCAAGCCTTGGAGTTTAATCCTGCCCCCAAACTCATGGACCTTGTGGAAAGCACAACAAATCCATGAAATGAAGACGTTCATTCACTCCATAATGATGGAGGGCCACGACGACTCCTAGAGCCATGCTTACCAGATCTAAAATTTAAGCGCGAGGGAATTCAATTTTATCTTGATCTCACCCTAGGTGGTAATATAAATATATCCAATATATTTACCGTACCTAGTAGTTTGCACAAAATAAATGCATCCAATGCAAAATTAAACGCAAGTGATCATGGACTTTAACCCTAATGTAACTAAGACATCCGGCCCGCTTCCGAAGCAGCTGGATCGTCCTCGTCGGGTGTGCTCCGCGCTTTCAAACTCCGACGCCGCATCAATTACAAATTTTACACGGCACGCAGGTCGGAAAAATTAAATTACATGTGACTCAAATTTCAGCAGCCCTTATGGCGAGTACAACAATTGAGGAAGATAGAAGTACATTAGAATTTCAACAGAGAGAGAAAGGAGGTTCGTAGACCCCAATTAATTACATTAATCCAAGTCCATGATCACTTGCCAACCCATTCAAATAAAATTAATCAAGGGTTATTTTCAGAAAATAATCCTTACTTTTGAATTTAAAAATGGGAAATAGACTAGCTTTGTTTAATTTTAAAATCGAAGCATGATTAACTAAAATTAAACACACAAGCAAGCCAATACAAGGTAAATAAAGTAGAGCACGTAAAGAACCATCATTTTCTACAGGGGCATGTAATTAAGATAATTAATTAAAATTAAATTTAAATTTAATTATCTAATAATCGAATTTAAATTCAAAATTTAAACATGCAAATAATTTAAATTTAAATTCAAACTAATTATCCAATAATTTTGTTTCAAAATAAATTTAAAATAATTCAATTATCCTCAATCAGTAATTTTCTAAAATTCAAAATTTGAATTTAATAATTATCTAATAATTAAAATTCAAATATTTGAATTTTCTACATTTAACTTCAATAAAATTTAAAATTTAAATTTTTTAAATTATCTAATAATTAAAAATTCAAAAACTTAAATTTTACTGAAGTAACTTCAATTATTACTATTTTATCTCAAGGTAAATATGAATTATCTCACCTTAGTAAATTCAAATCGGTTAAATAAAATTTACCATTCGACATTTACTTTTGAGATAATACAATTAATCTACGAGATAAAAATTATACTTAATTTACTGTGCATTTACATATATATATCCCATATATACATGTCTATATACATGCACATAATAAATTAAAACAAAAACAAAACATTTTTTTTATTAAAAAAAATCGGCGCGCCCCCGCGGGTGGGGGGGGGGGGGGGCGCCCACGCGGAAGGCGTGGGCAGGCGCGCCCGCGTGGTGGGCGCCCGCGTTGCGGGCGCCGCCCGCGGTGGGCCCGCCCCCGCCGGCGGGTGCCGCGTGCGCCACCCACGCTGCGCACACGGCGCACGCGGCGGGCGCAGTGCGCCCAAACGGGCCTTAAAATTTTTTTATTATCTTTTTTAAAAAAATTTGCTACTTGGATACCCAGCATCCAGGAAGAACAGAGACGCCTAGATCTCTTTCAACAAATAATAATTGAAGATTTAATCCCCTTTCAAATACGGTTCTATACGGTGATAAAAATACCGAACAGAGCGCGAACATGGCTCTGATACCACTGTAAGGTTTCACACAGCACCTACGGGCGACGCAGCGGATAACAAAAATTCATTTGCCCGATCCCGGTGTTATGGAAAGCTTAATATGTGCTCTAATCGGTGTTTTAATGACCCCAACCTGCCTAATTACAGGTTACGTATTTCACATTGCGCGGAACGACGCTGTCCGCTAAGTCTGATGCAGAAAACCGAGCCGCACAGCTGCACGACCTCTAGAGCAGATCCACACGGACCCTTGCGCACCCACGGTACCCCCCGGCTCGACCTTCCCCGGCCCTTTTTCACCTTCTGTAGAAAGAGAGCAAGAGGGAGGAAAGGGGGAGGAGCTAATCCTCCTCCTTTAGCTTAATGCTTGATTAGCCAAAAGGAGAGTACGAAGAGCTCTCGTAGGTTGCCATATATATAGAGTTTTGGCCCTTTTCTAAAGACCTCCAAAGGACCAAAATTGTATATATGACCTTTCTATTATTATACATATGTATTAAGCCCCATTTACACTCCTTTCCAAAAGGAATTAAAGGGAATTAATACATACACTTGTATAATAATATTCCGTCACCCAAGAATCCATTGTGTGTGATCCTCTAGGCCCTTAGTCACTCTAGTTTAAGGCCCATTAACTTCTAATTCTTAATTAGAAGTAAATTAAACGTATTCTTTGCTTCTACCAGAGCCGAAGAATAGTTTAATTTATTCCGAACCTTCGATCACGTTGGGTCAAGTAAATCCGCGTAATCCTAGAGGACGCCGGGTTTAAACCAGCCTGTCTGGTACCTGTAAGTCCACAGTTACCGCATCGATATAATCCCTCGCTCCTTCTATGAGTCTGGTACGATCAAGGGTACGGTTCCTGTCAAACCCCATGATCGTGCCATTTGACTATGACCTCCTTAAAGTGTATGATGTCCGTTCTAAACGAACTCACACGACCCTGGCCAGGGATTTAACGGAGCATCAATGTTATGACCCATTAACTGTATGATATATACCCGACAGTGAGCGATTCTTTCTTGACCATTGATGATCTTCACACGTATCCTGGAGTGGTTAACGACTCGGCAACTCATGACTTATGGTTAAAGTCACTTAGCCAAGTGATTAAACCATTCCAATCCTCGTGTAAGATCCGATCAATGCCTCAGGTCAAAGGACCAATGATGCTACTGAGACAGTTGGATCTTCAGTTGACATTAGGTATAATCAACCATCTGAAGATCCAATAGCAGATTAGTTCAGTGTACATCCTCCAAGGACATACACCTACACATATGTGTTGGTGCCCCGCACCAATGACCATGAGACTGGTCACTGACACATCATGTGTACTGGTTTAATAGGTAATCAAAGTCCCCGAGTGATTACCCTCCAACCAGGAACAATTTAAGGTATGTGTTCATGTAAAGTCAGTCTCATAATCGAGATCCCATCTCGAGTTGACTTTACAACCACATATCCTAGGGACAACGTAAAGTAACACAATCGCATATTTACGCTCAAATACCACTTTATTAATAATGAACAAGATCGTACAACTATTGGGCCTACCCTACCCGAAATTGGCCTGTAGCACACCAACACTAACAGAAGCCACTATCCCTAACCCCATTTATGAGACCAATTGGTGCTATGATGATGGGTCGATACTCCAGTCACCCACACCGGTGCATCATGCGCCTTCCCCTGTACCTAATACTTCTCGCATCATCCGACGCTTCCTACGCACCAAACCCTCTCCTTTTACACCTTCGACCTCTACTCCATCGGCCTTCGCCGAACCTCCACTAATCTCCAGTTCACTAACTCCCACCAAGCCGTCCAAGCTTATCTCCACTCCACCGGCCTCCGCCGAGCCTTCCACTTAACCTCCACCCAATCCGCCATTAGCCTCTACTCCATCGGCTTCCACCGAGCCCACCAACGAACCTTCCCCAATTAACCTTCCATCACCGCCACCTCAGCCCTCCATTATCCCTTTAACCCCAAAACCCACTTTGCCTGTTCCTTCATCTATCCATTCACCCTTACCCATGACTAGTCCTGAGCAGGATCCACCCTTTTTTGCACTCGAGCCAACCCCGACTACTTCTGGGCAAAGGGAGAAGCTCGACGTGTTTGAACCTCTGTTTCCACTCACCCTTTCTCCAACACCTTCCATTACACCTCCACCATCCTTGGAGCCTTCCACCTCCGCTTCCTCTACCACTCAGAATAGGAGTGCTTCTGCAAGTACTTGTGCCGAAGATGGTCAAGAGCCGGGCAAGAAGGATTTGGCCACGGCCATGCTATTCAAGATGCAAGAATTTATCTGCCGGATGCCGATCCGTGTTGTCGTGCCGAGCATGGTTGAAGAGGCCGAGTCCCTGCCACTGCTCACCAGAAGAGAATGCCAAGCATTGATGCCGCCCAAGGGCCGGGCCGGGCACCCCTTGTTCCAACTTTTAAATCATGAACCTTTTCAACCATACAATGGGCGAACGCCCATCTTGATCAATATTCTTCATGTGCTACAATCCCTGGGCAACACGATGCTTCCTATCTCAACTTTCCAACTCTCTCACACTGTTGTTCTTCACTCTCCAAGGGAGTTGCCATTCACTATTGAAGTTTCGTCATGGGCTTGTACTTTATCCATTGGGCCTATTGACTATACACTTTCACTGCTATGGAGGGGCAGTTATCCTCATACCAAGGGGCCATCTTCCATCCTCTCCATCTTTTACTCAACTCCACCCTCATTTATCATCAATTCTTCATGGGCCACTCCGGGGGTAAGAAGGAGGATCTCATCTTCTCGCCCTTCATATTCTTTGCATCTCATGCACTCTGCTGCATCCATGTCTTCATCGCATCCATTTTGTCGCATTCGTATGCATTTGCATTCCTTTTTTTCGGGGTTTCCAGACCCGTATTTTCCCCATCTTCCGGAACCTCTGGATCTTCTGCATTCCCCATCTTGTTCATCTTCATCATTGGATCTTTTTACACTTCCTAGGCATTACACACCCTCCAATCTTTTCTCAGGGCATCACGCCCCTTTCCAGCTCTTGCATCCGGACTCCTCAGATTTCTCTCTTGTTCTTCTAGGGCATCGCACCCCATGGTGTCTCATTCCTCCGGAACCTCCGGAACCTCCGGATCCTTCATCCCTCTCTCTATCCCTTGGGCATCGCGCCCCTTTCCGTCTTCTTCGTCCGGAACCCCCGGATCTTGCTCTTTGGGCATCGTGCCCTTGCACACCCCCACGTCCGGATCTTGTAGGCTTCCCACTGATTCTCCCTAGGCATCGCGTCCCATGGTATCTTCCCCCTCTGGAGCCTCCAGACCCTCCTGACCCTTTTCATCCACTCTTCCCGGGACACCGCGTCCCTCGGTATTTTCCTCCTCCGGAACCTCCGGACCCTCCATCTTTCTTCCGATTTATCTTATTACTCTTCCAGGACATCACGTTCTTCATTTTCTTCCTTCTCTTCCATCATCTTTTTCCCTATTTCTTCCCAAGGCACCGCGTCCCTTGATATTTTATCCCTTCGGAGCCTCCGGATTCTTCTTCCCCTTATGATTTTCCTCCACGGCCTCCGGACCCTTCAGATCCGACTCTTTCCATCTATCAATTTCTTCTTTTAATTCCTCCTAATCATGGGTCCGACCCAACTTCTTCCACCTGCACTGCTTTGGGCATCTGTCCGTTCTCCCACTGCTTCCGAGGCTTTAGTCCTCACCCCTCCTCTTAATTCCCAGTTCCTTTTGTAGACCTTTCATGTTATCAAGGTCTCAGCACCTTAGTGAGGGAGTTCTAGCCCTCGCCTCTCTTCCTTTTCATCCTTATTCGTTTGAGTTTAGTTTAAACACCACTCCTTCTTGTTAAGTCACTTTCAAAACTTTGCTATCCTTCCTTGTCTATCAAAAGAGGACGACAAATCCCATGATGATCAAGATCGTCTCTGGCAGCAGTTGCTTCTATAAAGGAGCACAAGGTAACATATTGGCGTAAGTACGTATTTTTATGATATCATTATCTCATTACTTCACGCATGATTTTCAAAATGAAGTGCTTCTTAACAAGATTAAAAGTGGTGTTTTAGACCTTTATCTTAGGCTTTTGTTTAATTAAATCATCATCAAAAGAGTCTTTAGGCTTGCTTCTGTAGCACCTTTGGTTAATAAGAACCCCGCGTTGGGAGTTCAGCATTCTCTCCCCGCTTGTTAAGATCAACCCTTAGCTGGGCACCGCACACACTTCACGGCGTCCTTAGCCGACTCCTTTGGATAAACACCGTCGCTACTTTGGCCATGTCATGAGTATATCTGAAAGTCTTTTCTCTTCTTTACTCGGCCGCATGCAGGAGCAAGAGGTTGACAGATGAGATGACCAACCTCGGTACTCCCCAATACGAGAGAAGTCTCAAATAGGGACAGTCTTGACCCAGAATAAAGTCAAATTTCATGATACATCTCGCCAAAAGGGCTGTTATGAAAATCAAGTCAAAATTTTGATAAATACAAAATTACAAAATTATGAATTATGGCATTGCAAGACTGGCAAAGTCCCCGTAGGGAAAACCCTAGTCGTATGCATGTCAAGGGTCTAAAAATTAAAGGCATAAAGCCCCGGCGCAACAGACCACCTCTTTGAGGGGTAATACCTTGGAAGGAATTCAAGTCCCGACATCTCCCATCCTGCATAAAGCTTATCCTCAATTATTCTTCTCTTCTCCCTCCCAGACCAAATGTTTCTCAGGTATGGCCTTAGTAGGGGCACCGTTATACAAGAGTAGCCAGTTATAGGGCGCCACCCTTCAATGCACGCCCGGCTTTGGGTAATTTTTAGCGATAAGGGAAGGAATGAGGACCTCTAGCCAGTGATTCATAAACACCCTTTGATGCTGCATTAATAAAGTCTAAATCAAAATCAAAAAAAAAAGTTGAATATTTCCTAAACCAAAATAATAAAAAAATTGAATATTTCCTAAGTCAAAATCCAAAAAAGTTGAATATTTCTGAACCAAATCCAAAAAAATTGAATATTTCCTAAACCAAAATCCAAAAAAGTTGAATATTTTCTAAACCAAAATCTAAAAAAATTGAATATTTTTGAATCAAAATCTAAAAAAAATTGAATATTTTCAAAAATCCATAAAAAAATTCAAATATTTTCTAAAATCCATAAAAATTTGAATATCTTTTTCAAAACTCATAAAAATTTGCATATTTCAAAATAAAAAAAAATTACATTGTATTTTTTTTTCTGATGGTGCTTTTGCAGGAACAACAACTTTGCAAGGACCAAGAGCATAGGATGAGTCCTCTCCATTCATTGCTACCTACCTTTTGATTCTCCCCATGTTCACAATTGATCACATCTTCATGATTTGCTAGGCATTACTCTGATTATTCATCTCCAAATCTTTTTAATCAACTCCTGCTGATTTCACTTGATCACTCTGCTATTGGGCATTACTTGATCCTGATCATCCAATCTCAATCTCACATACCAAGATTGTCATCCTCATGACAAACAACAAACAATGATACTTTGCAATGCTATGTTTCAACTCATGCTATTCATGCTAAACATGCTTTGCCTTGCTAATACATGCTTGAATGCTATCCACACCAAGCTTTGATCGATTTGATGTCTATGTTGTGATTGCTTATTGATGCTTTGATTCATGCTATACTTGCTATGCTTAAATGCCTTATTCATTACTTGTTATCTTCCTTATATCTTGGCTAATGAAATTTTGAGCGCAGGATAAGAAGCTCCATGATCCCACCGACTGGGCATCATCATGAAAGGCCCCACGGTGCTTGCACCTCATCTTAGTTCTCTCATGCTCATTGCTATCACCATCTTCCTGTATGCATTCCGACTATATGTTACATACGCTACTAGATCAAATCAAGGACCTTGTGGCTTTGGTAAATCTGGAATTTGAGTTCCCCTTCATCAAAAACAATGATGATTCCAGAGTAATCTTAGTCATACGGATAGGCCGTTGAGCCGTCCAAAACTGGGGACGATGGTTCTCTTTTACGAGTTGGTGCGCGCATAAACGAGTTTCGGCTTAGTATCAGCTCGCGAAATCAGTTTCTTGACCCAGTCTTGGCAGCTTAGCAATATTATCCTTGATTATCTTATATTTTAATTTACTTTAATTTTTCCTTTAAACTCAGCATGCATTCATGTAGGACTTTGAATCAACGTTGAAACATCATTCTGATAAGCTGATTGGAGAGTCAAATTGACCTTAATCTTTCCAGGAATGAGATATTTATTGCTGAATGGAATCCTCAGTTCGTTTTGTCGCTGTTTTGGGTCATTTTCTCGAAAGCTCATTGTTTGGATTTCTATCATCTTATTTCAATCCTTTTCCTTTGATCCACCTTGGTTGCAGCACGTCCACATTGGCTGGTAACCGCTCCCCAATGGTGAAACCTACAGGTTTATGACTTGGAGTACTTCCACCGCGTTGGAAGTTGATCATTTCTTTTCGTGCCCGCGTGCACACTCCATCTTTTATCCAAACATCGTTGATTTCATTGAATTTCTCAAGATTACCTCATCTCGAGTTTTGTATTCAATTCTCATCAGGTGATGTTGATCTCGTGTCTCATCACACCTTGGCATCTACTTTTCAGTTCGCTCTGCTCCCTTGCAAAGCAGACGCCAAGGCGGGGCAGCTGTAGACATGCCAAAATTGACGTTACTGTGAGTACATCTCATATTACCTCGCAACGTCCCAATTTGACCCTCAAATTAACTTTGTTTGAGTGATTTTTCTCACATTTCTTGGATTTCTCCCTTTTTCCTCCTTTTTCTTATTTTTCCCTATTTTTCTAGATTTTATGGGCATTTTTCTCCATTTTTATGAATTTTTCAGAATTAACGGCGTAAGGGGGGCGTCATTTGTTTTTAAGAAAATTTAAAAAAAGAAAAAGAAAAATGACGCATCTTTGAAGAGCCGTCCATTACATTCATTTTCCCATTTTTCTAGATTTTTCTGAGAATTTTTCAGATTATTTTTAGAATTGACGACATGTATAGGGGCGTTGTTTTGATTTAAATAAAATAAAAAATAAAAAAATAGAATTAGCAACATAGTGTGTGACGTCAAATTCAAATCGAGATATTTTAATATTATATCTGGCCCACTTCCAGGGATGATTTGGTGGCCTTCCGGGTGTCAGAAAAATACGAAAAAATAGTAATTGGAAGCAGCACAATTAGATGCACGTCCACCTAAAAAATGAGAAAATAATAATGAGAAATGAAAAATGACCCTGTTTTACTTATTTTGAAATAACGTCCCCCACTCTGGCGTCAATTCAATTGACGCCCGAATGCACGGTAGTCATTTCCTTTTGACTTTTTTTTATTTTGATTCACGACACTATGCAAGTCGTCATTTTTAATTAACGCCCCTAGTTAGGTCGTCATTTCCATTGTTATATTTTGATATTTTAAATACGCCCGAAATTCGTATTAAATTCTAAATAGCGCCTCCCTCAAAGTCGTAAATTCTTTTCAAATTTAGAAAGTCCGTATCCGTCTCGAAATGCCTCCAGAATTGACGACGCCTCCGCGGGCGTTATTTTAAGAAGCGACCATCTGTCCGGTAGTCAATTCTTGTTCAATTTCGAACTCCGACAGAACCTCATTCTTTCCCCATTTTGAGCCCCTTTTCATTTGGGAAAGGACTCTAAGGTTTTCTAATATTGAGGGGACACTTGTCTAATGAGTATCTCCCTCCAAATCCCACTAAAACATGTTTTCCTAATTTCCCTTAGAATTAACTCCGAATTTTAGCCCTATAAATAGGACCCCTCTCTCCCTTGTGTGGAGGGCATGAACACTAATTCAAGGGAAGGTGCTGTGAGATTGGAGGCTCAAGGAGGAAGACTCACATGCATCTTAAAACTTCATCCATGGAGATCTTCTTCCCCTCTTGAAGATTTGGAGCCTCTTCTTCCTTGGAGCAAATTGAAGATATAAAGCCCCTTTTGAAGAAACACATCAATAAGCTTATCCCTCCCTTAATCTCTTTTGTTTCTTTCATGAAGTAGTTTGCATGCATCATGTTATTTTCTCTTCTTTCATTATTTTTATCATCTCAATCATGTTGAGATCTCCTTAGTTCAACACTTGCACCCTCCTTTATCTTATCATTCATCATAATCTCCCATACCCTTTTGCATAGGGGTTTAAGGGCCAACACCCAACAAGGTGTGTTCTTATACATGCTTTTCATGTTTATTTCTATTATGAATTTGATGCTACACTCACCTTGATTTCTAATCCATATCTTTTATTGGTGTTTGTTATTATTTTGCAAGGGTAATCAACAAGAAGAACTCTCTTCATCGGCCGGCCGATCGAAAGAGAAGGAAAGCACTCACAATCTCCCCCGCATCCTTTTGAGGTATTTATATTCGCGATCCCTCCTTTGATTATTCATTGTTATATCTTTGAGGCCCTCGCGTCTCTGGCGATCACATTCCCCTTCGCATCCTACGCATGCTCCCCTTTTCTCCCTCTTTTCCCATTCTTCTTTTCCTTCTTTTTTTCCTTTTAATTGTTCTAAGTGAATTTCTTAGAATCTACAAATAGCACACTGAATAATGTTTAAAGCATTAAAGTTCACAGTGGCTTTCTTAATACTATCATCATCCCACATATCCTCATCAGGGTGTAGAACATATAGACCATTCCTAATGATAGTCCATATTTCATGACTTTGAGCACGTAGGAAGACGGTCATCCTATTCTTCCAGTAAGGGTAGTTACTATCATCGAAGAAAGGTGGCCGATGAATAGAATGCCCTTCGGGCATTAACCCCTTGTTAATGTTGTTGGCCATTCCTAACAGATCTCTCTAAACCGTTAGGTTTCTAGAAAATGAAGCCGAGGCTCTGATACCAATTGTTGGCTCGGTTAGGAGGCAATTGAGAGGGTGGTGAATTGATTGCCCACCCTTTTTGACAAATTTAGACTTAATTAAATCAAACCACAGATATGGTAAATAACCTTAGATAAAACTTGATTAAAATGTATGAATGGAAAGCAAGCAAATCCTCACAACTTCCCAGCACAGGAATACAATCACTCGGAGAATAAAGTATGAGTGGACAGTTAATCAAACTCTCATCTCACCAACTCACACTCGTAATATGAACGAATAGGAAATATCAACATCCACAAAAAAGTCAAACCATGGCACACCAATTTTTAGGTGGTTCGGAAGCACTAAGTGCCATCCTACGTCCACCCCTCTCACCTTGAGAGGATTTCACTAAAACACGCTGCACGATGGCAGCAACCACCACACACGGGCTCAACGGCCCACACACGTGGGTTCTCGCACGACGACGATAAGCCCCACACACACTCGGAGCAAGCTCTGAAATCGTCTAAAGAAAGAGAATAAGATGGAAATACAAAGCCCAGTCTGAGAATAGGAATCTAAGCACAAGGTGTAAATGCAAACATGATCTTCCCCATAAATCCTTAAACAAACTCAGAGATTAAAGAAGGTAGCACTCGAACGATGGAACTGAGGGATGGAAGAAGCCGGTGTAGAAGATATGAACGCCCGAAGCAGCGGATGAAGAGGACGCTGACCGCGGCCTCCCGATCTTGGCTTGGGCTCGTGAGGGATGAACTTGGCAATGCCTTCCTACTCCTCCAGCAGGGTGTGACTCCTTCTTCTCCTGCAAGCAAAAGATGAACACGTTAAAAGCTTTCTTCGTGTCTTCCAATCGGAACAAAGGCGGCTACATATACCAAGAGGGATTGAAACCCAATAAGACACAAAAGCCCATGCCAAACCATCTTCTAAACACATACAATATATGGTGGATGTCCTAAGGGTAATATGGTAAACAAGCAACCCAATCGGATCTATATTAGGTGGGTTCGAAACAGATCTGGAAAGACCGATCGGAACGCTCAGAAAAAGTGTCGACTCATAGAGTCGACTCTTTTTCACGAGTGTTCTGCCAGAACACATAAAAATAATACCCGAGAAACAAGTGTCGACCCATTGAGTCGACACTTTTTACCAAGTTTTTTGGCCTATGAAATTCATAACATTCGTGGTGAAAAGTGTCGACTCTTGAGGTCGACACTTTTTCACGAAGGTTCTGTTTTCACAGAATTAAGTGAACTTACCTGAAAGTGTCGACCCATTGGTCGACACTTTTTCCCAAGTGATCTGACTTTGTAAAAATAACAGAACCCTGGTGAAAGTGTCGACACTTTCTGCCAGCGTTCTTAACACTTAACGCAAGACAGAGAGTGTTAAAATAAGTGTCGACCCCTAAGGTCAACACTTTTCTGATAGCAGAAAAACTTCAATTAAATCAATTGAAAACTCCACATTTCATAAACCAAGTATCAAGATCAATCATATATGGACTTGTAACTCATATAGACATTACAAAACTTGATTTCAACTCTAATCAATTCATCCACATTGAAATCCAATTAGACATCTATTCATACCTTGGCCTTGGGTGATTGAGTGAAAAACTCCACAAATATCCTGCATTTTCAAATTGACATTCAACTCAATACCTCAAGTTAACAATTGAAATTTCCAACTCAATCCATATCATGTGAATTACTCAACCCATTTGTAAGCGAGGTTCACAAGTGAAAAGCTCAATCTCAATAGTGAAATTATCTCATCCAACAGAATGCACCGGAATCAACATTCAACATTCATTATTTCTCTTTAATATGACTTAAACTGATCAACCATTCATTCGATCATTCAAAGCGCACATTCACATTCATCAATTGTATATCAATGAAAATCATACAAAAACTCAACTCATGACATTTTCATTCAAGATCTTCGTCAAAACAGTCCGGGGCACAACACATTAGAAACGATCTAACAAGCTAGGGCATCGATCCCCCTACCTCAATTGTGACGAATCCTTTGTTCCGACCGCAAGCAAGCCGAGGGTCGCGCCGCGGTTCGCCTTTGTCCGGTTGTCACCACGCTCCGGGGTTCGTCTCGGGGTTGATGCCACGGCGTTCCTCGCGTCATGGGGAAGCTTTCGCCGGTCCTAGCACGGGATGAAGGCTGCTCCCCTCCGGATTCCTAGCCGAGGACAACGATCTCGTCGTGAGAAGGCCGTAGAAGGGGAGAGAGGGCCGCCCGATGCCGCCGTGGGACCGCGCCTCCGCGCCGGGGTCCGGGTTCGATGAGATCGCCGCCGCGTTCTACACCTTACAGGCTCGTCGACGCAACTCCGGCGCCTCCGCCGTGGCCTTCGGGTCGCCGCGCACCGAGAAGAGAGAAAGGGCAAGGGTTTGCGGGTCTTCCCCGTGGGATCGCGCCTCCGCGCCGCGGTTCGGCTCCGATGAGGATGCCGCCGCGTGCTCCTCCTTGCCAGCTCCCCGGCGAGGCCGCCGGACTCCTCCGCCAGCCATGGGTCACCGCGCGCCAAGAAGAAGAGGAAGGGCGAAAGGGGGGTCACCGGTCACGGCGTGCCTGTGGGTTCGCGGGTTTGGGTGAAAAGGGGGAGAAAGAGAGAGTAAAGGGTGGGAGAGAGGGGAGTGATCGAATGGGTAAAAAAAGGGATTAAAATATTATTTTTTTGATTTTTAACCTTATTTTGTTCTTTAAACCCTCAATTAAGAGAAATTGTAATTGTGCCCATTAATTTCCTTAAAAGCTTTAACTAATAAGATTAAACGCTAGAAAAAAGCCCATAAATTTCATAAAAATAGTCAAAATTCATGGAATAAATTCTATTTTATTACCGGTAAAGATTCGTTAAAGAACGGGTCTCACACAATGCCTTGAGCCAGGCCTCTAGCTTGTTTCCCCCCAGTAGGATGCTACCGCAAAGCAAGGGGGCCCACGTAAACTAGCCTAAAAATCGTCAACCGGGAACTGACCCGCCACCACTCCCTAGTGGGCCGACACACCGGAAGGTGTCGTCAGGCTATGAATAGTGGAGGTTCACTAGACATAGAGACTCTAAAATAGCAGTTGATACTTGGCCGTTCATATATTTAATGGATATTAAGCTGATTTCTGAAATTTCCACCGACAAGCATATATACGGCCTAGACATAGCCGTATAAGACTATTGTGCAGTACATACTAAGCCGTCTATCTCTCAAGAGTCCTAACGTCGCTGGTTTTCAGATAATTATCTAATTATCTAATCTATTTTGATTTATCACCGACAAGGCATGGACAGTTGCCTCTTGGCCGCTCTTGTGGATGAAAGGTCTGTGATTAGCCGTTCATCTATGAGAGTCCAACGGTGAGGATTTCGATCAGTTCGATGGATAGTTGGATAATATTTATGATTTATTTGAATTTCCACCGACAGGGTTGGACGGCCTAGGATGTGGCCGCTCATCTCGTTGGGTGGTCTATCGTGAGACCGTTCATCCTCTCGATTCCTGAAAGACTATTAAATTTTCTCTCTCTATCCATGGTTTTATCCCTAACTTCTCCCGTCATTTTCTCGCGGATATTGAGTCATTTCGAGTGCCGTTTCTTCTAGGTGAGAGATAATTCGATTATCTACGACTTTCCTTTGATTATCTCGACCTGAAAATACCTAAAAACCCTAATTTCGGGGCAGGCTTCCTAGGCTCTATAAATAGACCCTAAAGGCTACCTATGAAAGGGGGGGAGATTTAAAGGTCACGGCGAAGCCATGCCGGATCCTAGAGTGACCTACGACCAGGGAGGGAGGCCTTCTACGTCCATACAGGCCTCCGGTTCAGGGAGTATCTCATTAGTGGTGTCTTTAGTTCATTAGTCCGTCATTCTCTCTTGTTTGCATGCATCATTTTCTCCACGTTTCTTCCATGATTTTCATTATTCTCATGCATTATTCACACATCCTCTCACATTTTTGGTGCCCCTAGGGGTTTAAAACCCCCCAGGTATCCCCAATTCTATTTAGTTATGTTTATTTCTTCCCGTTTGAGCATTTGCTACATTCTATAGTTCTGATATTGGGTTTTTCTTTGTGTTCTACACTCTGTTTCGCAGGTCAGCAACACACTAACACGAGGCCCATTGTCACGCCCCGAGCGCGGAAGATACCCGTAGATGCGTGACGAGTTTATATCAATCATGTCAATCAGAGTAGTAGTGTATTCGACACAAAGACAGAGTGCGCAAATATAAAGATAACTCAATCCATTTATTCCTTTAATAAGAATGTGTCTATTACAAACCCTTGCAAATACTAGACTCAATAAAAGAAAGGTACATTTCCAACTCAACAAAAAAAAAATAGAGAAAACAGGACTGATGGACGCTTGAATAGCTCTAACTCTTTCACTCTTGACCTTCCCCGTCAGTTTGGGTCTCGTCATCGGACTTACCTGAAAAGTATGGAAACACTGAGTGAGCGAACGCTCAGTAGGAAATTATATCTCAAGAACTAGCAAGGGATTTAAGTAATTACATCTTTCCATGAATGCGCTATAGCTATGCATGCTCGCATAAAACGACAAGATAGAGAGTATATCAACAAGATAACAAGGTGAACTATTCATGAACTTTCAAGTAATAGATGTCAGGATGTTCAAGCAAGTAATTTCATCATGTCATGTCGAGAACTTGGCTATCACGTTTCAAGCAAGCAAGTACATAAATTACCCTTTTTCGGGTCAAGCAAGTCTTGTCATGTCCAGTTGAGTCAAGTACGAGATTTTTGTGGAATGTCCAATCAAGCTAGTCATGCACTTCGGTACAATGCCAATACCATCATCATTACAACTCCCATGGGCACTAGTACTTTTGGGTGCTCCTCCCAGGACCAGATCGGGCCCTATAAGCGCAGGCATTGATCATGTATGTTGACATCCACTTGGTTTATAGCCAATATGGAGTTTCAAGGATAAAGAACTTGTATGAACTTAGAGGTAGATAGCATTTCAAGGGTTTGAACATGACCATAATGATGATAACAACGGTGTAATCACGAGTATCGATAAAACTAGGAGAAATTGGTTCCCTAACTTGGGTACCATGACAAGTAAGTGCCCGCAAGTAGACGGTCACTCTTTTAATATAGAATTGAGGTCCACAAGAACATCATAATAATGTTGATATAGAATTGGGGTCCACAAGAACATCTCAATAAAGACATGCTTTCCCCATTTATTTAGATACTTCTCATATTATACACATAGCATAACATGAGGGCCGGTACACCATGTTTCTTATAGAGTGACATGGCAAAAATAGTGTGATAGGTTTTTATGGTACAACCAGCTCAGTCGGCCTTGAGGGAATCCAAGGCTCGAGGAGTCTTACGGAGGTCTCTATGACTAACTCGCTAGTCCAAAGGAACGGAGTGTCCAATGGAGAGCTTGTATGTCACTGAGAGTTAGTGGGTAAACGATAAAACATCATGAAACATGGGACTATATTCACGGACTGGAATATAGTGCCGATATATATATATAATATACATATGAAACCCTCGGTTAACAGTAACAGTGTAAAATAGTATCACAGGAAAATAGCGACTTAATCTAAGTCATTAATCATGGAATTAACGCCTTATACAGGGGCGTTTATTTACAAATTGACGGCTTGTTAAGCAGTCGTCCATTCTGTATTTCTATTTTTGCAGAATTTAGATAATATGGAATTTTAATAAAAACGCGCCCTGGACAGGGGCGTTACTTTTCAATTAGCGCCCTGTTCTGGGGCGTCAGTTCAATAAGAGACGACCTTCATCAAGTCGTTAATTCAAGATGTTCCAGGATTAATAGGAACAGGGGTAATTTCAAGGATAATAAAATTTCAGAAAGAGGAATCACACTGTCAGGAAGAGAAAAAAATAGCAGGATTCGACAACTATGATCATGCATTAAATTAGAATCATGTTTTGATAAACATAAAAGTTTTAAACGTGGGTAATTTAATAACTAGATGAAATTGACGACTTAATGCAGGACGTCAAAACTGGAATTAGCGACCTGGGCATGGTCGTTTCTTTAAATTAGCGCCCTTGATAGGGTCGCTTCTTTTAAATCCACAGAAAACCCTTTTAAAAACTATAATAAAACTATATTCATGCATGCCATGATGGTATTTTGATGGAATTAAACTAGTCTGGGCTACGTTCTTGAGAAAACCTACCTGATGAATGTTCTGGTGAAGGAACGTGAAGAAAGTTGAAGAGAGAACGATACTCTGTTCTAAACAGAGTGTCCTGAGAACGGCTACTCCCTCTTTCACAGTGAACGGAAGAAGAGGACGTCGATGAAGAACCTCACGTCCTTCAGCTAGGCAGAAGAGTTACTACTTACGGCAGACTTCCTGCAGCAAAGACGATGAAGAATCATTAATATTCTTCATACTTTCTGACTGAAGGCAGAGGAAGAAGAACATTACCTGTTCTTCACGCACGGCAGCAGAGCTTCCTTCAATCAAATAGCCTATTAGGGTTCGACAGGAAGGGTTATTTATAGGGTTTTTATGATCCTAATGGAGTTAGTATCGTATTGGAAGTAATGTTTCCCCCATAGAGTCCTTGCCATAATCAATCTCCCTCGTAGTTATCCAGAAACTTGCTCTGGATAGTCTCCTGGTTCGAACGAAACTCGAACGGAACACAAATGGAATTAACGCCTTACGTTAGGGCGTTAATTTAAATTGACGCCTTGGTTAATGTCATTTCTTATGTAAAACGCGTCCATGTGGAGGGCGTCACGTTTACTTGCCATTTTTATTATTTTGGCCGTTTGGGAATTGACGACATCTGCTGTGGGCGTCCTTTCTGGAATTCGCGCCTTGTATAAGGGCGTTTCTTTTTGAAGTAGCGCCTTGAATCAAGGCGTTATTTACATTTTGTTTTATTATTCACTTCTTTAAATCTTTTAATCTTATTTTGATCAATTGGGGTTTTTATTTCCTTTTATTTTTACCAGGGTTGCTACACCCTCCCCCACTTAAAAGAATTTGGTCCCCAAATTCAAACGCATATATTTATATATATATGGAGAGTGTAGAGTATATACCTTTTTAGAACAAGTCCGGGAATCGTTTCCTCATATACTCCTCGGTCTCCCATGTGGCTTCGTGTTCTGAACATTTATTCCATTGCACCTTTAGCATGGGGATAACTTTATTCCTTAATGTTCGTACCTCGCGATCAAGGATCTTCATGGGCTTTTGTTCATAAGTGAGATCCCTTTGAATTACCAGGTCTCCATGATCAATGATATGTGACGGATCATGCACATATTTCTTCAACATTGATATATGGAATACATTATGAACTTCAGACAATTGAGGAGGCAATGCGATGCGATAAGCAACCTCGCCAACTCTTTCCAGTATCTCAAAAGGTCCAATAAACCTTGGTGTAAGTTTGCCCTTAACACCAAATCTCCTTATTCCACGTCCAGGTGATATCTTGAGAAAGACGTGATCTCCGACTTGGAATTCGAGATTTCTTCTTCTTGTATCAGCATAAGTCTTTTGTCTAGACTGAGCTACTTGCAGTCTTTCTCTAATTAACTGTATCTTCTCGGTGATATCCCTTACCATATCTGGACCTAATAGTTGTTTCTCTCCAACTTCGTCCCAGTATAAGGGTGATCGGCAACTCCTTCCGTATAAGGCTTCGAAAGGTGCCATTTGCATACTTGCCTGGTAGCTATTATTGTATGCAAATTCAACTAGAGGCAAGTGATCATGCCAGCTTCCTCCAAAATCAATGATGCAAGCCCTGAGCATATCCTCAACCACCTGATTAGTTCTCTCGGTTTGACCATCCGTTTGAGGATGAAAAGCTGTACTAAAGTTAAGTCTCGATCCCAACGAATGTTGTAGTCCTTTCCAAAAATGCGAAGTAAAACGGGGATCTCTGTCAGACACAATCGAGACAGGAATGCCATGTAATCTGACTATCTCTTTTATGTATAATGCAGCCAGAACATCAACTGACCATCGACTCTTGATTGGCAAGAAGTGCGCTGATTTGGTCAATCGATCAATGATAACCCATATTCCATCATATCCTCCTTTTGATTTAGTTAGACCCATGATGAAATCCATACCAATATCCTCCCACTTCCATTTGGGAATATCCAGAGGATGTAGCTTTCCGGCAGGCTTCTGGTGTTCAGCCTTAACTTGTTGGCAGGTGAGACAGCGAGACGCAAAGTCCGCGACTTCTCTCTTCATATTAGGCCACCAGAAGGTCCTTTTTAAATCTTGATACATCTTAGTAGATCCTGGATGAATTGTGTACCTTGATCTGTGAGCTTCATCTAAGATCTTCTTCTTTAATTCTGGACAATCCGGTATACAAGTTCTATTTTGGAATAACAACCTTCCATCTGAAGCTAGTTGGAACACAGATTGTCCTTCTAGTTTGCCCTTGATTTCTACTAATACCGGATCACTACCTTGAAGTCCTTGTATTTCAGTAGCAAATCTGACTGTATGCTCATGTGGGATAAGGTGACACACCTACTGTCCTTGTCCATGCTTATATTAAGTCTAGTAAATTGTTCTAGCAACTTCCACTCCTGAATCATACAATTGGCTAATAATGCTCTCGGCTTTCGACTAAGGGCATCAGCTACCGGATTACCCTTTCCAGGATGATATTGTATAGTAAAGTCGAAGTCCTTAAGATATTCTAGCCAACGTCTTTGCCTCATATTCAATTCCCTCTGAGAGAAGAGATACTTAAGACTTTTATGGTCAGAGTATACAAGAAACTGCACTCCATAAAGATAATGTCTCCATATCTTTAGTGCAAATACGACCGCAGCCAATTCTAGATCATGAACTGGGTAGTTCTCCTCGTGCTTCTTCAATTGGCGCGAAGAGTAGGCTATAACCTTCCCTTGTTGCATTAAAACACATCCGAGGCCAATGCCAGATGCATCGGTGTACACTTCGAACTTTTCTCCTTCAATTGGTAGAGCTAAGACTGGGGCAGTAGTCAAATGATCCTTGAGAGCTTGGAAGCTTCGTTCACAATCCTCGCTCCATTCATAGCGTATCTCCTTGCGAGTTAGCCTAGTGAGTGGTACGGCTATCTTGGAGAAATTCTTGATGAATCGCCGATAGTAGCCCGTAAGACCCAAGAAACTACGGACCTCGCTAGCATTGGTCGGTCTTTCCCAATTCCTTACAGCATCAACCTTTGATGGATCTACGGATAAACCGTCCTTTGATATAACATGCCCCAAGAAAGCTACTTCTCTTAACCAAAATTCACATTTGCTGAGCTTTGCATATAGCTGATTTGTCTTTAATATCTGTAATGCAATCCTTAAATGTTCCTCATGCTCTCCCTTGGTCTTGGAGTAAATCAATATATCATCAATGAAAACCACCACGAATTGATCTAGGTAAGATCTGAATATACTATTCATCAACTGCATAAAGGCAGCAGGGGCATTTGTTAGTCCGAAAGGCATAACAACAAACTCATAATGGCCATACCTGCTTCTGAATGCGGTTTTATGAATGTCCTCATCCTTGATCCTTAGTTGGTGATAACCTGACCTGAGATCAATCTTTGAAAAATACTTGGATCCAGATATTTGATCAAATAACTCATCGATTCTCGGCAGTGGATACTTGTTCTTGATAGTGAGATGATTCAACTGTCGATAGTCGATGCATAACCTCATGGATCCATCTTTCTTCTTTACAAATAGCACAGGTGCTCCCCACGGGGAAGTGCTTGGTCTAATAAATCCCTTCTTGAGAAGTTCCATCAATTGCTCCTTCAGCTCCTTGAGTTCGGCAGGGGACATCCTATATGGTGCCTTAGAAACTGGTCCAGCACCAGGGACTAAATCGATGGTGAAGGCCACTTCTCTTTGTGGGGGTAATCCAGGCAATTCCTCCGGAAACACGTCCGGAAATTCCTGCACAACTGGGATGTCTTCTAACTTAGTCTCCTTAGTCTCCTTAATGGTGACAAATGCAAGGAAAGATACACATCCTTTTCTTATTAGCTTGCTAGCTCGGAGAGCCGAAATAAGAGGTGACTTGCTCCGACTCTTAGGGCTAGAATAGACTAGTTCTGGAAAGTCCTTGAAAGTAACTGTGCTGTTACGGCAATCCACAGTTGCCTGATACCTAGATAACCAATCTGCTCCCAATATGACATCGTATTCCTTTAGGTCTAAACATATGAGATTGATAGGAAGATTTCTTCCTTTTACTAAGACTTCACAGTTTTGATAATGGTGAGTAATATCGGTTTCGTTTCCGAGAGGAGTAGATAAAAATATTTTCATCCATTCCGGTTCCATAGGCAGTGGGTTAGCAAACTTCTTGGAAATAAAAGAATGTGATGCACCCGTATCAAATAAGACATGTGCAGACTTGGAACAAACTTTCAGTGTACCTTCTACTAGTCCGCCTTCGTCTTCTTCGGTCTCCTTAATCGCGTGGAGACGAGCATTCTTTGTTACCGGGCGCTTTCCATCACCGGCTTGATCATTGAGTAGGGGACAGTCGGGAATCCTATGATCACGGCTCCCACAACGGAGACACGCTCCAAGTTTCCTCCAACATTCTTCGGCCTTGTGCCCGGCCTTATCACAGTGCTTACATACCACCTTAGCAGGTGTAGTGGTGATGGAGAAAGGTTTGGTCTTCTTGAACTTTTGCTCCTGGGAGGGAATGCCTCCATTACTTGGCCTCTTCTTGAAATTAGGTTTGAAGGTGCCGGAGCTAGTAACATTCTCCTTCTTGTCTTTCCCACGGATCCTATCAGATAGTTCCGTGGCATCTTCTAGTAATTGCGCTCGTCGAACCATCTCCGAATAGACTTGTATGTCCATCGGGGCCAGTTGTGTGATATATTGGGGCCTGAGCCCATTAAGGAATCTTCGAGCTTTCATCTTCTCAGTACTAACTAAGTGTTTAGCGTACCGAGACAGCCTAGAGAACTGCGCTTCATATTCAGCCACCGACAAAGATCGTTGCTTAAGTGCGGCGAATTCAGCGGCTTTCTTCTCTTGAACTCGATCTGAGAAATATTTATTGTTGAAATGTTCAACGAACTCCTCCCAAGTAACTTGTCCTTGATCTAATGTGGCTTCTACCGCCTCCCACCAGCATCGGGCATCTCTTTCTAATTGAAATGTGGCTAACAGGACCTTCTCTTGGTTCGAGCATTGCATGACTCTAAAAACATGTTCCGTCTCTCGGATCCAGTGTTCGGCATCATCTGGATCAGTGGATCCCATGAACTTAGGAGGGTTCATGTTCTTGAAGCTTTGGTGGAGATTTCCTGCTCCACGATGTGCACCTCCTTGTGCCACTTGTTGAAGTGCCTGGGTCATGCCTTGGAGAGTGCGTTGCATGTTGCGCCATTGAGCACGTTCGGCAGCCATTGTCCTACAATTATAATAGCTATTAGTACGTGATTGCGTTCAAAGGCTTTTAATTCTATGCTGACTTTAGCCCTTGGTTCTACCCAATCTCACTGGTTAGAAGTTCAGACTTATCCTTGGACTTGGGTTTCCTAGGAATTGAATACCCTAGGCTCTGATACCACAAAAACTGTCACGCCCCGAGCGCGGAAGATACCCGTAGATGCGTGACGAGTTTATATCAATCATGTCAATCAGAGTAGTAGTGTATTCGACACAAAGACAGAGTGCGCAAATATAAAGATAACCCAATCCATTTATTCCTTTAATAAGAATGTGTCTATTACAAACCCTTGCAAATACTAGACTCAATAAAAGAAAGGTACATTTCTGACTCAACAAAAAAAATATAGAGAAAACAGGACTAATGGACGCTTGAATAGCTCTAACTCTTTCACTCTTGACCTTCCCCGTCAGTTTGGGTCTCGTCATCGGACTTACCTGAAAAGTATGGAAACACTGAGTGAGCGAACGCTCAGTAGGAAATTATATCTCAAGAACTAGCAAAGGGTTTAAGTAATTACATCTTTCCATGAATGCGCTATAGCTATGCATGCTCGCATAAAACGACAAGATAGAGAGTATATCAACAAGATAACAAGGTGAACTATTCATGAACTTTCAAGTAATAGATGTCAGGATGTTCAAGCAAGTAATTTCATCATGTCATGTCGAGAACTTGGCTATCACGTTTCAAGCAAGCAAGTACATAAATTACCCTTTTTCGGGTCAAGCAAGTCTTGTCATGTCCAGTTGAGTCAAGTACGAGATTTTTGTGGAATGTCCAATCAAGCTAGTCATGCACTTCGGTACAATGCCAATACCATCATCATTACAACTCCCATGGGCACTAGTACTTTTGGGTGCTCCTCCCAGGACCAGATCGGGCCCTATAAGCGCAGGCATTGATCATGTATGTTGACATCCACTTGGTTTATAGCCAATATGGAGTTTCAAGGATAAAGAACTTGTATGAACTTAGAGGTAGATAGCATTTCAAGGGTTTGAACATGACCATAATGATGATAACAACGGTGTAATCACGAGTATCGATAAAACTAGGAGAAATTGGTTCCCTAACTTGGGTACCATGACAAGTAAGTGCCCGCAAGTAGACGGTCACTCTTTTAATATAGAATTGAGGTCCACAAGAACATCATAATAATGTTGATATAGAATTGGGGTCCACAAGAACATCTCAATAAAGACATGCTTTCCCCATTTATTTAGATACTTCTCATATTATACACATAGCATAACATGAGGGCCGGTACACCATGTTTCTTATAGAGTGACATGGCAAAAATAGTGTGATAGGTTTTTATGGTACAACCAGCTCAGTCGGCCTTGAGGGAATCCAAGGCTCGAGGAGTCTTACGGAGGTCTCTATGACTAACTCGCTAGTCCAAAGGAACGGAGTGTCCAATGGAGAGCTTGTATGTCACTGAGAGTTAGTGGGTAAACGATAAAACATCATGAAACATGGGACTATATTCACGGACTGGAATATAGTGCCGATATATATATATATAATATACATATGAAACCCTCGGTTAACAGTAACAGTGTAAAATAGTATCACAGGAAAATAGCGACTTAATCTAAGTCATTAATCATGGAATTAACGCCTTATACAGGGGCGTTTATTTATAAATTGACGGCTTGTTAAGCAGTCGTCCATTCTGTATTTCTATTTTTACAGAATTTAGATAATATGAAATTTTAATAAAAACGCGCCCTGGACAGGGGCGTTACTTTTCAATTAGCGCCCTGTTCTGGGGCGTCAGTTCAATAAGAGACGACCTTCATCAAGTCGTTAATTCAAGATGTTCCAGGATTAATAGGAACAGGGGTAATTTCAAGGATAATAAAATTTCAGAAAGAGGAATCACACTGTCAGGAAGAGAAAAAAATAGCAGGATTCGACAACTATGATCATGCATTAAATTAGAATCATGTTTTGATAAACATAAAAGTTTTAAACGTGGGTAATTTAATAACTAGATGAAATTGACGACTTAATGCAGGACGTCAAAACTGGAATTAGCGACCTGGGCATGGTCGTTTCTTTAAATTAGCGCCCTTGATAGGGTCGCTTCTTTTAAAATCCACAGAAAACCCTTTTAAAAACTATAATAAAACTATATTCATGCATGCCATGATGGTATTTTGATGGAATTAAACTAGTCTGGGCTACGTTCTTGAGAAAACCTACCTGATGAATGTTCTGGTGAAGGAACGTGAAGAAAGTTGAAGAGAGAACGATACTCTGTTCTAAACAGAGTGTCCTGAGAACGGCTACTCCCTCTTTCACAGTGAACGGAAGAAGAGGACGTCGATGAAGAACCTCACGTCCTTCAGCTAGGCAGAAGAGTTACTACTTACGGCAGACTTCCTACAGCAAAGATGATGAAGAATCATTAATATTCTTCATACTTTCTGACTGAAGGCAGAGGAAGAAGAACATTACCTGTTCTTCACGCACGGCAGCAGAGCTTCCTTCAATCAAATAGCCTATTAGGGTTCGACAGGAAGGGTTATTTATAGGGTTTTTATGATCCTAATGGAGTTAGTATCGTATTGGAAGTAATGTTTCCCCCATAGAGTCTTTGCCATAATCAATCTCCCTCGTAGTTATCCAGAAACTTGCTCTGGATAGTCTCCTGGTTCGAACGAAACTCGAACGGAACACAAATGGAATTAACGCCTTACGTTAGGGCGTTAATTTAAATTGACGCCTTGGTTAATGTCATTTCTTATGTAAAACGCGTCCATGTGGAGGGCGTCACGTTTACTTGCCATTTTTTATTATTTTGGCCGTTTGGGAATTGACGACATCTGCTGTGGGCGTCCTTTCTGGAATTCGCGCCTTGTATAAGGGCGTTTCTTTTTGAAGTAGCGCCTTGAATCAAGGCGTTATTTACATTTTGGTTTATTATTCACTTCTTTAAATCTTTTAATCTTATTTTGATCAATTGGGGTTTTTATTTCCTTTTATTTTTACTAGGGTTGCTACACCCATCCTTTCTGGCTGGCCAGAAAGGGTGGAGGTTGGACTCTTACAACTTCTGGCGTGGTGGTCTTGTGCGATTCTTCTACATTCGTTCAAGAGGAGGTGATGTGGATCTTCGACCGTTCTTCTTCCTACTGTGGTTGTCTTGGAGCCGTTCATCTGCCAGTAATTCTACGTCCCGCGTCCTCTGTAGTGCTATTAGACGGCCTATCGTGCGGCCGCTCAGCATAACAGGCGGTTCTTCACAGGCTGCGCATCCCTGCAGTGCTACTCATAAGGCGAGTGTCTCCCTCTCTTTCCAAGGTTCGGTGTGTCAATCACATTAGGCACCTTGGTGGCGATCACCCTTGTTTACTTGCTTCTGTAATTCACATTTTAAGCCGATAAATGAAGAGTAAGTAAAAACATATCAACAGCCCATTTTTTGGCGATCACCGTGGGACACCTAGTGCCCATCGTGTTAGTGACTTGCTGACCTTCTCTTTGCTTTGTTAGTCCTCTTTTCGAAGTGATTTCAGGTTGATCTTGGCGTGGTCTCTGTCCTCTGGAACATGTGCGGCTCTCCAGGAGCCGTCAAACTATTGTGCGGCCGTAAGACAACCGTCCGTCTCTGCGAACAGTGCCACTTCTCCTCCCAGCCTGCGGTCTCGAGCGGTCTCCTACCAGCCATTCATCAGCTCTACGGCCTGTGTTTGGCTATCCACCGTGCTGGCATAGGCACGCCTCTGTCTTCATACTGTTTGTTTGGTTGCTGTTGCACGGTTTTTGCAGGTCCGTTCCAGTGCTTAAACGGTTGTCAATAGACCGCTCCTCCTGGTACGTTTCCCATTTCCGTCTTCTTTCATTCCAGCATTTCCTAATTTTTCTGTTACTTTGTTGTTACTCCTTGGTGTGAACGGTTCAGTCGGGACCGTATATCTCCCTGAGCGATCTCTTAGAGGCCGTCCTTGTCATGATGCAGTGCACCCGTGATTCACTTTGATGGCCATGTTGTATGATTGTCATGATATTTGTGCTGATTATTGATCTCCCCCCTGCTCTTATATCGTTGTTGCATACTGGTTTTCATTTCTCACATATTTGATTGATCATTGATTGCTAGTTTCTAGGCTAGATTTTGCATGCACTCCGGTGCACATAGGATCATACACTCTCATTAGTAGTTGCATTCCTACCGAGGTAGGGTTTCCTCTCATTTCCATACTCCTTGGAGCCGACTAGGGGACCTTGCCGAGGACCTCTGTAAGTCCCTGTGAGCCGTGGATTCCCACACGGACGTCAGGCAGGTTGTACCATATCACTCCTCAGTCTAGGGTCTACATTCATGAGAGAGAGAGTCACTTAGAGTCTGCCAGTTTCCCGTCCCCCACCCTGGTTAGGTACCTTATGGTTGAGTGAATTCACATTTTAATTAATCCACTAAGGTCCTAAAGAGAAACTTATAAAATCTTCGTGCTTCATTTATAACTTGGGTTGTCAATTGGTTGATTCTTGTCTCATCTCTCCCCTCCATTGTCTGTTGTAGTGTCATCATTCACCTCATTTTATCAGATTAGGCTCATTTGGTCTAGTTCATCTTTGTGTGTCTCCATTTAGTTGCATTTGTCTTAGGTTCATTTCTATCCTTGTATTCCTTTGAGGTTCACTGTATTAAGTCTCCATTCTCCCCATGGAGTACTTCTCTCCAGTACCTTATTCCTATACTTCTCCATCTTCTTATCCCCGCATGGATTCCTCTTCCCATGCGGGCCCATCTCCTTATTCCTCCATTGGACCCTATTCTTTTAGCGGGCCTTCTTATCCCGCCCGTGCTGTTGCTAGTCCAATCAATCCTCATTCCCACGTTCACGATTCTTCCAGGCATGTGCATTCCTTCATTCCCGGAATGGGCTTTCCTTCACCTCAGGCTGGGTCCCTTTATTCGACCCATCATCACTATCCTGGTCTAAATTCATCCTCTCTTGCTCAGGCTGACCCATATCCTTCTCGGACTCTTCCTACCGAGGAGATGATCACTCAGGCCCAACTCCAGCTTGATGAATTACAACGCCGAATCAATCCTCAAACTTCTTTGGATATCCCATTTGCATTTCAAGGTCTTCAACTTCCACCACGTTCACAGATCCCCGTATATCGTCGCTATGGTGGAATTGGTGACCCCTATGTCCATTTGAAGGATTTCCTATATGAGTCGGCCCAGTTCCAGCATGATCAACGCTTGATGGCCTATTTGTTTGGTCTATCTTTAGAGGGCTCGGCCAAGGATTGGTTCTTCACGTTACCGCAAGAGCAGATGATGAATTTTCAAGCCATCCAAACAAGATTTATTCAGCAGTAGTAGGACCAGGTTGGGCCCAGATATTCTATGGTTGATCTGGCCCAAGAGAAGATGAAGCCCGATGAGGAATTCTCAACGTTTGCCGACCGCTGGCGTCGCCTGGCCACGCAAGTCCCGAGGCATATTCCGGAGGGCGAACAAATCAAGATAGTTATTTCTAATGCAACGCCCGAGCTCAGATGCATCTTAGCCCTGAATGATATTGCATCCTGGCAACAGCTTTATAGTCAAGCCCGCTTCGTTAGCCAACAACTCCTAGTTTCCCTTGACCACGAGTCTCCTCCACCGTCACCTTCTACATACACTTTCCCTCCACCCTCCACCACGAACCAGCATTCCACTACATATCCCTCTACGAGTCGGCCTTCCGCTCCCACACACCCATATGCCTCCACTGCGTATCCCTTCACGAGTCAGCCTTCCACTATTTCATCTCCCCACGCCTCTCCACTTCCGGTCAAGGAAACATCACATCTTGAGCGGGTAGATGCCGTCCATTATATTCCCACTCCCTCTACGCCTCCACATCATACTAACCCTCCACCTTCACCTATGCAATCCCCTTTGCCTACGCAACCTCTGCTACCATCCCCATTACCTTCTCATACCCCTCGGCATCCACCTTGCCCGAAGTGGGCTTCTCACTCTCCGTTGCCGAAATCTCTTACAGATGTTTTCAGGGCTTTGATGGCCACCCATGCATTGCAACTCCCTCCGGTTATGCCTTGCCAACCCGCGGTCGGGAATGTGCTCCATTTTTGTGAATTCCATCATCAGCAGGGGCATTTGATTGAGGACTGCCCAGAGTTCCGGGAACTTGTTTACAGCTTGGAAGATAAGAAGATGAATGATTGGGCAGTCATACACCAAGTTATTTTGGATCTCAACAGCAAGCAGCAGCAGCAGCAAGCCGTGCCGCCTAGGCAACCGTCTCCACCTCAAGACCAGGGGCACCCTGGTGTTTCTTCAGTTAATAAGACACCTGCTCTGTTACCCACTTCTTCCTCTATCCCATCTCCTCCACCACCTTTACCTATCCCAGCCTCCACTCGGGCAACCTCTCTTTCCCCTCCGTTTCCACCACCACACCTATCCCCAACGCCTCTTGACGTGTCGTAAAGATACATCAAAGAGTGCCACCACCTGCCACTTCCCCCACTACGCCCCTACCTTCCTTTCCTCTTTCTTCCCCACCCCTGCCTTCACCTCCTTCCTCTTCACCTTCACCATCTCCATCAACCACATCACCCCCTTTGCCACCACCTTCTCCACTCCCATCTTCGCTGCCTCCATTGGCCACATCTCCATCATCACCTTCTCCATTATCCCCATTACCATCACCACTACCGTCTTCATCACTTCCTCTCGTAATAATCCCTGTTCCGTCACCTTCACAACCATCCCCGCTACCGATGCCACTCCTTTCGCCATCATCCTCTGAGCCCGAGAAGGCCGAGCCTAAACCCACACCTCCACTTTTGCCTTTACCTCCACCCATGCCCATCATCATCATTATTCCCCCACCACTTGGACCATCGCCACCCGCGCCCTTCAAACCTCCTCCTTCTAACCTCACTCTACCACTTCCCACTTCGCGGAGCAGGTACACGCTACCTTTGGTGCCCCTTGGGTCTAGTTCCCAGGGAGATAAAGAGCCGAGCCAGGTTTTGACTGTGCATTACAAGCTTCAAGATTTCATTTGCCACATGCCGGTCCGAGTCCTGGTCCCAGGCTATTCTAGGGATAATGAACCTGCACTTGCTATGAAGATGGTTGCTGAGAAGAGTTCTCTAGCACTGGCGCCAATTTCGTAAAAAGTGAGGCCGGTGGTAATCTCTTTGCTCGCCGGAGAATTCACTGTTGATGTTGTTATCACCTCTCGCTTGATTGCTATTCAGTTCACTGGCCCAGAAGAGTTTTCTGCCCGGGTAGTGCTAACCCACACGGCCGCCAAAAGTTTAATGAATTCAGCATTCAAGGGGCAATTCGCCGTGTCTTCGAGATTGACCAGGGGCATTCTGCATTTTCTGTCTCATCTCCCTCGGTTTATTGGTGAGGCGTCCACGTCAACGCCGCTCATCGCCCTCCCTTAGTTCCGTCCTGCACTTCTAGCAAGGGAGTTATGCTTCATGTTAGCGCAGCAAGAGTGATATAGAAGGGGGGGATGAATAGATCACTCCCAATTTGTAGAAACTTAGGCGAAAAATAAATTCTACTGCTAACGCACCTCCTTAACCCGTACACAGAGAAATGTAAATGAGAATGAAGAACTGATCACATGGAAGCAAAGAGACAAGCATATGAAGAGCGCAGATAACAATAGCAAACCACAGAGGAGGCACTCGGTTTTTTAGGTGGTTCGATTGCAGTCCACAATCTACATCCACCCCTCACTCCAACTAGAGTGAGGATTCCACTAGACGATGCTAGATCAATGTAGACTCAGTCTGTGAACAACATGCTGCCACACAACTTGAACACCAAGGGAAACAAATCCCTCAACCAAGTTCTGCTACCCACAGAACTTGAAACATGTTCTAGCTCCCAGCTAGAACACAACCGGAGAATCCTCTCCCTTCCTCCACACACTGGAGGGAAACTGTTAATGACAACCAGTCACTAACACCACCAGAGATCACCGATCTCTCTTCCTCTGCAACTCAGAGGGAAACTGGAGTAATACTCCCTTCCTCCACACACCGGAGGGAAACCAATTCAAGTCAGAAGGATGAATAAAATGAAACGAAAACAAAGTAGAAACAAACACCAATGAAGAAGAAATCGGTTCTGAAACCCAATACAAATGTAGCTTCAAATGAAGCAATTCATCAATCCACACACACTGCTCTCTCTCTCGAACAAACTCCTCTCAGATCTGGAACTCTCTGCTCTTTTTCTTTTCTGGATCGTGCAAACTCTCACCAATGGCTTCTGCTTTTTCTTTTCACGATCAAGCTTCTACTGAAGGATGAAGCTCTATATTTATATCAGATATTGGCGTGTGACTGCCAGGTTCCCGCCCATGCACTTTTTGCCAGATCATTTGAATTTCGACCACATGGCAGCATCCTGACTAGGTTGCCATCCACGTGTCATGCGCCTGTTGTCTTGGATCACGTGCCAGGTGCCAACCTCGGTTCACGTGCCCAATCATCAGCCTGAATCGCCTGCAGACAGACAGATGGAATGTATAGACTTAGTTAGTTCAGGCTATTAACATGAATGTATATACTTCAGAACCTTCAACTGATTAAGTGTGTACAACGTGAGAGAGTGTACAGACTTAATGAAAGAAGCGCATGTGTGAAGGCAGTGTATAGACATATGAGCAATGCGCATGAATGGCAGTGTATAGACTTCTGAACAATGCAGACGAATGGCAGTGTATAGACTATGAACAATGCAAATGAATGGCAGTGTATAGACTATGAACAATGCAGACGAATGTCAGTGTATAGACTATGAACAATGCAAATGAATGGCAGTGTATAGACTATGAACAATGCAGACGAATGGCAGTGTATAGACTATGAACAATGCAAACGATCCTTACCAGTGTGTAAACATTACAAAGCTTCTGCCACTGTATAGACTTCACGAAGCCTAACCAATGTACAGACTTGGAACCTGTGTGAGACTCTTAATAAGACTGTGAGCAGTGTGTAGACTTGATGCTCAACATAAATGTATAGACTTCGACAAACTTGAGCCAGTGTATAGACTATGCCAGGGTGAGACGATGCAATAGACACTCGGCTGTACAGACTTGGAAAGTTCTGTATGAGACGATCGGCTGTTGAACTGATGTATAGACTCTGGATGTGAAGGCAGTCTGTATAGACTTGAATCACTTGAAGCGATGTACAGACTAGATGAAACTCAAGCACTGTACAGACTTGTGTAGACTTCAGCGTTGTACATACTTGGTGAAGCTCAAGCAGTGTATGGACTTGTGAAGGCTTCAACGTTGTACAGACTTGGTGAAGCTCAAGTGAATGTATAGACTTGATGAACCACTGTGGATGTGTGGACTTAAGCGAATGAAGCCGATGTACAGACTTGCCTAAGACGCAACATGAGACGCTGGCTGAGACGGACGCTGTACAGACTTTGAAAAGTAGTTCAATGTATAGACTTGAACGAATGAGGCCGATGTACAGACTTGCCTAAGACACAGCATGAGACGCTGGCTGAGACGGACGCTGTACAGACTTTGAAGACTTTGAACGTTTGAGCAGCATGCAATGTACACACTTAGTGATGTACAGACTTGGCCAGGAAAGCGTAGGGAAATGTTGAGTGTATGGACTTGGCCAAGCGTAGGAACAGATGAGGAGTGTACAGACTTGGCGTTGTATAGACTTGGCTTTGAACGCTTGGGCTGAAGGCAATGTGCAGACTAAGCGATGTATAGACTTTGCCCAAGGAACCGAATGTATAGACTTTGCCACAGTCTAATGTACAGACTTTGCAAAAAGTGAACGAGCCAATGTATGGACTTCAAAAGAAGCAGTCCGATGTACAGACTTCAAGAATTCTAGACATTTGACGCTGTACAGACTTGGATTCAAGGAGTGTATATACTTAGCATGAAGACTGCCAGTCTATGTATAGACTTTGCTGAAGCTATCTCTGAAGCAATGTTCAGACTTTGTGCAATGTATGTACTTTAGTGTGTGCGAGCCTGTTGACAAGCAATGTGTAGACTTTGATTGTGTAAAGCAGGCGATGTACAGACTATGCAATCATGACACTGGGCGATGTATAGACTTACACTATCGGGTGTTTAGACATCAAGAGAATGCAGCAGCCAGTGTATAGACGTGAAGCTTGGAATTCCAATGTATAGAGTTGAAGCTTGGAAGGATGTATAGGGTTGAGCTGAACTAACTTTGAGTATTGAGACCAGTGTATGGACTTCAGCTAGAAAGTGCCCGATGTACAGACTAGAAAAGGATATGCCAATGTACAGACTAAATGGATCAAGCTGGTGTATAGACTTTGTGCCCAAACTATCAATGCTCTGATGCGTCGACCCACCCTTGCTGATGAGTCGACCCACTACTGTTCATATTAACCAAACAGTGTAGATAGATGAAATAATGGAACAGCATATGAACTGAACTCACTTAGGTGATGAACCAGCATGAATCTAGAGATAGAAGGTTGATTTATAGTGTGAGACATCATCAAAACCATAGAGATGCAATAATCTCCCCTTTTTTGATGATGACAACACTATGAATCAAGCAATATCAAGGTTCAACAAGAAATTTATATCAGCTGCAACAACAAAGTAAATTCAAGGCATGCACATGCAGATGAATTATACAATCCCTACAACACACTCTCATCTCCCCCACAACTCATAACCATATCTTCCACGAAGCAACATGACTCCCCCAAAGCTCAAGACAAATCCAAGACTCACTGATATTGCAGAACTTCTCACTGAAATTGCAAATATTGCAAACTTCTCTCCCCCTTTGACATCAGCAAAAAGAACTACAGAATGTATAACAGTGCTGGAAACATGAGGACTAAGGGCAGTAACTTCTTAGTGCAGAAAGTCACGAGTAGGTCTTAAGAGAATAAGTGAGTTTCTAATCTCAAGAGAAGATTCTTTATACTTCAGTACACAATAGAGAAGTAGAATGATAGACAAGTTTATCAGCATACATAGTGGATGATTTAGAGCAGGAATTCACAAGTATGGCCAGATATAGCTGATCATTCAACTATCCCACAAGACAGCAAGAGACGAAATCAGAGAGGTGTTCTCAAGGTATTGAGGACAAGCAATCCATTAGTTGCATAACAACAAGGAATTTTTTGTTGGAGATGATTTTCAAGAAGATTAATGAGTAAGTTGGTAGTTCACTCCTTTGACATTAGAGAGACACCTTGATTAGAGGCCTGAATCTCCAGTTACTCAGAGTGAGTACCTCATTACTTCCCCCCTTTTTTTTATTATTAGGGAACAGAGATAGTAACTGTGGCTTTTGACATGAGGAAACACCTTGATTAGAGGCCAGAGTCCCCAGTTACTCACCAGCAAGCCACCATTGCTCTGTCATGTCTTTTCATTCATTTTAAGCATTTGACACCTCATGACATGGGAGAAAAATTCATTTCATTGATGAAGCTCCCAGTTTCTCAGTGATCAGAACAGAACATTTTTGTTCAGTTAAGCCCTTGAGTTAAAGAGATAGAATGATTGAAACAATACCAAAAAGGACTATTTCTTGAATTGAGTCTTGAAGTCTAGATTTCAAGTTGATTGGGTCAGATAACAAGACATACAAGTTTTTGGCCTGAACCAGAATCAATGACAATGTAGGAAGATATACTTTATGCAATTAGTCCAGATCTCTGAAGAAGTACTAAAGGAAAGATTCTAACTTGGAGATTAGAGTCACTGACTTATAGACTTAAGAGATAAGTGACACTCTACTGTCTGAGAGAACCACTCTAGATCAGTCATGCAAGACCAGCAAAGTTACACATCTGGACAGCCCTTTTGAATCTGTCAAAGAACTTCTCTTCTCACATCACAACTCAGCTCCCCCTAAGACATAGCATTCCTCAATAAAACATTTCAGCATAATCTCAAAGCTTCCCCTTACTCAAAGCATTCCTGAAAGCTAACCAGTAAGCATTCTGAACTCCCCCTTAAACCAGCATGAAAGAAGGCTAAACATCAGACAAACACAACTCCCCCTCACAACAAGAACATGCTTCATAATTAAGACAATTTGTATAAGCCTAATTCTCTTCTCAATGTGGTGAATTTTTCATTATCCAGAGGTTTTGTGAATATGTCAGCAATCTGATTATCTGTGCCTACATGAAGCAGTTCAAAATTATTCTTAGACACCTCATCTCTTATAAAATGATGTCTTATCTCTATGTGTTTGGTTCGTGAATGCAAAACAGGATTTTTAGCAAGATTGATGGCACTAGTATTATCACAGTAAATTGGTGTGCACCCCAGGTCTACTTGGTAGTCCTGAAGCTGGTGTTTAATCCATATTACTTGTGTTCCACAGCTCCCTGCAGCCACATATTCAGCTTCTACAGTGGAGAGGGCCACAGAATGTTATTTCTTGGAGCCCCAAGACACTAAACACCCACCCAAGAATTCACAATGGCCACTAGTGCTTTTTTTGTCTAGTTTACAGCCTGCATAATCAGCATCTGTGTATGCTACTAAGTTAAATGTGTGAGATGCAGGAAACCATAAACCAAGAGAATGACTAGCTGACAAATATCTGAAGATTCTTTTAACTGCAGCTAAGTGTAATTCAGTAGGTCTAGATTGATACCTTGCACACATTCCTACACTGAATTGTATATCTGGTCTAGAGGCTGTCAAGTAGAGAAGTGATCCAATCATACCTCGATAAAGTTTGGCATTTACTTCTTTACCTGTCTCATCTGCATCCAATGAGGTATTGGTGCCCATGGGTGTAGTAATGTGCTTTAAGTTTTCCATGCCAAACCTTTTGAACAGTTCCATTGTGTATTTGGTTTGGTTGATGAAGCACCCATCTTCTAGCTGCTGTACCTGCAATCCAAGAAAATATTTTAGTTCACCAACCAAGCTCATTTCAAATTCAGCAGACATCATGGTAGAAAATTCATCACATAGTTCATGCTTAGTTGATCCAAATACAATGTCATCTACATATACCTGAACTATGATGAGATCTTTATTTATGCCCTTGGTAAATAAAGTTTGATCAACTTTACCTCTTTTGTAGCCCTTGCTGATCAGAAATTCAGACAATCTTTCATCCCAAGCTCTTGGAACCTGCTTTAGACCATACAAGGCTTTGTTTAACCTGAAAAGTTGGTTAGGTTGAGGAGAATATTGAAATCCAGGAGGTTGTTCAACAAAAACTTCTTCTTTAATGACTCCATTTAAAAAGGCACTTTTAACATCCATTTGTTGGAGTTTTATATTCTTTGAGCATGCAAAGGCGAGCAACAATCTTATAGCTTCCATCCTAGCAACAGGTGCATAGGATTCATCAAAGTCTACACCAAATTCCTGACAGTAGCCTTTGGCTACTAATCTGGCCTTATTCCTCGAGATGATTCCATCTTCATTCATCTTATTTTTGAACACCCACTTGGTTCCTATGATATTTATACCATCTGGTCTTGGGACAAGCTCCCAGACATTATTCCTTTCAAACTGACCTAATTCCTCACTCATAGCATTGACCCAAGCTTGATCAGCTAAGGCCTCTTCTACTGTTTTGGGTTCAATTTGTGAGACTAATGCAATTAAGTCATCATTATTCACATTTCTAAAATGAGACCTAGTCCGAAGAGGATCTTCAGGATTGCCTATGACTTTATCTAAAGGATGGTCTTTAAGAAATCTGATATTTGTTGAAGACTCACCTGTTTCTCTTAGACCTTCCTGATTTGGGGAATTTGTTTCTCCACTCGGCTGAGTCTTCTCTTCTTCCTGTTGGTCTTCTAGAAAATCTCCACCATGATTGGAATCCCTGTCAAGATTTTCAACATTAGAAACATCTTTCTTTTCACTAAAAAGGATGTGTGGAGACTCTTCCACTTTCTGATCTGATATGTTAAATACCCTATATGCCCTTGACACTTCAGAGTAACCCAAGAATATTCCAGGTGAGCTTTTGGCTTCAAACTTGTCTAAATCTTTCTTATCATTGTTATGAATAAAATATTTTGCTCTAAAAATTCTAAAATGAAATAAGTTTGGTTTCTTACCTTTTAGAAGCTCATAGGGTGTTTTCTTGTGTATGGGTCTTACCATGGCCCTGTTGATTATGTAGGTTGCTGTATTGGCCGCTTCTGCCCAAAACCTTCTAGGTAATTTACTTTCAATCAACATGGTTCGGGCCATCTCCACCACTGTTCTATTTCTTCTCTCCACAATCCCATTTTGTTCAGGTGTCCTGGGAGAAGAAAACCTGTGAGTTTGTCCTTCTTTGTCACAAAGATCAGTAAACATGGAGTTTTCAAACTCACCTCCATGGTCAGATTGAATAGAACTAACCTTGTACTTCTCTTCTTGTTTCACAACCAGAAAAAGTGGGATTTCAGACGGACGTTATCCGTCTCAAATCCGTCTGAAAATCTGTCGCAACACATATTTGTAACGGATTTCCGACGGATTTAAGACCGAACTCGACCGTCTGAAATTCTTAGTCACAAATTTGTGACAGTTAACTTTTCGGTCTGAAATTCCGTCTGAAATTAAGACACAAATAATTTCGGTCATAAATTCCGTCTAAATCTCACACGATAAAATTTCCGTATGTAATTATCAGTCTGAAATTTCCGTCTGTATTTCATACGGTTTTTAAGACGGATTTATTATCCGTTGTAAATACCGTCCGTAATCCGTCTGAAATATTGTCTGAAATCCGTCTCTATTTCTGCCGGATATTACGACGGATTACTTTGTCGTCGTAACTTCCAACGACGGTTCCATATGTTGTTCGTCCTAAATCCGTCGGTGTTTAAAACGTAATTCACGAGGGATATAAATTCCGTCTGAAATTACCGTCTCTATTACAAACGTCATTTCAGACGGATTATAAATCCGTCTGAAAAAAAATATATTTTTTTAAAAATTTAAGTTTATTTATCTAATAAACCTGTTAAAAAAAATTATTGGAACTAACCACAAAAAAAAACTCAACATCAACATACCGAAATAAATAAACACCACCGAAAAAATCTCAACATAACATAGATGTTCAAATAAATAAACACCACCAATAAAAAAATTCAACACCATGCTGAAAAAATAAATACAAAGAAAAACACATTAACCCTGCTGATCCGTCTGAATAACATAAAACAAATATCATTAAACATCAAGAAATATCTGGTACATCGTCAATATCCTCATCATCCATATCGTCACTGCCCTGCTCATCTCCTCTGTCGCTGCCCGCAGAAGGATCCCCCTACATTAAAAAATAATAACATTCATTCATAGATAAAAAAATTAGTGCGAAGAAATGAGCATAAATATAAATCAAACATATCAAATTGATACCTGCAGATTTTATAGATCAACTACTAGCTTGAAACAATATTTAGACCCCCGGACCTGACCTGGGAGTTCATTTAAGCTAAGTTTATTTTAAAACTGAACTTTGAGTGCCGAGCTCAAACCGGACATCCGATTTGGATTCCGTCAGTTCTGACAAGTCACTTTCATCTCCCCGGTCGCGTTGGAATGATCGGCACGGCCGTCCGACCGGTATTTCCAATTTTAGACCCCCGGACCCGACCTGGTAGTTCATTTAAACTAAGTGTATTTTAAAACTGAGCTTTGAGCGCCGAGCTCAAACCGGACATCCGATTTGGATTCCGTCAGTTCTGACAAGTCACTTTCATCTCCCCGGTCGCGTTGGAATGATCGGCACGGCCGTCCGACTTGTATTTCCAATTTTAGACCCCCGGACCCGACCTGGTAGTTCATTTAAACTAAGTGTATTTTAAAACTGAACTTTGAGCGCCGAGCTCAAACCGGACATCCGATTTAGATTCCGTCAGTTCTGACAAGTCACTTTCATCTCCCCGGTCGCGTTGGAATGATCGGCACGGCCGTCCGACCGGTATTTCCAATTTTAGACCCCCGGACCCGACCTGGTAGTTCATTTAAACTAAGTGTATTTTAAAACTGAACTTTTAGCGCCGAGCTCAAACCGGGCATCCGATTTGGATTCCGTCAGTTCTGACAAGTCACTTTCATCTCCCCGGTTGTGTTGGAATGATCGGCACGGCCGTCCGACTTGTATTTCAAGTTTTTGACCCCCGGACCTGACCTGGGAGTTCATTTAAGCTAAGTTTATTTTAAAACTGAACTTTGAGTGTCGAGCTCAAACCGGACATCCGATTTAGATTCCGTCAGTTCTGACAAGTCACTTTCATCTCTCCGGTCGCGTTGGAATGATCGGTACGGCCGTCCGACTGGTATTTCCAATTTTAGACCCCCGGACCCGACCTGGTAGTTCATTTAAACTAAGTATATTTCAAAACTGAACTTTGAGCGCCGAGCTCAAACCGGGCATCCGATTTGGATTCCGTCAGTTCTGACAAGTCACTTTCATCTCCCCGGTAGCGTTGGAATGATCGGCACGGCCGTCCGACTGGTATTTCCAATTTTAGACCCCCGGACCCGACCTGGTAGTTCATTTAAACTAAGTGTATTTTAAAACTGAACTTTTAGCGCCGAGCTCAAACCGGACATCCGATTTGGATTCCGTCAGTTCTGACAAGTCACTTTCATCTCCCCGGTCGCGTTGGAATGATCGGCACGGCCGTCCGACCGGTATTTCCAATTTTAGACCCCGGACCCGACCTGGTAGTTCATTTAAACTAAGTGTATTTTAAAACTGAACTTTTAGCGCCGAGCTCAAACCGGGCATCCGATTTGGATTCCGTCAGTTCTGACAAGTCACTTTCATCTCCCCGGTTGTGTTGGAATGATCGCACGGCCGTCCGACTTGTATTTCAAGTTTTTGACCCCCGGACCTGACCTGGGAGTTCATTTAAGCTAAGTTTATTTTAAAACTGAACTTTTAGCGCCGAGCTCAAACCGGACATCCGATTTGGATTCCGCCAGTTCTGACAAGTCACTTTCATCTCCCCGGCTGTGTTGGAATGATCGGCACGGCCGTCCGACTTGTATTTCCAATTTTAGACCCTCGGACCCGACCTGGTAGTTCATTTAAACTAAGTGTATTTTAAAACTGAACTTTTAGCGCCGAGCTCAAACCGGACATCCGATTTAGATTCCGCCAGTTCTGACAAGTCACTTTCATCTCCGCGGTTGTGTTGGAATGATCGGCACGGCCGTCCGACTTGTATTTCAAGTTTTTGACCCCCGGACCTGACCTGGGAGTTCATTTAAGCTAAGTTTATTTTAAAACTGAACTTTGAGTGCCGAGCTCAAACCGGACATCCGATTTGGATTCCGTCAGTTCTGACAAGTCACTTTCATCTCCCCGGTCGCGTTGGAATGATCGGCACGGCCGTCCGACTTGTATTTCCAATTTTAGACCCCCGGACCCGACCTGGTAGTTCATTTAAACTAAGTGTATTTTAAAACTGAACTTTGAGCGCCGAGCTCAAACCGGGCATCCGATTTGGATTCCGTCAGTTCTGACAAGTCACTTTCATCTCCCCGGTCGCGTTGGAATGATCGGCACGGCCGTCCGACCGGTATTTCCAATTTTAGACCCCCGGACCCGACCTGGTAGTTCATTTAAACTAAGTGTATTTTAAAACTGAACTTTTAGCGCCGAGCTCAAACCGGACATCCGATTTAGATTCCGTCAGTTCTGACAAGTCACTTTCATCTCCCCGGTCGCGTTGGAATGATCGGCACGGCCGTCCGACTTGTATTTCCAATTTTAGACCCCCGGACCCGACCTGGTAGTTCATTTAAACTAAGTGTATTTTAAAACTGAACTTTGAGCGCCGAGCTCAAACCGGGCATCCGATTTGGATTCCGTCAGTTCTGACAAGTCACTTTCATCTCCCCGGTCGCGTTGGAATGATCGGCACGGCCGTCCGACCGGTATTTCCAATTTTAGACCCCCGGACCCGACCTGGTAGTTCATTTAAACTAAGTGTATTTTAAAACTGAACTTTTAGCGCCGAGCTCAAACCGGACATCCGATTTGGATTTCGTCAGTTCTGACAAGTCACTTTCATCTCCCCGGTCGCGTTGGAATGATCGGCATGGCCGTCCGACTTGTATTTCCAATTTTAGACCCCCGGACCCGACCTGGTAGTTCATTTAAACTAAGTGTATTTTAAAACTAAACTTTGAGCGCCGAGCTCAAACCGGGCATCCGATTTGGATTCCGTCAGTTCTGACAAGTCACTTTCATCTCCCCGGTCGCGTTGGAATGATCGGCACGGCCGTCCGATTGGTATTTCCAATTTTAGACCCCCGGACCCGACCTGGTAGTTCATTTAAACTAAGTGTATTTTAAAACTGAACTTTTAGCGCCGAGCTCAAACCGGACATCCGATTTGGATTCCGTCAGTTCTGACAAGTCACTTTCATCTCCCCGGTCGCGTTGGAATGATCGGCACGGCCGTCCGACTGTATTTCCAATTTTAGACCCCCGGACCCGACCTGGTAGTTCATTTAAACTAAGTGTATTTTAAAACTGAACTTTGAGCGCCGAGCTCAAACCGGACATCCGATTTGGATTCCGCCAGTTCTGACAAGTCACTTTCATCTCCCCGGCTGTGTTGGAATGATCGGCACGGCCGTCCGACTTGTATTTCCAATTTTAGACCCTCGGACCCGACCTGGTAGTTCATTTAAACTAAGTGTATTTTAAAACTGAACTTTTAGCGCCGAGCTCAAACCGGACATCCGATTTAGATTCCGCCAGTTCTGACAAGTCACTTTCATCTCCCCGGTTGTGTTGGAATGATCGGCACGGCCGTCCGACTTGTATTTCAAGTTTTTGACCCCCGGACCTGACCTGGGAGTTCATTTAAGCTAAGTTTATTTTAAAACTGAACTTTGAGTGCCGAGCTCAAACCGGACATCCGATTTGGATTCCGCCAGTTCTGACAAGTCACTTTCATCTCCCCGGCTGTGTTGGAATGATCGGCACGGCCGTCCGACTTGTATTTCCAATTTTAGACCCTCGGACCCGACCTGGTAGTTCATTTAAACTAAGTGTATTTTAAAACTGAACTTTTAGCGCCGAGCTCAAACCGGACATCCGATTTAGATTCCGCCAGTTCTGACAAGTCACTTTCATCTCCCCGGTTGTGTTGGAATGATCGGCACGGCCGTCCGACTTGTATTTCAAGTTTTTGACCCCCGGACCTGACCTGGGAGTTCATTTAAGCTAAGTTTATTTTAAAACTGAACTTTGAGTGCCGAGCTCAAACCGGACATCCGATTTGGATTCCGTCAGTTCTGACAAGTCACTTTCATCTCCCCGGTCGCGTTGGAATGATCGGCACGGCCGTCCGACTTGTATTTCCAATTTTAGACCCCCGGACCCGACCTGGTAGTTCATTTAAACTAAGTGTATTTTAAAACTGAACTTTTAGCGCCGAGCTCAAACCGGGCATCCGATTTGGATTCCGTCAGTTCTGACAAGTCACTTTCATCTCCCCGGTTGTGTTGGAATGATCGGCACGGCCGTCCGACTTGTATTTCAAGTTTTTGACCCCCGGACCTGACCTGGGAGTTCATTTAAGCTAAGTTTATTTTAAAACTGAACTTTGAGTGCCGAGCTCAAACCGGGCATCCGATTTGGATTCCGTCAGTTCTGACAAGTCACTTTCATCTCCCCGGTCGCGTTGGAATGATCGGCATGGCCGTCCGACTTGTATTTCCAATTTTAGACCCCCGGACCCGACCTGGTAGTTCATTTAAACTAAGTGTATTTTAAAACTGAACTTTTAGCGCCGAGATCAAACTGGGCATCCGATTTGGATTCCGTCAGTTCTGTCAAGTCACTTTCATCTCCCCGGTCGCGTTGGAATGATTGGCACGGCCGTCCGACCGGTATTTCAAATTTTAGACCCCCGGATTTTCTCAATTATTCTGAAGTAAATGAGTTTTAAAATTAATAATGAACATAATTGAGTAATTCCATCAAAATAAAAACTTGGCTAGAGACTCACCTGTGCGGGCTGTGCTGTGGTGGTGGTTGATTTCTGAGGGACCATTCCGCTCTGGGAGAGGAGGCCACTAATTGCCTGCAAGAATACTGACACTTGGCTAGAGATCTCTTGCTGGAAATGCTGCTGCTGCCGCTGCATATCAGAAATCTGCGATCGGACCATGTCCATCATGTCGCTGGCAGAAGCGCTGGGGGCAACGGAAGGTATAGTGAAGGCACTGCCACTGGAAGAAGTATAGCTAGAACTCGCACACGCTGATGTCACCGCGCTTGCGTCTAGGCTCTCCCCAAAACCATATATTCGGCCTTTCTTCGGTACGCCAGCTGCTGCCACCCACTCCACCGGATCGAACTCCGGCTGCTGCGTGTCTCCCTCCCCGTACTTCTCTGTCACTGCTTTGCTATATGTTTCCTACAAATTGAATAAAATAACTAGTCAATTTCATATGAATTACATGCCGATTTAAATGAACGGTACAAGTTACATATGTAGATAAACTTACCGCTGCTGACTTAGCTGTGTCACTCACAAAATCATTAGTCCCCTTCTTTTTGTGTGTTCTGTCGAACACCTCGAGGAACGACGGAGGTCGATTAAGCTCCACAGCCTGTTATACAATTCATAGTAAAAAAAAGTCAAATATTGGGATAAATTGTAAGAAGATAAATTGGTATATTACTTACCAATTTTTGTTTATGAGCCGCATAAGAGATGGACCCACTCGTATGCAAATTTGAACCTGGTTTTGACGCCCTGTTTGCTTTGGCTTTTTCGGACTTTTCTATCCACTTGGGGTCGGTAAAATGGTCACAAGATATCTCCCAATCCTCCTGCCTCATCCATAGAGGGCGATGCGCCTTCCACAATTGTCGGTCTTCACTCCCCCCACTCAATTTTTTAGCGTGTGCTCGGGCCTCATGTATTTTCCTCTTGTAACTTGAGAGCATAGTAGACTCCCAGGCACGACGACATCTCGCCGCGTCATGTCCACATGTGAATTGAAAAGACCGCTGTAAATCAATTACTTTTCACACTTAGTATAAAGTTGTAAATAGACTTTGGGAAATACTTGAATTAAATGACGTAATTACTTACTAAGAACATGTTGTACAATGAATCGCGGACGGACATCGGAAAATCTCTGAAAGTGGAAGCTGCCCCGGGCACATGTGCCAACATGAGTTCGGTGGAATGATGGACAGCGCCGTGGGGTTCAAATTTCATACTGCAATTGCAAATGTCAAAATATTCATATTACACAGTTGAGGGCTAATTAATGTAATATAACCTTATAGATTTACCCGGATACCCAACACGGGCGACGTCTATCATGGGTCGTGCCTCCCTCGTGACAACTGCCGACATCGTCAAGGGGCTGACTGGTGGGGGTGGGCCCTGTACAAGTGGGAGGTGGTGGGAGGGCACTGAGACCTGCAAGAATTTATTGTCATGTGGAGTGATACATATACTGCGAACATATAATTAAAATATACATACCTGCAGCGGGAGGTGGTGGGGTTGGCGTATGCACAACATGTGGGAGGCCACTGAGACCTGCAAGAATTTATTGTCATGTGGAGTGATACATATACTGCGAACATATAATTAAAATATACATACCTGCAGCGGGAGGTGGTGGGGTTGGCGTATGCACAACATGTGGGAGGCCACTGAGACCTGCAAGAATTTATTGTCATGTGGAGTGATACATATACTGCGAACATATAATTAAAATATACATACCTGCAGCGGGAGGTGGTGGGGTTGGCGTATGCACAACATGTGGGAGGCCACTGAGACCTGCAAGAATTTATTGTCATGTGGAGTGATACATATAATGCGAACATATAATTAAAATATACATACCTGCAGCGGGAGGTGGTGGGGGTGGCGTATGCACAACAGGTGGGAGGCCACAGAGACCTGCAAGAATTTATTGTCATGTGGAGTGATACATATAATGCGAACATATAATTAAAATATACATACCTGCAGTGGGAGGTGGTGGGGGTGGCGTATGCACAACAGGTGGGAGGCCACTGAGACCTGCAAGAATTTATTGTCATAAGTAGAACAAATATTGAAGAATTTAAATTAAAATATACATACATGATCCTCGAGTCTTTTTGCCACTGAGACCTGCAAGAATTTATTGTCATGTGGAGTGATACAAATATTGCGAACATATAATTAAAATATACATACCTGTAGCGGAAGGTGGTGGGAGTGGCGTATGCACAACAGGTGGGAGGCCACTGAGACCTGCAAGAACTTATTTTCATAAGTAGAACAAATGTTCAAGAATTTAAATTAAAATATACATACCTGTAGCGGGAGGTGGTGGCGTATGTACAAGTGGTGGTGAGCCGACACTTGCACCTATAAATAAATTCTTTTAAGTTTGTAAATAAATAAAATATTTATATAGCTAACTTATTGATCAAATATACCTGTGTCTGAAGAAGATGGTAGCGAGGAGATAGTAGTGCCCCTCTCACTGCTAGATCTCCTCCCACCCCTACTACGACCTCCTCGCACCATTTCCTTATTAATAACAAAATAATTAATACATATTAATCCACAATTATATAAGGCTAGACAAATGTTATTTAAAATTATGCTTAAAAGTAAGAATCTTCTTACTAAATTATCAAAACATGCCTCCCTCATGTTGATATATCTAGCTCAACTTCATCATCTTCGTCATCCATAGTAGTCTCATGAGATTCAAAATCTTCATCTTCATCTGATTCTTCCTCCCCTCTAACATCAACATTTAGCTCCGTCGGATCGACTTCTTCCACGCCATCTCGCGTACGTAATGACAGTGGCTCATCAGATTCGTCCATATTAAACCTAGAGGAACCGACAACGCCAACTTCGTCTGATTGATAATATTCAGCACGAGCAACCTCTGAGACATCTCCACTCATAGTTAACTCATAAGTGGGAAAGAGTTTTGAGTTAACCCTGCAAACTGCCCACCAATCTCTATTCTTGGATGATGGATAGCTTGAATAGTACACTTGCTGGGCTTGTGCGGCTAAAATGAACGGTTCATAGGTCTTAAGTTTAAACCTATGCTTGACATTGACAATCCCATAATTTGTGTCATGTAGAACAGAATTAGGATCAAACCATTGACACTTAAATATATATACATGATTGTCTTGTCCCAAATACTGAAGTTCTAAGACTTCTTCAATAATACCATAGTAGTCCAATTCCATTTCATTGTATAAATTTCCCTTCACACATACGCCGCTGTTCATCGTAGACTTATTTCGCCCATAATCCCTTGTATGAAATTTGTATCCATTCACAATATATCCCGGATAGGCACGTGTCTGGTTCGAGGGGCCATAACTTATCTGTTGTACTCTTTGATCAGTAATGAGACATTGTTCAACCTATATTCAAATTAGAGTAGTTAAAATAATAACAATTACCTCAACATACGTAAATACAAACATATATATTCAGAGTTCACACTAACTCGGTTTCTTAGCCATTTGGAAAAAAACTTGTCGCGTTCTTTTTCAATCTCCACATCCTGGATATTTGGACATTTTTCAGCTAATTCTGAATCAAATTGTCTGCAATATAAATGTAGCACCCCGTAAAAAAAATGATTAAAAAAATTGATAAAGCCAATGTATAGACTTTGTGAAGTCAATGTTGTATAGACTTTGAGGAAGCCAATGTATAGACTTTGAGGAAGCCAATGTATAGACTTTGTGAAGTCAATGTTGTATAGACTTTGAGGATGTATAGACTTATGGAGTTGCTGGAAATGTGAATTAATATCTTACTCAACATAAGGTTCAATCTCGAGGCAATTCAAAAGAATATATATCTCAGCGGCGTGCAACTCTCTATCTTCGAGCGTGCGAGTCAAGCAACGTCCGAACGCACGTCTAGGATGTTTAAATATGGAGAGCCGATCGGACGATTCATCCACTCCCCCATCATCATTACGTGGAGGTCGAGTACGACGAGTTTGAATCTCTGGCTCAAAGTACATAGAACAGAAGTTCGAAATTTCTTCAAGAATGTATGCCTCAGCAATCGAACCCTCCACCTGTGCCTTGTTGCGAACTTTCATTTTTAATTCATGCATGCACCTACAACAACAAGTCAGATGGCAACAAAATGTAGCGGCTATGGATGACTTATAAGTTAACAAAAATTGTCACATACCTCTCAAATGGATACATCCATCGAAATTGTACTGGACCTCCGACGATAGCCTCATATGGCAAATGAACTACCAGGTGCTCCATCGAATCAAAGAATGCCGGAGGAAATATCTTCTCTAGCTTGCAAATGGTTGTGACAACATCTTGTTCGATAGTTTGTACATCCCGAAGTCTGAGTTCAGATGCACATAAAATCTTGAAAAATTGACTCATCTCAGCTAGTGCTCCCCATATCTGCTTTGGCAACAAATCACGAAATGCAATGGGCAGTAGCCTCTCCATGAACACATGACAGTCGTGACTTTTCATACCATATATTTTCCCCTCATTAACATTCACACAACGGGCTATGTTGGATGCATATCCATCTGGGAATCTCAGTTGTTTCAACCACTGGCATACTTCCTTGATCTGTGTATCATGAAGCACATAAGTTGCTTTAGGCTGCACAGTTTTGCCATTGACACTTTGTAGTTCCAATTCTGGACGTCTACAAAGCATCTTTAAATCCATACGTGCTTTGGCGTTGTCCTTTGTTTTCCCTTTAACATTCATGATCGTATTGAACACATTATCAAAAAAATTCTTCTCGGTATGCATGACATCCAGATTGTGTCGTACAAGAAGAGTTGACCAATAAGGTAATTCCCAAAAAATGCTTTTCTTGACCCAGTTGTGATCCTTTCCAAAATTAGGGAGTTGCCGTGTGCTACCAGACAATTGAACTACATCTGGTAAATTGTGCACCCGTGACGCCATATGTAGACCCGACACCCGTTGCAAGTCAGCTTCATCCATTTCAACAGTATTTTTTTTAAACGAGTCTTTTTGCCTTCGAAAAGGATGGTCACTTGGTAGCAACCGCCGATGGCAATCAAACCAGCAGCTTTTCCCCCCATGTTTCAATACAAATGATTTGGTATCTTCCATACAGTAAGGACATGCTAGCCTCCCATGTGTGCTCCAACCAGATAGCATTCCATATGCAGGGAAGTCACTTATTGTCCACATCAGTGCAGCCTTCATAATAAAATTTTTCTTCCTATATGCATCATAAGTAACAACTCCATCAGTCCATAAAACTTTGAGCTCATCAATCAACGGCCTGAGATATATGTCCAAATTTTTTCCGGGACTTTTTGGACCAGGAATTACTAGGGACAAAAACAGATTTTCTCGCTTCATGCACATGTGCGGCGGAAGGTTGTACGGTGTCATGAACACTGGCCAACAAGAATAAGCTGCCACTGAACCACCGAATGGATTAAAGCCATCTGTGCATAAACCCAATCGAACATTACGTGACTCCCTTGAAAAGGCAAGATGAGTACGACTAAAGTGAGTCCAAGCTTCACCATCGGCAGGATGACTGATTATATCATCGGCACGACGTACTCTTTCGGTGTGCCATGTCATATGTCGAGCCGTCTTTGAGGACATATACAGTCGCTGCAGCCTAGGCACAAGAGGGAAGTATCGCAACGCCTTGTAAGGTACATCTTTTGCCTTTGAATTGACCCCCCCCCCCTTAGGTTTGAATCTGTCATGGCCACAAACTGAACATGATATCTTATCTGCATCATCTTTGTAATATAACATACAATGATTCGGACATGCATCTATTTTCACATATCCAAGTCCTAAGTCATTGACCATCTTTTTTGCACGGTAAAAAGTTTCTGGCAACTTCTCGTCTCGAGGTAACATACTCTTGATCAAGAGGAGGAGACGGTCAAAACAAGTCTCACTGATGTGAAATTCAGATTTCAAGTTCAACAACTGTGACACTGCAGACAATCAAGTGTGATTTTCACAACCATCCCACAGCGGCTCATCAGCATCCCTAAGTAGTTCATAAAATCTTCCGGCTATCTTATTCGGCACTTCATCGTGAATATTAAAACTAGGACCAGCAGCATCTACAACCATATCCACGTACCCACTTGTGCCTGTAATATTGTCGGGCTCATACCTCCCGAATTGCTCACCATGACACGTCCAATTCGTATAACCATCCACGAACCCTTTCGTGTACAAATGATGTTGCACATCCCATGTTGAACACCACCTCAAGTTTCTACAACTTGAACAAGGGCAACGAATGTGACCGTCGCGATCTATTGCTGCATTTGGATTCCCCAATGCAAATTGAATGAAACTCTCAACCCCAAGCTTAAAGTCATCTGACACCACCCGGTCAACTATTCTACGATACATCCATGAACGATCTGTCGACATTTTGCCTGCACCCAATAAATGACAATACACATCCTAACTTTCAAATCATTACTCATAATATTACACCCGACCCTTTCCTCACATCGTTCATCATAGACCATTTGCAGTTGGAAGAGGAATATTGATTAGATTATCACTTTTTAACCCATCCATGAAGGTTTGATCGCACAATCACTTACTATATGTGCTGCACGATTTGCTAAAAATTTCGGCATCATCTCCCCACACTTCTCCGATATACCAAATATATTTATTGATTTTGAAATTTTCTTAAACACTTACAAGTAAGTGGTTAAGAAAACACTCAAAATCAATAATGGTATATCAGAGAAGAGTGAGGAGACGCAACCGAAATTCTCAACAAACCATACAAACATATATAGTAAATGACTGCCTAAGTGCGATCAAACATTCACAGACTGTCCAAACGGGACAATTCAAGACTTTGAGGTAGATATGTACATTCTCATAAATAAATGAGAACATACATATCAATCCCAAAGTCTTGAACGGGAAGGCACATTGACACGGTTTTAACGCGCTCTCCTGAGGTGCGTGTAATGTTAGGTCGCACCCACGCACCTCAACTCACAGGGAATACCCCATGCATTTATATAACATAAAATTAAATAACAATGCAATTATCATTATGCACATATCAAATTAAATAACACCCAAATTACAAAAATTTTCAAATGAATAACATCGAAGCAAAACAATCTACATTTTTGAGCTAAATTAACATCAAATTTCTATTAAAATCAGATTTAAAATTATATTTACATGCAATTAAAATCCACAAAGTTTTAAATCACAAAACGAATTTTTTGGGTATTTACCTATTGCTATAGAGAATTCTGATTTCTTTGCATTTATCCACATCTTTGTATATATGTACTACTTAAGATATGTGGTCATTCCATTTCTCTATATCTTCTTATCATCATAAGACAAGGTTCAAATGGGATCACTTTCAACCTCAGTGGAGCATGTACGGATGCCCCTCCCACAAAGCTCCCCCTCCTCCCACCCGCCCTCCTGCTCCCACTGAGCTCCCCCCCACTGGAACCCTCTGGGATGCCCCTCCCCCCTCCCACCGAGCGCCCCGTCCCACAGAGCTCCCCCCCCCTCCCACCCCCCTCCCACAGAGCTCCCCCCCCCACTGGAACCCTCTCGGATGCCCATCCCCCCTCCCACTGAGCTCCCCCCCACTGGAACCCTCTCGGATGCCCCTCCCCCCTCCCACGGAGCTCCCCGTCCCACCAAGCTCCACCCCCCTCCCACAGAGCTCCCCCCTCTCCTCTGTATGCTGAACAGTCGAGCAAGATCCTACTTCAACTCATCATTGCCCGAAGACCGAGTGATATCTATTGATCTACCAATCAAAAAGCTGCTATCATTAGTGGAGTCACTAGAATTAAATGCCACATCTGGAACCCCAAAAGATTGAGAAACAATTGATGTTGAGAATTCTGCTTGAGTTTCCTTGGAGCCACTGGAATTGGAAATAATGTTGTTTGAAGTGAGATCAGTCTGATAGTCTTTGCCAGAGCTTATATTTTTTGCTAGTAAAGGATCACTAGGCATTGGTATCCCAAGAGGGTTATCAATGTCAACTCCAAAAAGGACATTGTTTCTCGGATCAGAAGTTGGAACTTCACTTTCCTGCATACCATCTGAACTAAAAATTAATGATTGTTGATTGAATGAAGGTTCTTTGATGGTGTTCTTGTAAACTCTGGCTATTTATTGCGTTTAGAATGTCACATGCCCAGGAAAGGAAAAATACAGCTATCATCAAGTTCTGTCCAGGGCAAGACTAGGAACATGTGTAGCATTTCACACAAGCGATTTATTTTTTTAAAAAAAATAACCTGTGTATCGTTAAACTAAACCCATGGTTGTTCAGTCCAAATCAGTCTCCGTGGGTCCGACGAGTCTCCCCAGTCTAATTCAGTCCAAATTAATCAGGAAGAAGCTACCCAGGGAGATCCCAAGTGATGTGAAATTGTTCACAGTGGCCAATTTGGGCAGGGAGTGAGACGGTCACTTAGGCCACGGGTCCAAATTATCTATGACTCCGTTACGTGGAGTTTGGCTGGATTTGTGGGGATGAGTTTTAAAATTCTACTCATTAAAATATCTGACATCTCTATCATTTTAATCAAATGTAGTATTAAGATCTTGACTTATGCGCCCTGATAGATTTTTGGAGGAGAATAAGACATGTTCAAACTGAGTCTATTTTCGGAATTTGCGATATCTCACTCCAACGAGTTTTTAGATAGATTCTACAAATTAAAATACATCCACCTAATGTTCAAACTAGATTTTACAAGAACAGCATCATAATGAGAGGGGGAGAGGGGCCACGGACAGGGGAAGAGAGGGCAGTGGAGGGGGTGGGGGAGGGCGGCCAGAGGGAGTGAGGGAGCGCGAGAGGGGAGAGGGAGAGGGAGTGAGGGAGCCGGACAGGGGAGAGGGAGAGGGATTGAGGGAGGGGAACATGATCGGGAGAGAGAGAGGGAGAGCGAGGCCACTTACCGCGGGTTTTTTGCATGAAAATTATTGTTAGACGTGAATTTGTAAAAAAAAAATTACTCGTGAAAATACATTAATAGTTATATCACTCTGTATTAAGGGCTGTCAATGGGCCGGGCCTGGGCTGAGCTTAAGTTGACCCGGCCCGAGCCCGACTTGTTAATATTAAGCTCGAGCTCGGGCTGGGCCCGATATTATTTAAAAAATATAAAGCCCGACTAAGGCTTGGCTCGGCCCGACAACGTAAATAGAAAAATAAAAAAAATAAAAAATAATATATTTAATAATATAAAGTTTATAATCTCACTAAATTAATTAACAAATTGATATTAATTACATAATTTATGTGAAAAGAGAGTTTTAAATTTTCTAAGTAAGTAAAATAACATAATTTTAATTAAATAATTTTTAAATTTTAAAGTGGGAATAAAAAAAGAGAACGGGCCAGGCCGGCCCGCGGGTCAAACTCAAAGCTCGAGCCCGACCCGCGGGTCTAGTCGGGCCGGGCTTTTAGGTCCGACTAAAAACCCGCGGGCCGAAAAAAATCTTGTGGCCCGGCCCGAAATCAAGCCAAACCCGAGGGCCTGTCGGATCGGCCTGCCCCATTGACAGCCCTACTCTATAAACCCTAATTGTGCAAAAATGTCATTGTCGTAATTATTCGTTATTGCCCGAGAATCTAACCATGATTAATTTTAACCAGACATTGAGAAAAAATTAACATATACCTAACTAAAATAAAATAAAATAAAAATAATTTGTAACACCCTCCCCAACCTCCCACCGAAATATGCCCCCACACTCACACCCCACCGTATGCTCCCCATCCCCGTCGGAGTTAAGCCCCCTCCACCACCCCACCCTGCCACTACAACCCCCCCCCTCCCCAGTCCCCACCAAGGTAAATCCCCCTCCATCACCCCACCTTGTAGTTGCAGCCCCCCTCCCTGCATGAGTAAGCCCCCCACACACCCCACATCTATGCTGCCTCCTCCCGGTGGGAGTAAGCCCCCCACCAACCCTGTTTGACCCCCTCCCCACTGGAGTAGCCCCCACACCCTACCCCCCTCCCCGCTGAAGTTAGCCCCCCCCCACCCCCACACTGTGAGCCCCCCTCACCCACCAGAGTAACCCTGCCCCACCCTACCCCCTTCTCACCAGAGTAAGCCACCCCCACCCCCCACACTATATGAAACCCCCCTCCCCATCTGAGTATTCTCCCCAACCGACCCCCCCGTCCCCTCGCTGCCGGCCACCGCAGGAACCCCCTCCCCTTCCAAAACACCCGTCCCCTCATCGCCGGCCCCTCTCCCCTTCCCAAACCCCCATCCCCTCACCCCCGGCCGCCATGGGAACCCCCATCCCCTTCCCAACTGCCCTCCCCAACCGACCCCCCTCCCCTCGCCGCCAGCCGCCGCCACGGGAACGACGCCCCTCCTCTCCCCTTCCCCATCGACACCCCTCCCACACCCCCAGCGAGAACAAATGCAGGTTAAAAAAAAGACAGAGGGTGAGGGGGGACATACCGGCGGCGATCGTCTGAGCTTCGGCGAGGAAGGTGGGCACGGCTGCGAGCTAACACGAATGGCGGTGGGCACGATAGCAAGGACGTCGACGTTGAGGATGGCGAGGATGGCGACGGTGGCTTCTGACGACTTTGCGGCTCCGGCGGCTCCGGCGGCGACGACCGGAAGCAGAGGGCAGAGGAGAAGGAGAGAGTGAGAGGGAGAGTGGGGGGGTGGAAATGGGGTCGGGTGGAAGGGGTGGGAGGGAGGGGCCGACGGTGGCGGGAAAGGGGGAATTTTGAGACGGAAATTTGGACGGAACTTATTTCCGTCTGAAATTTCAGACGGATTACTTCCGTCTGAATATCCGTCCTAAATTTATGACGGATATAAAGACGGAATATATTCCGTCTATAATTATAGACGGATCTTCAGAGCGAATGTAGTCTGTCGTTAATAGAGATGGAATTTGTGACAGAAACTAATCCGTCACAAATACAGACGGATATTAAGACGGAAAATATCAGTCTGAAATATCCGTCTGAAATCTCGCTTTTTTTGGTAGTGTGAGTTGAATTTAATTCTAGGCATGCCTCTAACTAAATCATGCTTGACCAATTTATTTAAGTTGAAAAGCTAGCATGACCTAGACGTCTATGCCATTCAAAGGCGTCATTTTCAGAATTAGCAGATAAGCAAATAGTAGATTCAGATTTCTCATCTAAGTCTACAATGTAGACATTATTAATCCTGTTGGCTACAAATTTAACCATGTCAGAATTTGTTTCAAGGATTTTGCATGAACAATCATCAAATACAACCTTGTGACCCCTGTCACATAACTGACTAATGCTAATCAGGTTGTGTTGAAGCCCTTCCACAAGTAAGACTTTTTCAATGGAGTTTGTGGAAGACTTACCTACTGTGCCAACTCCAACTATTTTACCTTTGTTCTTTCCTCCAAACTTGACCAGACCCCCTGGCTTCATCTCTATCTTGCTGAACATGGATCGGTCTCCTGTCATATACCTGGAGCAGCCACTGTCGAGGTACCACTTGTTGTCTTCAGCTGCCAGGCCGACCTACACAGATACATCAAGCAGAGTGATTTGGAACCCAAGATGAGTTGGGTCCAATGACATTGTTCAAATCTCTGATCAAGTGTTTAGGTATCCAGATTTGTTTCAGCATGGTTTTCTCTGGCACCTTCCTTTCTGGTTTATTAAAGTTGAATCCAGCTGAACTGGAGAAGTGAGTTCTATTCCATTCATTAGTCTTCCTATTCCTAGGAAATTTCCTGTAGGCTTGTTGATTAGCATATCTTTGACCATGAAAGTTATTTCTCCAGTAGGTCCTGTTTGGACCCATCTGATTGTTGTAATTCCAGCTCTTATTCTGATTTACTTTCTTGGTCCATCTACCATTTGTGTTCTGGTGAGTGGGCTTAGTGTTATTCTTCATAAAATTCATTCCCATCTTAAATGGTTGTCCAGTACTGGTTTTTGTATTTTCTTTAGGACTTTGAATTTCCTTAGAGCTGTTTGAGCTGGATGGTGTGTCCAGCTTTTCTTTTCCCTTCTCTGGGCAGAAGGTGATGGTCTTGAATTGCAAGGGTCTCTTGTTGGTTGGGTCATAGCCTAGACCTTCCTTATTGAAATTGACCCTAGTCCCTAGTATAGCATCTAAGCTAGTCTTTCCTTGGACAAACTTTTCTAAGACTTTCTGTTTGTCTTCCAGCTCCTTTTGAAGGACTCAGAATTTTTAGGAGTTCAGCATTTACTTTCTTCACAGCTTCATATTTCTCTGAATTCACTCTAATTTCATTCATGCTTTCTTCAATTTTAGTTTTGAATTCATTGAGCTGTTTTTGACTTTCTTGAGTTTCTCCTTGAGCTTATCATTTTCTTTCCTTAGTGAGGTCATTTCTTCTAGTTGTTCTTTTAGCTTCTCATTTTCCTCACAGACCAGAGTTTGTTCTTCAACATTTGTGTTAAATTTCTTTTCAGAACTCTGTGCTCTTTGCTAAGGGAATTAAATTTATCTAGCAAGTCACCATAAGCATCCTCCCAGTCATCAATTGAGAAATTTTCAAAAACATTTATTACCTCATCTTCACTGTTTGCCATGAGGCAAATTCCATCTTCATATTCTTCTGAGGAAGCGTCTTCGGGTCTTCTTCTTCCTCGCTCCATGTGCAGACCATCGCCTGTGGCTTCTTCTTCTTCTGCACCTTTATGTTTTTCTTCTGAAGATAGGGACCCTTCTTCTGGAGGTCTGGGCATTCGCCTTTCATATGTCCCTGTTTGTTACAATTAAAACAAGTTAGTCTCTTAGGATTTTTATCCCTGTAACTAGTAAATTCAGCACTCTTGTTGAAAGAGTGTGGCTTCTTCTTCCTAAAGGTCTTTCCCTTTTTCTTCAGAAATTTTCTGAACTGTCTAGTGAGCATTGCCTGCTCCTCCTGGTCGAGATTTGACAAACCTTCAAGCTCGGACTCAGACTCGGGGCTACTGCTGCTGCTCCCACTGTTGCTACCCTTGTTGCGGGATGCCCTTAGAGCCACATTCTTACCCTTCCTCTCACTTCCTTCTCCACCTCCTTTGAAATTCATCTCATAGGTCATAAGAGATCCTATGAGTTCATTCACAGTCAAGATAGTCAGATCTTTTGACTCCTCAATCACAATGGCCTTAGTGTGCCATGCCGGGGATAAAGATCTAAGGATTTTCCTGACTATGTCTGCCTCAGCAAGATCCTTCCCTAGCCCTTTAAGTGTGTTAGTGATCAAGGACAACCTGGCATACATTTCGTTATATTCTCATCTGCATTCATCTTAAACATTTCATACTTAGAAGTGTAGAGGTTTACCTTCGAGGCTTTCACTTGAGCTGTACCTTCATAGATCTGTTGCAGCTCATCCCACATTCGCTTGGCAGTTCTGTATGCAGATATACAGGCATATTCCTCTGGATGAACAGCACACTGGATGATGTTCAGCGCCGTCCAGTTGAGTGAGGAGAGCTTGACATGGTCATCTGTCCAAGCGTCCTCGTTTGGTGGCAGATCATATGGCCCCACCGTGATTACTCTCCACAGTTTATGACTCTGAGCCCTGATGAACACTTCCATCCTGTTCTTCCAAAACAGATAGTTACTACCATCGAAATAAGGAGGGCGACTAATGGATTGACCTTCGGCCATGAAGGTTCTAGGACCACTAGCATTTCCTTGACCGTTCGTCCACATGGCGTAAACCTGCTCTGATACCAATTGTTAGCGCAGCAAGAGTGATATAGAAGGGGGGGATGAATAGATCACTCCCAATTTGTAGAAACTTAGGCGGAAAATAAATTCTACTGCTAACGCACCTCCTTAACCCGTACACAGAGAAATGTAAATGAGAATGAAGAACTGATCACATGGAAGCAAAGAGACAAGCAGATGAAGAGCGCAGATAACAATAGCAAACCACAGAGGAGGCACTCGGTTTTTTAGGTGGTTCGATTGCAGTCCGCAATCTACATCCACCCCTCACTCCAACTAGAGTGAGGATTCCACTAGACAATGCTAGATCAATGCAGACTCAGTCTGCGAACAACATGCTGCCACACAGCTTGAACACCAAGGGAAACAAATCCCTCAACCAAGTTCTGCTACCCACAGAACTTGAAACCTGTTCTAGCTCCCAGCTAGAACACAACCGGAGAATCCTCTCCCTTCCTCCACACACCGGAGGGAAACTGTTAATGACAACCAGTCACTAACACCACCAGAGATCACCGATCTCTCTTCCTCTGCAACTCAGAGGGAAACTGGAGTAATACTCCCTTCCTCCATACACCGGAGGGAAACCAATTCAAGTCAGAAGGATGAATAAAATGAAACGAAAATAAAGTAGAAACAAACACCAATGAAGAAGAAATCGGTTCTGAAACCCAATACAAATGTAGCTTCAAATGAAGCAATTCATCAATCCACACACACTGCTCTCTCTCTCGAACAAACTCCTCTCAGATCTGGAACTCTCTGCTCTTTTTCTTTTCTGGATCGTGCAAACTCTCACCAATGGCTTCTGCCTTTTCTTTTCATGATCAAGCTTCTACTGAAGGATGAAGCTCTATATTTATAGCAGATATTGGCGTGTGGCTGCCAGGTTCCCGCCCATGCACTTTTTGCCAGATCATTTGAATTTCGACCACATGGCAGCATCCTGACTAGGTTGCCATCCACGTGTCATGCGCCTATTATCTTGGATCACGTGCCAGGTGCCAATCTCGGTTCACGTGCCCAATCATCAGCCTGAATCGCCTGCAGACAGACAGATGGAATGTATAGACTTAGTTAGTTCAGGCTATTAACATGAATGTATATACTTCAGAACCTTCAACTGATTAAGTGTGTACAACGTGAGAGAGTGTACAGACTTAATGAAAGAAGCGCATGTGTGAAGGTAGTGTATAGACATATGAGCAATGCGCATGAATGGAAGTGTATAGACTTATGAACAATGCAGACGAATGTCAGTGTATAGACTATGAACAATGCAAATGAATGGCAGTGTATAGACTATGAACAATGCAGACGAATGGCAATGTATAGACTATGAACAATGCAAACGATCCTTACTAGTGTGTAAACATTACAAAGCTTCTGCCACTGTATAGACTTCACGAAGCCTAACCAATGTACAGACTTGGAACCTGTGTGAGACTCTTAATAAGACTGTGAGCAGTGTGTAGACTTGATGCTCAACGGAAATGTATAGACTTCGACAAACTTGAGCCAATGTATAGACTATGCCAGGGTGAGACGATGCAATAGACACTCGGCTGTACAGACTTGGAAAGTTCTGTATGAGACGATCGGCTGTTGAACCGATGTACAGACTCTGGATGTGAAGGCAGTCTGTATAGACTTGAATCGCTTGAAGCGATGTACAGACTAGATGAAACTCAAGCACTGTACAGACTTGTGTAGACTTCAGCGTTGTACATACTTGGTGAAGCTCAAGCAGTGTATGGACTTGTGAAGGCTTCAACGTTGTACAGACTTGGTGAAGCTCAAGTGAATGTATAGACTTGATGAACCACTGTGGATGTGTGGACTTGAGCGAATGAAGCCGATGTACAGACTTGCCTAAGACGCAGCATGAGACGCTGGCTGAGACGGACGCTGTACAGACTTTGAAAAGCAGTTCAATGTATAGACTTGAACGAATGAGGCCGATGTACAGACTTGCCTAAGACGCAGCATGAGACGCTGGCTGAGACGGACGCTGTACAGACTTTGAAGACTTTGAACGTTTGAGCAGCATGCAATGTACACACTTAGTGATGTACAGACTTGGCCAGGAAAGCGTAGGGAAATGTTGAGTGTATGGACTTGGCCAAGCGTAGGAACAGATGAGGAGTGTACAGACTTGGCGTTGTATAGACTTGGCTTTGAACGCTTGGGCTGAAGGCAATGTGCAGACTAAGCGATGTATAGACTTTGCCCAAGGAACCGAATGTATAGACTTTGCCACAGTCTAATGTACAGACTTTGCAAAAAGTGAACGAGCCAATGTATGGACTTCAAAAGAAGCAGTCCGATGTACAGACTTCAAGAATTCTAGACATTTGACGCTGTACAGACTTGGATTCAAGGAGTGTATATACTTAGCATGAAGACTGCCAGTCTATGTATAGACTTTGCTGAAGCTATCTCTGAAGCAATGTTCAGACTTTGTGCAATGTATGTACTTTAGTGTGTGCGAGCCTGTTGACAAGCAATGTGTAGACTTTGATTGTGTAAAGCAGGCGATGTACAGACTATGCAACCATGACACTGGGCGATGTATAGACTTACACTATCGGGTGTTTAGACATCAAGAGAATGCAGCAGCCAGTGTATAGACGTGAAGCTTGGAATTCCAATGTATAGAGTTGAAGCTTGGAAGGATGTATAGGGTTGAGCTGAACTAACTTTGAGTATTGAGACCAGTGTATGGACTTCAGTTAGAAAGTGCCCGATGTACAGACTAGAAAAGGATATGCCAATGTACAGACTAAATGGATCAAGCTGGTGTATAGACTTTGTGCCCAAACTATCAATGCTCTGATGCGTCGACCCACCCTTGCTGATGAGTCTACCCACTACTGTTCATATTAACCAAACAGTGTAGATAGATGAAATAATGGAACAGCATATGAAATGAACTCACTTAGGTGATGAACCAACATGAATCTAGAGATAGAAGGTTGATTTATAGTGTGAGACATCATCAAAACCATAGGGATGCAACACTTCATGCCCAACTGCCGAGTGAAGATGCCAAAGCTCCATGTTCTAGTGCCGAATGATAAAACTCCACTACTTCCTGATGTTCATTCCAAGGAGTTGACTGTTCTGGAATGCCTTTCTATGGTTGGCACCGCACAGCTAGGGGCAACTGTCTCGATGAAGCTGCATATTCATGATCGGGCCAGGCCGTCTGCCAGGTGGGCCCGTTATTTGAGAAAACATTGCAAGACAAGAAGCCCGAAGGCTCGAGTCCGCGCCAGGCGGAGTTGTTTCAAGAAGATTTCTGCCAAGAAGAGGCGGCGACATAAGTTCAAGGGCCGATAGTTCTGCACTCGGTGGTCCGCTTCCTCCTCTCCTTCTTCCGTCCATTCATCTTTTCTTCTGCTCAGTTCTTATCCGTGGGTGGTGTACCTTCCACCACATGACTATATTTCCACCATCTTCTCCTATCCTCATCATTCTAGGCCTCTGCCTATGTCCTCCTCTTCCCCTGGTCCAGGGGCATCTTCTAGTTTTTCCTCGGGTATGTCTGAATTCCGCTTCTCATCTTTTTCCCTCGACCTTGTTGGGGATTCCTTGTGCTCGTTTCCCAACCTTGTCGGGTGGTTTTTCTGATCCTTCCCCAACTTTGTCCGGTGGTTTCCATTTCTTTTCCCCGACCTTGTCGGGTGTTCATGCATTTTCTTCCCCGCCTCTGGTGGGTGATCGCTATTCTTTTTCTCCGACCACATCGGATGATCGTTCTCCTTCTTCCTCATCTTCGCAGTTATCCTTTCGTCATCTTTTTGTTCTTTCCTCCTCACCCTTTCAGGGTTCTCACCCTTTTTCTTGCTATTTTCGAGGCTTTAGTCCGCCTTGATCTCAGTTAATCTCTATTTATTCTGTATCTGGTTCCTTGTTATCAGGCCCTCTGTGCCTTAACGAGGGAGTTCTAGCCCTCGTCTCTCTTCCTTTTTATCCTTTTTCGTCCAGTTTGATGTCTGCCGCTCCTCCATATCAAGGAATCTCTACACTTTGCTATCCTCTCCATTTTGTCCTGGCAAGCAAGGAAAACAAAGCTACTCGCGCTACTCAAAGCTCGATGATCGAGATCGCTTCAGGATGCCACTTTTTCCACGCCATAGATTTGCAAAGGTATCGTCATTTTGTGCAAGAAATATGCTGTCATTTCTAATATTTCTATTTATTCCTGCACGTGCTTATAATGCTATTCCTCAACATGGTTAAGTGGCTTTTAGAAATTTGCTTAGTTAGCTTAGTCCAAAAAAAAATAACAAAAAAATGAGTTCACTTCTGCAGCATCGTAGGCTGGTGATAACTCCGCGCTGGGAGTCTAGTTTCGTTCCTCGATTGTTAAGGGTTACCTTTTTGAGTATGGGTTTTTCACACACTACACGGCAAGTCATAGCCAATCTCTCTAGTGAAACATCGTTGCTGCTTTGGCCATACTATGGGTATGCACGAAGGCCTTTGTTTTCCTTTCTCTGCTCGGCCAAGTGCAGGGGCAAGAGATGGATGGATGAGATGACCAACCTAGGCGCTCCCTAATACGAGAGAGGTCTCAAATAGGGGCAGTCTTGACCCTAAAAAAATGAGCTTTCATGCTTTATCTGGCCAATAAGGGCTATCAAAATGAATGAATCGAAAGAAAATTATGAATCAAAGGCATGGCAAGAGTGGCAGTATAGTTCCCCGCGGGACGCCATGAGCCCGGTCGCATGCATGTCTGATAAATATGGGTCTCAAAATCAAAGACACAAAGCCCCGGTGCAACATACCTATCTCTTTGAGGGGTGGTGTCTTGGAAGGAAGTCGAATTTTGATATCTCCCATCCTGCACGAAGCTTGTCTCTAATTTTTCTTTTGCTTCTCCCTCTTAGGCTGGGTTGTATCCCGAGTATGGCCTTAGTAGGGGCACCATTCTTTAAAAGTGGTTGGTTGTGGTAAGTCACCCTCACATGCACGCCCTGCTCAAGGGAAGCTTTTAATGAAAGGGGTAGGAACGACGATGCCTGGCCAGTAGTTTGAGCCCGTCTTTGGGTGCTGCGGATTGCTATTGTCAAAAAAAAAATTCGATATTGTCAAAATTCTAAAAATCAAATATTTTTAAAGTCCCAAAAAATAAAAAAAAATCATCAAATATTTTCAAAAAAAACCAAAAAAAATCAAGAAAATTTAAAAATATTTGTCTTTTTTATTTATTTTGAGAACAGACACGTAATCTGTTTACTAAGTGTGCAGGTTACAGGTGTTCAGGCATTCCTTGCTCTATATTTTTTTTGTGCTCTGCCTCCTGTCCACATCCTTGATCTACTCTCTTCTTCAATCTTATCTCTCGATCTGTTCTAAAGTTCATATCCTTCTCAGTTTGCATGATCATATCTACATGAGAGGGCTTCTACTCACGATTATGAACCTGGCGGTTCTGCTTCATTCTGATCTTTGGTTTTGATTAAAGTGCGTATTTTGTCTTATCTTTTGTCCCGCCGTGTCCTTGTCATGTGTCTATGTCCCACCATGATTGTGCTACACATGTTGTTTTGTCCCTCACTACATGTTGTTAGTTGTCTTGCACATGTTGATATTCGTCCCTCTTTGTTCTATGTATTGTCCCAACCATGTGATCATCCGTCATGTTCTTGTCCCAACCGTGTTGTCCCGCCACATTGTTGTCTTGTCCCACCGTGTTCATGCATGCGTATTGTCTGTTTATGCCTTGCATATGTGATCATTTGCCTTTGATATGTTGTGTTGCATTGTCTCCCATTTTATCTGATCGTCATGTTATGTCATGTTGTTTGTCGTTCTGTTAATCATTGTGTTGTCTCTGCTATGTTTTTACTTATTTGTCTTATTCACGAAAATCCATAAAAATCTGAAAATGAAAATCTAAAAAATACGCCGCTTCACTTGCACAGGTAAGTCAGGTATGGATTTTTGTCCCTACATCCCTTATTGCATTACTATATGGTACTATGCTATATTATCTCGAGAACTAGTTGGTTATCTATGTGTTCCAGGATCTGATGTTCCCCTTTAACAAAAACGGTGATGATCCAGGTTCACGTGTTTAATCTCCGGACAGGCCGTTGGGTTGGGAAAATCTGGGGAGGATGGTTCTATCCTGCACGTCGCGGTTGCGGATAGTGTCTTGACTCTGATTCTCCCAGCTTAACAATATTATTCTCGAGTATTTTATATTTTATCCTTTCTTTGCATTTGTTTTAATGATTTCTTATATTTTAACCCAGCATGCATCATACGCATCTTTTGAGCATTCATGACCCATGGTTTGCCTGCAAAATGTCCCACCAGTGATGGTTGGCTGCGTTCAGTGTTTGAGTAAGAGGAATAATTTCACTCTGAGTTGGAAGGTTCGCTCTGGTCGATTCACTTGGTTTGGTTGATTAAGAGGTCCCCGTCTAGAGTTTTAATCTGCTTCTTCATTTTTCTGTTACGGCTTATTCCGATCTCCTCATTGGTCTGCGGGATTGTGTCCCCCATGAGGTTGATAGTGTGTTTCTTTTTATTTAGTTTAGTTTCTCCAGATTGGTGTCACTTTTAGTCTGATCATTCCTCGTGTTTTGGTTCAGAGTTTTCCGAAAAATTCTTATCGCTTGTTGGTTAAAACGGGTGTCATTTTACCTTAGCGCCCGCTTTTCAGTCGGCTCCGCTTCATTTCCGCTTCATCTCCATGTTCCATTTCGATTTCGCTTCACCTCCGCTCGCTCCCCTACAAAGAGGGCGTTAAGGAGGGGCATCTGTTGACACCCATTTTTTACTGATAAGTTGGGTCATTTCTCTTACTCCCATTTATTGATGCCTCGAGTTGTCCATCACTTGTTGGGCTATTTTCTGGCACATTCTGGGCTTATTTTATGGGTAGCCTCCCTCCCTGGCTAGGTCCGATTTGATTCAGGACTTAATGGGCCTTGGTTTTGGTTGATTGAGCTTTTCTATGAATTTCAAATGCCCATGTACATGTGCGGTCAACCTCCAGCCGTTCAACCATATGTGCGGTTGATACTGGGCCGTTCATATATTTATTGGATATTAAGCTGATTTCCTGAATTTCCACCGACAAGCATATATACGGCCTAGACATAGCCGCATAAGACCATTGTGCGGTACATACTAAGCCGTCTATCTCTCAAGAGTCCTAACGCCATTGGTTTTCAGATAATTATCTAATTATCTAATCTATTTTGATTTATCACCAACAAGGCATGGATGATTGCCTCTTGGCCGCTCTTGTGGATGAAAGGTCTGTGATTAGCCGTTCATTTATGAGAGTCCAACGGCGAGGATTTCAGTCAGTTCGATGGATAGTTGGATAATATTTATGATTTATTTGAATTTCCACCGACAAGGTTGGACGGCCTAGGATGTGGCCGCTCATCTCGTTGGGTGGTCTATCGTGAGACCGCTCATCCTCTCGATTCCTGAAAGACTATCAATTTCTCTCTCTCTATCCGTGGTTTTATCCCTAACTTCTCCCATCATTTTCTTCGCGGATATTGAGTCATTTCGAGTGCCGTTTCTTCTGGGTGAGAGATAATTCGATTATCTACGACTTTCCTTTGATTATCTTGACTTGAAAATACCTAAAAACCCTAACTTCGGGGCTGGCTTCCTAGGCTCTATAAATAGACCCTAAAGGCTACCTTTGAAAGGGGGGGGGGGGGGGAGATTTGAAGGTCACGGCGAAGCCCTGCCGGATCCTAGAGTGACCTATGACCAGGGAGGGAGGCCTTCTACGTCCATACAGGCCTCTGGTTCAGGGAGTATCTCATTAGTGGTGTCTTTAGTTCATTAGTCTGTCATTCTCTCTTGTTTGCATGCGTCATTTTCTCCACGTTTCTTCCATAATTTTCATTATTCTCATGCATTATTCACACATCCTCCCACGTTTTTGGTGCCCCTAGGGGTTTAAAACCCCCCAGGTATCCCCCATTCTGTTTAGTTATGTTTATTTCTTTCCGTTTGAGCATTTGCTACATTCTATAGTTCTGATATTGGGTTTTTCTTTGTGTTCTACACTCTGTTTTGCAGGTCAGCAACACACTAACACGAGGCCCATCCTTTCTGGCCGGCCGGAAAGGGTGGAGGTTGTACTCTTACAACTTCTGGCGTGGTGGTCTTGCGCGGTTCTCCTATGTCCGTTCAAGAGGAGGTGCGGTGGATCTTCGACCGTTCTTCTTCCTACTGTGGTTGTCTTGGAGCCGTTCATCTTCCAGTAGCTCTACGTCCCGCGTCCTCTACAGCGCTATTAGATGGCCTATCGTGCGGCCGCTCGTCATAGCAGGCGGTTCTTCACAGGCCGCGCATCCCTGCAGTGCTGCTCATAAGGCGAGTGTCTCCCTCTCTTTCCAAGGTACGGTGTGTCAATCACATTAGGCACGTTGGTGGCGATCACCCTTGTTTACTTGCTTCTGTCTCCTTCTACTGTCCATATTTATTTCTCATATTGATTTAGTAGGAGGGATAGGAAGATATCTTTTAAGCCGGTAAATGAAGAGTAAGTAAAAACATATCAACAATGACCATTTCAACAGTTTTCTTATGGGTTTCAGCGTGAATTTGCCATAGCCTCTTCATAATCATCCTGGCTCTTTCACACACATTTATGATAGAATTCATGAAGCTTTTCAACCTTTCATCTGACTTATGTTTGTCATTCACAAATTTTTCCCATCTGCTGGTTTGGACTTGCTCATAGTGAAGTTGTCTGGCTTCCATTCTGTCCACTTGCAGACTGAGTTGTCGAAAAGAGGAGTTCATGCTCCAAAACTGTGCGGTGAGGAATTGGATAAGAGTAGGGTGGATGTCCATGAGACCACCAGTTGCACCAAAAGCAGTGCCTCTGGAGGTGGAGGCCTCTGTATGAAATCCAAGAGGTGCATCCAGTGTACTAAACACTCGAGGCTCATTGTCTGGAGACAGTGGTGGTTGGATCCCAAATGCTGTCATCATCCCAGGCTGTTCTATGGGGTCCGCAGACTGCTACTGTTGGTCCTGCCCATAGTGAGCGTCTATATGGAACTGTTCTTCATGCTGGTCTAACTGCTCATCTAAAGCTGGCTGGTCAGGCTGATCTTGTGCGGGTTGTTCCTGTTGAACTGGCATTCAGAGAGTTGTCTATTGCATGCGCTTCCATTACTGGTGGGTCAGGTAAATGGCATGGCAGATTTCTAATAATTCTGTCACCTTCTTTCTTGAAGTGCATGTAATTCTCAAGTAACCGCATGCAATAGACATTGCTCCTGGGGATTTATGTTGACTTTTCATTTTCTAGAGGAATTCCAACCCTCTGAAATATTGCAGTAAGCTGTGCTGCATAGGGTAGACTTCTCCTGTTCCGTGTACAATTGTCCATAATCTGGAGAATAATCTCTGGAAGGCAAATCTGATGATTGTTGAACAAGCAGTAAAAGATGAATCTTTGGGTTTCAGTGAGTCTACTTCTGCCACCCCCTTGTGGGGTAATCATGGTGGTGCACATGTGGTGCAGTAGATGTTGTAAGGGGGGAAATCTATTGGTGTCAAAGGATTTGACAAAAATTTGGGTTTCATCCTGAGGGTTCTGAGGCTTTCCTGTCTGGATAGTGTAAGCTTCAGACAGATCAATCTCAACCTCAGATTCTATTAGCCCATCCCGGGGTATATGTAAAGCTCTTTGAAGAAGCTTTGTTGAAAGTTTGATTGAGACCCCCTTTACCTCAGTCCGAAGGGCTTTCTTATTCTCGTCATAAACTAAGTTCTTATAGAACTGCTGTACCAAAAATGGGTAGTACACCCTATAGTCGGACATAAATCGTCGCCATCCTTGGAATTCAAATAGCGGCAGTAGTTTAGGAAAATTATCAAGCATCTTGCGGTCACTGAAATCCACATACCTATGGAAGAGGATCTTGGTGGGGTCACTCTCTTCATCCCTGACTGAGGGAGCAGCACTAGGCTGCGGAGGTGCTGATTGCGCCTTGGCCTTCCCTTTTTCCGTTGCATACAACCGTTTCCGCTTGGCCGGAGGTTGTTGCAGCGTGCCCTTGTCACTGTTCGAACCTTGGGCTTCTGCGGCTCTCCTTTTGGCTGGTTCAGCAGCTGGTCTGTCCTCAATGCTCTTGGAGAGCCCTTCTTTATGAGCTTTCTTTGCTGCAGGGGCGTAAGTAGTAGCCTTTTTGGATGTGGCCGCGTCCTTCCTCTTGCCACAGGTGATCGGAAGAGCCATGGAGAGGGTAGAAAGAAGGAAGGGAGGTTGACGGAGGGTTGCTGGAGCTAGCTGAGGAGATGGTGGCACAAGCGAAGGGAGATGGAGAGGGGTGTCGACCTCTGCGGGGAGGGCGTGCAGACGCGCCGGGGAGAGGGTTTTCGAGAGAGAAGGGTTTTGAAAGGGAAAGTGAAAACGTGATTTTCACCGAGGAGTTTAAAAAGGCAGAGTTGAGATTTTTCCTTTTAGAAATAACAACCCTTAGATAAGAAATGGCTGAAATACCCATGTTTTTATTTCAGAATGGTTTAAGGCTTATAAGCTTATTTTTGAGTAATAAAGGTTTGAGAGAAACCATTTTTGCAACAAATAATAAGACTAAAATATTTGAGAATGTCAAAATATTTAACCAAGCCTATTTGTCTTACTCATCAAGTGCATTAGGCATGATTGAAATGGAGAATAAGTAAGTATTGAAAATAAACAAAAACCCTTTTGTTGTGAAGTAAGGTATAGAGTCAGCCCCAAAACATTTTTTTTATTAATTAAACAGTCCGATATAGCATTAACTTTTTGACTCAAGGAAACACGTTGTTCAGACGCCAGAGTCCCTAGTTACTCAGTATAGCTTATCTTTCTGTTTTCTTTTGAACAGAGTTGGCAGTCTTCATCATGACTAGATTAACCTTCATTTCCTTGATGTAGGATCTAATTTCTCTGAAGATGAGGCCATTGCTCTGAAATTATTGCAGTATGGTTTTAGGATGCGTATTCTCTAATTGGCTTCAAATTAGGTAACTTATTTAAGGATAATACATGCCAATCATTTCTTAAACCAAGAAGCCTTTTTGCAGTAAACGTTCAGACGCTTAGGCTATGGTCTTTTTCAAAGACTTGAGGAATGTTTTAACCCTATTATGAGTGCAAGTATGGTAGAGCTCAACACACTTATCAATGAAAATGAGGATTATAAACATGAAACCACTTCCTTAGCAGGAGTAGAACAGAATAACTTACCCAGGGTGTATGAACGAATAAAAACATTCTCAACTCCCTCAATTAATGCTCGGTGATAAGTGAAGGTTCAGAGGCAAAAGACTTGAAGTGGAAATGAAGGAGGTAGTGATAAGAAAAGGTCAGAACAACTCTCCATTGGATCTCATACCCATGAGTGACTGAGTGACAGTGTCGACACGTTCTGTGAGGGTGTCGACCTGCCTAGAGGAGGCGCAGACTTTGCACAGACTTTGTAGCATGAACACCAAATATGCACAGACTCATGTATAGTAGAAATTGAAATAAGCACTAACCTTGTTGGTCTGAAACCACCCATGCACCGACCTTGACTGATGTGCACCGACTTTGTTGGTCTTGAAACCCATCGTGCACAGACCTTGTTATGGAACATGCACCGACCTTACTCAAGGTATGCACCGACCTTCATTAAGCATTCATCCTGCATGTGTCGACACATGACTGGAAGGTGTCGACCTGGTCACAAGTCTGTTGTCAGCCAGATTCTGTGATTCGTATCTATCTTTATTTCTGAAATACACCTGTCAGCTTCAACTGCCAGTGCCTCTGACTTTCTTATTTCAGTTAATCATTCAAGAATGGTTTTACCTCTTTGCTACCACTGAGAAGTGCTTTATTGGATGCTAAAGCTTTAAACATGCATGTGCACTAGAAATTAATTATACAGATGTCAATATGCATTTTCGACTCATGGTACTTGGTGGAGGCCAGTCCTGATGCATGGGGAGAGTTTCCTGACAGGCGTGACCTATCTTTCCACTTCTCGACATTTGATATACCAATTAGTCAAAAGATGATTTTCAACTTAAAACAACCAGATGTGCACACAAGCTCTCCTTGAATGTGACCATCATTCATGAAACAATTTATACAACCAATAGACCAGTTCTAGACAAGAACAAACATGCTTGTACCGATCATAGCAAAGACAAATAACTTGTGTACCGAAAAGGAATAGATAGCTCAAACCTGAGTGGATTGAGGTCTGCATAGACCTAGCTCTCTCCTTAATGTTGAAAACCTGTCATTGCTTAGAAGTTTTGTTAAAATGTCTGCAATCTGATTTTTTGAGTCAACAAAATGGAGCTCAAAGTGATTTTTGAGGACTTCATCCCTTATGAAATGATGCCTAATTTCTATATGCTTAGTCTTAGAGTGCATGACTGGATTTTTTGTAAGATTTATAGCACTTGTGTTATCACACAGAATGAGAACAAAGCCAAGATCTATTAGATAGTCTTGGAGTTGGTGTTTGATCCATAGCACTTGGGTGCCACAACTCCCTACAGTAACATATTCTGCCTCTGCAGTTGAGAGGGCAACCGAGTGCTGTTTCTTGGAGGCCCAAGAAACCAAACACCCCCTAAGAAATTGGCAATAGCCACTAGTGCTCTTGCGGTCCAGTTTGCATCCTTCATAGTCTACATCTGAATATAAATAAGTGAAAGTTCACAGGATGTAGGATACCATAATCCTAATTCTTGAGTGCCAGCGAGGTATCTAAAGATACGCTTGACAGCAGTCAAGGGGGACTCTCTAGGACTAGACTGAAATCTAGCACATAAGTAAACACTAAACTGAATGTCTGGTCTAGATGCAGTTAGATAGAGTAATGACCCGATCATACCTCTGTACCTCTTTGCATCCACAAGTGTACCTTGTTCATCTGCATCCAGTGAAGTGGCAGTCCCCATTGAAGTTCCTAATGGTTTGCAGTTTGTCAGATCAAACCTTTTCAGCAACTGCTTCACATATTTGGCTTGATTGATAAAACAACCTTCATTGCTTTGATTAATCTACAAGCCAAGAAAGAATTAAAGCTCACCCATTAGACTCATTTCAAATTCATTTGTCATGAGTTTCGCAAACTCCTCACACATTCGAGGTTTAGTGGACCCAAACAGTATGTCATCCACATAAATCTGAACTAGCAAGATATCCTTACCTTGTCTCTTGGTGAATAGTATCTAGTCTACATTACCTCTTAAATACCCTTGTTCGGTGAGGTAAGAGCTTAGTCTGTCATACCAAGCTCTAGGTGCCTGCTTCAAACCATATAAAGCCCTGTCCAACTTATAAACATGATCTTTGAAATATGTGCATTCAAAACCGGGGGGTTGCTCTACATAAACTTCTTCTTTGATAAGACCATTCAGAAAAGTACTTTTAACATCCATTTGCTGCAGTTTAATTTTATGAGAACATGCAAATGCAAGCAAAATTCTAATGGCCTCTAATCTGACTACATGGGCAAAAGACTCTTCAAAATCAATGCCAAACTCTTGATTAGACCCCTGAGCCACCAATCTGGATTTGTGTCTTATTATCTTTCCATCTTCACTCAGTTTATTCCTAAAGACCCATTTAGTTCCTATGACAGATTTCTCTTGAGGCCTGGGAACTAGATGCCAGACTTTATTTCTTTCAAACTGCTTTAATTCATCATGCGTGGAGTTTATCCAATTTTCATCTTTTAAGGCCTCTACAATATTTTTGGGTTCAATTTGAGACACAAGAGCAAGTTGTTCAATTTTGTCCATAATTCTAAAATGAGACCTAGTTTTGGTTCGGTCATGCAGATTGCCTAAGATGTTTTCTAAAGGATGATCTTTTAACACTCTTAGATCAGGTTGAGTGTTACCTTCATCTGCTTTAGTGACCGGAGTGTTGCTTGGCCTTCCTTGGTCTTCATTTGCTTATGTCTCCTCGTGTGGAAGTTCTTCCTTTCCGTTTATGTTCAGGAATTCCCCGTCATCATCTTCCCTGCATATGTTGTCATGTTCAATCTCATCAAAGGTGATGTGAGGGGACTCTTCCACACAAAGGGTCTTAAGATTATAGACTCTATAAGCTCTAGACTTATCTGAATACCCAAGGAATATCCCTTCTTCACTCTTATGCTCAAACTTGTCCAGAACTCTTTTATTATTATTATGAATAAAGCACTTTGACCCAAAAACTTTCATGTGAAAGAGAGATGGCTTTTTACCTTTTAGCAACACATAAGGAGTCATTTTGGTGAGTGGCCTTACCATTGAACGGTTGACGATATAACATGCAGTGTTTACCGCTTCTGCCCAAAATCTCCTTGGTAGTTACTTTTCAGCAAGCATTGTGTGTGCCATCTCTATGAGAGTTATGTTCTTCCTCTCAACTATCCCATTTTGTTCAGGAGTCCTTGGTGATGAAAGCCTGGGAATTATTCCTTCAGTCCTACACAGATTGTCAAAGGCAGCATTGTCGAATTCACCACCATGATATGAAATTATGTTGGAAATCTTGAACTTACGGTCTTGCTTCACTTGCATATAGAGTGCCTGAAACTCATCAAAAGTATTATTTTTATGTGCAAGATAAAATATCCAAGTGAATCTAGTAAAGTCATCTACTAAGACATAACCATATCTTTTACCACTTAAGCTAGCTATTTTGGTTGGACCAAACAAGTCCATGTGAATTAGTTCAAGTGGTTTAGATGATAGGTTTTCAGTTCTACTTTTAAATGACTTTCTAGTTTGTTTTCCTTGAGCACATGCATCACAAATTCTAGAGTTCAGTTTGAATTTAATTTTAGGCAGTCTTTTGACAATAGAATGCTTCACCAATTTATGAAGAGTATTGAAGCTAGCATGACCTAGTCTGCGATGCCACAAGCATGCTAATTCAGATTTGGGTGCAGCAAGATAAATATTTATGTGAGCAGGGTCATCTAAGTCAATCATGTACACGTTGTTGACTCTTTTACCAGAAAACTTGGTTTCTTTTGAATTAGGGTGCAAGATCCTACATTCATTAGAGTCAAAGACTACAGTATTACCTTTATCACACAGTTGACTTATGCTCAACAAATTATACTCCAGACTATCAACAAGCAATACATTATCTATTGAGTTGGAGGGGTTCTTACCAACTTTACCTGCACCGATGATCTTTCTTTTGTTGTTTCCTCCAAACGTGACATGTCCAGCTTCCTTTTCCACTAGGAGACAAAATTTTGTTCTATCTCCAGTCATGTGTCTTGAGCAGTCACTGTCAAGATACCAACGGTTGTGCACGGCTGCAAGACACTCTTGCACAAGGAATTAAGTGACAATGTTTGGAACCCAATGACAATTGGGTCCCAATAGTTTCTTCATTTCTGTAAAGCAAGATAACATAGATTTTGAAATCCAGATTTTGTTAGCATTTTTGTTTTTCTTGCTTTGTTGGGGGTTCTGGTTTTTCTTTTCTTTAGCTTCTTGGGCTTTATGGGTTTGGGGAATGGTTGAAAAGGATTGTTTGTTAGACCATCTGTTCCAGTTGGTTGGTCTAGAGGAATAGGAGGTGTCATAATACCTAGGTTGTTGAGGTTGAGTGAACCTGTGACCATAGGGAACATAACTATCCCTAACCCATGAAGGTGTCGACCTGTAGAAGGTAAAGTGTCGACCTATCTCTCGTTCTATCCATCTATAATGGTCTCTGGATGAGGGATGTGTCGACCTCCTCTTATGAAAGTGTCGACTTGTCTCTTGTTCTACCCATTTACAACAATCTCTATTTGAGAGACGTGTCGGGTCTTTGCTACTCGGGTGTCGACCTGTTGGTGCAAACCTAGGGTATTGTTGGGCGTTTGACCATGTGGGTGTCGACCTGTCCTGAGGATAGTTCAGACCTGTTCCAGCATTGTAACTGTTCCTTCTTTTGGGATGTGGAGACTTATGCTTGGACTGGTGTCGTCCTGTGTGGGATTGTTGGTGAACCTTTTTGGGTTGATGGGAAGTTTTGTTGATTGATTCTCCTACCTTTTCTTTTCCTTTGTTTTCATCATTTTCTTGGTGTGTTGATTTGGAGGTTGATGCATCGGAAGATGAGACAAAGGTGGTAGTTTTTAGCCCAAATATTTTCTTCTTGGTTGGCTCATACCCTAGCCCTTCCCTGTTGAAGTTTATTTTAGTTCCTAGTAGGGCGTTCAAGTTCTCACTTCTATCAACAAAATTTTCAAGAGCAGTTTGTTTATCTGCAAGATCCTTTTGAAGTTTTTCAATTTCTTTCAACAGTTGAGAGTTGACTTGTTTAAAGGCATCAGACATTTCATTGCACAGATTGTTGTCTTTCACATAGCCTTGAATTTTTAGTTTCAACTCATCAATTTCATCTCTCAGGCTTTCATTTTCATCCTCCAAATCTTTCATCTCTTTTCTTCATTCTTCAAGATTTTCATTCATTTTTCTTAGATCCTCAATCTCAGTTTCTAGGGAGATTATCTTTTCATTAAGAGTTTTATCGTGCACAAAGGAGTCAACCTTCTTCTTTAAGGTTTTATTTTCTTTTCTGTACACTTCATACTTATTCATCAAGTCAAAGTAAGCCTCTTCCCAGTCATTAGTAGAGAAGTGCTCAAAGGGAGAACTCACCTCGTTGTCATTTTCTCCTTTGGCCATCAGACAGAGATCATCTTTCTCCTCTTCAGAGGAGTTATCTTCAGTCTCTTCCTCTTCTTCATCACTCCAGGTGCACACCATGGCCTGTTTCTTCTTGCCCTTTCACTTGGGCATTACTTTCTTAGCTCCTTCTGGACACTCAGACTTGATGTGTCCTAGTTTCCTGCAGGAATAGCAGACAAGCTTTTCATACTTCTTAACATTTCCAGGTCTTGGCCTGAAACCCCTTTTTACCTGAGGCTTCCTCTTTGTGAAGCCTGTACCTTCCTTTCTTAAAAATCTTCTAAGTTTCCTTGTCAATAGAGCAACTTCGTCCTCTTCCGTGTTGCTACTTGAAGGCTCTTCATCTTTAGATAAGTCCTTGGTGCTTGGTCCAGCTTTGAGAGCCAGAGACTTCTTTTTACTTACCTCAGCCTCTTTGTGGTGCGGACACTCGAGCAGTTGATCGGCACGATACGCCGAGCCACCGGTACCGCACACGGAGCATGACACGAGCCACCTCAGCGTCCATCTGGCTCGGAGACAGTCTGGAGACTCCGCCTTGAGCCTCCCCACTTATTATATTTAGTTAGACTTTATGTGTGTTTAATTTGTGTTTATTTCGTTGCATTCGGTTTGATATTTTGATTGTAATAGGGGCTTATGTGCAATTCGGACCCCGTGGGCCCCACGGGCCCCCCAGGCCCCACCCCATTGGGCCACCTCAGCCTAGGGTCCCACGTGGGGCCAATAAACATGCCACATGGGAGCATCTAGAAGTTTGAATGGGAATTGGACACATGGGGGACAATGGACTTGAAAAGTCCAAGGAGGCCACCTACCCCCACCTATCAAGTCCACATTCTACATCTAGTCCAAGGGCCGCCCCCCCTCCCCTTAGTTTTTTATTATTTTTGTGTGTGTGTGTCACATGCCATCCCAGCCCTTCATTCCTATCCCCTAGATCCAATGGTTGTGGATGGATGTGAGATGTAAGGTATTTAAACTTGTATTTTCCATTTTACTTGAATTAATGCCATTTGATTCAATCTAATTCAAGAAGAAAGGGCTGGTGCACCCCCTCCTCTCTCCTCTCTCCTCTCTCTCCCCCTTGGTTGCTGTGAAGGCTTCCATTCTGAGGTGTGAAGCCTCTTGTATCAGTTTCGACGATCGCCGCCGCCGCCACGAGCCGCCACCGCACCGCCATCGTCTTCATTGGAGTTCTGCCCGCGCAGTACCACAGGAGCTTCCACGAATTTCCTGTCTCAGCCCCGAGCTCAGATAGATCTGGGGATTTTATTGGATGTTCCAGAGGTGTCAAGGACATTCCACAAATTTTGGTTTGCCATTCAGATCTCGTTTCATATTTTTTGATTTTCGTCCACTCTTCCATTTCGGTTCTGCCAGAGTTCTGTCCAGATTCATCCCCGCCCTGAGTTTCATGCCTTAGATCCACTTTTTGGTTTCTTCTAGTTCGCCCAATTTTACTAGAGATTCCACCCATCCACCCCTTCATCCAAAATTTTTCTAAATTTTTAGTTCATCCATCTCATATTTTCTAAAAATCGTTCTCAGTCCCAGCTACAGTTCTGTCCCCCTGTTCCTAGATCCGACCACCAGTCACCTCAAAAATCATAGTAAATCACCACCACCTCCAAATCAAATTCAACAAATAGTCCCAGTTCCGTGGTTTGATACCCTACAACTTTAAAGAAGAGCTCAAGAGCTGAATCGGAGGTTTACTAGGCGGTCAACGGTGGTTCTTAGACAAGTACCCTGCAGATATAAGATTTCGGTTACTGTACAACAGGGGCTTGTAAATTCATTAAAGTTCTGATCCGACCAGATCCAGCAGATCTCTTTGAGTCTAGATTGAAGCATTTGAAGAGAGCTTTCCAACGATAGCTCATGCGTCCCGATCCGACGTCGGGATTGATCGCAGCAGCCGTTTTCACCGGAGCGCGCGTTTGAAAACAGCAACTAAAAATCCGTGGGCAGCAACTTCAAAGCTTAGGAATCGGGACCGATCGACCCCCGATCGGTGTTCTCGACCGACCGCCGTCCGTGGAGGCGCGCCACCAGGGGTCCCCATCATAGTGGGTCCCACCCCTACAGATCCGGAGGACAGCGCCATCCGTGGGCCCCGTGGGCCAGCAGAACCCACCGTTCGGAAAGTACGAAAACGCGGAGTTTGGCACCGCCGGGCGACATCAAGATGCTGCCTGTCAACCCGAGTTACGTGATTCCCGGGCTCCACATGTGACCTTTTACCTCCCTGCGTGGAGTGGGTCAAATCTTTGTATTGCTGTGATATTGTTTAACCGGGAGTCCGTGATTCGGCCGGGGTTGTCTTCGCCACGCCGGGTGCGTGGAGGTAATGGTCCGAACCTCTTGGCGTTCATTTGCTTAGCTAGTATACGGTCTTTTGCCACTGTCGAGAGTGTAGGTACTAGCCCGTGTGTCCATGTCACCGTTGTGAGAGTGAGAGTGACCCGTCCCGCGACTCGATCCGAGTCCGGAAGTTGAGTCGGACTACCCTTGACCTCCGCCGGTTCCTTAACCGTGCACGGTCCGCGCTTTCCCTCGCTTGGGACGACGAGTGAGCTTCCACTTCTGTTAGCGACGTTTTGCCACTAGGAGCTCGTAGTGTCGGGCTTAGTGTCTCCCTGGTGTGTGCTGCTGGTCGCGTCTTCATCTAGAGTCCGAGGGTGGCACCTAATAGTGTCGTCTCCCGTGTCCGTCCCGCATCAGTTTGGTATCAGAGCGAGTCGAGTCTAGGGTAGTCTTTGCATATGTCATACATGCATCATGGTCTAAGTCGAGTCTAGAATCATCATTATTTTCAAAACAAAAGAAAAGAGTGTTTCAAATTGCATTTCACCCAATAGCCCGGTATATTAAAAGGCGTTGCCCGAACATTAGGTTATGCCTATCGGGAAGGTAGCGTTCTTGCGCGAGTGATCTTCGTGTCGCTTATCTCCGCCACGTACCGGATATTGGTTAGGTCTAAGTGCATCCTTTTGTGAGTGTTTGCATCAGTTTGTGTCTCCTAGTTCATGTGTAGTCCAATAAGAGTCAGTCGGTCTTGTCCAAGAGTCGGCATGTTCAACATGTAGTTCCCCCCAATTTCCCATGGATTCCCAATCACCCGGGCCATATGGCCGTTGGTCTACTCATGGTCTTGGCAACCATCCTCTCCCCTTTCGTAGGCCCGAAGCCTCTGATTTTTATGGCTCTGATGATGCGGGCGACTACCTCAATTGGGAGGCCGCCATGGACAAATATCTTGAATGTTACACCATGTTCGATGCCATGCAAGTTAGTTTTGCCCGAGAGAGGCTTGTCAACAAAGCCGCTTGGAAATGGGATAGCATTGAGCGCATGAGAGAGGTTAGGAGGCAAAGGCCCATTGAGTCGTGGCATTAGATGAAGGACGAACTTAGGAAGGTCTACCTACCCGGCCCGGTCACCTCCAACGAACCCCACCCAATCACCTCCACCCAAGTGGGCCATAATCGGAGGCAACGCGCCGCGCATGTAGAAGAGCCTAGGTCCACGACTAGGCCGACTTCATATGGGGGAGTCCATCACATCGCTCCTACTCCAAACCCCACCATTGTCGAACTCTTCCAAATCATTTTGGATAAGGTGGATAGGAAGTGTGATTATATTGAGTCCCTGCTTCCCCCTTGCCTACCTCCTAGCCGAGATAGAACCAAGCATGACCCTAAGGAGGTAGCAACCGGTAGTCCCAATCCAGTGTCATCTAGAGTGCCATCCCGAGGTCCTCTCCCCATCTTGGTGGATCATCTTCTCCCACCCACGAGAGCCCCATTGCCTACACCCCCTGTCCGTCAGGAGGATAAGGGTAGGGACCCACTTATCAGGGAGCGTAGTGGGTCACGTCAGCAGTGTTATCGCTGCCAGGGGTTCAGCCACTACGCCGGACAATGTCCCACTCGGACATCTCTAGCCATAAGGGACAAAAGGGTTGGAGAAGCCCCACTCTTCGATCTTTATTCTAAGCCACCTCAGCCCGAGCCACCCGTGTTTCTAACGGGTATGCTTGTCATAGCCGAGCCGCTTCTTAGCTGGCTCAAGAAGGGCTTGGTCCCACTTCCCTTCCCATCTATGGACCCTATCCTACCTCTGGTGCCAATCAATTCATTTCACACCACTTTCCGGTCTGGTCACTATGTGGATATATTGGATGACCTTCTTAAAGGGTTAGATCGGTAGTGGACATTTACGCACTTGTTGGCTCCAGGCTTCGACCGACCCACAGGTCGTAGTTTCACTCATCCCGCTTTAGGGTCCATCACCTCCGTGTACACCGTGGGTCATGTTACCACGGAGGTTCTTCTACTCCTCCCTATGCCGACCGAGTCCGACTTCATTTCCTTTTGCCCAAGGGAGGAATCTTACTTTCTACCTATGACTGTCGTCCCACCTCTCACAATGAATGAAGGTGAACATTTACACCTCCAAGATTTCCAAATGTGGGACAGCGATTTGTGGAAGCCTAGTCCGAGGGGTCATACCTTCTTTGATCCCTTCGACCCATTCTCTTGTGGACCCCGTGACCCACCACATTTACTCCACCTTTTTGAGAGAGTCCACCATCATACCCCCACCGTCTCATCTCCCTTCAAGGATGAAGGAGATCAACAACACCTTCTAGACTTCCACACATGGGATCTTGAGATGCGGGAATCCATATCGAGGGGTCACACATTCTTTGATCCCTTCGATCCCTTTCTTCATGGGCCCTTTGGCCCACAACCTCCATTCCACCTCTTTAAGGAAGTCCACTATCACACCTCTCCTACTCGGGCCTGGCAACCTTTACATGGCAATAGGTCCGAACCGTCATTTGGGGGTAATGAAGACTTTGGTTTCCCCGGCCCACCTAAACCACCCAAACCTCCCGGACTTCCCACATCCAAACCCAATGTTCATGATTGGTGCATCGTAGGATGTCTAGGAATCCACCATGCCATTAACCTCCGGTTATGTCAAATGCATGCATGGCACACATTCGGATGTCCTGGACCACCTTGCATATAATTGTGTCAGACTAGCGTTAGGTTTGTGTAGGGTCGTGTGTGCATCTGTGTGTTTTTCTTTTTGTTAGGCATGTTAGGAGTCTGCATGAGTGAGGCCAGCAATGCACGGTACAAGGAGTTAGCTGATGCCCACCGACACCACCGAAAGTTCCAGGAGGGCGAATATGTCATGATCAGGGTAAGACCTGAACGGTTTCCCTCTGGAACCGTTTAAGAAGTTGCAAGCTTGCGGAGCCGGTCCCTTTAGAGTGTTGAAACGCGTTGGATCCAATGCGTATGTTGTGGACCTGCCCGAGGAATATGGTATAAGTTCTACCTTCAATGTATCGGATCTTGTTGCATATAGGGACCCAGCGGTGATCCCTAGTGAGCCTTTTGAGCCATCTCCTCCCCTTGAGAGTGATCCCACACCTGAGTGTCCACTTCCACCTCTAGCCCCTTTTTCACGGCAGCGTGAGCATATAGATCGTATACTGGACGAGCAAGTGACAGTTACCAGGAGTGGATCTTACCCGCGCTACCTAGTGCGATAGAGAGGACGGCCCGCTACTGAGGACACAAGGATCACACATGGCGAGTTGCAGCGGATTGATCCAGACCTTTTGGAGCGATACAGGAGCGATGCAGACCCTTACTCGATAGGGTCGAGTTTCTCCCACCCGGGGAGAATTGGTGCGGACACCCGAGCAGTTGATCGGCACGATACGCCGAGCCACCGGTACCGCACACGGAGCATGACACGAGCCACCTCAGCATCCATCTGGCTCGGAGACAGCCTGGAGACTCCGCCTTGAGCCTCCCCACTTATTATATTTAGTTAGACTTTATGTGTGTTTAATTTGTGTTTATTTCGTTGCATTCAGTTTGACATTTTGATTATAATAGGGGCTTATGTGCAATTCGGACCCCGTGGGCCCCACTGGCCCCCCAGGCCCCACCCCATTGGGCCACCTCAGCCTAGGGTCCCACGTGGGGCCAGTCAACATGCCACATGGGAGCATCTAGAAGTTTGAATGGGAATTGGACACATGGGGGACAATGGACTTGAAAAGTCCAAGGAGGCCACCTACCCCCACCTACCAAGTCCACATTCTACATCTAGTCCAAGGGCCGCCCCCCCTCCCCTTAGTTTTTTATTATTTTTGTGTGTGTGTGTCACATGCCATCCCAGCCCTTCATTCCTATCCCCTAGATCCAATGGTTGTGGATGGATGTGAGATGTAAGGTATTTAAACTTGTATTTTCCATTTTACTTGAATTAATGCCATTTGATTCAATCTAATTCAAGAAGAAAGGGCTGGTGCGCCCCCTCCTCTCTCCTCCCTCTCCCCCTTGGTTGCTGTGAAGGCTTCCATTCTGAGGTGTGAAGCCTCTTGTATCAGTTCCGACGATCGCCGCCGCCGCCACGAGCCGCCACCGCACCCCCATCGTCTTCATCGGAGTTCTGCCCGCGCAGTACCACAGGAGCTTCCATGAATTTCCTGTCTCAGCCCCGAGCTCAGATAGATCTGGGGATTTTATTGGATGTTCCAGAGGTGTCAAGGACATCCCACAAATTTTGGTTTGCCAATCAGATCTCGTTTCATATTTTTTGATTTTCGTCCACTCTTCCATTTCGGTTCTGCCAGAGTTCTGTCCAGATTCATCCTCGCCCTGAGTTTCATGCCTTAGATCAACTTTTTGATTTCTTCTAGTTCGCCCAATTTTACTGGAGATTCCACCCATCCACCCCTTCATCCAAAATGTTTCTCAATTTTTGGTTCGTCCATCTCATATTTTCTAAAAATCGTTCTCAGTCCCAGCTACAGTTCTGTCCCCCTGTTCCTAGATCCGACCACTAGTCACCCCAAAAATCTTAGTAAATCACCACCACCTCCAAATCAAATTCAAAAAATAGTCCCAGTTCCGTGGTTTGATACCCTACAACTTTAAAGAAGAGCTCAAGAGATGAATCGGAGGTTTACTAGGTGGTCAACGGTGGTTCTCAGACAAGTACCCTGCAGATCTAAGATTTCGGTTACTGTACAACAGGGGCTTGTAAATTTATTAAAGTTCTGATCCGACCAGATCCAGCAGATCTCTCTAGGTCTAGATTGAAGCATTTGAAGAGAGCTTTCCAACGATAGCTCATGCGTCCCGATCCGACGTCGGGATTGATCGCAGCGGCCGTTTTTGCCGGAGCGCGCGCCTAAAAACAGCAACTAAAAATCCGTGGGCAGCAACTTCAAAGCTTGGAATCGGGACCGATCGACACCCGATCGGTGTTCCCGGCCGACCGCCGTCCGTGGAGGCGCACCACCAGGGGTCCCCATCATAGTGGGTCCCACCCCCGCAGATCCGGAGGATAGCGCCATCCGTGGGCCCCGCGGGCCCGTAGAACCCGCCGTTCGGAAAGCACGAAAATGCGGAGTTCGGCACCGCCGGGCGACATCAAGATGCTGCCCGTCAACCCGAGTTGCGTGATTCCCGGGCTCCACATGTGACCTTTTACCTCCCTGCATGGAGTGGGTCAAATCTTTGTATTGCTGTGATATTGTTTAACCGGGAGTCCGTGATTCGGCCAGGGTTGTCTTCGCCACGCCGGGTGCGTGGAGGTAATGGTCCGAACCTCTTGGCGTTCATTTGCTTAGCTAGTATACGGTCTTTTGCCACTACCGAGAGTGTAGGTACTAGCCCGTGTGTCCATGTCACCGCTGTGAGAGTGAGAGTGACCCGTCCCGCGACTCGATCCGAGTCCGGAAGTTGAGTCGAACTACCCTTGACCTCCGCCGGTTCCTTAACCGCGCACGGTCCGCGCTTTCCCTCGCTTGGGACAACGAGTGAGCTTCCACTTCTGTTAGCGACGTTTTGCCACTAGGAGCTCGTAGTGTCGGGCTTAGTGTCTCCCTGGTGTGTGCTGCTGGTCGCGTCTTCATCTAGAGTCCGAGGGTGGCACCTAATAGTGTCGTCTCCCGTGTCCGTCCCGCATCACTTTGTTCTTCAGATTCATCTCATAGGTCATCAGGGACCCTATGAGTTCTTCTACCTTGATGGTAGTCAAGTCTTTAGATTCTTCAACCACTGTGGCCTTTGTATGCCAAACAGGGGTTAGTGATCTCAGAATCTTCCTTACTATCCCTTGCTCGGAATAGGTCTTACCTAGCTCAGTCAAGCCATTAGTGAGCACGGTTAGCCTAGAATACATGTTCGAAATGGACTCATCAGATTTCATTCTAAAATTTTCATATTCAGATACAAACATGTTTGCTTTGGTTGCACGTACCTACTGTGTCCCTTCATATATTACCTAAAGGCGGTCCCCCATTTCTTTTGCAGTTGCGCAAGTTGACACCCTTGAAAACTATGTTGGATGAAGGGAGCACTACACGATGTGTTTGGCACCCCAATTCAGCGTCGATGTCCTGATCTGTTCCTTAGTCCATGTGTCCTCGTCTGGAGGTAGCTCAAATGGTCCCCTGCTGATCACTCGCCAGACTTCATGATCTTGGGCTCTAATGAAGACATGCATGCGCTTTTTCCAGTAAGGATAATTTGTCCCTGTGAAAAAGGGAGGTCTATTTATGGAATGCCCTTCGGCCATAGGACTCTTAGTCGCCATATCACCAATTCTCTCATGGTCGTTAGACCACATACAGAGAGATTAGCTCTGATACCATGTGTAGAGTGGTGATAGGCAGATCTAGAGGGGAGGGGTGAATAGATCAGCCCCCTTTTGCCCTTCTTTGCAGAAATGAAAACTAGATCCAACACTAAGACTAGTAAGGTAAGAATTAGTTGATAGTTAAAAGGCTAGATGCACAGATGATTATCATGAATGCTCCTACGAAGCTTCTATAGTTAAAACATAAAGGAAAGCAACCCACAAGACACAATCTTTAAGGTGGTTCAGTCTCAATCCAGAGACCTACTGATGCGGGACGGGACCGAAATGAGCTAAGACCTACGAATGCAACAAGTGCGGCCAGCACTCGCACGCCAAAGGTAAGCCGGGCGGCTGACCTCCGTGCCGTTCCTCCGGGTGGAGGCATCTCTCAACAAGAAATCCAAGCCCACAGCCGTCCCTATGAGGGAAGCGTAGGGATCTCAGCGACTAAGGAGCCGCCGTGCGCCTATGGGAATCTAGCCCGAGCTCAGCGCTCGTCTAGGGCCACGGAATGGGTGCTCAACTCTCAATCACGCGGTGAATAATAAGCTAGCTAGGAACCTACACACACTCACGCGGCATGCTAGAAAGTATACTAGTAAAGCAAATGCCAACTACGGGAGTGTCGCACGTACCTCCACGCCTAGGCGTGGGGAAGGAACCCCGGCCGAGATCGACAACCCCGATACACAAGGACGAACAATAGTACAACCCAACCACAAAGGCCCACTCCTCGCAGGGAGATAACAGGCTACACAAAGAGATTCGGGGCTGCCGATGTACGGGTTGACGGGCCGCACTCGGTGAAGGGTTGGCCGCGAGGAGGATCCGAACGGTGGTCGGTAGGTTCGTAGCAATGCGTGACTCCGCGGTGAAAGCTTCCACGACCTGGTCTGGTGTCCGATTGAGGCGCCGTCAGCGATGGCGCGTAGCCAGGTCACGGGATGAAGCCTCGGCCAAAGGGGGCGTGCAGATTCCATCTGTGGAAGCCGGGGGCGCACCTGCAAGTCGCGACAGGATTCTGCTCCCAGAACCGCGTGCTCGAGCAGGAAAAATCAGAAGAAATAGCTCCGAAGGGAGAATGGAGCTCCTCTTGTTGGAGGACGAGGAGGACGCAGAGCAGCAGGTCCTGATCGAAGGACTCGATCAGATCTGATCGTAGCTGAGAGCAGCAGGCTCTGAAATCCGCTGGTGGTTCTGGCACCGGTTGGGCAGGGCAGACCTGCGTGACTTCACGGGAACGGATGCCACGAGCAGCTCGGACGTCGGAATGACGCGAGGTCGGCGGCGTTGGACAGAGGACGGGGAGAGGTACGATCGGTGAAGATCCCGCGCCCAAACTCACAGACGTCCGTCCTGTGGGATTTTTGTAATGGGCCGAACAGAACCAGGCCCGCAGGGAGAGGGGCCCTGCGCGCGCTCACGAGAAAAATTGCCACGGGCGGTGCCGATCTCTGAATGAGGCGAGACCACCTCGCACACGTCGGCGACTCGTATCAGAACCACACAAAAATGGGATGGTTGCCCAAGATCCTCACGAACATGTGGTGGTCATCGCTGCTCTTGGATGAGAAATCCGGGTGCACCGAACTAGAACTTGAGAAGGGATAGAAGAGAAAGGGGCCCTCGGCGTCGCACCGAGGGATGGGGAGTCACACCCCGGGCTTGCTCCCGTCGCAGGAGCAAGGAGGAACAGTGGATGGGTCGCAGCCACCTTCAGCAAAAACTTTTCAATTCTATTCAATAATTTTCAAAGAAAATACATGAGATGTTTTATATGGGGAGGGGGAATGCTAGGGTTGAAACCCTAGCCAAGAGGGAGGGGAGGTGGGTGCGCACATGGCATGGGGGGGAAAGGGGGGTGCGCAACATGGCAAGGGGGGAAAGGGGGTGCGCAAGGCTTCCTAGAATCTAGGAGGCAAATGGGGGAAGGGGCGGCCAAAGGAGGAGGGGTGTGGTCGGATGGGGAAGGGAAAAAGGGGGGGGTGCGCACTCCACTCCTACAAAGTAGGAGTGGGGGCGGCTGCCACCTCTTCCTCTTGGAGGAGATGAAGGGGGGCGCCCAAAACCCTAATCCACAAGGGGGGGGGGGGCGCAAATCCCAATGGGCCAACCATGTGGGAAGGTGGTCAGCCCAAATGGGCCAAGAAGGGTGGACCACAAGGTGGCCCACTAACCCTCTTGCCTAACTAATAAGCCTAACATCACCTAATGGAAGCCTAATTGGCCCCAATTGGCCTACAAAGGTCCACAATAATAAATAAAGTGTCCACGCAGGGACTAAACCAAGGCCCAGCATGGCCTAAAGCATAAATAACTAAAGATAACTCTGCTCGTCTACCAAGTGATCGCCGAGCCAAAGGGATGCCGGCGAGATCCGTGTACTCCGTCGTGAGGCGTGGCGCGTGTCCTCACCAATTCTCCCCGGGTGGGAAGAACTCGACCCCGTCGAGTAAGGGTCACGGTCGCTTAAGTAGCGCTCCAGCAGGTCCGGGTCGATCCTCTCCAGCTCTCCCCGTGTGATCCAGGCGTCGTCTGTCGTAGGGCGCCCTCTCCAACGCACTAGGAAGCATTGGTAGGCTCCGCTCCTGGTCGTGGTCACCTGCTCATCCAGTATACAATCTATATGCTCACGTTTCCGTAATGGGGCTGGAAGAGGTGGACGCTCAGAAGGTGTAATACTCTCAACAGGAGGGGAGGGCCCAAAAAGCTCACTGGGAATCACCGCGGGATCCCGATATGCCACCAGATCTGAGACATTGAACGTCGAACAGATCCCATAGTCGTCTGGCAGCTCAATCTCATACGCATTCGACCCAATTCGCTTCAAGACTCGAAAGGGTCCAGCACCGTGGGCCTGGAGTTTCTTCACGGCCCCTGAAGGAAACCGTTCAGGTCTGACCCTGATCATGACGTACTCTCCTTCTCGGAACTCACGGGTGCGTCGATGTGCATCAGCTAACTCCTTATAACGTGCGTTGCTGGCCTCGAGGTGGTGATGATGCAGACTCCGAACTAGCTGTGTTGACTCATACCTATGTGAATGCAGTGGTGGTCCTGGACATCCAAACACAGACCTAGCATGCCTATGACTCCTACATGATTGGACAACACGGGGAGGACCTGGACAACCAAAGTTGTATCTATCATGCATGGGTGTCCTACTGAATGTGGTAGACTCATGGGGACTAGATTGCCCAAACTCACTCATGACATTACCCCTATATGATGATGGACATGGTGAAACATGGGGAAGAGACACGTGTCCCTGGCCTCCTAAGCTCGGGCATCTGGATGCCTGCAAGGTGAGGTGTTGACTAGAAGGCCTAGGTGGTGTATGATAGTGGACCTCCTCGACAAGGTGGGGAAAAGAATATGGGTCGAGAGGCTCACTAGGGAGGGGATCGAATGGATCAAAGAAATGATGACCCCTCCCGACAGGTCCCTTCACTATACTTGCCCATGTGCGACATTCGCCCAGGTGCAGAGGATCACCTTCAGGCGCTCTAATATATGGGGCAAGGGGCTCACAAGGAAGGCAAGGAAAGCTAGGTTCCTCCCTCGGGACCGTGACACCATAAGAGGGGACAAAATCAACCTCCACGGGTATGGGAAAGAATAAAAGGATCTCGGAGGTGATATGTCCTATGGTGTAGACCGAGGTAATAGACCCCAAAGCAGGGAGCGTGAAGCTATGACTATAGGGTTGGTCAGACCCTAAGGTCAACATATAAGTCAACTCCCATTGATAATCTAAACTCCTAAGGAAGTCCTTCACATTTTCAAGAAAGCAGAAGGACCGAAAAGTGGTGTGAAAGGAGTCAAGGGGTACAATTGGGAGGGCTGGTCCCATGGGTGTATAGCAAGGAATGGAGACATCTAGAAGTGGACCCTCCCTTAGCCAGCTAGCTAAAGACTCTCCAATGACCAGTTCACCCTCGGAAGGTAAGAATGGCTCTATGTGAGGGTCTAAGGGTGAAGCATCTCTCTCGGGAATGGAAACGGAGTCCTCTATGATGTGGATGGGATCACTCCCTAACTCCTCAACCTCAGCTAAGTACTCCTCAGCCAACTCCTGTTCAGCAACGTAAGTCACTGGAACAAACCCGGGTGGGGCATCCGCCGAACGTGTGTCCTCCAAGATAGGGGAACGTGAAGGACACTGGTCAGAGAACCGGACATTCCCACTATAGGGGGCCACAGGGGCGGGCTCTGGGGGAGGTGGCAGGCGTGAGCCTGGAGGCGGAGCGGACTGTGGGCTAGGGGAAATCGGTGATCCCATAGGAGTACCCATCCTTTCTAGTTTCTCCCTAAAGAGTTGCAGGAGTTCTGCGAGGGGGAGATCTCTCAAGTTAGGGGCATTCGGGGAGACTTGTTGGTAATCATGAGATTTAGTCTCGGGCCTAGACTCACACACAGGTGGCACCTTGCTCCTCCAACTATGATGTGCTCGGTTGGGGGTAAGAGGTGATGGGCGTTGCGGAGGTTGAGCCCTTAGAGTGGCCTTAGACTGACCGAGGGAGATAGGAGGAGTGGTAGTGCTCCTCGGGCTATGGGTCTCTGAGTAGGAGGCGAAGCGTTGGGGAGCGTAGATCTTCCTAAGTTCTACCTTCATCTCCTCCCATGAGTGTATGGGCTCTTGCCTCCAACCTGCCCTAAGACCTACTATGTGATCCCACACTTCCCTAGCTTGAGGTGAAAGTTGTCCCCTGGCAATGTTGACTCTCTCGGAACCATATATCCAATTCTTCTCAAAGTATTTTCCCATGGTAGCCTCCCACTTTAGATAGGCTCTAGGGCTCGATCCATCAAAGTGAAGGTCCCCATCTACAATGATGTCCAGGAATAGAGGGTCGGTCGGACCCTTGTGGAGGATGTAAGGAGTAGCCATGATGAAGCACCTGAGGACTCTAACTACACATGCACGCCCTAGGACTATGGAAGGGACATGTAGGACAACTAAGGGATGGGACTAGACACGACTCAAAATGGAGAAGGAAACTGGGGAAGAATACGGACTCAAATGCATCTAAAACAAACCTAATGACTCACATGACCTAAGACCCCAATTTGTTAGAACAAACTGGTTCCCTAGGCTCTGATACCACTTTGATGCGGGACGGGACCGAAATGAGCTAAGACCTACGAATGCAACAAGTGCGGCCAGCACTCGCACGCCAAAGGTAAGCCGGGCGGCTGACCTCCGTGCCGTTCCTCCGGGTGGAGGTGTCTCTCAACAAGAAATCCAAGCCCACAGCCGTCCCTATGAGGGAAGCGTAGGGATCTCAGCGACTAAGCAGCCGCCGTGCGCCTATGGGAATCTAGCCCGAGCTCGGCGCTCGTCTAGGGCCACGGAATGGGTGCTCAACTCTCAATCACGCGGTGAATAATAAGCTAGCTAGGAACCTACACACACTCACGCGGCATGCTAGAAAGTATACTAGTAAAGCAAATGCCAACTACGGGAGTGTCGCACGTACCTCCACGCCTAGGCGTGGGGAAGGAACCCCGGCCGAGATCGACAACCCCGATACACAAGGACGACCAATAGTACAACCCAACCACAAAGGCCCACTCCTCGCAGGGAGATAACAGGCTACACAAAGAGATTCGGGGCTGCCGATGTACGGGTTGACGGGCCGCACTCGGTGAAGGGTTGGCCGCGAGGAGGATCCGAACGGTGGTCGGCAGGTTCGTAGCAATGTGTGACTCCGCGGTGAAAGCTTCCACGACCTGGTCTGGTGTCCGATTGAGGCGCCGTCAGTGATGGCGCGTAGCCAGGTCACGGGACAAAGCCTCGGCCAAAGGGGGCGCGCAGATTCCATCCGTGGAAGCCGGGGACGCACCTGCAAGTCGCGACAGGATTCTGCTCCCAGAACCGCGCGCTCGAGCGGGAAAAATCAGAAGAAATAGCTCCGAAGGGAGAATGGAGCTCCTCTTGTTGGAGGACGAGGAGGACGCAGAGCAGCAGGTCCCGATCGAAGGACTCGATCAGATCTGATCGTAGCTGAGAGCAGCAGGCTCTGAAATCCTCTGGTGGTTCTGGCACCGGTTGGGCAGGGCAGACCTGCGTGACTTCACGGGAACGGATGCCACGAGCAGCTCGGACGTCAGAACGACGCGAGGTCGGCGGCGTTGGACAGAGGACGGGGAGAGGTACGATCGGTGAAGATCCCGTGCCCAAACTCACAGACGTCCGTCCTGTGGGATTTTTGTAATGGGGCGAACAGAACCAGTCCCGCAGGGAGAGGGGCCCTGCGCGCGCTCACGAGAAAAATTGCCACGGGCTGTGCCGATCTCTGAATGAGGCGAGACCACCTCGCACGTGTCGGCGACTCGTAGCAGAACCACGCAAAAATGGGCTGGTCGCCCAAGATCCTAACGAACAGGGGGTGGTCGTCGCTGCTCTTGGATGAGAAATCCGGGCGCACCGAACTAGAACTTGAGAAGGGATAGAAGAGAAAGGGGCCCTCGGCGTCGCACCGAAGGATGGGGAGTCACACCCCAGGCTTGCTCCCGTCGCAGGAGCAAGGAGGAACAGTGGATGGGTCGCAGCCACCTTCAGCAAAAACTTTTCAATTCTATTCAATAATTTTCAAAGAAAATACATGAGATGTTTTATATGGGGAGGGGGAATGCTAGGGTTGAAACCCTAGCCAAGAGGGAGGGGAGGTGGGTGCGCACATGGCATGGGGGGGAAAGGGGGGTGCGCAACATGGCAAGGGGGGAAAGGGGGTGCGCAAGGCTTCCTAGAATCTAGGAGGCAAATGGGGGAAGGGGCGGCCAAAGGAGGAGGGGTGTGGTCGGATGGGGAAGGGAAAAAGGGGGGGTGCGCACTCCACTCCTACAAAGTAGGAGTGGGGGCGGCTGCCACCTCTTCCTCTTGGAGGAGATGAAGGGGGGCGCCCAAAACCCTAATCCACAAGGGGGGGCGCAAATCCCAATGGGCCAACCATGTGGGAAGGTGGTCAGCCCAAATGGGCCAAGAAGGGTGGACCACAAGGTGGCCCACTAACCCTCTTGCCTAACTAATAAGCCTAACATCACCTAATGGAAGCCTAATTGGCCCCAATTGGCCTACAAAGGTCCACAATAATAAATAAAGTGTCCACGCAGGGACTAAACCAAGGCCCAGCATGGCCTAAAGCATAAATAACTAAAGATAACTCTGCTCGTCTGCCAAGTGATCGCCGAGCCAAAGGGATGCCGGCGAGATCCGTGTACTCCGTCGTGAGGCGTGGCGCGTATCCTCACCACCTACGTCCACCCTTCACACAACACGGTGAGGCTTCACTGGTGCCAAAGCAATAACTGCTAATTCACAGCTTTTAACAGAGAGATACACTCTCACAACTCCACTGCCAAACAGCTTGAGGGATCACACCCCAAAACCCATAGACCGGTGACCACACCGTCTGTCTTCCTACTCGCAGATAGGGTACAAATATGTGAGAATGTGTTTTGAAGAAAAGCAAACAGAAAAAGAACAGCCAGATATAGTATCGTTATGAAGTTCTATGTGAAGGAAAACTCTTGTCTGAGAAAGAACTTGAGAACTCCTTGGTTCTCTTCTTGTTCTTCCTACTTCATCACCACAACCTCACCAGGGAAGGATGATAGTGCTTCCAGTTCTCAAGGGTACCGGATGGAGCTTCACAGATCCTTTCTGCTTTTCTAAGAGACCTCCTTGAGTGAGGAAGAGGAGCGTCTTCTTCGTTGCACTCACTCCAATAGCACCAGGAAGGAGATCGCTTCGCGAGCAAGCTTCTATGTTGCTTCCTTGTTTTTTTTCTTCCTACTTTCCTCTCTTCTTTCTAGAGCCATGCTCCTGATATATTGGTGGCTTACGGCAACTCCAAAGCTGTCCACTGCAGAAGCTAAACCCAGAACATCGCATCCACATTATTTGATTAGCTTCCTTTGCATTGTTGACCCTTGTCTATCATGCCTGCTGGTATGTGGGTAGGTAGGAGACCATATCAGCAAAGGTACCGTCCTTTCATAGGATGTCTCTGCCAGAACATAATCCTCTGACACAGTGAACTGAACGGATCCTCCAGGACAAGTTTCGGATCTTGAAGAGCGGATTCTATCGATTTCAGATCCATTCTAGAGGATCATGAATGCGTCGACACTTTACACACAGGGTGTCGACACATCCCATTAAGTTCTTGAAGGCCCGATGGCTTCCAAGCGGAACAGGTCGACACCTTGATGAACAAGTGTCGACTCTTGCGCCATACTCGTATGTAGATCGAGCTGTCGTGCCGAGACAACATAAGGCAGTGTCAGGATATATGCGCCAGGGGGAAGAAGGCTTGCTTCATGGAACCGAGGTGTCGACACTTTTCACTCAGGGTGTCGACACTTTGGTCAGTCCAGAGGCCAGATAGAAACGGCTTCAGTTGGATTTCTTCTTGTGGTGTCGACACTTGCTTTATGCTAGAGCTCAACCTGAAATGGTTCAACATGATCTCTTCTAGATGTGTCGACACGTTGTGGGAGGTGTCGACACTCTCAGAGTGTTTCTCCTGTACTTGTTCAGTCTATACATTAAACCAAACTTGTTAGATATACCTCAAACATCTAATGATGATTTATGGTTTGTTATCATCAAAACCAGGGGACATAACATTGTGATGAAGCTAATTGATTGTGGTGTTCTCTAAGGCTATATTTCTGGCTTATTGAGCCCATTCCTTCTTTTTTCTCCAAAGAAATCATGCTCTTAGGAATTTAGATTTTGTGAGCTTAGCCTTGGAACTCTTGGCCATTATATGAGTGAATGTCTAGATTGGGATCTATGATCCAGTTTTTTAATGCCAACGCATCATAAGGGCTCGGTCTGGTCCTGGGAGGAGCGCCCGAAAGTACTTTTGTTTTGGGGAGTTTGTAATGACAAGGTGTGGCATTGCACCGCAGTGCATGACTAGCGTGATAATCTATGGCATTCTACTTCATTCAATTACTTGAACCTTCTTGCATGACACGACGTGCGTACTCGACATGGCCAATTTCACATGAGACTTTACTCTTGTTATACTTGCGATTATTCTTCATTATCATGTATCTTTTCCTTCTCTTATTTGTCATTTATTGCATGTTTATATGGTTATTTTGATTCTTTTATCACATTGTCATACATGATGAATTTATTAATCATTTAAACTATGCCTGATGATAGAAATATAAAATCCTACTCGCTCACCCAGTTTCCAATCCATTTCAGGTAGCACGGATGAGGATTTGCAAACCGACGGGGATAGGAACGAGTAAACATGGAGCGAGCCTTCTAGTTGTGTTATGAGTCTTGGTCTAGTTAAATGTCGAGTCGTGTTGACTCAGGATCTATGTAATTTTCTTTTCTTTTAGTCATTGTAATAGTTAGTAAAGTCCACATGATGTCGTTGTAATAAGCACATTTTATCTTCATTATCATTAAAGTTTAGTCGGTGAATATGATTATTGGCCTCTTACTATTTGGTCTCTTGTGGCAATGAATGCTTTGATTGACATGAATGATATAACTGCTACGTTCCGATTTTCCGTGTCGGGGCGTGACAATTTTTGTGGTATCAGATCCTAGGTTTTCTTAGCCCCTAGGTTTCGAGACGTGTCATAGAACCCATGACATTATTAAAGTCTGGAATCTGACCCAGTGAGATGGGGTAGAGACTCGGGTTAAGTTAATTAACAAACTCTAAGAAAATAGATCCGGTAGAACATTCTTAATTATTACTCCTTTCGTTGTAGGAATTTTCTCGTAATGGCAGCGGAACGCGCGTAGTGGCGAGACATGCAACGCACGGTTCAGGGCCTGACCCAAGCTTTGCAGCAGGTGATGCAAGGGGGCGCACATCAGGGAGCCGGCGATCTTCACCGGAACTTTTGTGGCTTGAATCCCCCTCATTTTGGCTGCACAGCAGACCTCGATGTGGCAGAGCAATGGCTGAAAGAGTTAGAGCGTATCTTTAGAGTTATGCAGTGTAGTGACCAGGACCTAGTCCTTTTGGCGACCTTCTAGCTGGAGAACGATGCACGTGCTTGGTGGGAAGCCGTGGAAGCCACGCTGGGTAATAGGCGTGCGACATGGGATGAGTTCAAGGAGCATTTTAACGGCAAATATTTCTCAGATCGTGTGCAGGAAAAGAAGGTGGCGGAGTTCACTTTGCGGAAACAAAGGAACTTATCAGTTGCTAAGTACGAGGCGTAGTTCGCTAGATTATCCCGCTATGCACTGCATTTAGTATCCACTGAAAAGATGAAGGCCAAGAGATTTTTGAATGGATTAAAGCTTCAATACATTAACCAATTGGCACCTTTGGAGATCCATGTTTATGCTGAGATTGTGCGAAAGGCCCAAGTTCTCGAAGATACTATGGAGATGACAGACCGGATAAGAGGTCGAGACAAGAAGAGAGAGCAGGCTATTAGCTCTGGGAATTCTAGACCCACCAATGGCAAGAAGAGGCCCAATGGCAGGCTGATTTTTTCAAAGGACAAGAAACCGAAGGAAGGTGATAAGAAGGCTGGATTGACTGCTCCATCTAAAGCAGTCTGCAGGTATTGTGACCGCCCGGGTCACAAGATAGAAGAGTGTTGGCGCAAGCTGGGCGCTTGTTTGAGATGTGGTAGCAGGGACCATCGAATCCCTGAGTGTCCCCTCATTCGTGAGCATGCAACATCTGACAAGCTGCAGGGAAGTCAAAGGTGGCATGGCAAACTTCAAGCCCTCCAAGATGTAAGGACTAAAACCGAGGCTACCGAGGAAGGAGGTATTGTCGAAGGTACCCTTACTATTCTTTCTAAACCAGCATTTATACTTTTTGACACTGGAGCCACTCATTCATTTATATCTCATAAATTTGCTAAGACTTTATCTGTGAAACCGGTATTATTGGATTCTCATCTTGTGATATCAACCCCTATTGGTTCGGGGTCAGAGATTAAATATTATTATCCATCTAGGTAAGTCTTGATTAATGCTTGTAACTTACCGGCTGAATGCATGAAGATGAAAGATTACGATGTGATCCTAGGAGTGGATTGGTTGGCTAGACATGGAGCTAGTGTTCATTATAACTCAGGAATAGTGTCCTTTCCTGGATGCCCTGAGCTTTTCTTTTCTGGCTCTAGGTAATCTAGGTCTGTGCCACTTATTTTGGCACTCCGAGCGAACAAGTTGTTAAGAAGAGGGTGTCAGGCATTCTTGGCTTTGGTCTATTTGACCGATAAGAAGGAAGTGGAGTTGAAGGACATCTCGGTTGTTCGAGAGTTTCCGGATGTGTTTCCTGAGGAATTGCTAGGTCTTCCCCTGAGAGAGAGGTGATTTTCTCTATTGATTTAATTCTTGGCGCTTCACCTGTCTCTAAAGCTTCGTATCGTATGTCCCCTGCTGAGTTAAGGGAATTGAAGGAGAAGTTGCTGGAATTGCTAGAAAAAGGGTTTATTCGTCCGAGTACTTCCCCATGGGGTGCCCCTGTGCTTTTTGTAAGAAAGAAGGATGGTTCGTTGAGGCTATGCATTGATTATCGCCAGTTGAACCAGCTCACAGTTAAGAACAAGTACCCATTACCGAGAATCGATGAATTGTTTGATCAACTATCTGGAGCCCAGTATTTCTTGAAAATCAATCTTAGATCGGGATATCACCAGTTAAGAATCAAGGATGAGGATATTTATAAAACGACGTTCCGTAGCAGGTATGGGCACTTTGAATTTGTTGTAATGTCGTTTGGACTAACAAATACTCCTGCAGCTTTCATGCAGCTAATGGACAATGTGTTCCAACCCTACTTAGATCGATGGGTTGTGATATTTATTGATGATATTCTTATATACTCCAAGAGTAAGGAGGAGCATGAGGAGCACTTGAAGATGGCGTTGCGGATACTAAGGGATCATCAGTTATACACCAATTAAGTTCAGTAAGTATGAGTTTTGGCTACAAGAAGTATCCTTTCTGGGATATATTATTTCCAAAGATGGAATTTCGGTTGACCCTTCAAAGATAGAGGCAGTACGGAATTGGGCAAGGCCTGTAAATGCAACTGAGATCAAAAGTTTCTTAGGCCTAGTAGGTTACTATCGAAAGTTCATTAAGGATTTCTCCAAGATTGTGGTACCCTTGACTAGATTAACACGAAAGGAGAATCGATTCGAGTGGTCAGAAGAGTGTGAGAAAAGTTTCCAAACTTTGAAGGAGTGTTTGACCACTGTCCCAGTGTTGGCTTTGCCATCTGGAGAAGGAGGTTTTAAAGTATATACCGATGCATCATGAATTGGCTTAGGTTGTGTGTTGATACAGAAAGGGAAAGTGATAGCTTATTCTTCCAGGCAGCTGAGGAAGCACGAAGAGAATTACCCTGTTCATGACCTGGAGTTAGCAGCAGTAGTGTTTGCTCTAAAGATTTGGAGACATTACTTATATGGAGAAACTTTCACAGTGTACTTGATGGGGACATCCCTTGCCCCTCCACATTTTCTGAAGCTCGGATTGATCGTCGGTGTACGCCATTATGTTCCTCATGTGTTTGTGAGTCGAGTCATGTAATTTTCTTATTTTTATTTGAGTCTTAAACATGTAATTTTCCCTTTATTGAGTCATGTACCTAGGTTAGAAAGTCATTTTCCTAAGTCTTGAAGTCATTATGTTGGTTTGATAGGTTAATGGGCCCAATTCATTAGGCTAGGCCCAGGGGCGCCCCTCCCTTGGACTGTTTGGTCATTAGTTAGTTTGTCAGGGTCAGTTTGGTCTTAGGAAAAGTGTGGGGTCTATAAATAGCCCCACCCCTCTCTCATTTATAACAATTATGCTTGAATATTGAATCCAAAAAATTTCCACACCTTCTAGTTCCCTCTCAATATCTCCCTCTCTCTCTCTCTTACTATCACTCTCTCTAAGTGGGTTGTGCCCCCTCTCTCTCTCCTCCCCACCCCAATTTCGAAATTCATTCTCTCTCATCCCCATTCACCCCTCATTAAGGCCCCTTCCCCTTCCCCATGCACTCATTCAATTCCCCCTCCAACCCCTAGGTGGAAACCCCTTCTCCTAGGCACCTTTCCATTCTCCCAAGCAACCCTCCCTCTCCCCAAGACTGAAAGAGCCCTTCCCTAGGCCAAATTTTGAATTTCCCTCTCCCTTGGGCTGTGCCCTTTCATCTCCCCACCTCCCTAACCACCCAAGGTCGCACCCCCCTTCCCCATCCACCAAATAACCCCTTGTTCATGCCCTTCCCCACACCCTCTCCTCCACCTATTCTGTCCCTGTTGCAGGTTTCAGAAAAGCAGTGATTTGCAGTAGCAGCCAACTCTTCCCCTGAAGGCTCCCGGTGGCATATCTTATATTGCTGGAATCGTCTCCAAGTCTTCTTTCCAACGGTGGTACTCCTGCCTGCATCCGAGTTCGGAGCTGTCCGGAGGAACGTCATCTTCAACGACTGCGTAATCTGTCCCAGACTGAAGGCCAGAGCGATCTTGGAAGCCGTTCAGTGGCCAACCTTGGAGGAATTCGATCACGCTTCCTTCTACAAAATTCTTCTTCGTCTAGTCCTCCATCAGTATCAGAAGAAACGACGCCAATCGCCCACCTGAGCTATTTGTTCTGAATTTCTTCGTCGGAGTGTGCAGTCTGCCCCCTGCAGGTCCAGGTTCGACCTGTCTTCACTTCTCCGGCCACCATTCTCCTCTCCGAGCTCGGATTGTGGCCCCGTCAATTTTTGCTCGAAGCTACTCCGACCACGATCGCGTCACTGTTAGTTTCGTTTGATTTGGAGTTCGGGAGCGACCGCAGTACTTTTTGCAATCCACTGTATCAGTTCTGCATCAGTCAGAGGCAGAGTGTTGCTGTCCTACTCCAGTCACCGGTCCGATCAGCCCCGAGTTCCAGAGCTTCCCAAAAAATTCAAGCATCATCCTCGGCCAGCTGGGGAGCTTTTGGCACCGGTTTCATCAAATTTGGAGCTCGGTTGAGTCCGTGGCAGCATCTTCATCGACAACCTGTTCAGCAAAACTGAAGAGTGGCAGAACCGGCAAAGCTTGGAGAGTCGGCGTTCTCTTCATAATTTCCCCACCCCGCTTGGCCGGCTGAAGGCCCCTCCCTGCGTGGAGGTAATCTTGGTTGTAATAAGTCTAACCCCCACCCCAAGAGCCCCCCTCCTGCGAGAGGTGTAGTTCATGTAATAATATTTTCATAGATTTGAAGCGACACCGACGCGGCTTGCGGGCGCAAACCCTTGCCTCCCCGCTCGCCCCCGTCTTCGGCCGGAGTTTGCGTCTTCACGCCTGCTAGGTGAGCCTCGGTCCCCCTTTCCTTGCTGGTCAATATCACTTGCTTAGCTTAGTATTCTTGCTTTGCTGCGTCGGACAGAGAGTGAGGGCCCGGCCCAAATTGCCGAACACGTGAGTGTCCATCGCGGGCGAGTTGTGAGCGTGCCATTTCAACCAACACCCATGGTGTGACGGCCGCCCATGAGTGGGCATCCCTGGCCCAATTGGGGTTCTCCCCAAGCTTGCCAAGCACTGGAGCATCATTGGCCCACCCCGGACCCTCTCCATTATCTTTTAGTTGCCCACGGGCACAAGTGTGCACCAAGCGAGTGAGCCACTCGAGTGGTATCATCGCCAATTTGCTTGCTTGCAACCTTAGGTCCAAGGGTCATATTGTCTTGTGGTCATCACCCCAAGGTGGTGTCACATCAAGTGGTATCAGAGCCAGGTTCACAACTTGTCTCTATCAAGTTGGTCCTAGGACGCTCATATGCATTTAGAGTCTTCGGTTGCATCTCTTTTGTCCACTAGCAAGGCTACTTCATGTAAGTCACATCTATCTCACTCGGCCCTCCGCAAAGGTCCGATTGACACCCCTTTGGATAAAGTCCTATTTGAGGACCTTATCTTTAACGGATACCACCCTAGTGCATATTTAGAGTGGGAGGAAAACATGGACAAATACTTTAAAAGGAATATAATGACTGAACCCATGAAAATCTACCTTGCCAAGAGTCGACTTGTGTACCATGCCGAGGATAGGTGGAAGTTCATTGAACAATTTAGGAGGGTTATGAGGCTAGAGCCTATTAACACATGGGAGAACATGAGAGTCGAACTTAGGAAAGTCTACACTCCCCGACCTCCTCCCTCCTACCCGGGTTACCAAAACTCGAGGAGCACTCCCACTCCTCCAACCCCACCCGTCCAAACCCTTACCACCAGAACCCAAGTGTCCAAGGCCTCCACCTCCCCACCTAACCCCATGAGGGCCCCCACACCCCAACCAAACCCCCCTTCCCTAACCTACACTAGTCAAGCCCCTTTAGCCCCCACTTCCACCCCAAACGATCCCAAGGACAAGAGACCCCTAACCGACCCAATTCCCTCCATGGTGACCACCACTTATCCAACCCTCACCATTAAAAACCAAGTGGACACCGCGTCCACCCCTCCACCTAGGCCCATAATGGCCACCACCCCCAAACCCAAAACCCCTCACCAAACCCGTACCCCACAAGCCCCCTTGACCACCACCACAAACCCACCATCGTCCCCAAAAAGGGACACATCTCCCAAAACAAATCAACCCAAAACCCCTCACCCAACCCACCTCCCACTTCCTACACCAATCTTTCCCCAACCTAGGCCTCCTCTACTTCCCCTTCCTATCCCAACCCAAGCCCATGCTTGTTCACCACCCCGGGTGTGTCATACGCTAGCTATCACCAAACCACCCACCATAGATCCCCCTACTCCATTAGCAATAGAAGTTGCTACCCACACACCTACCCAAGTGGAGAAGGATGCCCATCCGAATCCACCTCCCAACATAGAGAAATCCAAAGGCCAAACAACTCACACACCTCTAGCCTAGCTCCTCTAGAGACACCCAACCTCACCATAGATAAGTCCATACTCCAATGGCTCAAGAAAGGTCTCACCATTCCTAGTTCACAACCATGCCACCTACCCATGGGATATCAATCCCAAATCATTCCCATTCAGCCACATGTCACTTATCAAACTTCCTATTGTGTGGAAGATTTGGGAGACTTAGTGAACTACCTACATTGGCAAATTCACTTGACCAATATGCTAGCCTTGAGGCCGTCCGAAACTAACACCATTAGCCTAGCATATCCCTCCATTGGCTCCATCACTTCCATCTACACTAATGGCCAAGTTACTAGTGAGATCATCCTCCTTCTTCCCATGGAGGAAGAACCTATCCTAGTCCACTCCCCAACCATTAAGATCCCAAGTGCTTTGATCGGTCAACCCATTAGCAACCTTGGCCCAATTATTGAGGAGGATGACTCACCATTCGAGGACCTTGAGAGCATAGAGTACCCCTACCAAGGTGACCCTTACCATGATCCCTTTGACCCTTTTCTATGGGAGCCTAGATCTCAATGTAACCCACTCACCTTATTCACCACCCACCTTACCCTACCCTTACCACCCATGATAACCCAAAACCTTCCCTTCCTAGAATTGGGTTACACCAAAGAAGCCTTAACCATAGGTAACATACACAATGGGATTGATAGATGGCCTCACTCCATGATGTCTCCCTTCTTAGATCCCTTTGACTCATACGAATGGAAGCTCAAGGGCCACCTTACACCTATGCACATAGAAGTCATCACTAGGATTGAAATGCATGTGCTTAGGCATACCACCCCACTTGACATGATTAGAAAGTCGGGTCCATTCATTCATATCACCCACATGTCAAGAAGAAAACATGAGTGGTCAATATTTGGTTGTAATGGTCCACCATCATTCATCATAAATCTCAAGCATGTTAGGAGCATTCATGGATGTCCGGGTCCCCCGACACTCATCACACTCACACATGAAAGGGACACCTATGGATGCCCCGGTCCTCCCAAGACATTCAAAGTCTTCATAACATCAATGCATGATAGGTCTACATGTGGTTACCCTGGACCACCTTTGCATACCACGCACTACTCACTCACACCGCATCTTAGTACATGGCATATGCATCAAAACATGCATCAAGCAAAAAGCGGTGAGAATTACAAAAAGCGGGCAAAAACTCGTGAGCGCCACTTGAAATTCCACGTTGGCGACTTGATGATGATGATGATTTTGGAGTGGCTCTACTCTAGGGTCACCTCCAATTTGAGGGCACGAGAACTTGGACCTTGCCAAGTTTCGAGTGGCCTTGGCACCCGGCTTGCGGGTTGAACTTACCAATGGGTTTTGGGATTCATCCCACTTCCCACGTGGCGGATCCGGCACCCTCTAAGGGTACCTGCGGTGGATCCTAGTGAGTGTCTTGAGCCTACACCTATCCTTGTGAGAGACACCCTCGGAGTGCCACCACAAACTAGCCCGAGAGCCCGACGTCAGCACATGGTGGCAATACTAAGCAAAGCAAGATCTCTTCGCCAGCCTAAGGGTGTGTCCGAGCCACTTTGTCGAGTGGAAGCACCGTTCCTCGGCTATGGACATGGGTCGAGTTTGGAGAACAAGGTTCGCCCGGAACTGCGTTTGGGATGCTACTTCCCCGGTGGACCCATACTCGACAGGGTCGAGTTTTCCCCACCCTGGGGGTATGATGGGGACATCCCTTGCCCCTCCACATTTTCTGAAGCTCGGATTGATCGTCGGTGTACGCCATTATGTTCCTCAAGTGTTTGTGAGTCGAGTCATATAATTTTCTTATTTTTATTTGAGTCTTAAACATGTAATTTTCCCTTTATTGAGTCATGTACCTAGGTTAGAAAGTCATTTTCCTAAGTCTTGAAGTCATTGTGTTGGTTTGATAGGTTAATGGGCCCAATTCATTGGGCTAGGCCCAGGGGCGCCCCTCCCTTGGACTGTTTGGTCATTAGTTAGTTTGTCAGGGTCAGTTTGGTCTTAGGAAAAGTGTTGGGTCTATAAATAGCGTCACCCCTCTCTCATTTGTAACAATTATGCTTGAATATTGAATCCAAAAAATTTCCACACCTTCTAGTTCCCTCTCAATATCTCCCTCTCTCTCTCTCCTACTATCACTCTCTCTAAGTGGGTTGTGCCCCCTCTCTCTCTCCTCCCCACCCCAATTTCGAAATTCATTCCCTCTCCTCCCCATTCACCCCTCATTAAGGCCCCTTCCCCTTCCCCATGCACTCATTCAATTCCCCCTCCAACCCCTAGGTGGAAACCCCTTCTCCTAGGCACCTTTCCACTCTCCCAAGCAACCCTCCCTCTCCCCAAGACTGAAAGAGCCCTTCCCTAGGCCAAATTTCGAATTTCCCTCTCCCTTGGGCTGTGCCCTTTCATCTCCCCACCTCCCTAACCACCCAAGGTCGCACCCCCCTTCTCCATCCACCAAATAACCCCTTGTTCATGCCCTTCCCCACACCCTCTCCTCCACCTATTCTGTCCCTGTTGCAGGTTTCAGAAAAGCAGTGATTTGTAGTAGCAGCCACGACTTCCCCTGAAGGCTCCCGGTGGCATATCTTATATTACTGGAATCGTCTCCAAGTCTTCTTTCCAACGGTGGTACTCCTGCCTGCATCCGAGTTCGGAGCTGTCCGGAGGAATGCCATCTTCAACGACTGCGCAATCTGTCCCAGACTGAAGGCCAGAGCGATCTTGGAAGCCGTTCAGTGGCCAACCTTGGAGGAATTCGATCACGCTTCCTTCCACAAAATTCTTCTTCGTCTAGTCCTCTATCAGTAGCAGAAGGAACAATGCCAATCGCCCGCCCGAGCTATTTGTTCTGAATTTCTTTGCCAGAGTGTGCAGTCTGCCCCCTACAGGTCCAGGTTTGACCTGTCTTCACTTCTCCAGCCACCATTCTCCTCTCCGACCTTGGATTGTGGCCCCGTCAATTTCTGCTCGAAGCTACTCCGACCACGATCGTGTCACTGTTAGTTTCGTTCGATTTGGAGTTCGGGAGCGACCGTAGTGCCTTCTGCAATCTACTGTATCAGTTCTGCATCAGTCAGAAGCAGAGTGTTGCTGTCCTGCTCCAGTCGCCGGTCCAATCAGCCATGAGTTCCAGAGCTTCCTAAAAAATTCAACCATCATCCTCGGCCAGCTGGGGAGCTTTTGGCACTGGTTTCATCAAATTTGGAGCTCGGTTGAGTCCGTGGCAGCATCTTCATCGACAACCTGTTCAGCAAAACTGAAGAGTGGCAGAACCGGCGAAGCTTGGAGAGTCGGCGTTCTCTTCATAATTTCCCCACCCCGCTTGGCCGGCTGAAGGCCCCTCCCTGCGTGGAGGTAATCTTGGTTGTAATAAGTCTAACCCCCACCCCAAGAGCCCCCCTCCTGCGAGAGGTGTAGTTCATGTAATAATATTTTCACAGATTTGAAGCGACACCGACGCGGCTTGCGGGCGCAAACCCTTGCCTCCCCGCTCGCCCCCGTCTTCGGCCGGAGTTGGCGTCTTCACGCCGGCTAGGTGAGCCTCGGTCCCCCTTTCCTTGCTGGTCAATATCACTTGCTTAGCTTAGTATTCTTGCTTTGCTGCGTCGGACAGAGAGTGAGAGCCCGGCCCAAATTGCTGAACACGTGAGTGTCCATCGCGGGCGAGTTGTGAGCGTGCCATTTCAACCAACACCCATGGTGTGACGGCCGCCCGTGAGTGGGCATCCCTGGCCCAATTGGGGTTCTCCCCAAGCTTGCCAAGCACCGGGAGCATCATTGTCCCACCCCGGGACCCTCTCCATTATCGTTTAGTTGCCCACGGGCACAAGTGTGTACCAAGCAAGTGAGCCACTCGAGTGGTATCATCGCCAATTTGCTTGCTTGCAACCTTAGGTCCAAGGGTCATATTGTCTTGTGGTCATCACCCCAAGGTGGTGTCACATCAGTACTCTGATCATAAGAGCCTAAAATATTTATTCTCTTAGAAGGAGCTGAATATGAGACAGAGAAGGTGGCTAGAGTATTTAAAGGATTTCGACTTCTCGATTGAGTATCATCCTGGAAAAGGGGATGTTGTGGCAGATGCTTTGAGCAGAAAGCCGATAGCCAGATTAGCAAGTTTGATGCTTCAAGAATGGAGGTTGTTAGAGCAATTTGCAAGTTTAGATCTTGATGTCGTAGAGAAAGAAGATCGGATTATGATTGCTCATGTCTAGCTTCATTCAGAGTTGTTAACAGAGATTAAGCAACTGTAGGTTAATGACCTATTGCTAGTAGAAATTGGAGAGTAGATGGCTAGTCGACCTGACTTTATGCTGGCCGATGATGATAGATTGTTGTTCCGTGGTAGGACTTATGTCCTTGGTTCTGTGGAGTTGAAGAAAAAGATTCTCGAGGAAGCCCATAGGTCCAAGTATACAATTCACCCAGGAGCCACATAGATGTATCAATATTTGAAGAGGACCTTTTGGTGGCCGAATATGAAAAGGGAAGTGGCTAAATTTGTAAGCAGATGTTTAGTATGTCAACAAGTTAAGACTGAACATTTTAGGCCTACTGGAAAGTTAAAACCTCTCGAAATACGGCAATAGAAGTGGAAGAGTGTCGGTATGGATTTTATCATGGGCTTACCTAGAACTCGTAATAGTTTTGATACAATTTGGGTGATTGTTGATCGTTTGACCAAGTGCGCGCACTTTCTGCCCATTAAATCTAAGTGGACTGTAGATGTTTTGGCTGCCCTGTATATGAAGGAAATAATGAGGTTGCATGGAGTTCCTGTATCCATCATATCTGACAGAGACCCCAAGTTTACCTCTCACTTTTGAAAAGGTCTGCAAGCATCCATGGGAACTCGTCTGAACTTTAGTACTACTTTTCACCCTCAAACGGACAGACAGACTGAGAGGACTAATCAGATTGTTGAAGACATGCTGAGGGCCTGCATGATCGACTTTGGAGGTAGTTGGCATGAATATTTACCTTTGATCGAATTTGCCTACAATAACAGTTACCAATCCAGCATTCAGATGGCACCATTTGAGACTTTATATGGCAGAAGCTGTAGGTCTCCTCTTTGTTGGGAAGAGATCAGTGAAAAGCAATGGTTCGGACCAGATCTTGTTTTAGAGTCATCCAAGAATATTTAAGTCATTAGAAACCGTTTGAAGATTGCTCAATCCAGGCAGAAGAGATTTGGAGTTTCAGGTCGGTGAGCATGTGTTTCTAAAAGTCTCACCTTCAAGAGGAATTCAAAGATTTGGAATTCGAGGCAAGTTGAGCCCAAGGTTTATTGGCCCGTTTGAAATCTTGGAAAGGGTAGGCAAAGTTGCCTATAGGCTAGCATTACCACCTCAGTTATCGGGCATTCATAATGTCTTCCACGTATCTATGCTGCGGAAGTATGTATACGACCCTTCGCATATCATCCAACATACAGACTTGGAACTAAAGGAGGATCTATCCTACGAAGAGAAGCCTGTCAAGATTTTAGATTTCAAGCAGCAGCAACTCAGGAATCGATCCATTCTGATGGTCAAGATCCAGTGGAGTCGACGTGGAACTTAAGAAGCCACTTGGGAATCCGAAGAAGCGATTAGGAAGTTATATCCCAATTTAGTCTAAGATTGGTATTGTTATCTTCGTTAGAGAGATTCGATGAATTTGGAGGACCAAATTCCTTAAGTGGGGGAGGGTGTAGCATTTTAAATTTTATACCGAATAACACCATATTATTTTATTATATTACTATTTTTGGCTCAGATTTTGAAATTTTAATAAAAATATGGAAAAATATGTATCCTATGTAAAATATTATTTTCAATCACTTTGTCTTAATAAGCGAGCCCAGAATAAAATTGGATTAGGCCCAATTTTAACATTTAGCCTAAAAAGCATAGTTTTCAGAAGAACAACCTAAACCGCTAAATTGGAACTTAATTCTTGCCCTAATGGGATCGAATCAAAGCCAAACCCTATCCCAACCCTTGCAGACCAATTCTTTCTCGAAAACCCTAATCTTAGACGCCTCAATTCGACGTGGTGGGGGCGGATTTGATCTATCCCTAATTTCTCTCCGTTTTTCACTCTTGGACTCTTGGGTCGAATTTGATCTCTAGAGGCTTCAATAGGGTCTATAAATAGAGGGCTTCGACCGCTGGTGACCCTCATTTGATTGTTTGGCAGGCGGCGTGATTGATCGTGGCCGGACCTGGGCGAATTAGAGCGTTTCGGTGGCGGCGTGTTTTGGGGTTCCGACGACCTTTGTCTCTTCCTCCTTTCATCGACTAAAGGTAGGTTTCTCTCAGGCTAAACGTTAACTAAAGCATGCCATCTTGTAGAACTTGAAGTAAGCTTTCTATTGATCCTATTTTACCCAATTTTCTATCTACCATATCGATCGTATGTGTCATTCTAACCAGAGGTATTCGAACCTTTCGTTCTTAGTTACTTCTACTCTAAGATCATGATCGCCTTAATTAGATTCTAATTAAAATATATCATGCTATGCTACTACGAGAGCTCTTTCAAATGATCATAGTTTGCCCAAATTTTGTCTATTGTATCGCTCGTATTCGAGGTTTTACTTAAAGACCGTCGGGGTTCGCCATCGGTGAAACTCGGTATTTGAAACGGTCGTATTAGCGACCGCTTGGCGAAGAAATGGTCCCGTGATTGACCGTCTGACTGCCAATTTTTTTTAAAAATAAGAAAAATATTTTTATTATTAATGAAGCGGTCCTTTCCTTGACCGCTTGTTCCATGTAGCGGTCTCCATCCTGACCATTTTCTGACCTCTTACAGTAAAAGCAAAGGTTGTTTTCTGCGTTTTGACTGATTACTTAGCAAGTGCCTAGCATGTTTATTTGACTAATAATGATGCATGAACGTACTGTTAACTTGGAATAATAAGAACTGGAATTAAATTTTATCATCCTCATGATTATTTCTTCTTGATTATCATTCTTAAGTTATCATGTGAAACATGTGTAGAATAACCAAGTTTTGGTCAATATAAATAATTTTTGTCACTTATATATTTTTGAAAATTGTTTATATTGTTCTGTTTGATAGTCATGCTACTCCGGTGGTACTGACTGACTGCACCGTTCATGTTTTCCGTGATTTCTAAGCCTTAATCTTGTAATAGATGGGACTCTCCACCGGATATTCCTTCCGTTGGACTAGAACCACTATTACGAGGCCTCCGTAAGACCCCGCGAGTCTGGGATTCCCACTAGGACGCCGGGCAGGTTGTACCCTCAAGCCTGTACCGATCGACTCGTGATTTAATGATGGGCGGACCAAGTTCGTATGGCCTTTCTATCTGGGGCCGAATGCGGTCATGCCCTAGACCGCTAACCAGTCCATGCGGTCCAACGATAGACCATTTTGAGCTTGCTAGTAGCAGCCTCGTGTCCAACCCTCAGTTTCCCTTTGTGATTTCTATTGATCGTAAGCAGTTATTGACAGATTTTCTTCGTGTTTTGTGATGAAGCTAATTGATTGTGGTGTTCTCTAAGACTATATTTCTGGATTATTGAGCCCATTCCTTCTTTTTTCTCCAAAGAAATCATGCTCTTAGGAATTTAGATTTTGTGAGCTTAGCCTTGGAACTCTTGGCCATTATATGAGTGAATGTCTAGATTGGGATCTATGATCCAGTTTTTCAATGCCAACGCATCATAAGGGCCCGGTCTGGTCCTGGGAGGAGCACCCGAAAGTACTTGTGTCCTAGGGAGTTTGTAATAACAAGGTGTGGCATTGCACCGTAGTGCATGACTAGCATGATAATCTATGGCATTCTACTTCACTCAATTACTTGAACCTTCTTGCGTGACATGACGTGCATACTTGACATGGACAATTTCACATAAGACTTTACTCTTGTTATACTTGCGATTATTGTTCATTATCATCTATCTTTTCCTTCTCTTATTTGTCATTTATTGCATGTTTATATGGTTATTTTGATTCTTTTATCACATTGTCATACATGATGAATTGATTAATCATTTAAACTATGCCTGATGATAGAGATATAAAATCCTACTGAGCTCTCGCTCACCCAGTTTCCAATCCATTTCAGGTAGCACGGATGAGGATTTGCAAACCGACGGGGATAGGAACGAGTAAACATGGAGCGAGCCTTCTAGTTGTGTTATGAGTCTTGGTCTAGTTAAATGGCGAGTCGTGTTGACTCAGGATCTATGTAATTTTCTTTTCTTTTAGTCATTGTAATAGTTAGTAAAGTCCACAAGATGTCGTTGTAATAAGCACATTTTATCTTTATTATCAATAAAGTTTAGTTGGTGAATATGATTATTGGCCTCTTAATATTTGGTCTCTTGTGGCAATGAATGTTCTGATTGACATGAATGATATAACTGCAGCGTTCTGATTTTTCGCGTTGGAGCGTGACAATGTAAACACACATCTGTCACACGTACTACGGAGCATAATGCAGTATACAACTGCTACCAGACTCAGGATAGTCAACTAGACCTGCTGACAACGATCCTTGAGTCACAAGACTCAAGTCAAGATCGTCGCACATCACAGCAACACGTTGTTAATCAGCCTAATCCCTATGCCAAAAATCACGGGAAACACATTAACAATGAGTCCTCAGCCTCCGAGCCGCATAACGCACTCACAATTCTGTATAACACGAAACACGGAACATGAGGGATTACCAAAAGCCCTCAGACTACATGGCACATAAATCGAGGTAAGACACTACCTCTAAGCACCCAAAACCATGTCTCGATCCTCACAGGATAGACGAGACACTCACGAGGTCACGTGTCAATCACTGGATCACAACCGGGTTGACCAGAAATCATAATAACCATCGAAATAATACAAAACACTACTCGGTACAGTGGCACTCTCAGACACCCTATAACACGGCCACAGCCCTCATAGGATGTCCAAGACATCCACGGAACAACGGGCTAACCAAGGGGTCAAAGCCACATTAATCGGAAACCAAACCATCACAAAAGGATACTCTGGGCAGGTGGCGGTCTTACCCCTGACCGCTAGAACAACCTGGCAGTCATCCAAAGGGCCGCTACCCTCAAGAAATCCCAGACATCAAATCCACAAAAACAGGAGCCCTGCCGGTCTCCTCAGGGCCGCAAGCTTGACCCTAGCGGTCATGACCTAGCCGCTATGCCCAGTCAACCCCCAAAATAGTTAAACCGACTTAAACGGTCAAAATCACCTAACGGTCTACCTAGGACCGTTTCCCAAGGACTGGCGGTCACCCCAAGGCCGCCAAGGACCCCACGCGGTCGGAGCTAGACTGCTAGCCCGAACCGACTTAAAATCGTTGACCAATTAAAACGACGCCTAGCGGTCGCCCAAGGGCTGTTAAAGCCAGCCTTGCAGTCAGTCGCGCGACCGCTAAGCCAAACCAACATACATCCCTAATGGTCTCCAGTGGACCGCTAAGCACCCCTAGCGGTCTCTGGTAAGGTCGCTAGGCCATTCCGACGGGAAAATCATAAAACCACCCCAAACCTAGTTTTTTCACGCTCCAATCGCGTCTAAACGACGAGGAAACAACCCTAATGCCGATATCTACCTTCCACAAGTCTGAAGGGATCAAACCATCCGCAAAATCGCAAGAAATGGGCGATTCCCATGAATCGACCCAAAATGACTCACATGGATAGCCGGGCTCATACCGACTCCGATTCTCAACCAAATGCAATAAAACTGGAGGGAAATGAATCCCAACATGCCAGGGGTTCAACTCAAACCATTTAAACTACAAACCGCCGCCTAGAACGGCGAACACGGCTCATACCCTTCGAACATGCATTTCACCCAAACAAGGCAAAACTCGCTCAAACTCACACCGTTCGGCTCCAAATCGCGAGGGAACGTAGTAAAAGAGTAGGGCATCTCTCCCCCTACCTCCACCAAAGATCTCACGTACCGAGACGGCTATAATACATCGAAAATCATCACATGGACAACCCACATCGGCTTTGAATCCGCGAATGGGATCGCGCCAACGTCATGCTCCGATACTCGCGCCATCACGCTCCAGGTCAACTCTACGCGATCACCGCCTCACCCAGTTCCGCACCCGTCGTACGCCCCGGGGGAGAGGAGAAGAGAAAGGGTTAAGAAGAAAAAAGAAAATAGGAAAATTATCAATTTTTCTTAAATCCAATTTTCTGCACGAAAATCTATAAATTCAAAAAAATATAACAAAATAGTCTCCGTGATCCTCGGAACGAGCGCAACGCACCTATAGAGTCCCTGAGTCGCAAAACTCAATGGTCAACTCTCCACAGGGTTCCACAAGTTATACAAGGGAAAAACCTGAGTGGATCATAAAACACGTATCAGGACCCACAAAAGTGATCCGAAAGCTCTCCGATTCCGATCCGAAGAATCTAATATATTACAGGTAGAGTATCTATCCCCCTACCTCCACCAAAGTTCTCACGCGCCGAAACGGCCAAACCTCACCGAAAATGATCACACGAACAAGCCACGTCGGCTTTGAATACATGAACGGGAATGTGCGAACGCCACACTCCGATACTCGTGCCATCACGTCTCAGGTCATCTCCACACCGTCACCACCTCACCCAGCTCCACACCGGTTGCGTGCCCGGGGGAGAGGAGAAGAGAGGAGAGAGAATAGAGGGAGAGAAATGAGAGATCGTGAGGGAGGAGAGAGGAGAGAGAAAGGGTTAAGAAGAAAAGGAAAATAGGAAAATTAGCAATTTTTCTAAAATCCAATTTTCTGCACAAAATTCCATAAATTTAGAAAAATATAAAAACTAGTCTTTGCGATCCTCAGAACGAGCACAACGCACCTGTAGCATCCCGGAGTCGCAAAACTCATCGGTTCACTCTCCACGGGATTCCACAAGTTATATAGGGGAAAAATCCGCGTGGATCGTAAAACACATTTCAGGACCCACGAAAGTGTTCCGAAAGCTCTCTGATAACGATTCGAAGAATCTAGGATATTACAGTCCTCCTCCCTTTAAGGAATTTCATCCTCAAAATTCAAGGATCCAACAAGGGACAGGGAAGAACAAACCCATAAAGTTGGCCACGCTCTCCAAGCATCAGCCAAACCTTAAACACAAAACACGAAAACACGATTCTCAAAAAACACAATTCAGAGGGACACTGCCACATCACAATCACAGGCACACCCTCCGGATCTCAAGGCACATCGATCCACATAACGAGCAAGGAAAATAAAGGAACACAAGTTTAGCACCTCCGAAATAGGGCATCATCGCTTTCGTCTCACTGGGCAAGGAGACATGACCCATGCCATGACAACAGCCACCGATAACAACACACTCGGTAGACACAACAAGCATCAGCTTAAACAAGGAAACACAGTCCTCTCAGCTGACTGCTCCAACCATCGGCTTCCGCGCCATGAATAGCAAACAAAACTGGCATGCAGAGCGCCAATGACTGCATTGGACCACGAGCACAATCAAGTCAGTCCTCACTCAGACATTACATCTGATTCGAGTTCCATGCTAACTCTACCACAGCAGAAGAGTACAATAGAACCAATCGACAAGATCTCGGTCCACACAATGCCAAGTCAGACTCATAGGGAACTTCTCCCAAGCTAAACACAACCACAAACCCACAAACAACAACACCTGTAGAATTCTGGCTCCGTTCTCAACACAGAACCACAGGACACAACTGCAAGCTGGGTCACACCAAGGTAGGATTACAACTAAACACACGACTGATATATATAAGCCGCTCGCAGCTTACCAACAAGGACCCACAACAATAATCTCGGAGAACGCATCTCTAGGACCACGATCACGTCCCGAGAGCACAACTCCCAAGAAATATAGAGAAGAAAGGGTACTCAACCAGCATATATGCCGACAGATTTCCCCAATTCTCAAACCTTCCAGTGCCAACAACCACAATGCCTCAAGCAATGGCACGGCAACCAACAGCATCAAGGCACACATAGCCAAGATGATGTCACACCGAGGAAACAATCCTCTCAATCGGTCAGAATCTTCCAACCAAACGATCCTCGACTAGTGGGTTATAAGCCCACATGCTTCCGTTGTGCATTCAACACAATGCACACAGGCATCAGAAACAACTCGACATCCGCATCTCAGCACACACCCGGCGCTATCGCAATTCCCAAAACTGCAATATACCACGCCTCCAGTACCGATCCTACTAACAGCTGATCACAAGTCGCCATAGTGCAAACCATGAAGAGCACCAGCTTCAGCACAAGCCACAAGGAATGCTAATCTTAGCTTATCCTGACGTCCTGAAACAATCACTGAACCTTCACAGCAGAACAGCCACCGAACACGACACGTCAAACACGGTGCACAACCGCTGAACAAGAGCAGATCAGGTTCAGAACTAACACAGTCCACACATAAGCAGGCACATGACAAAGGCTTCACAGAGATAGCACTTTCAAAGCTTACCTCGAAAAGAAACCACAAGACAAGATGAGAAGAATCAAGCTCGACTAACAGTAGCTCACCAGGAAGAAAAATCATAGGTTCGCCCGAGCATTCTCTCAAACAAGGCATCCAATCGACCACCACAATACAACCTAAACACCTCAGGGGCTGAACAACCTCAAGCTGGGATGACCAAAACAACATTAATCTCCTCAAGAAACATGCACGGCCATCACACCAATGATAGTTCCAAACAGCCACCTGAACAAGCCATAAAAAAACTCGAACACCGCACCATAAATTCACGTCTGCCGGTGAACTCTGCCAAGCACAGCACAACCGAGACAAACACCATGACGAAAGAAAGGCTCTCCATCAGAATATGACAAGAGTAAAATCATCCAACACAGCTCGCACAAGACTTCATGAGAGAGCAAAGCGATAAACAATCGTAAAACCTATGCCAACTGGCGACTGTATTTGACCGTATGGACTCTGAGCACTGCAATATCTCGAATTCCCATGTACTTTCACAAACACATGCTCAGATAGCTCAGAAAAAAACTCTGAACAACTCTGAACTCTGCTTTGATACCAACTGTGACGACCCAGTCTCCGGATATCGGGTAAACCCGATCCGAGAGGCCTCCCAAGAGCGGAAAAGCTCTAAAGGGATAGAAAGGTATGTGAGAGTACATTGAACTTCTAGATAAAGCAATAAGCAATTAAATTTCAATGATCAGGATTACTAAAATAGTAGAAATAAAATTGCATTTTCTATAACAATTAAAACTAACAGAGTCCAGTCCAACCAAAGTATAGTACAATAGGAAAGAGAATGTACTCTCAAGTCGGGGGAGGCCCGACACTGGCAAACGCTGGCAACTAAGAACCACTCACTGCACCTTCAAAGCACAAGGAAGAACAGCTACACCTAAAAAGTCAGGGATGAGCCTCCTATCACAGGCTCAGTAGGGATCCCGCAGAACCCTACCACTAAACAACACAGTAACAGGAGTGCTAAACTAAAGCAAAGCAGTAACAACAGCAAAAGTAAAGAGGAAGAGCCGTACCATGGAAACACGGCAGTCGAAGGAACCTCGGCCCTCTAAACTACTCCAAACAGCAACAGAAAGGCGAACCCCGATCTCACAAAGTTGGGCGTTACCGATCCATTGTCAAACCACGATTACCATATCGCGAAGGCCTACCGGAACAGGCAAAGGCCTTACAAAAGACCTACGCGGTCAGAGGCACAAGACATACACAATCTCACAATCATGTGCACTACAGTAACCGTAACCTCGAGTGAAGCCAAGCATAGGCTACCCAGACAAGTCACGAAAGCACAAGTCATGCGTCAAGTGATAGAAGCACCTCCTCACTAGAAGAACAGCCAGATGCGTCCACTAACATCTTACACTACGCCACAAGTATCTCCCACTCGCCTAGAACAGTGGTAATTGAGACACTCAATTGGAACAAAGCATCAAGTAACTAGTGACTAGTCAGGGTCACGCCTGTAGACGTCTGTCCAACGCCCCTGACCATGTGTGCATACACAAGCTCAATGTCTTGAGCCAGGCCTCTAGCTGGTTTTCCCCTCCCGTAGGACTCTTACAGCAAGACAAAGGAGCCCATGACAACTAGCCTACAAACCGTCTCAATCGGGACTCGCCCTACCACCACTCCCAGGTGGGCTGACACATAGGAAAGTGTCATTAGGCTACAACTAGTGAAGGCTCACTAGACATAGAGACTCAAAATAGCGAACAATGAAGTACAGACAGGGTAAACACGCACCTGTCACACGTACTACGAAGCATAATGTAATATACAACTGCTACCAGACTCAGGATAGTCAACTAGACCTACTAATACAATGATCCTTGAGTCACAAGACTCAGGTCAAGATCGTCGCACATCACGGCAACACGCCGTTAATTAGCCTAGTCCGTAAGCCAAAATCATGGTAAAACATATTATGGAAGACAACACAGAATAATCGGATCCATAACAGCAATAATGATAGTCCACGGCCTCCGGGCCGCTCACCGGACTCATAATTCTGTATAACACAAAACATGAAACACGAGGGATTATCGAAGCCCTCAAATCATATGGCACGTAAACTGAGGTAAGACCATATCTCCAAGCATCTAAAACCAGGTCTCGATCCTCATAGGATATACGAGACACTCATGCGGTCACGTGTCAACCACCTGGTCACAACCAGGTTGACCGGAAACCAAATCAACATGAAAGAACACTCTGTGAAAGTGGCGGTCATCGCTATGGCCGCTAAACCAAAATGGCGGTCATCCAAAGGGCTGCTACCATCAACATAGAGCAATAGGCAGATGGTGGTCTCACCAGGGCCGCACCTTGCCATTGGTCAGCCTCAAAGGGCCGCCTCTTGGAGGTGGTGGTCATGTCCATGGTCGCTACCTTCAGGAGTCCCCGAACATGAAATCCACAGAAATCGGCCGTTTGTGGTCTTCCTGAGGCTGCTACTTGCACATGGCGGTCTCCTCAGGGCCGCAAGCTAGACTTAGCGGTCATAGACTGGCCGCTATTCCCAATTAAACCCGCAAACCAGTCAAACCGACTTAAACGTCAGGTAGCAGTCACCCATAGGGCCGCTACCACTAAATGGTGGTCAATCGCATGGTCGTTACCAGCGAACTGACTTAGCTAGCTAACGGTCTTCCTAGGATCTTTTCTCAGGAATTGCAGTCCTCCTATGGCCGCCAAAGCCACCTTGCGGTCGGGAGCTAGACCGCTAGCCCGAACCGACTTAAAACCGTATAACCAACTTAAAACGTCAAATATCGGTAACTCAAGGGCCGCTAAGTCAGAGTTGCGGTTGGTCGCGAGACTGCAACACCAAATCAACAATGGAGCTCTGAATAGCGGTCTCCAGTGGGCCACCTATTACAAATGGCGGTCACTGGAAGGACCGCTATTTCGCTCCGGCGAGAAAATCGTAGAACCACCCAAAACTCAGTCATTCCACGCCCCAATCATCTCAGAACGACAGGGAAACATTCCTGACCACAATATCATCCTTCCACAAGTCGAAAGGGATCAAACCGACCTCAAAACGGTAAGAAATGGGCGATTCCCATGAATCGACCCAACACGAGTCACGTGGGTAACCGGCCTCATACTGGTCCCAAATCACGGCCAAATATAGTAAAACTGGCGGGGAACGAATCCCATCATGCCAGGGGTTCAAATGAATCTATTTAAACTACAAATCATCGCCTAGAATGGCGAACACGGGTCACACCCCCCGAACATGCATTTCGCCCAAACATGGTAAAACCCGCTCCAAATCATACCGTTCGGCCTGAAATTGCGAGAGAAAGCAGGAAATAGGTAGACTATCTACCCCCCTACCTCCACCGAAGATCCCACACGCCTAAACGGCCAAATATTGTCGAAAACGATCACACAAACAACCCACATCAGCTTTGAATCCATGAACGGGATCGCGCCAACGCCACGCTCTGATACTCGTGCCATCACGCCTTAGGTCAGCTCCACGCCATCACCACCTCACCTAGCTCCACGCCGGTCACGCGCCCGGGGGAGAGGAGAAGAGAGGAGAGAGAATGGAGGGAGAGAAATGAGAGATCGTGAGGGAGGAGAGAGAAAGGGTTAAGAAGAAAAGAAAAACAGGAAAATTAGTAATTTTCCTAAAATCTAATTTTTTGCACAAAATTCTATAAATTTAGAAAAATATAGAAAAATAGTCTTCGCGATCCTCGGAACGATCACAACGCACCTGTAGCGTCCCGGAGTCACAAAACTCAACGGTTCCCTCTCCACAGGATTCCGCAAGTTATATAGGGGAAAAACCCGAGTGGATTGTAAAACACGTTTCAGGACCCACGAAAGTGTTCCGAAAGCTCTCCGATAATGATTCAAAGAATCCAGGATATTACAGTCCTCCCCCTTTTAAGGAATTTCGTCTTTGAAATTCAAGGAGCCAATAAGGGACAGGGAAGAACAAACCCATAAAGCTAGCCACGCTCTCCAAGCATCAGCCAAACCTCAAACATAAAACACGAACACACGATTCTCGAAAAACACAATTCAGAGGGACACTGCGAGATCACAATCACAGGCACACGCTCCCGATCTCAACACACATCGATCCGCAGAACGAGTATGGCACATAAAGGAACACAAGTCCGGCACCTTCGAAACAAGGCATCATCACTTTCGTCTTACTAGGCAAGGAGACACGACCCATGCCACGACAACATCATGCTTGCATAACGTTGAAGATCCTTTCCATTTCATATATCCAGTTCTCTGCTTCATCTCGATTAAAAGAGCCAGAAAACTGTGAAGGATTTAAGCTTCAGAAATTCTGATGTAAATCGCTGGCACCAGCCCTCGCGCCAGCTTGGGCCATATTCTATAGTGCCTGGGTAAGACCTACAACAGTCTGTTGCATTCTGTCCCAGTCAACACGGTGTGCCATCATGAAAATAAGGTACATAAGAGGACAATAAATTAGTTAATTCCTATGAAATCAATAGAATTAACCTAGAGAAAATTTCTAATTTAACTATCTCATCCCGGCTCTACCCATTCTTACATGGTTGGAAATTTCTTCCTGGCTCATAGGGTTGGGTCCTTAACCTTGGACTTAGCCTATGACATTTCCCTAAGAATAGGTAAGTCTTGAGACCTATGCTCTGATACCAACTTAACTGTCACGCCCAGAGACATATGTACAGCAGAAGTAATATCGGGGAATGTGAGCAGTCGGCAATACGCCTGAAGCTAGCAATAAAATCATAGCGCAATAAACATCCACATAAAGATGGAGTACACAATATTTGCCCAAAATTTTAACTTTTATTGATAATGATGATTCATAATTATATAAGGTTGACTCTTGATCTACTAGACTCAAGAAAAATGAAAATTTCATAGTAAGACTCAATAAAGTGAAAATTACGTCATGACTCTAGACTACTTGAAAACTTTTGACATTCTAAGTCTTCTCTCGACCATCAATCATCACTCTCGGACCTGTTGCTAGAATAATCTGAATCCGACTCACTTGAACTTCCTAAAAAGATTGAAAAAGTAGGGTAATGAGCACACTGCCCAGTAGGTATCTTCGCATAAACATGGAGACATGCTTTAAGTAATTACATTTTCGCTCAAGTGAATAAGTAAAGGAAAATGCGATAAAACACACGAACAAAATCCAAGTACCAAGATGTGAATTATAGAGATATGAAGAATATGAATCGACAATAGATCATGATCAAGCAAGACTTATAAGGTAAAGTGGCCTTTCATTAACACGAATGTACTTCATAACCATAAAGGTTATGTACTAGAAAGTCATGAACAAGAATGTACTAGCAAACATGTAATTTATCACAAGTTTGTCTCGTGATTTTCACCCGTCTATAAAAAAGTACTCCCGACGCAATGCGACGCCAGTGTTCATCGTACCCCATGGTTTTCAGCATGTTTTCGGCTATCAGCTGAGGGGGCTAGTGTGGAGCCCTTGGACACTGTCCGTGCCCGCTCTTGCATCTTCAAGTTATAGATCAAGATACTTCCATGAGAAAATAATAACGTTTCGGCCAATAATATTCAATTCAACAATAGTTTCATGAGAATGTAACCAAGGTAGAGAACACACCAATGAACGATCATGAGAGTTTAATGAACAATTTAAGACAAGGTCAAGCTATGGAAGAAATTCGATAGCATAACGCATATTCTTTAACTTTCATAATTCATTAAGTAGCTTTTGAATAAGGTTTTAGGTTCTAGATAATCAATAGACCATCTAGGAACTTAGGAAAATCAACCCTTGGGTCAAACCCCGGGCTAAACACAGTTTAGACATAAGACGGTCAAGTCCGGACCGTTTCTGGACAGAAGCGATCTTTCCAGGACTGTTTCTAGATAGATGCAGTCAGAGAAGGACCGTTTCTCTGAAGAGTCGACACATGAAGAAAAGAAGGTCGACATAGTGAAACTCTAGGATAGAAGTGGTCACGGGATGATCGCTGCTTGACAGTGGCGGTCGCCTGATGGCCGCTAAATCCAGGATACAGAAAACACCGGTAAAGTGCTTTCTAGATAATTGGGCTTTGAGGGTACAACCAGCTCGACGTCCTAGTAGGAATCTAATGCAGGACGGGATGCGAATCGACATCGATTTGTTGCGAACCAGGGACTCTGGGTGACGACGCGACCAAATTGAAGACACGACGAATGCGACACCAACAGAATTCCAAAGAGGAGGATATGTCCTCAACAAGAGACACGAGCTCGCGGACGTCCCTAAGCGAGGGAAACGTGTGGATCTATGCGGTTTACGAAACTGGCAGTGAGTCAGGGTGGTCATCACTCCTTCGTGCCCGGATCGGGTCGCGGGATGGGTCACGCTCTCACTCTCATAGCGGTGATAAAAATTTATCGAGCTAGATATCCTATCACTCACTAGCAGTGGCAAATAAACACATACAAAGTAAGCAAATGCCGAGGGAGATAGAGGCGATACCTCTACGCTCCGGGCATGGGGCAGATGACCCCGGCCAAGACCCGTACTCCCAGTACAGTAAATAATCAATAATTACAGCAATGAATTTTACTACCCACTCCACGCAGGGAGGTAAAGGGCTACACGTGGGACTCGGGAGCACCGATCTCGGGTTGACGGGCAGCAAGTCGGAAGGGCTTTCGGGGCAGAGGCGGGCTGCTGGTCCGACTCGGCACTATTTAAACTCACCGGGCAGCAAGTGAGTTCGACACGTGGGACGGCGGCTTCCGATCGACTTCTAGTCAAGGCGGCTAGCTGGGACGTCTGTGGAAGGCTCCTCTTCGATGACGGAAGTCGGCGGAGACTGAATCGCAGCCGGCATATTTTTGGAGGAATTACTCGGTGGACTGCTCTTGCTGGCCTGTCACGGGACAGATCAGCGCGCTTCCACGAAAACGGTCACCACGCCCAGATCTAATGTCGGATTGGGACGGAACTAGCACCGTTACGAAGGACACTCAGAGAGATTCGACATATGTGGATTTCAGATCTATCCAACGGTCTGAATCGAAGTGAAAAACTCTATGCACTGTAGTTTTTTCTGGCTCGGAATCCAGATCAAGCAGGACAGAGTGAGATCTGCCTGAAAATGAATTTTGACCGAGGGGAAGTTGGAAGATCTGGACTTTGGGAATTTTATGGGTGAGAGGGGGGGAAGTGGGGATCACGCACAAACATTTTGGTATTTTTCTGAGATGGTTTAAAGGGTAAAAAATTTGTGGATCTGGCTTCTATCTCACAGATCTGCTGATTGGCAGACTATAAGGGGTGGAGAGATGTGACTGGGAGGTAGGGCAAACGGGGGCTGATTGAGGTGAAAATTAAACTAGAAGAAGGGGATGACAGGGGAAAACCAACCATCAAAATTTGAGGTCGATCAGATGGCTGGATTGGGAGAACCGACCTGATCTTTAACCTTCTATTCCAAAATTCATGGTTCAGGATAGTAGGTCGGAGAACGGGTTGTTGGCGGCTCCGATGGCGGCGGCGGCGGCGGTGGCGGAGCTTCACACCCAGGGGACGGGATATAACTTGGAATCACTCCAAGATTTAGGGCATCACACCTAGATTTGCTGCAATCTCTACTGCTAGGGAGGAAGAGAGGGAGGCCCTTGGGCAACAACACAAATTCTCCAATTTTCTTCAATAATTCTATGAAAATAATGAAATACAAGTGTTTTATAACCCTAGCTAAAGACCTTAACTAACCTCAGATCTAGGGTTAGGGAGGGGCAATTAGGGGATAGAAGATTATTCACCCATGTGGTCAAATTAACAAAATATAAAAAGGGGAAAATGGGGGGCACCCTCCTCTAGTGGCCAAGTGGGAATTTTCTACCTTGGTCCAAGTCCACCTTGGACCATGGACCGACCCCTATGGGCCCTGGAAGCTTGGTGGCCCAATAGGAGAGAGGGTGGGGGTCCCGTCAGGCCTATGTGACCTTTTGCAAAGAAATCCATTAATTCCTAATGACTAACTCATTGGCTTATAATTGCCTTACAAATAAAAACCCAATTGACTCAAGGATAAAAATGCAAAAAAAAATGTTAGATGCCTTGCTTTGATGTCCCAATCAATTTTGCCCGGGTGGGAGAAGCTCGACCCCGTCAAGTAAGGGGTGCGGCTAGTCATGTGTCGCTCCTGCTGATCTGTATCTCTGATCGGGTGATCCACGTGTCATCAGATGTGGGCCATACTCTTCACTATACCAGGTAGCGCAAGTACGCTCCACTCCTAATAATCATCACCTGCTCAACCCGTATATGTTCTATATGCTCACGCTACTGTGGGAATGAGGCTAGTGGTGGACACTCAGGGGTGGGGTCACTCTTAAAGGGGAGGAGACGGCTCAAAGACTCACTGGGAATCACCGCTGGGTCCCTGTAGGTGACTAGATCCGATACATTGAAAGGTAGAGATGATCCCATATTCGTCAGGCAAGTCCATAATGTACGCATGAGATCCAACTTGCCTCACACTCGAAAGGGACTGGCACCGTGAGCTTGCATTAGACCGACTCGACTCGATGTATGCAGACTCCCAACAGACTGTACGAAACAAAGACTCACACATGACCCTAGGCAAACCTAGACACTCATAGTAATACTATGATTGATGACGAAGAGACACAAACACAAGGGACGCACTAAGGAAGACTCGGTAAGACTGATGGATACCTTCTACATACACCTGGTGTAAAGATAAGTTGACCCACAATTTGATGTCGTGAGTCTCAACCCTCGTCAACCATCTCCGGTTCGAGAAAACTCATCCTCGGGGACGGAAGTGTAAGAGGATCAGGAGGCGGATGACTGGAAGTTAATCTGGATGTTTGGTGTGGAACATGGAAAATGGGAAGTCCGAACGTTGCCTCTTGAACACGTGGCAGAAATCAGACCATACTGTGTCAACATAGGGCGTCAATAGTGGTACGGTAGTCACTAGCGGCTGTGCCACTGTAGGAGAGAAGGGCAAAAGAGGGACAGCTGACTGCTGCTCGGGAGTGACTAGCATGAGAGAGGTGGAAAGCTGGTCAGGTCCGTCAAGGAAAGCTGGGATGGGTGACAGCACAGGGTCGGTGGATGGCACATCCACCGTGGACAAGGTGGGCGGGACAGACAGCTCCGGGACGACCGATGACATAGGGGTGACAAACAGGATAGAGTTGTTGGCTGGCGCCTTACCCTGGCCCACTAAGCACTCTTTGGGATTGCTCTTTAACCCCACAACCTCAGTGAGGTACTCCTCGACCAACTCTTGGTCAGCCTCATAACTCACTAGAATAAGCCCAAGTGGGGCATCCTCTGAATGCGTGTCCTCTAATATAGGGAAATGTGAAGGACACTGGTCGGGGAAATGGCTACTCCCACTACAGGGGGGCACATGGGCGGGCTCCGGGAGTGGTGGAGGGCGTGATTCAGAAGGCAGAGCGGGCTACTGGGGGTGGGTGGCTGGCGAAATGGAGGTGGTCGGCTGAATGCCGTCGTGGAAGACGAACTCGTTGGGTAGGTGAGGTGGGTGTAAGGTGCAGGTCCTCCTGTCCTGGTCAAAGGTCACTCTCCTCTCTTCCAACCAAGTTTGCCCTAAAATGATGCATGGACCAGCAAGTGTGTCGATCTTGCACCATGCTCCATCGTGATACAGAACGGGACCGAAGCTTCGTTGGAACTCTATGAAGGCTAAGCCACCGTTAAGAACAATATCTTCGGTCTTAGAGAGAGACTCAATAATGTCCTGGGAGACACAATTAGATGACACCCTACTGATGAAGTTGATCTCCGTATGCAACCCATTAGGTAGAATGGCAGTGGACACTATAGGGCGCTGGAATGACTCGGTTGTCGACATGGGGGTCGGGTCAACCAGTGGTTGAATGATAGGGGCGAGACCCAGGGGTCGGGCCATGAGATCCTTGAATTGGGCCACCAGGGATGACCATTTGGACACACGGTCTCGGGGAACCGCCATAGGGTTGGCGGGTAGTTGGACATGCAGACAAAAGGTGACACGACAGGCTAACTCTCTAATGGACTAGACACCACCCTAAAATAGCAATGCAAAGTGGAATGCAGACTCGGATACAAACCTAGACTCAACCAGTATCCGGTACGTGGCAGAGGTATGATTCGAAGATCGAACTCACGCAAGTGTGCTACCTTCCCAAAAGGCGTAACCTATCGTTCCAAGAGCACCTTTGGATATACCGGATATAGGACTGACATGCAATCCTAGACTTAAACCATGCTATTATAGACTACCCTAGACTCAACCTTACACTCTGATACCAATTTGATGTGGGACGGGATGCGACTCGACATCGATTTGTTGTGAACCTAGGACTCTGGGTGACGACGTGACCAAATTGAAGACACGACCAATGCGACACCAACAGAATTCCAAAGAGGAGGATATGTCCTCAACAAGAGACACGAGCTCGCTGACGTCCCTAAGCAAGGGAAATGTGTGGATCTGTGTGGTTGAGAAACCGACAGTGAGTCAGGGTGGTCAGCACTCCTTCGTGCCCGGATCGCGTCTCGGGATGGGTCATGCTCTCACTCTCACAGTGGTGATAAAAATTTATCGAGCTAGATATCCTATCACTCACTAGCAGCAGAAAATTAACACATACGAAGTAATCAAATGCCGAGGGAGATAGAGGTGATACCTCCACGCTCCGAGCGTAGGGAAGATGACCCTGGCCAAGACCCGTACTCCCAGTATAGTAAATAATCAACAATTACAGCAATAAATTTTTGATGCGGGATGGGATGCGAACCTGGGACTCTAGCTCGCGGACGTCCCTAAGCGAGGGAAACGCGTGGATCTGCGCGGTTGAGGAACCGATAATGAGTCTTGGGTATCGACTTTTCCGCGTGCTCGAATCGAGTCACGGGACGTGTTCCACTTACACGCTCGTAGCGGTGACTAAATTGATCGAGTTAGAATTCTAACACACTCACGCAGCGGCATATGAAAATATACGAGTTAAGCAAAATGCCAAAGTAGGGAGCGGACACGATACCTCCACGCTCCGGGCCTGGTGAAGGTGATCCTGGCCAAGACTCGTATTCCTGGTACAGTCGTATAACTTAAATACAGCAAAGATTTTATGGTCCACTCCATGCAGGGAGGTAAAGGGCGACAACAATGACCCGGGAATAGCGAACTTGGGTTGACGGGCAGCGATTTGGACCGCTCCGTTGGTGCTGTCTAGTCGACGCGGGCTGACGGTTGTGGGGACCACGTTCTGCTCGGACGGCCGATTGGGGCGGGGTTGGTGCAGTTGCGAAGGGGACTCCAGGAGGATCGCTCCCTGGAAGGCAATTGGACTGGAATGACTTGTGGAAGGCGGTGCGGCTCAGCTCATCGGGTGTTACAGGTTGCTGCCCCGATCTTGTGTTACAGTTTCAGAACTGCGCGACCCGGTGGTAAAATTTACGACGATCATGTTCGACGTTGGATCAACGCGAAACCAGTGCCGTTACGAAGCTAGCTTGGAGATCTTCAACCACCTGGTGTTATAGGAATTTTCCTGCCTCTGTACTTTCCGTGGGGAATTTTAGAACATGAAGGTTTCGTGTCTCAGAACAGATCTGGTAGACTGGGATCTTCCTGAAGAAGAGAGTTGATCGTGGCACAAACGGAGGATTTTGAGCTTGGGATTTTTATGAAAGATAGTGGGGAAAGTAAGGAACACGAGGATAATTTGATGTGACACAACCTAAGACCTAGATTGCAAGCAACACAACGGACGCGGCAATGTCACACAAGTGGACTCACTCGCATTTGGCACACTCGGGTCCGTAGGTGGACCGGCGATGGGGTGAGGGTCCGAGGTTGGACCCGGAGGTTTCCAAGGGTAGGGCTGGCTTGGGGAGGACCCCTAAGGGCCTAGAGTTTGTGGGGTTTGTTCGCGTAGGGCGTGCCACTCACGTGTGTGACAAATTTATTGTGCGCTCAATCTGACTTAGTCAGTCGATTGTGATGTTCGTGTCGGGACCCGGAGTCCGCAATACCGTAAAGGTTATGGCGTTAATTACATCCTCTAAGAAAGAGGATAACCCTTGATTAACTGCCAAGAGAGGATGCCTCGAGGGATGATGCGAGGGCATAAGAAATACTGACTGAATGCACTAATTGGATGCTGTGAGATGCGGTCATTTGGTTGACCGTCCGTGCGAAATGCGACGGATTTTTTAATTGGTTTATTCATATGATTAGAGGTGTGATTATGGTTGTTTAGATGGCAATGTATGCCAATGCATATGCATGTCCATGCTTTCAAGATGGATATACAATATAATTGAAGGTATCAAACCCCTTTTTATTCCTTTATTTAGCTAGGTTTATTGAGCCAATTAGGGCTATAACATTAAGCGTCAAGGGCTGACACACAAACAATCAGATGCACATGTGGTTGATGCATGTATAGATATGATTAGCCTAAAATGGCGCGGTAGCTAGTTAGAGTTAAAACGGCGCGATGCCCATATGGAGGCTAAAATGGCGTGATGCCAACAGAAGGCTAAAAAGGCGCGGTAGTCCATTGGAGGCAAAAATGGCGCGGTGGCAAGTTGGCAGTTAAAACGGCGCGCCCTGGGCGTGCTGGGTGCAGGCCAAAGGGGGCAAATTGAAAGATGAGTCTAGTGTTAAAATGGCGCGCGGGGGGGGGGGTGCTGGAAATTGGCGCGTCGGATTAGGGCCACGCCGGATTAGGGTATTTTTGGCCGATTTAAGTTCTAATAAAACCTCAGGCAGGTTTCTTAGGACTTTAGAGTTATTTTTAGAAGATTAGAAGATCTATTGAGGTCCCAGATGCACTGTCATTAAGACAAGTATAGACCTATGCGAGGTTCCTACTCGAGCATAGTCTTCAATCAACTTATCAATGCAGATCAACTGCAAATCAAACCAAGTTGTTAGTGAAAATTTGGGCAGCACCTCCCCATGATTGGAGGGTTGTAGGGGCAAAGTGGAGACAGTCCCACAGGATTGGGGTACGCTCCTTAAATCCAGGAGTGCCAAGTGGTGACCGGTGGACTTCGATAGAGGGAAAAGACCCCGAGGGCTTGCCTGCTAGGGGCATCCATCTCCACGAGTCAAAATCATTAAGGGACGGCTGAGATGAGAAGGCACCTCGAGGGCTAGCCTATGAGAGGTTACCTTCCCACAGACACCACCACTCCCAAGAGGAGGTGGGTTTAATGCCGGGCTAAAGCCCTGTTGATGTTCACTTGATGAGTCACAGGGTTCATATCATTAAGAGATATGACCCCATGGCTCGACAATGATTGATGATGATGGGGTGTTCCCCTCCTCGGGCAGTGGACTCTTCAAGATGACAAATCACCAAATGCAATGATGTAGGGACCGCACTCAATCGATGAGGGAACATCAGATGATCATATGTATGCATATACATCGAAAAAGCAGGCTAACATGGAAGCTGTCAAGCCAGACTGAGGACCCGTGGCTGAGTCAGGGAATTGAGGTTCTGGGGGGGGAAGGCAAACAGTTGAATAGCTTAACGGCGTCTGCAACCCAAGCGAATACGGCACACCTGCGGAGATGACCATCCCCCTTGCCCTGAACCACAAACAGGGAATATTGAGGAATCATCTCCGAGGGTAAAGAGGAATGCATTCACAGGCATGTCTCCGCCTGGGGAGAACACATGGGCACAATATCTAGTCGATACGACCTACACGATGAAAGAACCCCGGGGAGGGGATTATTGCTGTTGCCCCTAGAAACAACATGGCGTATTCGGCGGTAGAAAAACTGAAACAAATAACACACAAAAAATAGAGGAGATAGACTGCAATCTGATAAGAAAGGTAGCAACGAACATACATTTAGTCATTCATCCAATCCCACAGGGAAAGCATTGCAAGGCACACTCTACACTGTTGTGGCTCGGCGTTGTCGCACGAAGCCGATTCCCATCCTGGAAAGAAAGGGGAAAATAGAGAGAAGATAAAGGGGAGAAACTCGAAGAACACCCGGGCTCATATCATTGCCCCTTTCATTACAGCGCTCTGCGGAGCTATTCTAGCAGAAGGGGAAAGAAAACAGCAGAGGAAGAGGAGACGACTTCTGCCAACCCACCTCAGCGCTTCGCAATAGAGAAAACAAAGTATCGGAATCGAACGGGCTCTCCGCTCCCCTTCTTCCTCTCCAAGATTCTCTCTATATACTTCTTCTCTATCTCTCTTTCTGTATTTTCTATCTTCTTGTATATGTCTTCTCTTCAAACATAAGGCCTTTATATAGGCGACCCTCGAGCGAGCTTAATCCGGCATGGGGTTTAGTGCACCGGTTTAAGGCCTTCCATGCGCGCCGGATTCGAGTTGAGCAGGGCGCGTCGGTTTAGGAGGCTGCCAAACGCAAGGAGGGCATGCCGGTTTAGGAGGGGCGCGCTGGATTCAAGCCACTTCATCACGTTAACTTGATACAGCTCCGACAGCAGGCCCCAGACTGAACTCGAGAGTCATTGTGATTCTTTATCTCTCCGTGGTCTTGCCAAAGCATAGGGGGAGATATTGACGAAGCTTCCGGGCCGCCAAACGGTTGCTTTTGGAACTCGTGCACCTTTAGCTCAGACATGCGGGTTTTTTGATGACATAGCTCTTGGCACAATGGTTCGTGCTACTGACTCGACTCACCTTGCATTGGTAGCTTCCACGGGGAGTGGTGTACTGCCCGGGGTGTTTCCGCCTCGACTGGGCGATCATCTGGCCACTGATGGGCCTAATATGTTGAGAAGCCGTACCTGTGCCGGGTAATCGGGGTCTTCCACTGACAGAGCCTTCGGTCCCTTGCTCTGAGGGGCCAAGGGTGTTCCCTCACTTAGGGAGGATCTTTCATTCAGGCGGTGCGCCGCCAAGCATACCTATGTCCTTGGTTAGACAACGGATACATGCTCATCCTTGGTCGGATGACGGATATGCTCTCGCCCTTGGTCGGACAATGAGGGCATGCTCTTCCTTGATCGGATGACGGGTACATCCTCATCCTTGATCGGATGACGTATATGTTCTCGTCCTTGGTCGGATGACGAGGGCATGCTCATCCTTGATCGGACGACAGATAATGCCCGCTTATGGTGTATTCTTCTTGATCATCATCAGGTGAAGTCCCCGACATTCATAACGGGTGACCTGAGGCTCTGGCAGCTTGAGAAGGCTTCAATGCGTTGGTCTCCTTTGGCTTCTCTGCTTCGATAGGCCGCATCATTTGTCTTTGAGGCTTGATCACCATTGAGTATATTTTGAGTGCCAACAAATGCCTCCCAGCCACGGGTGCTGTGAGCAAGGCACGAGCGAGGAGGGACCTGCGGATGAGCTCCGTTTGGCCAGATTTCCCGTATGGCTTGACATGGTCTTGGAATGGCCCTCGAATACGGCGCGGTAGTTAATCCAGCGTGGCCATGGGACTTGTGTTAAAACGACGCGCCCTTGCGTTGGCAGACTTAATACGGCGCGCCTTTTGAGAGGGGGGCCTAATACGACGCGCTATTTAGCGAGTCGGATTAGCATGAGTCTATGGCCTTTAAAATTTGAAAAAGAGTCAAAGGAGGGGAATGTTAATCCGGCGCACCATTTTGCGCACCGGATTAGGCCCATCGAAGCCCTCCCTATAAACTCTTCTTCTTCTCTTTCTTCTTCACTTCAATTCTCATTTGCATCTCCACTTTCTCTCTCTTCCCTTCTCCTCCAGAGCGCGGCGGCGAGAGTAGAGTGGTGAGCAGAGATATTCGGGGTCTAACCCCTTGTCTTCTAGGCCCCGGGAGGCTCCTTGTAGGCTTGTCCTCGGAGCTGCACCCCTGGGTGTCCTATTCGGCCCTGGCGTGACGCCCACAGCCTTTTTCAGGGATTGTCACTTAGTGGACGAGTTCCCGCTTCGCCCTGGCAATCTCCCGAGCTGGGGGGACTCTACCGAATTTTTGTCAGAAAAGACTTTGTCTTCAACAGGCCTTCTGACTTTATTTGCTTTCTTTGTATTTGTCTTTTTTGTAGATATCATGGCATCCGGTTCTTCTTCCTCCTCCCGTGCTATAGTGGCGTGGAGGGATGTTTATTCTTTGGACAAGGGCCATGGCAAGCTGGCCGTAGTAGCAGAGTCTTCCGATTCAGAGACTGAGACAGTGGATACAGACCGCCTGCTGATCCTTGGAGGTGATTCCTTCAAGTATGAACACACTGACGGCTCCAGGGTGGATCATCCCAAGGACGAGCATCTGATGTGTTGTGCCCCCTAGGCACAAGCATGTGCTATGCTGATTTGATGATAGCAATGCTGTTTTGTTTTGATGATAGCAACACAATGAGTCTTTTGATGACATTGTGTTTTGATGATAGCTTCATGATTGTGATTGGTATATCATCTGGAGAATGCACGTGTATGACTGATATATTGTTTGTGTTAGACTTCTGGTATGTGCATAGTCTATACATTGCATCGTGGGGTTTATGCTCTAAGTCTATACACTGCATAGCAAGCTCAAAGTCGATACATTGAGCGTCTCATGCATCATTCGTCTAAGTCCATACATTGGACTGTAGTATGCATTTGGCGAAGGCATCGCAAGTCTAGATAGTGGACAGCGTCTCGTGCATATAGCAAGTCTAGACATTGCACTGTAGCATGCATTTCTTTAAAGTCTATACATCGGACTGGTCTGCATAGGCTAAGTGTATACATCGTCCAGTACAATCATGCACTGTTCATGAAGTTTGTACAGCCTTTTGCATTGGACTTAAAGTCTATACATTGCACTGTTCCTTTCGTCTTCGTGTTATTTTAGTATTTGTGTCTTCGTGTTGAGTTTACTTCGTGTCGTTTCTTCATTATTTAGTTGCTCATCTCGTGTCATCCTCTTTATGTTTGCTTTTGTGTCTTCGTGTCATTCACTGTTGTTCCTCGAGTCATTTCCTTTTTCTCTGGCTTCACTGCTTCATCACATGTCGTGATAGCCGTGTCTGTTTTTCTATCCCCGTGTTGTCTTTCCTAGACCCCGTGTCTGTCTTGTCTTGTGACCACACTCCGTGTCAATTTCTGTTCTCATCTTCATGTTGTTTTCAACTCGTGTCGATTTCTGTTTTCGTCTTCGTGTTATTTTCAACTCGTGTCGATTTCTGTTTTCATCTTCGTGTCGTTTTCCACTCGTGTCGATTTCTATTTTCATCTTCGTGTTGTTTTCACTCCGTGTCAATTTCTATTTTCGTCTTCGTGTTGTTTTTAACTCGTGACGGTTTCTGTTATTTGTCTTCGTGTCGTGGTCAGCCCGTGTCGTTTCACCTCGTGCTGTTCTCACTTACTTCGTGTCGTTTCCGTATTATGTCTTCGTGTTGCCTTTCCTAGACCTCGTGTCATTCTTGTTTTATAACCTCACTTCGTGTCGTTCTCTTCGTTGTGTCTGTTCTGTTACAGTGTATCTCGTGTCATTCTTTCCTTATTTCATTTTGTAGTCACATTGTCTATCTCGTGTCATTCCAAGTACAGTGCCATCGTATTACTATTACATACCTCATGCAGCCTTAGTTCCTGTGGCCCTCAGTTTTAATGGGTTGTATCTCCTTGCAGGTCCGAGGAAGAACATTTCCACGTGACTGGGCAGCACGTGATCCGAGGCTGAAGGACTGACAGAATGCTGACACGTGGCCAAATATCTGGGCGGGAAATGCGGAGGACACACGCGCCCAGTGCTGCCCTAGCTGCTGCTGTTGCTATATATATGAGCCTTCTTCCACAGAAGAAGGGTGATCGAGTTGGCGAGAGGAAAAGAACAGAGAGCCACGATCCAGATCGAAGCAGAAGCGGAGAGAAAGAATAGAGAGCTGTTCGATCCAGAGAAAAGAGAAGAAGAAGAAAAGAAAGAGGGAAGAAGCAGAAGAGAAAAAGAGAGAGGCAGAGAGCTCGAGAAGAGTGTGAAGAGAAGAAGAGAGAGAGAGAGAAGGAGTTCGTTCCTCAGATCTTTGGTTCAAAACCAGATCTGAGGTTGCTCATTGTTAGAGCTACATCTTGTGCTTTATTGTTTCAGCTTTCCGTTGCTGTCTTGTTCTGTCTTTTGTTTTCCATTTTACATTTCCTTTCAAGCTGTTAGTCAGCGGATTGCAGAGGTGATGCCTCTGGACGGCTAAGCTGTATTGCCCAACAGTTTACAGTGGAGGTTTCCACTGGACGGGTAAGCTGTAATCCCCAGCGGTTGCAGTGGTGGATTCCACTGGACAGCAAGCTGTGAGGCTCAGCGGATTGTTGGCAAGCTGTGTTGCCTAGCGGTTAGTGAAGCCACACTCGGGTTGAGTGTGGGGTGGATGTAGGTCTGGAGGACCGAACCACCTAAAAACCCCTTGTGCATTGTGGTTTGGTTTATCTTCTTTTGCTTCCTCTAGATGATTGCATAGGGGCGCTCTAAGCGTTTGGCTTCTGTTTGAGCAGAAGAGTTGATTAGTTTTCTTAGAATATTTTAATCTGTCAAGAGAGCGAAATTCCAGTTGAGCTTCAGATTGTCGAATCTGTCTTGTTAATATTCTAGTTTTTAATTGGGTGAAGGTTTTTTAAACGGGTTATATTCATTCACCCCCCCTCTGAATACTGCACCGAACCCAACATGATGTCTTTTCTGAAGCGATTCAATCTTCAGGGGAAGTGGGATCTGTTCCTCGTCCGGAAAGCTGAGCTAGCACTACTTGAGGGATGGGACAGCATCACCGACTATGTTGTAAGGGGAAGACCCATATATCTGCCAGGTGAACCCAGGAAGTGGGGTGCCGTACTTGGGCTTCAGGAGCTGTCTCCGCAAGACGGCCTGCTGACTAGAGCCCCTGAATATGTCCCTGCCAGATGGAACGAGACTGCGGGTCGTGTAGACCGAGAGAAGCCATCTTTTGGCTTATTATTGGCTCCGCTGAAGTGGGGATATCAAGATGAGCCGTTCTTGTTAGACTACCTGGCGGTCCGGTTCAAGCATCAGATTTCTGTGGGATGGTTCGCCGATCTGAAGGCCACCGACGCCCACGCTTTCAGGCCGGGAGCCATAGAATTCATAGACTTTGTCTTGCAGCAATATGCACCTATCTTGATCAGAGCAGGTGTATATCACATATTATATGCATCAAGGTACCGCTATCCCATCTCGAAGGGTCTTTGCTGCGGTATGATCGAGGTGTTCTGCCCGGAGTACAACACCTTCTATACTTCAGAAGGAGAGACGTCATTAGACCTTTGGAGTCTCTCGCAGCTAAGCGGCCTCCCGATAGATGGTGAGCCGTATGAGGAAGTTTGTTGGCCAGACTGGCTGAAGGACCAGACGGACGGTGAAGGGCGATACTTGACTGGTTTCGCCTACCGCTATTTGATGAAGGCGTACCGCAGTCTCTGCCATTCTTCTCATGAAGCAAAGGGGGCGCGGAAGCCTGGTGAGAAAAGGCATGTGCGAATGGGCACATGGCTTTAGTATTTCTTCAGAGGAGAAATACACAGATTTCCTCTCGGTAGTGTCGGCTTCTGTTCAGCGGAAGAAAAGAGTTCGGCGACAGGCTACTTTCCCCTCGACCTCGGAGGGAGGACAACCAGGAGGACCCAACCCCAGGGGTGTAGACACAGTCACTCATTGTGCTGCGTTTATGACTTATTGGATATGCTCCTTCGCTCTCCCGCAAGGTGACGAGAGCGTGATTAGGGCAGAGGCTATTTATCCTACCTCCCTGATGGCTTGGGGCATGAAGCTCTCGCTTTGCCCTGTTGCACTATGTTTGATATACAAATTGCTGGGAGACCTGCATCGCTCGCGCCTTCCCAGGAGTCTTCGGAGGGTTGGCCCATTGCATTTCTTTAACGCTTGGGTCTGCACTCTCTTCCCAGAGGCTGCTCCTCGGTCGCTCCAGTCAGCACAATTGGTCCCCAGGATGATAGAGTTCGCCAGTGTCGAGCCGACCCGAGTGGCAGACCAGCTCTTTACTATACGTGGAAAGCTTACAAAAGTTCCACTGGATTCCCCGGGGGTGCTGCACTTTTGGAGTCTGGTGGCCCACTCTAGCCCCTTGGTGAATAGGATGAGGGAGTGCCGTCTGAGCGAGGTAGAGGAATATGTTCATCTCACCTCTGATGCCAAGTGTACGAGACCGATTTTGGAGCCAGAGTTGATAGATTAGGCGCTGTCCATAAGGCCGAGCGTCCTGGTTTTTCGCAAGAGCGGCACCTTGTGGTTGGAGCCTTATTATCCTTTCCGATTCAGTCAGAACTTTGGCTATGACTAGCATATTCTAGCCACTTCCACCCAATTTGCGCTACCGAACAGGGCCCAGGCCGGCCAAGTGTGAAATGACGAGGCCCGCATTTGGTAGGACTATTTTCACCGTCGAGAGGCAGTTTCATTCAGAGTTCTAGTCCCGGCGCGCTTTCCCCGTGTGACTCCAGAGTACATTAAATGGTGGAATGCGTGCACGGGCTTTTATAGAAGCTCGAGGAGAGAGTGCTGGGCTGTTGCAGAGTGTAAATTTCTGGATTCCCAGCCAGTGCCTGCTCTTGATATCGATCCAGTTTACCTGAAGACGTTGAAATCTCAGACGAACACTGCAGTGGCAAACTATCTGGAAGCGCGGAAAGCTGCCAAGCAATGTTATCCCAAGGTGGAACCAAAACTGCTAGAGATCAGCAAGGATGGCTTCTTGAAGATGCTTCAGGGCCTGTGCCGCATGAGTAGTGAGCGACTGGTCCTCCAGCAAATTCCATTGCCAGTGGAGGAGCCGACACCTTCTACCGCTTCTTGGCGTCCTGAGAACGATCGGCTCTACCCCTACAGGACTTTCATCAGGGGAGAAGACCGATGGCCGAAGCTTTATGAGGGCACTCCCTGGTTGTTTGCGTTGCTACGCTCCCACGAAATTTCAGTGGGTGGCCCTAGTGAAAGTACATTGGGCCAACCCATTCTTATATCTTTCAAGTATGCCGATGGATGGGGGCTTGCCCACCTCGGCTTGAATTACCATCTATCTTCACGCGGCCATGAGGACCTTGTGTTGATGGCCGAACAGTGTGAAGTGATAGGGGACATGTACTGGTTGGTTCGTGAAGCCGTCTCTAGGGACAAAGAGCCTTCGCTGTTCTACTGGCCACTTTCTTCCTTCTATACGGGACCAGCAGGTATATATATATATATATATATATATATATATATATATATTAGCTTTGGGATTTTCTTTCTGCTGCTGTATATGTCATCTCTCCTTCTTTCACCTTTGCTTGTGTGCAGTTCGGCTTTCTTCGGAAGAGACTAAGCACTTCAGGGAGTTGCTGATAAAGGCTCAGAAACCAGCATATTTTGAAGTCCCAGAGACTGCCCCAACCACGACGCCACTCCCTCCAGGTGATTCCCAAAAATGGCCGAGGTCCCAAGTCCGGGAGGCCGTTACTCGAGCGAAGCGAGCCCGTCGAAAGAAGACTGTGGACCCAGCACCAGTGGTCGCTGTTGACGCCTAAAATAAAGATAATAATAATAGCAGCAATGAAATAATAATAATAACCCTAAAATACCTTTATTTCTGATAAAATGCCTTATTTCTGTTATCTTTTTTTCAGGAATAAAAGAAGAAAAGAAGAAAAGAAGAGACAGCCGGCTCTAATAGAGAACCACTGAAACGAGACACAAGACCTCGGAAGATACTCGGGACCATCCCCGAACGAACAAGAAAGAAGCCCGGCCGACAAGATATGTCAGCCGATGAGTCAGCCCTCACAACTGAAGAAATGAACACAAGAAGCCCAAAAGCCCTAAATGGGCCAATACCGGTGGCACCGAGAAGCTGCTGAAGAGGCCCACTGCGACCAAAAGGCGCACCGACAGTGGCCACGCCGAGAAGCCAACGGAATGGGCTTATAAAAGCCATTCCCTCCATCAAAAAGAGAGAGAGAGAATAGGACAGGGGGGCGCCTAGAGAGGAAGAAGGGAGAATCGAAGAAACCCACAACCTCGTCCAAAAAAAAAAAGGAGAGAAAGAGCAGAGAGGAGATCGAGAACCATAGCCAGAAAGGAAGGAAGAGAGCTAGGAAGGAAAAGTGAGAAAGCCGAGAGAAGAGCTCAAGGTCGATCGAAGGTGGGCGACGGGGAGGGAGAGGAGTCAATGCTCCACCCTCCCCCCCCCCTTTTTTTAGTTCATTCATCATTATTTCCATTGTTTCCCCCTCTTTGTTCCTCTGATGTGTTCTATAACATCGTAACCGGCCCTGTGCCGATAGAATGATGCATTGCTTTTGCATTCCTTTCCATGTATCCCCTCTGACGTATGGGTCGTATGTAATATCAGTATTTGAATGAATGAATGGTATAGGCCGTAGTTATGCCTGCTATTGCCTCTTTGAAGCTTCGTCCCTATCCCCCTATGTTTTCTTCTGGATTCAGCAGCGTACGATTCCTCTCCCCAGCTCGATGGCTAGTCTGCCATTCCAGTCCTTTCCTGAATGGGTTTTCATGCCTGTTCCAGAACCAGGGACAGACTATCCCTTGGTACCTGGAACAAGGAAGGACGGATCAGGGCCGCTGCCCGTGAGACTCTGGGGTTTTAGATGCTGTGATTTTATATACCGGCACCGTCGAAATCATCCCTGGGGCCAGAGACAGTCATCTCTTGGCTCCCAGGGTGATGAAAGATGACATTAAGTCGTCCCCGGGACTCCGCATATCAATGATGACTCGAATCCCTTCAGACCCTGATTTCCCTCAATTTCTCCCCGATCCTGGCATTCCCATGAAACCTAAGCTTAATCCAGTCGAAGCCTGATGAACCAATCCAATTTGGCCTTAAAGAACTCGCTCCCTTCGCCCTGAATCGCCAAAAAGAACCCAAAATAGGGCGCCAGAAACCCTTTGTAAACCTTCTCGGTGCCACTTTAGTTCCCGGTGCCGCGCACAGTAAAACCCATGAATAGTTCTCGGCGTCTAACTTCTTGCGCCGAGAGCCTTGCTATTAGCGCGCCGGGAACCCCTTTTGCTCATTTTGCCTGCGCGCCGGGAACCCCCTTGGCCTCTTTGCCTTCGCGCCGTTAACCCCTTTCACCACCCTTCTACGCTGAGAACATGCCTGCCAGCTTCCCCCTAGCCATTAAGCTTCACCACCCTTCCCGGCGCATAGAACAACCAGGCTTGAAGAACCTTCTTGGCACGAAGATTTCCAAGCCAAGAACCCCTTCCCGGCTCGGCGAATAGTGTTTTCAATGAATAGTTCTTGGCACGAAGATTTCCAAGCCGAGAACCCCTTCCCGGCTCGGCGAATAGTGTTTTCAATGAATAGCTCTCGGTGTGGGATTTCCAAGCCGAGAACCCCCTTTCCGGCTCGGCGAATAGTGTTTTCAATGAATAGCTCTCGGTGTGAAGATTGCCCATCCGAGAACCCCGTGCCAAGAACCTGTCCCTTGCCGAGAACTATCTCGTGCCGAGAACCCAGGGGTCATGTCGCTGCATACTCTTTCATGGCTCCTCACAGGGGGTTTTAGCAAATCACCGTATGGCGAACATCGTCCCGTCGGCTCTAGTACTTCCAGCTCTCGGGCTCCGATATGCCCGTTCATTACGGACTCCGTCTCGACACTCCGTGGACGGTTTCCTATACACCCCTGGCATATTCCGGATACAGGGGAGATGCTGCCGGATTTTTGACAGACATGCAGACTAACTATTGAACCGTTAATAAAACAAAATAAATAATGATAATAATAATAATAAACAAACATAAATAAATAAGATAAATAATAATAAAATAATAATAAAAAATTAAGTAAAACAAATAAATAAATAAACGAAATGACATAAATAAATAAATAAATAAATAATAATAATAACAAGTAAATAGAAATACTAAGCAAAATATAAATCGAGAATCGGCCGGAGGGACTCCCCTCGGCGCCATTGCTTCTCGGCGCCAAAAGCACGCCGAAGCCAATGCGCGCCAAGACGAAAACCACGCCGTGATGCAAACAATAACACAATCCCTCGGCGTCGTTAACTGTTGTATAAGAAAGTCACGCCGAGATATATGCATCGGCGCCATCTATTCCTCCCTTTTCAGGTTATATATATATAAAAACAAAATGACACAAAGGTTTCAATCGGCGCCATTGCTCTCGGCGCCACCCATCCCTCGTGCACGTACATATATATAAAAAGAACAAACTAAACTAACAAGACAATGCAACGCACCCATATCCGCTAGACACCAATTAAAAGTAACCCCTCTTAATATTAATCCCTCCACTAATACTAATCAATACTCACACATATTAATCAAACAAAACACTCGAACAAACACACACGTCCACCCATTCCCATCATGTAAGAGGAAAAAGCACACAAAGAAAAGGACCAATTAAAAAGTCAAAGCATAACAGACAACAACGCCTACCAATGTTAACGTATTGGATAAAAGAGTAATAAAAAAACACACTAACAAAATAAACATAGCATCTCACGTGCACTTAAAAAAAGGGGGGAAATGATGAGATATAATGAAATAAAAGAGGGGTGAAACTGAGAGATAAAAAAAAACATAATAGGTACATGATGGCCAAATAAATGACAACAAAAAGAAAGAATAAAAGTGGTAAATAAATTATAAAAAAATGATGAATAAATAAATAATTATCTAATAAATACCAATAAAAGAAGTTAAAAGGTGCGTGCATACGATGTAAGGAAAATATAAAACAAATAAACAATGAACAATTAGTGGATGAATAATAAAAAGAGTTGACATAAGTAAAAAAATGAGTATAAAGGTATTTATGCATCTAAAATAATAACAGAAATAAATGAAGAATAATGGCCATGTCTGTCCCGGTGCTCTCACCTTCCCTGACCCCCGGGTATGTGGTGCGGACACCCGAACAGTTGATCGGCACGACACACTGAGCCACCGGTACCGCACACGGAGCACGACACGAGCCACCTCAGCGTCCATCTGGCTCGGAGATAGCCTGGAGACTACGCCTTGAGCCTACCCATTTATTATATTTAGCTAGACTTTATGTGTGTGTAATTTGTATTTATTTCGTTACATTCGGTTTGCCATTTTGAGTGTAATAGGGGCTTACGAGCATTTCGGATCCCGTGAGCCCCACGGGCCCCCCGGGCCCCACCACATTGGGCCACCTCAGCCTAGGGTCCCACGTGGGGCCAGTCAACATGCCACATGGGAGCATCTAGAAGCTTGACTTGTAATTGGACACATGGGGGACAATGGGCTTAAAAAGTCCAAGGAGGCTACCTACCTCCCACCTACATTTCAACCTTCCACACCCCTCCCATTCAAAGTCCAAGGGCCGCCCCCCTCCCCTTAATTTTTTATTTCTTTTTTGTGTGTGTGTCACATGCCATCCCAGCCCTTCATCTCTTACCCCTAGATCCTACGGTTGTGGATGGATGTGAGATGTAAGCTATTTAAACTTGTATTTTCCATTTTACTTGAATTAATGCCATTTGGAATCAAAGAAATTATTGGAGCTCCAGCTTGGTGCGCCCCTCTCTCCCCCCTTGCAGCTGTGAAGGTTGTCTCTGGAGGTGTGACTCCTCCCCTATCAGTTCCGGTCATCCTCGCCGCCGCCACGAGCCGCCACCGCACCGCCATCGTCTTCATCGGAGTTCTGCCCGCGCAGTACCACAGCAACTCCCACGAAATTCCCAACTCAGCCAAGAGCTCTGATCGACCTGGGGATTTTACTGGAGGTTCCATAGGTGTCAAGCATGTCCCAAAAAAATTGGTTTGTCATTCATATCCCGTTTCATAATTTTTGATTTTCGTTGCCTCTTTCATTCCAGTTCTGCCAGCAGTCTGTCCAGATGCATCTCCGCCCTGAGTTTTAGGTCTTAGGTCCACGTTTTGATTTTCTTTAGTCCCACAAATTTTACTGGAGTTTCCTTCCATCCACCCCTTCATCCACAATTTTTCTAAATTTCTAGGTCGTCCATTTCATATTTTCCACAAATCGTTCTCAGATCCACCTGAAGTTCTGTCCACCCATTCCCAGATCCGACCACTAGTCACTCCAAAAATCATATCAAATCTCCCCGCTTTATGGTTTGAATATCTACAACTTTGAAGAAGAGCTAGAAGTCTGAATCTCACTGTAAGTAGGCGGTCAACGGCCGTTTACAGGGAACTGATGTGCTGATCTGAGAGTTCTGGAACTGTGTAACAGAGAATTGAAAATTAGTTAAGATCCAGGTCCGCGCAGGTTCAGAGGAATCCACTGGCCCTAGGTTGGAGGATTTTGAGTCCTCTTTCCAACGGCGCTGGTTTCATCCCATTCCGGCGACGGGGCTGATCACAGCGGCCATTTTCGTCGGAGCGCGCACCTGAAAACAGCAAGCAGAAATCCGTGGGCAGCATTCCAAAAGCTTGGAGATCGGAGTTGTTCGGCCACCGGTCGGTGTTCCCGGCCGACCGCCTTCCGTGGAGGCGTGCCACCAGGGGTCCCCATCACAGTGGGACCCACTCCTGCAGATCCGGAGGCCAGCGCCACCCGTGGGCCCCACGGGCCCGCAGAACCCGCCGTTCGGAAAGCACGAAAATGCGGAGTTCGGCACCGCCGGGCGACATCAAGATGCTGCCCGTCAACCCAATTAGCGTGATTCCTGGGCCCCGCATGTGACCTTTTACCTCCCTGCGTGGAGTGGGTCAAATTATTGTATTTCTGTAAAATGTGTTAACCGGGAGCCCGTGATTGGCCGGGGTTGTCTTCGCCACGCCGGGTGCGTAGAGGTAATGATCCGAACTTCTTGGCGTTACATTGCTTAGCTAGTATACGGTCTTAGGCCGCTGCCGAGAGTGTAGGTACTAGCCCGTGTGTCCATGTCACCGCTGTGAGAGTGAGAGTGACCCGTCCCGCGACTCGATCCGAGTCCGGAAGTTGAGTCGGACTACCCTTGACCTCCGCCGGTTCCTTAACCGCGCACGGTCCGCGCTTTCCCTCGCTTGGGACGACGAGTGAGCTTCACTTCTGTTAGCGACGTTTTGCCACTAGGAGCTCGTAGTGTCGGGCTTAGTGTCTCCCTGGTGTGTGTTGCTGGTCGCGTCTTCATCTAGAGTCCGAGGGTGGCACCTAATAGTGTCGTCTCCCGTGTCCGTCCCGCATCAGTTTGGTATCAGAGCGAGTCGAGTCTAGGGTAGTCGTTGCATATGTCTTGCATAGTATAAGTCGAGTCTACGATCATCTTTTCAAAACAAAAAAAAGTGTGTTTTAAATTACATTTCATCCCAATAATTCGGTATCTTAAAAGGTGTTGTCCGAACGTTAGGCTACGCCTACCGGGAGGTCGCACACTTGCGGGAGTGATCTTCGGATCGATTAACTCTGCCCCGTACCGGATATTGGGTTAGGTCTAAGTGCATCTTTTAGTGAGTGTTTGCATTAGTCGGTGTCTTCTAGTTCGTGTGTAGTCCTATAAGAGTCAGTTGGTCTTGTCCAAGTGTCGGCATGTCTAACATGTAGTTCCCCAGTTTCTCATGGAGTCCCAATCACCCGGGCGATATGACCGTTGGCCCACCCATGGGCTTGGCAACCATCCTCTCCGCTTCTGTAGGCCTGAAGCCTCAGATTTTTTTGGCTCCAATGACCCGGGCACCTACCTCAAGTGGGAGGCCACCATGGACACCTACTTTGATTGTTATACTATGTCCGGGGTAATGTAATTCTCTTTCTCCAAAGAGCGGCTTCTTCATGAGGCTGCCGAAAAGTGGGATTACATCGAAAGAATGAGAGAGGTTAGAAGGCAATGCCCCATCGAGTCATGGTGGGACATGAAGAGAGAGCTTAGGAAGGTCTACGTGCCCCAACCGGTCACCTCCAACCGGCCCCACCAAATCAATTCCAACCAAGTGAGTCCTAGTCGGAGGCAAAGAGCCCCACAGGTAGATGAGCCAAGACCCACTCCTAGGACGGTTGACTACGGGCGAGTCCACCATGATATCCCTATTCCAACCCACTCCGTTGCCGAACTTATGCAAATGATTTTGGACCGGTTGGATGGGGTGGATAGGACACGTACTCCTAGTGATGTACTCCTACCCGAGCCTAAGGAGGTCATCGCCGGTAGTCCTAACCCAGGCCCATCAACGGAGTCCCCAAGCTCTCTCCCCATCATAGTGGATCCTCTTTCCCCACCCATGAGAGCTCCATTACCATCACACTCACCTTCCGATCTTATTTCGGAGCCCTCTCATTTGGAGCCGCCAAAGCCCGAGCCACCCGTGTTTCTAACGGGTACACTTTTCATAGCCGAACCACTTCTTAGTTGGCTCAAGAATGGCTTGGCCCCATCTCTCCTCCCATCATGGACCCTACCCTACCATTAGTGCCGGTCAACTCATTCCATACCACCTTCCGGTCTAGTCACCATGTGGATACATTAGATGATCTTCTTAAAGGATTAGACCGGTAGTTGACATTTACGCACTTGTTGGCCCCACGCTTCGACCGACCTACAGGTCGTAGCTTCACACATCCATCCTTAGGGTCCATCACCTCCGTGTACACCGTGGGTCATGTTACCACGGAGGTTCTTCTACTCCTCCCTTTGCCGGCCGAGTCCAACTTCATTCCCCTTTGCCCAAGGGAGGAATCTTACTTTCTACCTATGACTGTCGTCCCATCTCTCACAATGAATGAAGGTGATCATTTACACCTCCAAGATTTCCAAATGTGGGACAGTGATTTGTGGAAGCCTAGTCCGAGGGGTCATACCTTCTTTGATCCCTTCGACCCATTCTCTTATGGACTCCGTGACCCACCATATTTACTCCACCTTTTCGAGAGAGTCCACCATCATACCCCCACCGTCTCATCTCCCTTCACGGATGAAGGAGATCAACAACACCTTCTAGACTTCCACACATGGGATCTTGAGATGAGGGAATCCATATCGAGGGGTCACACATTCTTTGATCCCTTCGATCCCTTTCTTCATGGGCCCTTTGGCCCACAACCTCCATTCCACCTCTTTAAGGAAGTCCACTATCACACCCCTCCTACTCGGGCCTGGCAACCTTCACATGGCAATAGGTCCGAACCGTCATTTGGGGGTAATGAAGACTTTGGTTCCCCCGGCCCACCTCAACCACCCAAACCTCCCGGACTTCCCACATCCAAACCCCATGTCCATGGTTGGTGCATCGTAGGATGTCTAGGAGTCCACCATGACATTAACCTCCGGTTATGTCAAATGCATGCATGGCACACATTCGGATGTCCTGAACCACCTTGCATATGATTGGGTTTTACTAACTGTAGGGTTGTTTAGGGTCGTGTGTGCATCCGTGTGTTTCTTTTCTTTTGCTAAGCATGTTAGGTCGTGTGTGCATCCTGTGTTTTTTTTCTTTTGCTAATCATGTTAGGAGTCTGCATGACGATGTCCGTCGTCACAGTTGAGGCCAGCAATGCACGGTACAAGGAGTTAGCCGATGTCCACTGACACCACCGAGAGTTCCAAGAGGGCGAATATGTCATGATCAGGGTAAGACCTGAACGGTTTCCCTCTGGAACCGTTAAGAAGTTGCAAGCTCGCGGAGCCGGTCCCTTTAGAGTGTTGAAACGCGTTGGATCCAATGCGTACGTTGTGGACCTTGCCCGAGGAATATGGTATAAGCTCTACCTTCAATGTATCGGATCTTGTTGCATATAGGGACCCAGCGGTGATCCCAAGTGAGCCTTTTGAGCCATCTCCTCCCCTTGAGAGTGATCCCACACCTGAGAGTCCACTTCCACCTCCAGCCCCTTTTTCACGGCAGCGTGAGCATATAGATCGTATACTGGACGAGCAAGTGACAGTTACCAGGAGTGGATCTTACCCGCGCTACCTAGTGCGATGAGAGGACGGCCCGCTACTGAGGACACATGGATCACACATGGCGAGTTGCAGCAGATCGATCCGGACCTTTGGAGCGATACAGGAGCGATGCAGACCCTTACTCGATAGGGTCGAGTTTCTCCCACCCGGGGAGAATTGGTGCGGACACCCGAGCAGTTGATCGGCACGACACACCGAGCCACCGGTACCGCACACGGAGCACGACACGAGCCACCTCAGCGTCCATCTGGCTCGGAGACAGCCTGGAGACTCCTCCTTGAGCCTCCCCATTTATTATATTTAGCTAGACTTTATGTGTGTGTAATTTGTATTTATTTCTTTGCATTCGGTTTACCATTTTGAGTGTAATAGGGGCTTACGAGCATTTCGGATCCCGTGGGCCCCACGGGCCCCCCGGGCCCCACCACATTGGGCCACCTCAGCCTAGGGTCCCACGTGGGGCCAGTCAACATGCCACATGGGAGCATCTAGAAGCTTGACTTGTAATTGGACACATGGGGGACAATGGGCTTAAAAAGTCCAAGGAGGCTACCTACCTCCCACCTACATTTCAACCTTCCACACCCCTCCCATTCAAAGTCCAAGGGCCGCCCCCCTCCCCTTAATTTTTTATTTCTTTTTTGTGTGTGTGTCATATGCCATCCCAGCCCTTCATCTCTTACCCCTAGATCCTACGGTTGTGGATGGATGTGAGATGTAAGCTATTTAAACTTGTATTTTCCATTTTACTTGAAGTAATGCCATTTGGAATCAAAGAAATTGTTGGAGCTCCAGCTTGGTGCGCCCCTCTCTCCCCCCTTGCAGCTGTGAAGGTTGCCTCTGGAGGTGTGACTCCTCCCCTATCAGTTCCGGTCATCCTCGCCGCCGCCAAGAGCCGCCACCGCACCGCCATCGTCTTCATCGGAGTTCTGCCCGCACAGTACCAAAGCAACTCCCATGAAATTCCTAACTCAGCCAAGAGCTCTGATCGACCTGGGGATTTTACTGGAGGTTCCATAGGTGTCAAGGATGTCCCAAAAAAATTGGTTTGTCATTCAGATCCCGTTTCATAATTTTTGATTTTTGTTGCCTCTTTCATTCCAGTTCTGCCAGCAGTCTGTCCAGATGCATCTCCGCCCTGAGTTTTAGGTCTTAGGTCCACGTTTTGATTTTCTTTAGTCCCCCAAATTTTATTGGAGTTTCTTCCATCCACCCCTTCATCCACAATTTTTCTAAATTTCTAGTTCGTCCATCTCATATTTTCCACAAATCGTTCTCAGATCCATCTGAAGTTCTATCCAGCCAGTTCCCAGATCCGACCACTAGTCACTCCAAAAATCATATCAAATCTCCACCACCTCCAAATCCAATTTCAAAACTTTTCCCCGCTTTATGGTTTGAATATCTACAACTTTGAAGAAGAGATAGAAGTCTGAATCTCACTGTAAGTAGGCGGTCAACGGCCGTTTACAGGGAACTGATGTGCTGATCTGAGAGTTCTGGAACTGTGTAGCAGAGAATTGAAAATTAGTTAAGGTCCAGGTCCGCGCAGGTTCAGAGGAATCCACTGGTCCTAGATTGGAGGATTTTGAGTCCTCTTTCCAACGGCGCTGGTTTCATCCCATTCGGCGACGGGGTTGATCACAGCGGCCATTTTCGTCGGAGCGCGCACCTGAAAACAGCAAGCAGAAATCCGTGGGCAGCATTCCAAAAGCTTGGAGATCGGAGTTGTTCGGCCACCGGTCGGTGTTCCCGGCCGACCGCCTTCCGTGGAGGCGTGCCACCAGGGATCCCCATCACAGTGGGACCCACTCCTGCAGATCCGGAGGCCAGCGCCACCCGTGGGCCCACGGGTCCGCAGAACCCGCCGTTCGGAAAGCACGAAAACGCGGAGTTCGGCACCGCCGGGCGACATCAAGATGCTGCCCGTCAACCCAATTAGCGTGATTCCCGGGCCCCACATGTGACCTTTTACCTCCCTGCGTGGAGTGGGTCAAATTATTGTATTTCTGTAAATGTGTTAACCGGGAGCCCGTGATTGGCCGGGGTTGTCTTCGCCACGCCGGGTGCGTAGAGGTAATGATCCGAACTTCTTGGCGTTACATTGCTTAGCTAGTATACGGTCTTAGGCCGCTGCCGAGAGTGTAGGTACTAGCCCGTGTGTCCATGTCACCGCTGTGAGAGTGAGAGTGACCCGTCCCGCGACTCGATCCGAGTCCGGAAGTTGAGTCGGACTACCCTTGACCTCCGCCGGTTTCTTCACCGCGCACGGTCCGCGCTTTCCCTCGCATGGGACGACGAGTGAGTTTGCACTTCTGTTAGCGACGTTTTGCCACTAGGAGCTCGTAGTGTCGGGCTTAGTGTCTCCCTGGTGTATGCTGCTGGTCGCGTCTTCATCTAGAGTCTGAGGGTGGCACCTAATAGTGTCGTCTCCCGTGTCCGTCCCGCATCAGTATGGGATATTAATGCCGCTCCGACGGATCGTGCTTGGTTCTCGGGACTCACTCCCGTTTGAGCCAAAGCATGACCTTGTCCCGAGCCGATAAGTCACTGAATTTGATTTGTTCCGATCGGGTTTCAACCACATTTTCTCTCTTTTTAAACATCAAATTTGCCGTGCCCCGACATACATTGTCCCGATAATCTATGCGCTTGCCCGAATACGGTCACACTCAACTCACCTCATGGGTCTATGTGTGTGCACCGTAATGATATGCACAGCTTCAAAATAAAAAGGCCTCGATACCCCGCGGAGTAGGATGGCGCTGCCGAAATCTCTCTCGAAGTTATAAATAAATGATCAAACAAATAATAAATGATAATATTGAATACTGATTATCTTGCATGCTTGCATGATCCGATTCTATGGTATATTAAATGGTGATTTACGGAAAGTCAGGTTATGACCGATCGGAAGCTATCACTATGCGTGATGATGGTCCTCGGACCTAGGTTCTTCGCCTCGTACCGGGAGTCGATTTGATAAATAAGTACCACCATAATTGTGTGCTTGCATGCAGTTGCATCTTTAGTTACATGGGCCCCATGGTCTTTATTTTGGCGATTAATCAAGGGTTGTCTCTCTTTCGGAGAGGCGTAATTAACGTCATAGCCTTTATGGTACGACGGGTTTTGGGTCCCGACACGATCACCCATAATTGTCTGATTAGTCAGATGAGCGCATAATAAATCGTCACTCTAGTGATTGGCACGCCTAATTAATGAACCAAATAAACAAGCTAAATAAACAAATAAATATATCAAAATAAAATATTCTAATAAAAAACTCATCTCCCACAGTCGCCCTTCCGAGAGTGGTCTCATTTGGAGAGTTTGAGACCTCTCGTCCCTCAGCTCATGTGACCCGAGGTATGCTTCTTATCTTGTGCCCAGTCGTCACCTTGACAACATAGATCAATTCTTATTCTTGCAAACGCAGCTGCTTCGTCTGCAATGGCCACGCAAGCGGCTACCACCTCTGCGGGAGCCAGAGATAGAGAGGATATGGTGTAGACAGATCTACCCTCTCCCACACCCAGCCCCGAAATAGAGGGTAATTGATGGCCCATCTAGTCGTAGACTTCTATAATTTATTGCCCCCCTGTGCTCACATGGGTGCTTTCTTTTCTTCAGCTTCCGTCGAGATTCGACCGCCTTCTCCCCCTGTTGTGGAATCAACTGAGGGAATCTCTACGGAGGCACGGGTAATTCCAGGAAGTCGATCCATCCCCGAAGCTTGCTCGCATGTTATCCCTGTCACAGAGTCAGCCGAGCAGGCTCCTATCGAGCAAGAAGCCCCGACGGGAGGCCTTCCGGGTGAAGAGCCGTCAGTTTTGAGGGAGAAAGAACCGTTGTTGGTTCAAAGTTCATCCTCATCAGAGCAGGTGGATTATGGCAGCGGCTCGAGCGATGAGGATTTCCTTTTGACGGGAACCGAGGCTGAGGACACTACGGTGTCTTTCACCTATGAGAGCGACTTTACGACCTTCAGTCCTCCACGGTTGACGTTGAGTAGCTTTGGACCACCAGGTCCTTCAGTGGGAGAAGGGTCAGAAGGGATGGAGATAGCGGCTCCTGCTGCTGCAGATTTGAGCTTAGTGCCGACTGAGGTAAGAGCTACACTTCTCAGTCTTGTGCTTATTCTCGTCTAGCCATTATGATGGTCTTTCGAGATTCTTATATTCTCTTTCTCTTGCAGGCTTCTGCTAGTCAGGCTGAGGTCACCTTGCCGGAGATAACCGTGAAGATACCCCTACAGCCTCTCAATGCAGACCCGCCCTTGTTCCCGCCGGTCCTGAGGCCCATAGCCCTGAGGTATCCGAAGGATTACATGATAGTAGCGGGCTCGGAGGCACTGGAGATGGTCGCCGGGTCTGAGCCGTCAACTGTGGCTTTGGAGCAGCAGCAGCTTGTCATTGCCGACGAGCCACTTCAGAGTGAAGAGGGCCTCATTGGGGTAGAGGAAGAAGAAATTGTGGAAGAGGTGATCGAGAGCTCGCCGACCCCAACCCCTACCATCGAATCATCACTGGTGGTAGCCGGAGAGGCCGAAAGTGGCGATCAACCGCTCCCCGCTGTCCAAGGTCCAGACGTGGCGCTCTCGCCCGAGGTTGGGAGAGAAGTAGCTATCATCGATAGTCCTACTATTGCATTGTCTGTGGGGGCCAGTCCAGGTGCGGGCGCCTTGCAAGGTATGCCATCCTCGTCTTCTGCGTCGGGTGACGATATTTGGGCCGCAGTTGGCAGCCGGGTTGAATTTCAACTCCCGGATACGCCGTCACTTGGTTTGCAATCCTCGAGTGACCTAGTGTGGCAGTATCTGGAGACATTGCGGGAGACTATGACAGCTCACCCAGAGTTAACTTATGCACAATTGAGGGGTCTTGCAGAGCACCTCTCGTACTTTGCTGGCTTTTGGCTGCCCCATGGAGGACAGGGTGCAGCGGGTAGTTCTGCTCCTGAAGCATGTGAACAGGAGGGAGTTCATAGGCCGCAGCTTGATAGATCAAATTACAGCCGCCAAACTTGAAAGGACAGAGTGTTAGGCAGCCCTTTAATCATTGAGAAGAACTGCTCAGCAGAGGCGGGATGCTGCTGACGATTCTGGCCAATGCAGGACTTCTCTGAGGACTCGGATAGCTGAGCTCCATGCCGAACTCGCCCGGGCTGAAGCAGAATTATCATCGTCCGATCAACTATGGGTTCAGCACACGGAGGCGGCTGAACTGGCAGAAGGGTAAGCTGCATCGCTTGAGGAGAAACTGGTGCGATTGAAGGACGAGGAAAAATGTCTACAGGAGTTGGCCCGCTATCCGTCCCTAGGGCTGCCGGAGTTCGAGGATGATGGGGACATCAAAGCAAGAGCACTGGTATTTTAATTTTCATTAGTGTCCTTTAGTTTATTTTTATATCCTTGGGAAAGCATATGTGCAATTGTAAGGCTTTATAAGCAATGTGTCATTCCCTAGGATTGTTTGGGTTTTTGTACAAAATGTCAGTAGGTCCAGCAAGGGGCCCTCACTCCTTCCCCATTGGTCCACCTAAGCCATTTGGGTCCATGTGGGGCTGGTAAACCATCCTAGGTGGCTTCTAGATGCTTGGACTTTCAAAGGGGGACAAGTGGAATACAAAGTCCACATTGGAAGCTAGCTTGGTCAACGGGGCGCCCCCCCTTTAATGTATTTTAATGTGGTTCCAAACCACATGGGATAAAAATATTTGAACTCCCTCTTTTACCCCTCCCAATTCTAGATCTATGGTTATTTAGTGTCTGTTGGCATTTCATACAAATAGATTGTAATTCACATTTTATTAGAATTAATGAATGAAATTTGGTGAAAATTGTTGGAGCTCCTTGTAGGGTGCGCCCCTCCCCTCTCTCCCCTGCTGTGTTTCTTCCTCTTCCAGCCTTCTAGGGTGTGAGACCCATTCTACCTCCTCCTATGATCCTCTGAATTCTATTTCTGCCGCCGCCGCCGCCATCGCACCGCCATCGCGCCGCTGTCATCAACATCGGAGTTCTATCTACATCAGGACAGATCCTCAAAGCTCAAATTTTAGCTCTCCATCAGGAGCTCAGATCGAGTCCAAACTTGGAGGGTGAGTCATCCACGTCCACCCCAGCCTCCCCAAAAAAACTCCAGTCATTTACCCGTCGTTAAGTATTTTTCCATTTTCATGTCCCTCAGTATTTCAGTTCTGTCTTCTGTTCAGATCTTGTCACAGCAACCCTGTGTTTCCAAGTTTCAACCCCCTTTCCCTTATTTTCTTGGGTCACCAATTTTATTGGGAGTTCTTTCCACCAACCCCATCATCCACGAATTTTCTTGGAATTTTTGGAGTCCTTTTTGTATTTGTAAAAATTACTGTCTTTTCCCAAATCTGTTCTGTCCTGTGCAATTCAGATCCGACCCCCAGTCAGTATAAAATCCCCAAAAAATCGAAACCTCCACCAACAGTCAAAAAAAAATTATCCCCGTCTTCCTCGTTCCATTCTCTACAACGTTTGTGAAGAGGTCAATTTCCAGATCCGAGCTTTGAGCCACAGTCAACGTCAGTTCTCAGGAAAAATCACTTCTGCCCTGAGATTTCGGGTTCTGTCCAAGAGCAACTTGTAAAATCGATCAAGGCCAGATCCGAGAAATTCAAAATTATTTCTCTGGCCCTAGATCGAAGTATTTTGAAAGAGCTTTCCAACGATACCTCTTGTACGTCTATCTGACGTCGGGAGTGATCGCAGCAGCGAGTTTCACCGAGTCGCACAGGCCAAAAATAGACGTGCAGATCCGTGGCCAGCAACTCGCAACGACCGCCCGGCCACCGCCTCACCTTCCACGAGGCGAACCAGCGTGCCACCGTCCCAGGGAGCGCCTCTCCAGAAGCCAACGTCACAGCGGTACCACTCCGGGCCCACTCGGACCCGCCGATGAGCACGTGGTCCCCACGTTCATGAATACGCGTACCGCTGAAGCTACATTAAAATGCTGCCTATCAACCCAAGTTCGGTCCTCCCGGGCTCCATTTGTAGTCCGTTACCTCCCTGCGTGGAGTGGGCAGTAGAAACCATTTCTATAATTATTGTAATAATTATTTAACCGGGAGTTACTGTCTTGGCCGGGATTATCTTCCCCACGCCTGGAGCGTGGAGGTAAACTCGCTCCCACTCTTTATCGCATTTTGCTTATCTCGTATACCTTTTGAATGCCACTGCATGAGTGATAGGTTATTCGAGCTCGATCATAATTATATCACCGCTGCGAGAGAGAGTGAGTGACCCGTCCCGTGACTCGATCAGAGTACACGCGGAAATCCGATACCCGAGACTCACGGCCGGTTTCTCAACCGCGCCTGATCCCACGTCTTCCCTCGCTTAGGGGCGATCGCGAGCTAGAGTCCCAGGTCGCGTGTTCGTCCCGCATCAGAGGACATCTTCCGCCGCTCGCTTCTATAGCTCCATCATTTTCTCTTCCCTCCCCTTTTTTGTGAACTTCCACATGTTCGTCCCACATCAATTTGGTATCAGAGCGCTAGTTGAGTCTAGGGTAGTATTTGGTTCAAAACACAAAAAAAGGAGTCATTTAAGTCGAGTCTAAGCTTAAGTCGGTCCAAGGTTGCATCACATACCTTTATTCGGTATATTAAAAGGTGTTGTCCGAACGTTAGGCTATGCCTATCTGGAAGGCCGCACACTTGCGCGAGTGATCTTCGGATCGATTAACTCCGCCACATACCGAGTCTTGGTTTAGATCTAGGGTCCTTAGTGTGCATTAGTTAGTGCATTCCAACCTTGCATAGTCGGTCTAGTGTCTTGTCACCAACTGTTGGCATGTCCATTCACTAGCTTCCCCGTGTCCCATGGATGACCAAGGGGCCGCATCTTCTGCATGGTGGCGATACTATCTAAGATGGGAGAACCACCCGGACCACCCCCATAGGCCCGTAGCCCAGGACTTCTATGGCTCCGAAAACCCGAGTGACTACCTAGAGTGGGAAGCCGTTATGGACGACTACTTTGAGTGTTACCTTATGTCCGGTCCCATGCAAGTCGACTTTGCCAAAAGGTGACTCTTTTATGAAGCCGCCGAAACATGGAGGGACATCAAATACTTCTGGGAGGATAGGAGACTAAGGCCCATCGAGTCATGGTGGGACATGAAGAGAGCGCTTAGGAGGGTCTAACTTCCCCGCCCACCTACCTCCAACCACGGGGGTCATACCACTAGCCAACCCCACCAACTCACCCGCAATCAAGTGGGCCACACCTCCAACCAACCCCGCCCCTTCACCCCCATCCAAGCCCTCCAAAGCAACGCCAATCAAGTGGTCCGCCTAGTCACCTCCCACCAAGTGGAAGCCCTGCTTCTAGCCGATCCTAGGTCCACACCCAAGCCAAGAGATAAGGAGCGAGTCCACCACGAGGTCCCTACTCCAACCCGCACCTTTGATGAAATCGAGAAAATATTTTCGGATTGGTTAGAAAGGACACGTGCCTCTTCACCACCCGTGAGTGCTCCTTTGCCACCCTCTACTTCAGAATCTTATTCGGAACCCTCTTGTTTGGAGCCACTAAAGCCCGAGCCACCCGTGTTTCTAACGGGTACGCTTTTTATATCCGAGCCACTTCTTAGTTGGCTCAAAGATGGCTTGGTCCCACTTCCTTACCCATCCATGGACCCCACCCTTCCATTAGTGCCGGTCAACTCATTCCATACCACATTTCGGTGTAGTCACCATGTTGATACATTGGTTTATCTTATTGTGGGATTAGACTCGCAATGGAAGTTGACGCACCTATTGGCCCGAGGCTTCGACCAACCCACTAGTCTTAGCTTCACCCATCCGGCCTTAGGGTCCATTACCTCCGTGTGCACCGTGGGTTGTGTCACCATAGAGATCCTCTTATTCCTCCCCATGCCGGCTGAGTCCGACTTCATTCTCTTTTGCCCAAGGGAGGAATCTTATTTTCTACACATGATCACCGTCCCACCTACCACACTACATGAAGGTGACCATTTACACCTTCAAGACTTCCATACGTGGGGTCGTGACTTGTGGGAACCCACCACAAGGGGTCATACCTTCTTTGATCCCTTTGACCCATTCCCTAGTGGGCCCCTTGACCTACCTTATATACTTCACTACTTCGAGGGAGTCCACTACCACACCCCTACCCCACGGGCCGGGTCATCTATACCCACCAAGCCTGGTCTTGATACACCTATACCCGGTTCTCCTAGCCCTCTCAAGTCTCCCAAATCAAAAGGGCCGTCCATGCATGACTGGGTCATACTTGGACGTCTAGGTGTTCCGCATGCCACCAACCACCGGTTGCATAACATGCATGCATGACACATATTCGGGTGTCCTGGTCTGCCGTCACCCATGTACGGGTCGGACAAACATTAGGTTTGTTTAGGGTCTTTGTGAGTCTTTGTTTCGTTTGTTTGTCGTGTGTCTGTGCATACATCGAGTCGAGTCAGTTTTGTACGCTCGCATTGTTAGTCCCTTTCGAGTGCGACTTGTCGAACTTTTGGGATCGGTTCTATTTCATATCGGATCTAGTCACATAAGGGACAAGCGGTGATTCCTAGTGAGCCTTTGAGCCGCTTCCTTCATTTGAGAGTGACCCCACGCCGGAGTGTCCACCTCTAGCCTCCTCCCAGCAGCGTGTGCATATCGAATCTATACGGGATGAGCAGGTGTCGATTACTTGGAGTGGAGCATACTCCGCGCTTCCAGGTTCGGTAACGCATCCGCTGGAGCTACTCGAGCAGCCGCACCCCTTACTCTATGGGGTCGAGTTCTTCCCACCCGGGGAGAATTGATGGGGACATCAAAGCAAGAGCACTGACATTTTAATTTACATTTGTGTCCTTTAGTTTATTTTTATATCCTTGGGAAAGCATATGCACAATTGTAAAGCTTTATAAGCCAATGTGTCATTCCCTACGATTGTTTGGGTTTTTGTGCAAAATGTCAGTAGGTCCAGCAAGGGGGCCCTCACTCCTTCCCCATTGGTCCACCTAAGCGAATTGGGTCCATGTGGGGCTAGTCAAGCATCCTAGGTGGCTTCTAGATGCTTGGACTTTCAAAGGGGGACAAGTGGAATACAAAGTCCACATTGGAAGCTAGCTTGGTCAAGGCCCCCCCTTTAATGTATTTTAATGTGGTTCCAAACCACATGGGATAAAAATATTTGAACTCCCTCTTTTACCCCTCCCGATTCTAGATCTAGGGTTATTTAGTGTCTTTTGGCATTTCATACAAATAGATTGTAATTCACATTTTATTAGAATTAATGAATGAAATTTGGTGAAAATTGTTGGAGCTCCTTGTAGGGTGCGCCCCTCCCCTCTCTCCCCTGCTGTGTTTCTTCCTCTTCCAACCTTCTAGGGTTTGAGACCCATTCTACCTTCTCCTCTGATCCTTTAAATTCTATTTCTGCCGCCACCGCCGCCGCTATCGCACCGCCATTGCGCCGCCATCATCAACATCGGAGTTCTATCTATATCAGGACAGATCCTCAAAGCTCAAATTTTAGCTCTCCATCAGAAGCTCAGATCGAGTCCAAACTTGGAGGGTTAGTCATCCACGTCCACCCCAGCCTCCCCAAAACAAATTCAGTCATTTACCCGTCGTTAAGTATTTTTCCATTTTCGTGTCCCTCAGTATTTCAGTTCTATCTTCTGTTCAGATCCTGTCACAGCAACCCTGTGTTTCCAAGTTTCGACCCCCTTTCCCTTATTTTCTTGGGTCACCAATTTTATTGGAAGTTTTGTCCACCAACCCCATCATCCACAAAGTTTCTTGGAATTTCTAGAGTCCTTTTTGTATTTTTAAAAATTGCTATCTTTTCCCAAATCTGTTCTGTCCTGTGTAGTTCAGATCCGACCCCCAATCAGTATAAAATCCCCGAAAAATCGACACCTCCAACAAAAGTCAAACAAAAAATATCCCCGTCTTTATCGTTCCATCCTCTACAACTTTTATGAAGAGGTCAATTTCCAGATCCGAGCTTTGAGCCACGGTCAATATCAGTTCTCAGGAAAAATCACTTCTGCCCTCAGATTTCGGGTTCTGTCCAAGAGCAACTTGTAAAATCGATCAAGGCCAGATCCGAGAAATTCAAAATTATTTCTCTGGCCCTAGATCGAAGTATTTTGAAAGAACTTTAAAACGATACCTCTTATGCGTTGATCTTACATCGGGAGTGATCGCAGTAGCGAGTTTCACCGAGTCGCGCAGGCCAAAAATAGAAGTGCATATCCGTGGCCAGCAAGCTGCAACGACTGCCCGGCCACCGCCTCACCTTCCACGAGGTGAACCAGCCTGCCGCCATCTCTGGGAGCGCCTCTCCAGAAGCCAACGTCACAACGGTACCACTCCGGTCCCACTCGGACCTGCCGATGAGCACGTGGGCCCCACGTTCGTGAATACGCATGCCGCTGAAGCTACATCAAAACGCTGCCCGTCAACCCAAGTTCGGTCCTCCCGGGCCCCATTTGTAGCCCGTTACCTCCCTGCGTGGAGTGGGCAGTAGAAACCATCTCTATAATTATTGTAATAATTGTTTAACCGGGAGTTACTGTCTTGGCCGGGATCGTCTTCCCCACGCCCGGAGCGTGGAGGTAAACTCGCTCCCACTCTTTATCGCATTTTACTTATCTCGTATACCTTTTGAATGCCGCTGCATGAGTGATAGGTTATTCTAGCTCGATCATAATTATATCACCGCTGCGAGAGAGAGTGAGTGACCCGTCCCATGACTCGATCCGAGTACATGCGGAAATTCGATACTCGAGACTCACGGCCGGTTTCTCAACCGCGCCCGATCTCACATCTTCCCTCGCTTAGGGGCGATCACGAGCTAGAGTCCCAGGTCGCGTGTCCATCCCGCATCAGAGGACATCTTCCGCCGCTCGCTTCTATAGCTCCATCATTTTCTCTTCCCTCCCCTTTTTTGTGAACTTCCACGTATTCCGGGGGGTGTATGCCCCGGGTAACATGTATTTCCCTGTTGTGTTTGAATAGAAACTTTCGTTCCCTTACTTTGCACATCTGCTTGCTGAATAGATTCATTTAGTCTAGAGTATGTCAGTCACTAGGGCAGGAGAGGACTCGCACCTTCAGGGAAGGGGCGAGGGGTTCGCTCCACCGCGATGAAACTTCTCCTCGGGACCACTGATCCGCCCGGGTCGAACACCGGGGAATAAGGAGAGAGGTTTACGGGCCACCAACGGCCATAGGGTAGAAATAAGGACTTATTTGTGGACTTTGTCGAAGGTGACAAAGGTTTATGTTAAAGGGAGGTTTGCCCATAAACACGGACGTAAGGTCCGGGCTGCGGGAAACACCGACCGATCTTGTCGATGATGACAAGGGTCAACAGTAACTCAGTCATCGGCATTGGGTAAATGTCGAAACAAAGGATTGATTTATTCATTAACGAGGATGGAAGGTCCAAGTTAAGACAAAAGTCGACCAGTTTTGCTGATGATGACAAGGGTCGAAAGATATTTATTTATCGGTGGGACTTTTGAAGGAAGACTCTGTTCTGGCCCTACAAAGGGTCTTCTGGGCGGAGGATGCGTCATCATTATTCGTCATTTATCAGATTACTGACTTAAGTGCCCTTTCGAGTTTTCACCGAAACCAGCCCCCTCTTGCTTTTGCCCACGCGCCCTCTCAGGTTTTCACGTGACAGGGTACCCGATTTTGCCTGTGGTGCCCTTTCGGGTTTTCACCACAAGTTTGTCATATAGATTCCTTGAAGAAGCTATCTAAATGCTATACTGGGTAGATTTTCAGAGACTTTTCAAGTGAAAAAGTTCCATCAGTATTGAAAACCAACAGACCACACCATACTTTGTATTGGGGCTTTGAATATTTCTAACACTTTTTCTTAACAAGTTTCTTTTCCCATTGGGCAATGTGGTTGATCCTACACCTTTTTACGTGAGGAGACACATTGGTTAGATGTAGGAATCCCCAGTTACTTAGTGTGGTAACTGTAATGCCTCTCTTTTCAGAATAGAGTTAGCAGAAGAGATGTCTTTTTACGTGAGGCACAACACGTCTTAGGTGAAGTGACCCAGTTACTCAACACTCTGTGCCATTTCTCTGCCATGGTCTCATTTTCAATACCTTTTTAATCAGAGATAATCTGGTATGTCATGACTCAACTGTTCTACACTTCATGGTGAAGGAGTTGGTTTCTCAATAAACCAAACCATTGCTATGAGTAGAGTTTACCCCTTTTGTTTCAATTGAAGCAGAATGTTTGAGACCAATACTTAAATGTACAAATTTTCAGCTTAATTTATCTCCTTGTATTTAATGTTCAACCTTTTAGAAGAATTCAGGGCATGATATTCCAACTTGTTCTTTAATCATCAAATTATGTAGAAAGATATTTTTCAGAAGTCTTTATCTTTGTCAATAAAGATCATCAGGCTCAAACTTCTTAGCTGAATTTTAGTTAACATACTTAATGTCTTTAAGAGATTTCTGAAATTCAAGATATGTGAAAGAACTATATAAGTTCTCAATAACCACCGTGAACACTGACAAACAATTCCAACACTGACAAACTTCAGAAGAAGAACATACTCCCCCTATGAATTTGACTTCATGGACTCAAGAAGAATGCTTAACCAGACCAGAAAGATATCTCCCCCTGACTACATGAATCAATTAGTCTGGGTACTTGGCTGAGTACGTAGGTCAAAAGACCTCCTCAAGCATAGTGCAAGTTTCCAGATAGACATAATCTGCCCTTCCCCTAACACCATTTTATATACCATGGATGGTTGAACAAGAACAATCAAGGTGAAGAACATAGAAATGCACAGATGCGTCGACCTAGGATCAGGGTGCATCGACGTAGAGACTATTCGCAGAGATGCAAATGGGAGGTGTTTAAACTGACAAGTCGAGGTGGTGACAACAGTGCATCGAGGCAGGTTATAGACTCACAAAATTTATAGATAGAAATGAATTGGGATTTCAGAAAACAGTCATGGAATTCAAGAAGATTTGAAAATGACCAACTCTCTCCTCAAAGTAGAGAACTTCTTATTATCCAAGGGCTTAGTGACTATATCTACAATTTGATGTGTTGTGCCTACATATATTAATTCAAAGTTAACCTTAGAGACTTCATCTTTTATGAAGTGATGCTTGATTTCTATATGCTTGGTTTGTGAATGCAGTACATGGTTCTTAGACAGGTTTATTGCACTAGTATTGTCACAATATATGGGTGTGCAGCCAAGGTCTACATTGTAGTCCTTGAGCTGGTGTTTTATCAAAATTACTTGTGTGCCATAACTCCCTGCAGCAACATACTCTGTCTCTGTAGTGGAGAGGGCAACAGAATTCTGTTTCTTGGAAGCCCAAGAAACTAAACACCCACCTAAGAATTGACAAAAATGACTTGTGCTCTTCCTATCTAACTTGCAGCCAACATAGTCTGCATCAGTGTATGAAATTAAATCTAGTGTGTGTGCAACAGGAAACCAAAGACCTAAAATGTGTGTGCCCGATATATATCTGAAAATTCTTTTAACGACAGCAAGATGTAATTCAGTAGGTCTAGATTGAAATCTAGCACACATACACATACTAAATTGAATGTCAAGTCTTGAGGTAGTTAAGTATAGTAGGGAGCCAATCATACCTCGATATAATTTTGCATATGCTTCTTTACCTGACTCATCAGCATCTAAGGAGGCATGTGTACCCATTGGAGTGGCTATGTGCTTCAATTTGTCCATTCCAAATCTTTTCAAGATCTCCAATGTGTATTTAGTTTGACTGATAAAATAACCATCCATCAACTGCTGTACCTGTAAGCCAAGAAAATATTTCAGTTCTCCAACCCAGCTCATTTCAAACTCACTAGACATCAAGTTTGCAAATTCATCACATAGATCGGTGCATGTTGAACCAAAAATAATATCATCCACGTATACCTAAGCTATGATAAGATGATTATTCATATTTTTTGTAAAAAGAGTCTGATCCACCTTACCTCTGCAGTAGCCCTTACTGAGCAGAAATTATGTCAGTCTAACATACCAAGCCCGTGGGGCCTGTTTCAATCCATACATGGCTTTATTTAACCTGAAGACGTGGTTAGGTAGCACAGATAACTCAAAGCCGGGGGGGTGCTCAACATAAACTTCCTCTTTAATAAAACCATTCAAGAAGGCACTTTTTACGTCCATTTGATGAAGTTTAATGTTATTTGAGCATGCAAATGCCATCAATATTCTAATTGCTTCCATCCTAGCAACTGGTGTATAGGATTCATCAAAATCCACCCCAAATTCTTGACTATAGCCTTTTGCTACCAATCTGGCTTTATTTCTAGAAATTTTTCCATCTTCATTTATCTTATTCCTAAAGACCCATTTAGTTCCTATGACAGACACATTTTTAGGTCTAGGAATTAGGTTCCAGACTTTATTCCTTTCAAATTGACCCAATTCTTCATTCATAGCAATTATCCAAGATTCATCTTTTAAGGCCTCTTCTTTGGTTTTGGGTTCAATTTGAGACACAAGTGCTACTAGATCTTGATTATTGACTTCCTGATGATAAGATCTAGTCTTAGGAGGATCATGTAAATTACCTATGATGTTGTGTGCAGGGTGATCTTTAAGAAATATGAGATTGGTTGAGGACTCACCTTGTTCGGCTGACTCACCCTGAATTGGGTCATTTTATGCAATAGGTTCCTGTGATTCTTCATTCAGCTTGACCTCCAGAAATTCTCCATCATCTCTTGACTTCCTATCATCATCATTCATGTTAGTAGATTTGAATGTTTCATTGAATATGACATGAGGAGACTCCTCTACTGTTTGGTCAAAAATGTTAAAGACCGTGTATGCCCTTGAAACTTCAGAATATCCTAAGAAAATCCCTAGACTACTCTTGGCTTCAAATTTGTCTAAATCATTTTTGTCATTATTATGAATAAAGCACTTAGAACCAAAAATTCTAAAGTAAGTCAAGTTTGGTTTCTTACTTTTCAGAAGCTCATATGGGATTTTCTAATGAATGGGTCTTACCATGGCCTTGTTAATTGTATAACATGCAGTATTTGTAGCTTCTGCCCAAAATCTTCATGGTAATTGGCTTTCAATGAGTATTGTCCTTGCCATTTCCACAATCGTTCTGTTTCTTCTCTCCACTATTCCATTTTGCTCTGGGGTCCTGGGAGAAGAAAATTTATGAGTCAGTCCTTCACTGTTACAAAAATCTGAAAACATTGAATTTTTAAATTCCCCCCCATGATTGGATTGGATTGTGCAGATTTTGTGCTTACCTTCTTGTTTTATTTTGTTAATGACTTTGTTTGAATTTCTAAAATGCATCACTTTTATGAGCCAATAAAAATATCCATGTAAATCTAGTATGATCATCCACAATCACATATCCAAAGCGTTTACCATTGAAACTCTGAGTTCTAGAGGGGCCAAATAGGTCCATGTGCAACAATTCCAGTGGTCTGGAAGGCAGTGATTATGTTCTAAGTTTAAAAGATTTTCTGGTTTGTTTGCCCAATGCACATGCATCACATATTTTTGAATTTGTTTTGAATTGGATTTTGGGTAAACCTCTAACTAGATCATGCTTGACTAGTTTATTTAGAGTGCTATAACTAGCATGGCCTAACCTCCTATGCCAATTGAAAGCATTATTATCTAGGTTGGTAGACAAACATAAATTGGATGTTGAATTTTCATTCAGGCCTACTATGTAGACATTATTGACTCTATGCCCTACAAATTTAACTCTGTCAGAATTTATTTCAAAAATCTTGCATGCATGATTATCAAAAATAACTTTGTGACCCTTGTCACACAGTTGACTAATACTTAACAAATTATGCTCGAGACCTTCAACAAGTAAAACTTTTTCAACAATGTTTGAGGGAGACTTACCAATGGTTCCTGAACCAATTATTCTATCTTTTTTCTTACCTCCGAATTTGACCAGTCCTCCTACCTTCAATTCCAGCTCACTAAACATAGTCCGGTCTCCTATCATATGTCTGGAACAACCACTATCTAAGTACCATCTGTTGTGCATGGCTGCCAGACTGACCTGCAAGCAAATCAAGCAGAAGGATTTGGAACCCAAGAAAGATTGGGTCCAAAAGTATCATTCAAGTCCTTTAGCAAGTTTTTAGGGATCCAAAACTGTCTAACAGTTTTCCTTTGATTAAGTTTCATGTATTCTGCATTAACAGTTTTGGTGACAACAGACATTGAGTTTGGTCTTCTTTGAGCTTCAATAGAGAAAAATTTATTCCAATTGCTTTGATGACTGTTTCTGGGATATCTCATGAAACCATTTTGTCTTGGAAAAACATGGTTATTAAAGGATTCTTGAAATTAAACAGAATGTGGCCAGTATGTTTTTTTTATTCATGTTTCTATTTTTGCTTTGACTTCTGTTCTGGGTGGCCTGCATCGACCTGTGGTATGTGGTGCGTCGATGCATCTTAGTTTGAGAACCATCTTTGGTTCTGTCTGAAACAAAATGACTCGAGGTAGAAGTCGGACTGCATCGATGCAGGGTAGGTTTAACAGTTGGGTTACCCTGAATTTTGATTGTCTGTCCAGTGGAATTTGTTGAACCGGCTTTTACAAATTTCATTATCTTAGGTTGTTGGACATGCTTGTTGCTATTTGAACTGGATGGAGTGTCCAGTTTTTCTTTCCCTTTGCCTGGGCAGAATGTCATGGTTTTGAACTCAAAAGGCTTTTTGTTCGTTGGGTCATAACCTAGACCTTCTTTGTTGAAATTCATTTTTACACTTAGCATGGTGTCTAGATTCGTTCTCCCCTGAACAAATTTTTCCAGCATTCGTTGTTTGTCATCTAAATCCTTTTGAAGCTTTTTACAATGTTTTTGAATTTCAAAATTTGCATTCTTAACAGCTTCATATTTTTCATCTATTAACTCCTTTTCCTTCTGGACTTACTGAAATTTTATTTTGAAATCATCCAGATGTTTCTTGGTTTCCTCATTTTTCATTTTCAAGTTTTCATTCTAAATTCTCAATGATTTTAATTCTTCAATCTATTTTCTGAGATTTTCATTCTCTTTTTCTCCAGAAGCTTGATCATGAACTACACTATTCAGCTTCCTTTTTATTACTTTGTAATCATTGGTTTGACAATTGAACTTATCTAATAAATCAGCGTAAGCATCTTCCCAGTCATCAATTGAATACTTCTCAAAAGGATTGCTTACCCCATTATCACTATCGGCCATGAGACATAGTCCTTGTTCTTCTTCCTCTAAAGATCCACTTTCAGTGTCTTCTTCTTCATCACTCCATGTGCAGACCATGGCTTAAGGCTTCTTTTTCTGTACTTTGATATTCTTCCTCACGAGCTCCGGGCAGTCTCCTTTCATGTGACCTGGCTTTTTGCAATGGAAACAAGTGATTTTGTCGGACTTTTTATTCTTATCAGATTTAAAGTTAGAGTTCTCACCAGCCTATTGTGACCTTCTTCTCCTGAAGGTTTTACCTCTGGTTCTCAAAAATGTCTAAAATTGCCGGGTCAGCATGGCCTATTGGACATCATCAAGGTCTGAAAGAATCTCATATTCTTCACTACTCTCACCACTACTCCGAGATACCTTGAGGGCTATAGTTTTTCCCTTCTTATTTTATTTAGCACTCCTTCTGAGGTTGATCTCATACGTCATTAATGACCCCATCAACTCAGTGACTGTCATGGTGGATAGATCTCGGGATTCTTCTATCACAATGGCTTTTGTGTGCCACGCAGGGGTTAGGGACCTAAGGATCTTCCTAACGAGATCACTCTCCTAAAATTGTTTCCCAAGTGCCTTCAGACTATTGGTGATTAGTGAGAGCCTATCATACATCTCAGAGATGGTTTCATCGTGCTTCATCTTAAACAATTCATATTCAGAGGTAAGCATGTTTACCTTAGTGGCTCGCACCTATGACCTTCCTTCATAGATCAGCTCAAGTTTGTCCCATATCTTCTTTGATGTTTTACATGCAGAAATCCTGGAGTACTCCTCTGGGTGCACAGCACACTACATGATGTTCAGCGTTGTCCAGTTGATAGTAGATAATCAGATATGCTCCCTGGTCCAAGTGCTTTCATCTTCAGGGAGTTCAAATGGTCCAGTGGTGACGACTCTCCACAGCTCGTGACTCTGCGCTCGCAGGAATACCTCCATCCCTTTCTTCCAATATAGGTAGTTAGCACCATTGAAGAATGGAGGTTTGTTTATCAAATGCACATCAGCTATGAAGCTGCGAGCATTGCTAGTTCCAAGTCTTCCCTGGTCGTTTGACCACATCATGGGAAACCTACTCAAATACCAAATGATAAACTATAATGACAGATATAGAAGGAGGCATGAATATATCTGTCCCCAAAATCGAGCAAATTAAAATCTAAGGACAATGCGGACAGATGCGCCAACAGCAAGACCAATTTGAGCAAAAGTAACGAATCAGACAAACAAGCAGCCAGCTAGCGTCCAGAGAATAATACAATGAACTAAGCATGCGTAGTCAAGGTACTCAACAGTAATGTTGTCCCAAGATTCTAGTATGGACAAGAAGGGGGGTTGAATTATCCCCACCAAATGCGATGGTAGTTTTTAAAATTACGCAGTGGAATGAAACTAACTACCAACACGAGATACGAGCAAACGAAATATACGTTATGAAGAATTTGGTTCTCTCAAGCTTGCCGCTCTCACACGATCAATATGAAAAATATAGACAAGTAAACCACAATCAAGCAAGATGGGAGACAGATTTTTAGGTGGTTCGAGACCACGACGGGCTCCCTACGTCCACCCGTCAGCATACCCGGTGAGGATCCACTCGCTTCGAAATGAAGCGCACAGAGCTTTCACTCCAAAGATGAGGAGACGTCGTCTCCTACACGATCCACCATGGATCAAGACACACACACACTCGCTGCTACACCCGCAGCACAATATACCACAACCGTACACAGACGGTTCAACATTCACAGACTCTGAGTTCAAAAATAAAAGATATGTTCAATACAACAACATGAACTAAATGAAAATCACTGGAATAGATGTAAAAAGGATGAAGAAATAGATCCTTAAGAGGTGAAAGGGCCGGAGGAGATCTTTGTTGAAGAATAGGTAGGAGGGTTTTTGAATGCTCTTGATTTGAACATCACCGCTATCCTCTCTTCGAACCGTGTTCTGTCACGATCACAAAATCCTCCCGGATGTAGATGATATCCACAGATTTCTTCAACTCCTCTCCTTTCCTTTTTTTCTTCTCCTACAAGAAAGATAGAACATGAACACTTAGAACATTTCTCAAATTCACAGCTTTTTTATACACCCACAATAGAAAGAGGAAAAGACATCAAAACCCATGCTAAAACCCCTTCTGTCACGCCCCGACGCGGAATATCGGGACGTACAGTTAGAAACGAGCTGGAAAGAGAGAGAACTAATCTAAATATATACAAATGCTAAGAAATGGAAATAACTTATTGGCCATTAAACAAAACATAACTGGTACATAATCCTCAAATCAACTCAATACAACTGGGATAACAACTCTAAACCACAATAACAAAGCTGAAGCACAACACACTCTAAACACAACTAACTGATACACTCAAAACATCACTCCTGCCATTCCCCATCGGTAAGCGCGTCACCTGAAAAGCCTGGAAAGGGGGGAAACAACAACTATGAGCTGACGCTCAGTAGGAAATAACAGATAGGTATAAGTGATTAGCTGTTTAATTACATTTTCAAAATATCATGCTACAAAGGATAATGCAATAAAAGAATCATGATGATATAATGAAACAAAATTTAAAGATCTTGCAAGGTCAAGAAATATAAAGGAACAGAATGGTAATACTTAAGAGGAATAACAAAGACAAGAATTTACTATAGGAGATAACGATAAAGAGTTGGCCATATCAAGATAATTCAAGTCATGTCAAGCACGTGTGTAGTTTCATTTCCACGTCCAAGTAACAGCAAGTAAGTAACAACAAGTAGAGTATAGAACAGTGAAGAGTGGAAAGTGAAAAGTAGTAGAGAGTAGTAGTAGAGTAGTAGGAGAGTAGTGGCCAGTCCTAGATTTAACCCATGTCATAGTACTGGTGCCAAATGCCACACCTAGTCAATCACCTCCCCGGGGGTACACGTAGTGTTCGGGCGCTCCTCCCAGGACTAGACCGAGCCCTTAATTGTTTGCCAGGCATTGATTTCTTTGGATCAAAGATCCCACGAATCTAGACTTCCACAATTTATGGCCAGAATTCCAAGGTTTGAACCATGTAGCAATAACAATTTCAAGTAGGAAGGAGATTCATTTCAGAATTTTAAGGTAAGCACAATCATCAAGAGGATTGAAAACCAATCACAATAAGAGTTAATCATGCTGCGCTACTGTAGTACAGCAGCTATCCAACAAGCTAAACAACATATTAATCCTAATTATCAAGTTAACATGTCAAAGATTATCCATTATCATTTGCATTAAGACAATTGCCAAAAGCTGATTCAAGATGATAAGGTAAAGGAACAAGCTTGTACAGGAAGGAAAAAGAATGCATTAACAGAGATTTAATTACACCATTAACCACTAATTATGTGGGTTTCTATTTAACCAATGTATACATCACAATTAAGATGATGAATGACATGCTTTTACATCGCGATAGAACATAGGAACCAATGCAATTTGAGAATCATAAGGCTCATGATTAGGTCACTGGTTCTACAAAAGTATAGTTTTCAATTGGTCTAAGTTCAATGGGTCGATCCCCTAATGATCCGGATCGATCCACGGGTCGCAAAATGATGAAAACCGGGCTTCTGGTACATGGGTCGACCCCTGGGGTCGACCCCTGTAAAAATGGGGTCTGGCAGCTGAATGGGTCGACCCCTGGGGTCGACCCCAGCAAATTCTGAAGGATGGGTCGACCCCTGGGGTCGACCCCTTCATTCCTGCGCATGGGTCGACCCCTGGGGTCGACCCATGCGCAGGGAGTGGATGGGTCGACCCCAGGGGTCGACCCTCGCGCCTGGGCCAAATGGGTCGACCCCAAGGGTCGACCCTCGGGCCTGCCAGGGCACCCAGAAAATGGGTCGACCCCTGCAAGAACTGCAACGTAAGTTGCCTCCGGAAAACCCATTAACTCATCCAAATGAGGTCCAATTGAGTTGAAATTAAAACCACATGCTATAGAAATCTTGCTAGACATATTAGGGTCATAAAACTACAATTTGGAAACACGAATTTCATCAGAATTCACCAGAATCACAACCTATTCTATGAAGAACACAAGGAGACCTAGTTCAGGACATACTTCCACTAAATTGTCAAATTCTCTCGATATACAAAACCAAATTTGGGGATTTTGGTGTCAAAAGAAAGCTAACTCGATCATGAATCCAACCATGTATGATATGCTACATGAATATCTGGTTACATGACTCAAAATAAGCCCGCAATCAAGCTCTGGCTTAAAGGAATACTATATGAATCATGTTCTAGACATGCTTCTACAAAAATTCGAAATTCACCAAGCATGCTGAATAAAAATTGGGGGTTTCTACGTTGAATAAAAGCTAACAACATGCTGATTACTTCATGTAAGTTAATTAGGATTTGGTTGTTAGATCCTACCTCAAATTGAAGAGGGAACTCGAAACCCTAGATTAAAGAACAAGCTTGACAGCACCTCACAAAAAGCTCGATATCTCCACGGATACCTAATGAAAATTGGGGCTTTTACTACCAATGGATAGAGCTCGATGAGAGAAACAATTTTCTATACTCATGATCGAAGTTTGGTTGAGAATTCCTACCTCAATCGTTGGAACAAGGAAGGAAGAGAGGAAGCCGATGGCCTGCCGACCCACCTCCACTAATCGAGCAAGAACTCCTTAGATCTGTAACTTTAATGTACCCCACAGCAACCAAATGAAACTAGAGTCGAAGAGCTACATTTCTATAGGTCATGGGGCTTCTGGATCCTTCGGAGTTGGGAGTATTCGACGCTGCAAGTTACATGTTAAAAATGGCGCCGAAATCCTTGACTTGACCAAAAATATTTCGGCAGCACGTTTTAGGGTTAGGTTTACCTCAAATTGATTGAGGGTAAATGTTCCTTACCTCGTGGCCTTCCATTTGCCCTTGATTTCAGATCATTTGGTTGAGTAACAAGGTCGAATTTCACGTTTTAAGTTACGATTATGTAAAGGTTAGGTGAAAGTCAAATTCGGGATTAATCCTCCAATTAGACAAGGTTACGTAATTAGTTTGGGTCAAGTCCCGAAGTCAAAATTGCTATAAAAATGATCTTTTACCCAATTACTATTTTTACAGATTTTTCCAAGGTAGTCGAATTTTATAGGTTCTCTTTTCTAATGAATTAAATATTAATATTTCAAAATTCAAACATTAATTCATTTTAATTCAATTTTTAATTAATAAAAGCTCAATAAAACTTAATAAATAATCGGGGTATTACACCCTCCCCTACTTAAAGAATTTGGTCCTCCAAATTCACTGCACTATATACGGAAAGTAGGGAAAAGATTGATCACCTAGAATAGGTCGGGATACCGCTTCCGCATAGTATCTTCCGATTCCCAAGTAGGTTCTTCGGTTCCACGCCGACTCCACTGAATCTTGACCATCGGTATAAACCGATTCCGGAGTTGCTGCTGTTTCCGGTCTAGAATCTTGATAGGTCTTTCTTCATAAGTCAAATCTTCCTTTAACTCAAAATCCCCATGTTGAATGATGTGAGTGGGATCGTACACATATTTCCGTAACATAGACACATGGAAAACATTGTGTATGCCAGATAACTGAGGTGGTAATGCCAGTCTGTAAGCAACTTCTCCCACTCTATCTAGGATCTCGAATGGACCAATATACCTCGGACTCAGCTTGCCATGAATGCCAAATCTTCGAATCCCTCTCAAAGGAGAGACTTTCAGAAACACATGCTCGCCAACTTGAAATTCTAATGCTCTTCTCCTTGTGTCGGCATAACTCTTCTGTCTTGACTGAGCCACTTGTAACCGGTCTCGGATAACACGGATGTTCTGTGATGATTCTGAAACAAGATCCGGTCCAAGCCATTGCTTCTCGCCCATCTCGTCCCAACACAACGGGGAACGACAGCTTCTTCCATACAAAGCTTCAAATGGAGCCATTTGTATGCTGGATTGGTAACTGTTGTTGTAGGTGAATTCAATCAATGCCAAGTGATTACTCCAACTGCCTCCGAAATCAATCATGCAAGCTCGCAGCATATCTTCCACTATCTGGTTGGTTCTTTCAGTCTGTCCATCTGTCTGTGGATGAAAAGCAGTACTGAAATTCAGACGAGTACCAAGAGACTCTTGCAGTCCCTTCCAGAAATGCGAAGTAAATCTCGGGTCTCTATCAGACACAATGCTGACAGGTATACCATGGAGCCTTACCACTTCCTTCAAATATAAAGCAGCCAATACATCAACTGTCCACTTGGACTTAATGGGTAAGAAATGAGCCGATTTTGTCAAGCGATCGACGATCACTCATATCGCATCAAATCCACCACGAGTCTTAGGTAGACCCATAATGAAATCCATGCCAATGCTTTCCCACTTCCATTGGGGTATGTCGAGTGGTTTCAACTTTCCTGCCGGTCTGAAATGTTCAGCCTTAACTTGTTGACAAACCAGACATCTACTCACGAAATCTGCAATTTCCCTTTTCATATTTGGCCACCAAAAGGACCTTTTCAAATCCTTGAACATTTTAGTGCCTCCAGGATGAATAGTGTATTTGGATCTATGTGCTTCCTCCAGAATCTTGTTCTTTAACTCAGCTTCATCAGGTACACAAGTTCTACCCTGGAATAACAATCTTCCATCGTTAGCCACCATGAAGTCGGGTCTGCTGCTCAAACTTCCCTTGATCTCAACCAGCTCGGGATTATTATCTTGCAAGGATTTGATCTCCATCAATAATTCGGGCTTAAGTCGAATCTGTGCAATTATAACCCGATCATTATCAACATTTAGATCCAGGCTAGCTAACTGTTCCAATATCCTCCACTCTTGTAACATGAGACTTGATAATTTAGCCACAGGCTTCCGGCTTAATGCATCTGCCACCACATTGCCTTTACCGGGATGATATTCAACCGAGAAGTCGAAGTCCTTCAAGTACTCCAACCATCTTCTCTGCCTCATGTTAAGTTCTTTCTGAGAAAATAAATACTTCAGACTCTTATGATCTGAAAATACTGTGAATGTTTCTCCATACAAGTAATGCCTCCAAAATTTTAAGGCGAATACAACTACTGCAAGTTCCAAGTCATGAACGGGGTAATTCTCTTCATGCTTCTTCAGCTGCCTAGAAGAATAGGCAATCACCTTACCATGCTGCATGAGTACACAGCCTAAGCCAATACCAGAAGCATCGGTATAGACCACGAAACCACCGTCGCCAGAAGGTAAAGCCAATACGGGTGCAGTAGTGAGGCAATCCTTCAATGTTTGAAAGCTCTGCTGACATTCCTCGGACCATTCAAACTTGTTGTCTTTGCGGGTCAATCAAGTGAGAGGTACCACAATCTTGGAGAAGTCTTGAATAAATCTCCGATAATAGCCTGCCAGGCCTAGGAAGCTTCTCACTTCGGTCACTCTAGTAGGCTGATCCCAGTTCCTTACTGCCTCCACTTTCGAAGGATCAACTGAAATACCTTCTTTGGTGATGATATGTCCTAAGAAGGACACTTCTTGCAGCCAGAAATCACATTTACTGAATTTGGCATATAGTTGATGATCTTTCAATATCTGCAATGCCATCCTCAAATGTTCGGCATGCTCTTCTTCAGTCTTGGAATAAATTAGTATGTCGTCAATGAATACCACGACCCATTGATCAAGATAAGGCCGGAATGCATTATTCATTAACTGCATGAAAGCAGCTGGTGCATTCGTTAGACCAAAAGGCATAACGACAAACTCAAAATGACCATACCTGCTGCGGAAAGCCATTTTATAAATATCATCTTCCTTAATCCTCAGCTAATGATATCCAGATCGAAGATCGATCTTAGAGAAATAATGTGCTCCCGCTATCTGGTCGAATAATTCGTCGATCCTCGGTAATGGGTATTTATTCTTGATAGTTAGCTGGTTCAGTTGCCGATAATCGATGCATAATCTCATCGAACCATCCTTTTTCCTGACGAATAATACAGGAGCTCCCCAAGGTGAAGTACTCGGACGAATAAAGCCCTTCTCGAGCAATTCCATCAGCTGTTGCTTTAATTCCCTTAGCTCCGCAGGGGACATACGGTAAGGAGCTATAGAAATAGGAGACGCGCCAAGAACAATATCAATGGAGAAGATAACTTCTCGCTCAGGCGGAAGTCCTGGTAGTTCCTCCGGAAAGACTTCAGAGAATTCTCGGACAATAGGAGTGTCCTTTATCTCAACTCGCTGTTCCGGTGTAGCATGGACAAAGGCTAGAAAAGCCTCGCAACCTCGCCTCATCAGCTTGTCGGCTCGAAGAGAAGAGATGAGCGATACGGGGTTATGGTGCTTGATCCCCGTAAAAGATAAACCAGAATGTCAGTAAAAGTCACTGAGCTAGAACTGCAGTGAACACTGGCCTCATACTTGGCCAACCAATCTGCTCCAAGGATTACATCATAATCCTTCATATCCATGCAAACTAAGTCGGCTGGAAAGTTCCGTTCATCAATAATAACCTTACTAGAAGGATAGTAATATTGAATAGCCGCTCCAGAACCAATAGGAGTTGATATAACCAATGGAGAATTCATCATAATAGGTTCGACAGATAACGACTTCGCAAATTTCTGAGAAATAAAAGAATGCGTTGCACCAGTATCAAAGAGAACAAATGCGGGCTTGTCGATTATAGTAAGGGTACCTTCGACGAGTCCGCCATCATCAGAAATCCCAGTTTCATCCGCATGTAAAGCTTGGAGCCTTCCTTGCGGCTTCTTGATAACTTGAGGTTTTGCCGGTGTAGCTTGTTCCGATAGAAGAGGGCAGTCAGGGATACGGTGTTCCCTACTCCCACATCGTAAACACGCACCTAGCTTGCGCCAGCATTCCTCCATCTTGTGACCTGGACGATCACAATACTTGCACTTGCCCTTGAATGGAACAATAGGGCCGGGTTTCTTCTCTTCATTTCTTGGCATCTTGCCTTTCCACGTTCCCGATCCGATCCACGAACTAGACCCACTCATGGGCCTCTTTTTGCTAGTGCCAAATCCGGGTCTAGGAGTTGGTTGTTTCTTCTTCATGCCTTGTCCACGGATCCTCTCCGTCATTTCTAAGGTATCTTCTAGAACTTGTGCCTTTCTCACCATCTCAGAATAAGTAGAGATCTCCATCGGCGCCAGTTGATTGATGTAGTGAAGCTTCAACCCGTTGAGAAATCGCTTAGCTTTCATCTTTTCTGTGGAGATAAGGTGAGTAGCATAGCGCGAAAGCCGAGAGAACTGTGCTTCATATTCGGCCACCGATAAGCTTTGCTGCTTTAGAGCCGCGAACTCCGCCGCCTTTTTCTCTTGTACACGATCGGAAAAATATTTGTCGTTGAAGAATTCCTCGAACTCTTCCCATGTGACTTGTTGATCGCCTAGAGTTGCCTTGACGGAATCCCACCAAGTATGCGCGTCCCGCTCCAATTGGAAGGTAGAAAGAAGGACACGCTCTTGGTCGGTGCATTGCATGACTTCAAAAATTCTCCCCATTTCGTGGAGCCAATGCTCGTCCTCGTCGGGGTTAGTCGAACCAGCAAATCTTGGCGGGTTCATTCCTCGAAAGTTCCGGTATAAGTCACCGCTGCCATGACCCGCTGCTCCAGCTTGAGCTACCTGATGTAACGCCTGAGTCAGGCCTTGAACCGTGCGCTGCAGTTTCCTCCATTCAGCACGATCGGCTGCCATCTACACGAGAAATAGATTACTTAGGTCCAATAAAATAGATAATAACACGATTAAGGAACGAACTTAACCCAAGTTTCTACCCATTCTTACCAGGTCAGGTTCTAGACTTTAACAAGGTTAGAGGTCTAATGCACCTAAACACGGCCAAAACTCGGTCCCTGGCGGAGCTAATCGGTCCGAAGACCACTCGCGCAAGTATGCGACCTTCCCGATAGGCGTAGCCTAACATTCGGACAACACCTTTTGATATACCGATGCATGCGATGCAATGCAAGAAAACCTAAACTTAGAGAACCTAGGAATATGAAACCTGGTGCTCTGATACCAACTAAACTGTCACGCCCCGACGCGGAATATCGGGACGTACAGTTAGAAACGAGCTGGAAAGAGAGAGAACTAATCTAAATATATACAAATGCTAAGAAATGGAAATAACTTATTGGCCATTAAACAAAACATAACTGGTACATAATCCTCAAATCAACTCAATACAACTGGGATAACAACTCTAAACCACAATAACAAAGCTGAAGCACAACACACTCTAAACACAACTAACTGATACACTCAAAACATCACTCCTGCCATTCCCCATCGGTAAGCGCGTCACCTGAAAAGCCTGGAAAGGGGGGAAACAACAACTATGAGCTGACGCTCAGTAGGAAATAACAGATAGGTATAAGTGATTAGGTGTTTAATTACATTTTCAAAATATCATGCTACAAAGGATAATGCAATAAAAGAATCATGATGATATAATGAAACAAAAGTTAAAGATCTTGCAAGGTCAAGAAATATAAAGGAACAGAATGGTAATACTTAAGAGGAATAACAAAGACAAGAATTTACTACAGGAGATAACGATAAAGAGTTGGCCATATCAAGATAATTTAAGTCATGTCAAGCACGTGTGTAGTTTCATTTCCACGTCCAAGTAACAGCAAGTAAGTAACAACAAGTAGAGTATAGAACAGTGAAGAGTGGAAAGTGAAAAGTAGTAGAGAGTAGTAGAGAGTAGTGGCCAGTCCTAGATTTAACCCATGTCATAGTACTGGTGCCAAATGCCACACCTAGTCAATCACCTCCCCGGGGGTACACGTAGTGTTTGGGTGCTCCTCCCAGGACTAGACCGAGCCCTTAATTGTTTGCCAGGTATTGATTTCTTTGGATCAAAGATCCCACGAATCTAGACTTCCACAATTTATGGCCAGAATTCCAAGGTTTGAACCATGTAGCAATAACAATTTCAAGTAGGAAGGAGATTCATTTCAGAATTTCAAGGTAAGCACAATCATCAAGAGGATTGAAAACCAATCACAATAAGAGTTAATCATGATGCGCTACTGTAGTACAGCAGTTATCCAACAAGCTAAACAACATATTAATCCTAATTATCAAGTTAACATGTCAAAGATTATCCATTATCATTTGCATTAAGACAATTGCCAAAAGCTGATTCAAGATGATAAGGTAAAGGAACAAGCTTGTACAGGAAGGAAAAAGAATGCATTAATAGAGATTTAATTACACCATTAACCACTAATTATGTGGGTTTCTATTTAACCAATGTATACATCGCAATTAAGATGATGAATGACATGCTTTTACATCGCGATAGAACATAGGAACCAATGCAATTTTAAAATCATAAGGCTCATGATTAGGTCACTGGTTCTACAAAAGTATAGTTTTCAATTGGTCTAAGTTCAATGGGTCGATCCCCTAATGATCCGGATCGATCCACGGGTCGCAAAATGATGAAAACCGGGCTTCTGGTACATGGGTCGACCCCTGGGGTCGACCCCTGTAAAATGGGGTCTGGCAGCTGAATGGGTCGACCCCTGGGGTCGACCCCAGCAAATTCTGAAGGATGGGTCGACCCCTGGGGTCGACCCCTTCATTCCTGCGCATGGGTCGACCCCTGGGGTCGACCCCCTTACAGGGAGTGGATGGGTCGACCCCAGGGGTCGACCCTCGCGCCTGGGCCAAATGGGTCGACCCCAAGGGTCGACCCTCGGGCCTGCCAGGGCACCCAGAAAATGGGTCGACCCCTGCAAGAACAGCAACGTAAGTTGCCTCCGGAAAACCCATTAACTCATCCAAATGAGGTCCAATTGAGTTGAAATTAAAACCACATGCTATAGGAATCTTGCTAGACATATTAGGGTCATAAAACTACAATTTGGAAACACGAATTTCATCAGAATTCACCAGAATCACAACCTATTCTATGAAGAACACAAGGAGACCTAGTTCAGGACATACTTCCACTAAATTGTCAAATTCTCTCGATATACAAAACCGAATTTGGGGATTTTGGTGTCAAAAGAAAGCTAACTCGATCATAAATCGAACCATGTATGATATGCTATATGAATATCAGGTTACATGACTCAAAATAAGCCCGCAATCAAGCTCTGGCTTAAAGGAATACTATATAAATCATGTTCTAGACATGCTTCTACAAAAATTCGAAATTCACCAAGCATGCTCAATAAAAATTGGGGGTTTCTACGTTGAATAAAAGCTAACAACATGCTGATTACTTCATGTAAGTTAATTAGGATTTGGTTGTTAGATCCTACCTCAAATTGAAGAGGGAACTCGAAACCCTAGAATAAAGAACAAGCTTGACAGCACCTCACAAAAAGCTCAATATCTCCACGGATACCTAATGAAAATTGGGGCTTTTGCCACCAATGGATAGAGCTCGATGAGAGGAACAATTTTCTATACTCATGATCGAAGTTTGGTTGAGAATTCCTACCTCAATCATTGGAACAATGAAGGAAGAGAGGAAGCCGACGGCCTGCCGACCCACCTCCACTAATCGAGCAAGAACTCCTTGGATCTGTAACTTCAACGTACCCCACAGCAACCAAATAAAACTAGAGTCGAAGAGCTACATTTCTATAGGTCATGGGGCTTCTGGATCCTTCGGAGTTGGGAGTATTCGACGCTGCAAGTTACGTGTTAAAAACGGCGCCGAAATCCTTGACTTGACCAAAAATATGTCGGCAGCACGTTTTAGGGCTAGCTTTACCTCAAATTGATTGAGGGTAAATGTTCCTTACCTCGTGGCCTTCCATTTGCCCTTGATTTCATATCATTTGGTTGAGTAACAAGGTCGAATTTCACGTTTTAAGTTACGATTAGGTAAAGGTTAGGTGAAAGTCAAATTCGGGATTAATCCTCCAATTAGACAATGTTACGTAATTAGTTTGGGTCAAGTCCAGAAGACAAAATTGCTATAAAAATGATCTTTTACCCAATTACTATTTTTACAGATTTTTCCAAGGTAGTCGAATTTTATAGGTTCTCTTTTCTAATGAATTAAATATTAATATTTCAAAATTCAAACATTAATTCATTTTAATTCAATTTTTAATTAATAAAAGCTCAATAAAACTTAATAAATAATCGGGGTATTACACCTTCAATATGTATCTAACATGTGTATGAATGCCCTAGGGGTAAGAGTGTCAAATATGAGCCAAAACGGATCTAGTATAATGGGTTTCGAACACTCTGAAAATGGGTCACCCACCGTATTCGGTCGACCGGTATTGAGGGTCGGTCGACCAAAATTTTACAGGGCCTGGACTGATGCAGTCTGGCGATTTTGGTCGACTGAAGTCCCTTGGTCGGTCGACCGAACCCTATGAATTTTTTAGACTGGTGAGCGGTATTAATTCTGGTCGACCGAAATCCCTATGTTGGTCGACCGAACACAATGCAGAAATGAAAAATGAAGTTTAAGTGTGAGAGTTTAAACACCAACAACCCAATAATGAATTTCATGATGTATGAACATGAAAAACCATTTGAAACACATAAAAGATATGCATGTAGTTCCTTTGCAAGCTCAAGTATTAAAACTAAGCACCAAAATCCTATGGCTATGCATTTGTGCCCAAGAGTGAGCATCATGAACCCAACTATCTACCAAGTTTTTCATGAGTTGATTCAACACAATGCAAGCTCAAGATGATATGAGAAATATGCATTTGAGGATGAGAGTGATATGCATGAAAACCCAATTTCACATCAATGATTTGAACACTTGTTTCTTTCAATAATGCATGTATGATATGCATGAGAATCAAACACACAAGTTTCAAACTATTTAATCAAGGTTAAAACAAAACATTCATCAAGAATTAAATCCACATGATCAAACATCTAAGGGCTTATACATAGCATATCAGTCCAAGTCAACTTCCCTTGAGGCACAAGTCGACTTGCTTCAATCTCCCAAAACCCAAACTAAAAATGCCACTAGAAGTCATCTTCCTTTGTGTCAAGAGTCGACTTTGTGTCATTAAAGGTCATTCCATTGATTCTGGAGAACAGGTCAGTCAAAGAATGAACACATTGGTTAGCATCTTCAATGAACTTTCTCAAGGACACATACACACAAGATTTGTCATCATTGAAACTTAAACTACCAAAATCAACTAGGGAGTCCAACAATCTCTCCCTTTTTGATGATGACAAAACGACGTGTACATGATGTGTGCAAAAATTCCAAGTGACAATTTATTGAGAAAGTTAAAACCATGAACATGTATGAAACTATGAACATGTGACAAAACTATGAAGTATCTAGAGTATATGCATATGAACCAAACTATGCAAGGAAACTTGATATGTACAACTTCCAAACGCACTTTTTCAAACTGATGTGAACATGATATGCACTATGCACTTTTTCTCCCCCTTTGTCATCAACAAAAATCGATTGACAATAGGGTTATTAAAAACTGATGTGAATATGCATGAGTGAGTATGAACTTCTGCAAATTATTCATGCAAGCAAGTAGGCAAACATGAAAGACAAGCAAGCATGTAAATATCTATAACTCCCCCTCAATTAGGTAAAATGATAGCAAGTGAACAGTAGATTTAAAATCAAATTATGTCATATAAAGCATGATGGGATGTAGCAATGGTGTGTGTAGGATTCAGAGGGGGGGTGAATGAATCCCTCCAAAAAATTTGACCGAACAGATATCAATTAATCCAAACTCAAGGGCCTGATTAAGTCATATCATAGACTCGAATGACTGATGTGCACTAGTAAACTTGAAAAGTAAATGAAACTGATCGAGCCTAGTTATGCATCTATCAATTCAAAAGAGACAATCAGACCACACAGAACACAAGGAATTTTTTAGATGGTTCAGTCTGCAGCCTGCAGACCTACGTCCATCCCTCACTCCAAACCGAGTGAGGCTTCCTGCTGCCTAACAGCTTGAAACCGCTGCGCAATACAGCTTGCGTCCGTTGAGCCTCATAGCTTGCTTACAAATAGCTGAGCGACACAGCTTGCTATCCAGAGGATCCCTCCTCTGACCACTGAGGATTACAACTTAAACTCTGTTGCCACACAGCTTGAACAGAAAAATTAAGATAAGAAATAAAAGCGGTGGAAACAACTACTGAAGGCTGACAATGAAATCCGATGAAAATAGCTCATGCAGGAGCAAAATGGACTGGATTTGATCCAAGTACCAGTGGACAAACTTATCAGAGACTCTTCTCACGAACTCCCTCTTTCTCTATCTCTTTTCCTTTTTCCACAAGCTCTCTATATCTTTCTCCTTCTTTTCTGCTCTCTGGACTGGGCTGTGAAAACCTGCTTCTACTTCTTCTCTCTCTTCTTTCGATATCTTTTTCTACCTTGATCTACAACTTCTTATATTCTCTTATTGGGCCTGTGGAGGAAGAACTCCCACCCATATGCTTCCAGAAGGCTCTCAGCCACGTGTCACCATCTGAGCGTTGTAGCCTTCCACGTGACATTCTTTTAGAGGACGATCTACCTTGGATCACGTGCCCCTCCTCGGAAAGAAAACTCTGTCAGAGACACAAGACATTAGTCAAACACTTAGCACAGTTTGCACAGACGTAATGAGAAAATAAGCATGACCTGCACTGAGTAGATGTATGTAAGTCAACCATTGCACTTACTTAGTACTAGGTGATCAGAGGTTTGCACCGGCCTTAGGGATGGTAGCGGCATGAATTGCACTGAGTTGATATAAGGAAAAAGTGGGAGATGAACCGACATATGAATGTGTATGACACCATATGCACAGAAGACATGCACTGTCTTATAAAGTGTCTAGAACAGAGGATGCACCGACTCTAAAAATGTGTAGGACAGAAAATGCACCGAGTTGGATTTGCGGTCCAAGCAAGAGTTGCACCGAGATGTCGAGTAAAGATGAGCAGAACAAAAGCTTGCACCGAGATGTAGATATCCTGTCCAAGTGAAAACTTGCACCGAGATGATGAAGAAGAATACACGGACAAAGAAAGATGCAAGACATAGCTTGCACCGAGTCAAGAAATCTCGTCCAAATTAGAACTTGTACCGAGATGGCGATATCCTATCTAAGTGAAACCTTGCATCGAGATGGAGATATCCTATCTAAGTGAAACCTTGCACCGAGATGGAGATATTCTATCTAAGTGAAAGCCTACACCGAGATGGTGGATAAGAATGCACTGACACTAAATAACAAAACTAAACAGTGCGTGCTGGACAAGAATTGCACGGACCTGAGAACTTGCACCGACCCCAAGAGGTGTGATGCAAAGGCAAGATATGCACGGACCTAAATGCGCATGCTTCATTGAAATACACTGACCCTTTTATGTATAAGACAAGTAATGCATCGAGGGAGAAGTGAAATGACAGTGTGTGTGTGTGTGAACAGAAACTTGCACCGAGGCAAGCACTTATGCAAGAAATGCAGAACAAAGCTAGGGTAGCACCGAGCTAGATCTCTAGCAGGACAACACATGCACTGACTATGATTTCTCTTATGAAATAACATGCACCAAGTGAACCAAACATAGCAGATAGAATTGAATGATTTAAACACCTTAATCTAAACATGATTTATAGAAAGTCATTATCAAAACTAGGGTTCCAATAGTCTCCCCCTTTTTGATTATGACAACTATGAGTCATGTATAATTAAACCAAAAAAAATATTCAATACTCAGCATTCAAACAATTGTGCAACCGAACAAAAAAAAACAACAACTATGCAACATGTAAGAATAAGAAAATGCTTCTCTGTGTATTAAGAAAGCAAACATTAGTGTTTGAATGTACATCTCTTTTCACAAAAAGAAAGGTATTAGAAGCAGCACATCTTCCCCTTTGATAGTATCAAAAGTGAGGTCTTCTTTGCAGCATTAACCCAGCAGCTACCCAACAAAAAAAAACATCAGGTCTTCTTCATACATGAGGTCTTCTAACATCAGGTCTTCTTCATACATGAGGTCTTCTTCTCCCCCTTTGTCATTATAAAAAAATGGGGAATTGGTAGAAACTAGTGACCTCGGTAGCTCCCCCTGTCTCTTGGAGGATATGCTAAACTTGAGCCAGAGAAGGGAGGTCTGTTTAACAAAGAGGTATGAAGATCTCTAATGGAGTCTGTTAGTTTATCAAGTTTCTGATGGACAGTGTTCCCCAGCCTTTCCACTAGAGAGGTGGTTGACTCTCGTTTGTTGAAAGCTTGTTTAACGGTCTCTGACAATGTCTGCAAATTAGACTGGACAACTTCAAACTTTGTGATGATTTCTGGCTGACTGGTCGCTATCTTGTTTATTGTGCCCTTTAACAGTTCAAACTCAATTTTCAGATCCAAGGTATGGCTAAGAATTTTACCCATATTGCTGAATATGGAGATTTGGGTATCTTGAATTTTAACCATGTCACCCACTCGAGTGCTGATACTCATAAGAGATTCTAAAATATCTTGTACTGCTTCATCAGTCTTTCGTTTAGCAGTTAAAAACTCTATTCCTTGAACTTTCACAATCTTTTCCAGATGTTTCAGTCGGCCCTCTACTCTGTCTATTTGAACAGTCTGGAACAAAAACTATTTGTTCATCAAGTCATTCTGATTGAGTACAATCTCTGTCAACTTAGACAACATCTGAGCAAGATTAGATTCATCATCTGTTCCATGTGTACTAGATGTGGAAGCACTAGAATCTGACAACTCAGTGAAGTACTCATGATGCTGTTCAGGGGGTGGAGAAGGTGGTATGCCAAGATTAATCAATTCTCCAAGGTGTGGACCATATTCAAGAGCCTGAGAGAAAGACATTCTTGCATACATTCTGTTGTGAGGGGCAGGTCCGATGACATAGTCTTGTGATACTTCTTCTTCAGCAGATCCTTGAGCTCCTTGTTGTTCAACTTCTTGATCATTGACCATAGATTTGGCAATTTCTTCATAAATCACTTCAGCGGCTTCTTTCATAACCTCGTCGACCAATTTAGCCATTTCCTCTTCATCTGGGATAGCTTCCTTTTCTCGGTCACTAGGTTGTTCTTCTATTGGAGCCTCTTCCTGCGCCGACTCTGCTTGATTAGTGACTAGTCTTTCCTGAGACTGCTGTCCAAATTCATTAAATATCTCATGGATATGTTGATCTAATTCATGAATAATGTCCTCATCCTGAACATCTTGTTCAATTGTTTCATGGATCTGAGGTACCTCAGGTGCTGTAGCTGCAGTTGGGTCCAGTTGTAGTTCTTGCTCATCAGACCCTTCAGTTGCTTGTACTTGAGCTGGAGGTTGATCCTCCTTCTGACGAACAGGTTCCAAGGGTGACTAAGCTGACTGACTTTCACTTTGAATCAACTCAAGAATGTGAGTTTCTTGAGTGGGCTGTTCAGACACTGATTCATCCTGGGTTTCTGTATCTCTTTCCAAAGGAGTATCCTTTGTAGCAGGAGTACTCGTTCGTTTAGTTCCTTTCTTCCTCATGAAGGTATTGATGAAACCCATGTTGTAGATGTTTATCTTGGGAATTGATGACACAACTTCACCATCTAGGGAGATGTTTTCCTCTTTAAAGATTGTAGTTAAAGGAGCAGCAAAAGGAAAATATCTTCTTGACTCCTTACAGGTTCCTATGACCTGAATCATTACATGCGGCAGACAGACTCTAATTTTCTTCAGTAAACAGTAAAGAATAAACCGTTGAGAATCTGTCAGTCTACCCCTTCCTCCTACTTGTGGAGTAATCATAGAGGTGAGGATGTGATGGAGTAGTCTCTTGGGTGCAGAAAATTTGTTGGTGTTGTAATGACCGAGCTTAGTCTGTTGCTTGTCATGGATGTTTCTAGGTAAATCAGTGATGAGAGCAAAAGCATCATGTAAATTAAATGTAAACCCTCCTTCGACCTCTCCATCTACAGGAACTCTTAGAGTCCTATGAAGGGACTGCCTAGATAGCTCTATCACTTTTCCTTTGACTAGAGAGGAAACTATAAAATTAGCATCATCGTACCTCAAGTTGCTGTAGAATTCTGCTACCAGATTAGGGCAATACACCCTATGCATGCTTAAGAACTCTTTCCATTGTTGGAACTCAAACAGCTCAAGCACCTCATGGAACTTGGAAGCCATCTCTTGATCAATAAAGTCAATATACCGAGGGGGTATAATCTTCCTGGCTTCCAATACTAGCAGAGGTTTCTTTGTAGGCCTTGTAGACGTATCTCCCTTCCTCGTGGTAGAAGCTGCTTTCTTCTGCCTTTTCATCCCTTGAGGTTGTACTGCGGCCACCGTGGACATAGCATCTTCTGGCTGCGGCTGCTCCACTGCTTTCCTCTTCCCTTTGCTCACGGCTGATGAAGTAGACATGGCGGCAGCAGGGATGGAGGAGAGACGAAATGTGGAGACAGAGGGGGTGCACTGGGAGGAGAGAAAGGTTGGAGAAGTGAAGGGTTGCAGGTTGTGCACGCGCGAAGGAGCCACGGAGCGGGAGGACTCTTCAGCTTCGAAAGAAAGGGTAAGATGGTAAAGTAGATAGGGTTTCGTATATAGAGGAATACTTCCAACTTTACCAATCTTCAGTAGATAATACCCAAAATACCCTTAACTTAAAATAAGGTGCCTTTCTTCGTAAAGAAGCAATTTACAGAATATGATATTATATCTCATAGGTTAGCTCTTCACAAGATATCTCAAATGAATTGAAGTCAATGAAAATAAAACAGCTTAATCAAGGAAACAACTCAGACAGAGAAGTCATTAATCTTACTAGTCCCTTTCATTAGCCGAAATCTGATTGAAAAACACAGTTTTATATTTTTCTTAAGTCTGTAGAAATTAACTGAGAGAACTATTGGGTCAACCACATTATATTTCATTACTCCTCTCCTCTTTTTTTATTTATTTAAAAAACTTTTATTGAGTATTCCAGTATAGCTGCACCTTTTTACACAAGGAGACATGTCGATCAAACACCGGAATCCTTGGTTACTCAGTGCAACTAACTTTCATACTTCATATGTTAAACAGAGTTAGCATTAATTATCATGACATAACCTTTGAATTTCTTTGAAACGGATGGTCAATTTCTCAAGTGTCATGCCATTGCTCTGCCAAAATTTATTTCATTATTTTATATCATGGCGTATTCCCAGTTCTTTTGTCAGAAAAAATCTCTTTAACAAGACGTAAATAACATATAAACCTTAGGTTTCCAATAGATTGGCTTATTACTAAAGATTTCCAGATATCAGACCTTCTACAGAGAAGTTTCCAATTTGGACTGTTTCAAAATCATTGAGAAATCACTCATTGTAATTTGTGAGAACTATTCGGATTAGATTTAATGTTCATACACTGTAAATTACATATCAATTTAGATCAACAATATGTTTTTGGTTTAGAGTGATCTGGACATTTATTTATTGAAGAGGGTAAAGGTGACATCATTTATATATACTACTCCCCCTTACTAGGACAACCAGAAATATTTAGAAGACAGAGAATGATAGGAGAGATAGACCAATGACAAGGTGAGGAGGATGAATGCCATATGTGAGCAAGGTAAGAGCATTTCCAAAAGCCACAACTTAAACGGCTAACAGCCCACCAGCGCATCTCTCAGTAAATTAATCATCATTTAGTCTTCAGACAAACTTCTCATGCAAACTTAAGCTCACACCAATGAAAGAGCCCGCAACAGAAATTTCAAATTCATTAGACACCACAAGATGACTCCCATTAGAGCAAAGCACAGCCTCTCAAGATTTTAAACATCCACAAGGTAGCATCTAGTTTACTGAACCAGAACTAGTGACACTCCACTAGAAGAGCTATCAGCTCACAACAGACCAGATACATTGAGCTCAGCAGCAGAAGAGATACCAAATCTCATGTTCTCTTTTTCAGAAGGGTATACCTCTAATGACCAGCTGCCTTAGATAGACTAAACTCCCCCTTTGAGTGAGCAGAGATTTCCATCAAACATTATTATTTTTAAAATTCACAGAAATGCTACTCTAAATGATGACATTATGTTAAATTACATGCAAGATTCTTAATCATTCAACAGGATCAATTTCAGAATGAGATTCACTATCTAGCATTCATCACAAGTTTGCATCCTCCTAACAGCATGAATTAATTACATGACATTGATCACAGTAGAAGGATAGAGATCATGCAGGCAGTTGTAACTTAAAAAGAAACAGATGTAAACTAGAGAAAAAATTAAATTCAACTAACCTTTGTGTGCCTTGGTTGTATTTTCCCTTTATTTTCCTTCTTCAAGACACACCTGCAAAGTAAGATCAACCTGCAAATTTGGGGACCCAAAGACTATTGGGTCTTATTAGTTGAGTGACACCTCTAGCAGGTGCACTCCAAGGTTTCCAAGTTTTTCTATTATCAAATTCCAAATCATGGCATTTATTCATAATATGACCCATTCTCCCACAATAATAACATTGAATAGTAGAATTCAGATGTTTCTTGACAGAATAAACATTGAATCTTTATGGGTGGACTTTCGTTAAGATGGTTCTGCCATGGAGATTGTTACCTCTTTTTGCATGTCGGCATTCAAATTTGTTGTGCCCCTGTGGTTTTGATGATAGTAAACACCATGAGTCATCATTCAGGTTGATGTCACATACACATATTCTTCTTTTGCATAAGTAGAAGGTCCGTGTAGGCAAGTCTGCTTTGAGTCGGTGCATCACTGCATTATGCATGTATGTCCGTGCAGGCAAGTCGGTGCACTCAAACACTTGCTAGATGCATTGCATTCTGAGCGTCTCATGTTGCGTCTCATGTACCGTCTCAACATATCCAGCGTCTTATGTTGTGTCTCACTGAGCGTCTCATGCAAAGTCTGTACATCGGTCAAGTCTGTACATCGGACCAAGTCTGTACAGTCTGTGTGTTTCACACATTTAAAGTCTATACATTCCTATCTTTACCTATGTTCCCTAGTTTTGTAAACACACAAAGTCTGTACACTGCATTGGTTGCACAGACTGCCATTCAAAGTCGGTGCAGCTTTGCTTACACGAGCTGAAGTCTACACATTATCCTGTTGCACGCACTTGAAGTCTGTACATTGTCCACTTGCAGAATTAGCACAAGTCTGTACATCATGTGTGCTTCATAACGCCAAGTCTATACATTGGCTAGCTGCACAAACACTAAGTCTACACATTGATGCTGCAACAAGTCTATACATTCTTTGCAGTTCTGCGTCTCATGTTGCGTCTCACTTAGCGTCTCATGTTGTGTCTCATGCAATTATGTACATCGTCTGTCTACACAAGTCTATACATCCGCATGCTAGCAAGTCTGCACAAGTCTATACATCCGCATGCTAGCAAGTCTGCACATGGTTGCTTTGATGCTGCATCAAGTCTATACATCGTTGTTTGTTCATGCATCATTTCTATAGTCTGTACATCCTTTAGTGGCATATCAATGCAACGTTTGAACTTTACATCGGCCAAGTCTATACATTGCCGCCTGTGCTTGTATCACTTGTCAAGTCTATACATTACCGCCTGTTCAAACTTCAGACTTACTCGATGCATTCTTTTCTTTTCCATCAGAGTTGATTCAAGCTGACATCAAATTTAACCTGACAGGACTTATACTCGAGGAGCTTAATAAAGGCACGTGATCCGAGGATAAGGGGAGTACCAGGATCGTGACACGTGTATTGAAGCCTGCTAAAATGCTGCCACGTGGTCATGGCGTTTGGGCGGGAATCGTGGAGAGCACACGCCCTATCTGTTTACTGTTGCTATATAGATGAAGCTTCTTCCTCAGAAGAAGACATGATCGTGAAGGCTCGAGAGCAGAGAAGCTTGAAGCAGCAGAGAGCCACTAAGAGCAGAGAAGAAAACCCATGATCCAGTGAGAAGAAAAAGAGAAGCAAAAGAAGAAAGAGGAGAGTGAAAAGAGAGAGAGAGAGCTTGTGAAGAAGAAGAAGAGAAGATTGAGAGAGAGGAGTTGAGAGAGCTTGTCTGAATGTTCCTCAGTCTCTTGGTTCAGATACCAGAGCTGAGTTTGCTCATTCTGAGCTATATTTCTTTTTGGGTTTTCCCTTTTTCGTTTGATTCTATTTTTCTTGTTTTCGGAACTCTTGTTTTCAAGCTGTGTGCCAGCGTTTGCAGTGGAGGATTCCACTGGACGGGTAATCTATAATCCCCAGCGTTGCAGAGAATGTGGTTCTCTGGACAACAAGATGTGAGGCTCAGCGCAAGCTATTAGGCAGCGGATGGCTAAGCTGTATTGCCCAGCGAAAGCAAGCTGTGAGGCTCAGCGGTTGTAGGCTAAGCTGTATTGCCCAGCGGACGTAAGCTATGTTGCGCAGTAGTAAGCCACACTTGGGTTTGAGTGTGGGGTGGACGTAGGTCTGGAGGACCGAACCACCTAAAAATCTGGTGTGTTATGTGCTTGTGTGATTACCTATGAACTGGTGTGTGGTTGCTTCTATTGATTCTCTTCTCAGATCACTTCGTTTCTGATCAGATCCAACGCTCTAGTTAGTAATCTTGTAGATCTGTTGAAATTCCACATTAGAGCCTTATTTTGGTTTTAAATTAGGCCATCGATCTATTCACCCCCCTCTAGATCCACACTTCGTGGTGACAGAGTGTTTCCATCTAACACAACATTTGGTATCAGAGCCTAACTCTTCTACAGGGACTTACAGCCCGAAGAGGAAGGTACAGATGGATGCAAGAGGGTTGATCGCTGAAGGACATTATACCACCAAGCCCCCTTACTTTGATGGATCAAATTATGCATACTGGAAGAACCGTATGCAAGTCTTCTTGAGGGCGAAGGATTATGAGACTTGGAAGGTGGTGAGTAAAGGACCTTTTGAGCTGTCCCCGAACGAGGATGTCTGGACCAAAGAAGAGATCCGAAGGTCCACTCTGAACTAGAGCGCCATCAATGCAATTCAGTGCGCCCTGCACCCCACAGAGTTCTCTCGTGTATCGTCTTGCACTTCAGCCAAAGAGATGTGGGATAAGCTGAAGGCTATCTACGAAGGGACCTCTCATGTCAAAGAGACGAAGGCAAACCTCCTGGTGTCAGAGTATGAAGCTTTCTGGATGAAGCCCAATGAGACCATCAAGGAGATGTACGCTCGACTGACAGTCATCACAAACGGTCTCAGAGGTCTTGGGAAGACATATTCAGAATATGAGATTGTAAGGAAAATCCTGCGTTCCCTGACTCCTATTTGGCACACTAAATCTACTGTAATGGAAGAGTCAAGGGATCTGCACAACACCAGGGCAGATGAGTTGATTGGATCGCTGATGGCTAATGAAATACATCTGCCGAAGATAGAGGAAGCTGAGAAGAAGAAAAAACTGATCGCTCTGAAAGCTGGTGCTAGCAAATCCAGCCGATCCAGCTATAATGGATCATCATCCGAGGAGAGCCTGTCTGTAGAAGAAATAGAAGGTGATGAGATAGCAATGATCACCAGAGAATTCAGGCGGTTCCTCAGGAAAGAAGGAAGGCAATTCAGCCGAAGAAACCATGGTGGTGGCCAACGGGATACAAGGTATAAATCTAATCCTGTAAGGAAAACTAAAACTAATGTGTGTTACCAATGCAGGAAGTCCGGCCATCTGAAAGTTGATTGTCCATAGAATCAGAAGCACAAGGACAAGTCCAAGAGAAAGAACACTAAAGGGAAAGCCATGGTAAGTACCTGGAGTGATGAGGACAAAGGTACCTTGAGCAGCAGCTCGGACAGTGAGGAAGAATCAGAAAAACCTATGTGTCTTATGGCAACCTGTTCTGAAGACAGAGAGGAAGATTCTGATGAGGTACCCTCTCGATTTGATAATTTTACCATGGCTGATTGGGTAGATGCCTATCATGATATTGCTGATAAAGCAGATGATATTAGAAAAGAAAATAGGCATCTAAGAAGAAAAATAAATTCCATGCAAAATGATAAAACATTGACTGATAAAATTGCATGCCTCGAGTCTGAAAATGCTAAGCTGAAACTCACATGTTCTGAAATCGAAGAAATCAAGCATGAGTTAAAAGTTTCTAAGGAAGAGAATGAGAGGCTAGAAAATGCAATTGATGAATGGAAATTGAAAATACAAAAATATGAGAGTGAGATGAAGCTTGTAAATGAAAAGTATGAAACTGTCCTAATTGTGAACACTGAACTGAAGAAATCTGTTGAAAATGTTCAGAAAGATAATGAGGACAAGCTGAGAACAATAGAGAAAATGACCCAAGGTTCAGAGAACTTAAATGCCTTATTAGGGTCAAAAGTCAACTTTAGGAGAGAGGGTCTTGGATTTAATTCCAGTGCAACTAAAGATTTGCAATGAAGACTATATCATTTGCTGCACAGAAAGGGAAAAGACCTCTCATTAACATGAATTTAGACAACTCTGTGAATAAAACTGTGAACTTGAAGAAGCCCAGTGCCGAGGAGAAGGGCAAACAAAAGATTGGTGAGCCTAGCAGACCTGGTACATCCTAGCCAAATCCTAAAGCTCAGTCTCAGGTTAGGGGTCAGCCTACACATGCATATAAACCCCATGGTAAGGCCACTAAGTTTTACAGACCTTGCACCAGAAATTGGGTTGGTGGGTATGGCAATTGAACACCTAGGAACATGCATTTCTTCAGCCAGCCCAGAAACTACTATGGCCACAATTTCGTGAATGCACCCTGGCCAAGGCACTGGCACAGAAGCAACAAATTTGTCAATAATTATGCTGGTGCCAACAAGAAGAAAAACAATAAAAAGAAGAGGAATAATAACAACAGAATTCTTTTAAACAAATGTGGATTCCAAAAAGTTTGCTTTCATGTTTTACCTGCATTTCATCTGCTCTGGAGCCCAAACAGACTTGGGTTCCAAAATTCTCTCCCTAATTGTGTGTACAGGTATGCCTGGCAGCCAAGAACAATCTGTGGTACTTGGATAGTGGCTGCTCCAGGCATATGATAGGAGATAAGGCCAAGTTCTGCATGCTGACAGAGAAACGTGGAGGCCTTGTCACCTTTGGTAGCAACACAAAGGGTAAAATTGTTGGGTCAGGTAAGGTAGGTAAGTGTACTACCTGTTGCATTAAAGATGTCATGCTGGTTGAAGGTTTAGCATATAATTTACTTAATATCAGCCAGTTATGTGATAAAGGAAATTGAATTGAATTTTGTTGAAACAGAAAATCAAATTGCTGACATCTTTACTAAGCCACTAGGGAATGAAAGGTTCAAATTTCTTAGAAGAGAACTTGGCTTGTGTAAATTTCAGCATGATGAATAAATTTTCAGGTGGCTTGAATAAAATTCTGATCTGGATTTACATCTGGTAGTCTAAATAAAACTCTGTGGTTGTTGAATGCTGCACCAGACCATGCATGCATAACATTCATATTTTTCATGACATATCAATTGGCATCACACTCATGATTCTCATTGCATATCATTCAGCCATGACTATGTCTAAGCTCTCTTTCCTCTAATTCTTCTCATTCATTTGCAAAACCACATGCATATAGACAGGGGGAGTGTTGTATGTAATTCAGAGAGGTCATCAACTTCATTGATACTCAAACTCGTTTCTCTCTTGATTTCATTAAACCCCTTGACCCTGAATAAGTTGAGTCTGACAATATGGCAATCTGTTAGTCAGTTCTAATTCTTAAGTAATAGAAAACAGACTTCTTCCTTTATAAGAATTTTAATTGCTTAAGGACTGACTTAATGGTTTAAATTTTATAAACTTTAGAGTTTAAAGATTGCAATCAGTAAATAAGAATGCTGATAATTGATAAAGCTGTCAACCCTTATTTCATTACATGTCAGACAAAGTTAACTGTATCTGAAATCTGAAAACTCACCTGAAATCCTGTTAGAGAAGGCTAAGTATGCGTATTGTCCTTAAACAAGTCATTCTGAAACAAATGAAGGACAGCTAAGAAAAATATTGAAAATCCTTGAAAAATAATGTTGGCAGAGCAATGACTGGTAAAGTACTGAGAAACTGAGTGATCTATCAACGAAATGGATAACACTTATGTCATGATATGCATCAGTTATCTCTGTATAAATGGTCAAAACAGTAGGGTGGTTTCACTGAGTACCTGGGGATACCTGCGTCTCATAAACATGTATCCTCACACAAAAAGGTGTAAATCAATCCTGTTGAATTTGATCATAGGCAGAATGGTCCATCATGTTGAGTATCTAGGGGTACTGGCGTCTGATAAACGTGTACCCTTACGCAAAAAGATAAATGGTACCTGAATGCCCTTAATGAAATAAAATTGAAAATGATGTTCCTTTAAAAAGAAAACTCAGGTATGTCAAATTGTTTAATTTCAATACATGACCTGGTATCTCTTAACAAATCTTACTGAGTCTAAGACTGTAAGATACTTTGAAACTGAATCTCTCATGCTCAAATGTGATTCTGGTTTATTGCTATTATCATGCACAACAAACTCATTCAATGATTGTAGTGCATGAACTCTAATTTTTATAACCTTCAAACCAGAATTCAATCTCTAAGCAGTTTCTAAATTCATATGACTGAAGGCTCTGTGCTTTAGAATGCTTAATTCCTGAACTACTTGCTCAGAATGTCAGTCAGATATCCTTCTTCCCTTACACTTTCTTTCCCTCCTCTTTGTTGATGGCAAAGGGGGAGAATATATTGTCTGTTTGATGAATTCCAAGGGGAGTGTATACATTGTTATGGCAAAGGGGGAGTGTATGCATCATGTTATGGCAAAGGGGGAGATCCTGTTAGAACTTGCATTAGTAAGTTCTCATCTCATAGCATGCATTCGGAGTCAGTATGACTCATAGTGTTGCCATCATCAAAAAGGGGGAGATTGTTGTGCCCATGTGGTTTTGATGATAGCAAACACCATGAGTCATCATTCAGGTTGATGGCACATACACATATTCTTCTTTTACATAAGTAGAAGGTCCGTGTAGGCAAGTCTGCTTTGAGTCTGTGCATCACTGCATTATGCATGTATGTCCATGCAGGCAAGTCGGTGCACTCAAAAACTTGCTAGATGCATTGCATTCTGAGCGTCTCATGTTGCGTCTCATGTACCGTGTGTCTCAACATATCCAGCGTCTTATGTTGTGTCTCACTGAGCATCTCATGCAAAGTCTGTACATCGGTCAAGTCTGTACAGTCTGTGTATTTCACACATTTAAAGTCTATACATTCCTATCTTTACCTACGTTCTCTGGTTTTGTAAACACACAAAGTCTGTACACTGCATTGGTTGCATAGACTGCCATTCAAAGTCGGTGTAGCTTTGCTTGCACAAGCTGAAGTCTACACATTGTCTTGTTGCACGCACTTGAAGTCTGTACATTGTCCACTTGCAGCATTAGCACAAGTCTGTACAGCCTGTGTGCATCATAACGCCAAGTCTATATATTGGCTAGCTACACAAACACTAAGTCTACACATTGATGCTGCAACAAGTCTATACATTCTTTGTGTTGCATCCGTGCGGTTTTGATGATGTCTCACACTATAAATCAATCTTCTATCTCTAGAATAATTCATTCTTCATCATGTAGGACTGTGCAGTTCATATGGCTGTCAGATAAAATTGCACTACTTGATCATGTCTACATAATGTCTGCATTGTCTGTACACTGATGGGTCGACCCTCCACCACTGATGGGTCGACGCCTCCTTTACTCTCCAAGTCCATACAATGAATTTCATATTCAAAGTATGTACATTGGTCTTCACCTGAAGTCCATACATTGAACTTAATATTCATAGTCTGTACACCCTCCGCTAAGTCTTCAGAGTCTGTACAGTCGATCCTTGAGTTCAAGTCCATACAACGGCAATGTAGATTGCATCTGAAGTGTATACAACCTTTGAAGGGGTCAAGTCTATACATTCTCCAGTTCATTTCAAAGTCTACACATCGCCCTTCATCTTCCATTCCACACACTCTGTTGAACCACAAGTCTATACATCGTCTGCCATCTCAAAGTCAATACACTGTCCCTCGTCTCACACATCATGACCCAAAGTCTGTACAGCCTCTAGTCACTGTACAAGTCCACACACTGGCTGCACTGCACAAGTCTATACACTGCCTTAGGCATCCAAGTCTAGACATTGATTCACTATTCATGCCTTGATTCGAAGTCTGTACAGCGAGCGGCATTCTTCAAAGTCTGTACAACCAACGCCTTCATTGATTCCATGTCTGTACATCACTGTCCCAAGCTGCAAGTCGTTACAGAGTTCAGCTAGTCTATACACTCATTCACTGTAGCTGCATCGGTTCACCTGAAGTCTGTACATCGTCTCAGCCACCGTCTCACGCTTACAAAGTCTATACACTGGTCGGTGGAAGCAAGCCTATACATTCGACTGATCAGCCTGTGCTCAAGTCTGTACAGCCAGGGAGACCATTTTAAGTCTATACACTCAATCACTGTAGCTTGCACGGGGTGAAGTCTGAACATTGGCATGGCTTTCCAAGTCTGTACATCCTTCTGTTGAAAGTCCAAGTCTGTACATCGGACTAGTTGAGCATGTCTATACATAGTTTGCATTTTCAGTAAGTCTATACATTGGGACTTCTACCTACGTTCTGAACTGAACTGAGTAAGTCTATACATTGGGACTTCTACCTACATTCTGAACTGAACTGAGTAAGTCTATACATTCCTCATATCTTTTACCTACGCTCAGTAAGTCTGTACACTGGGAACTTTACTGACGTTGCTTTGCCAAAGTCTACACACTGTGAACCTTCAAGTCTGTACAGACTTCACTTGCTCAAGTCTGTACATCGTTCAGCTCTTTGGCAAGTCTAAACTTCTCTAAGTCTAGACATTCAGTTATCCTTCAACCCTATACACTCGATATCACCTGCAAGTCTATACACTCTCAAGTTGTTCACACTTGCTTAAATTGCTGTTTCTAAGTCTACACAGTCGATGCCTTCATGCATTGTTCTCTTCGAAGTCTATACATCAACGTCTATACATTGAAGTCCATACAGTGCATACTGTTGTGCTTCAAGTCTTCACATTGCTACTCTTCATTACAAGTCTTTACACTCATCCTCCTTCACACGACCAACTCTATACATCCATTGTCTTGACTGCTGAATGAAGTCTACACATTGGGATCGCATGAACACTTACAAGTCCATACACTAAGCTCACTGAAGAACTTCAACTCTATACACTCTCACACTGTGACACACTTGCCTATTTGGCATCCCTGAGTCTATACACTAGAGGGCCTCATACACTTCACAGAAGTCCACACATTTCATCCTTTGTGCTAATGCATTCTTCAGCTAGTCTATACACTGAGGTCGCTTGAAGTCTCACAAGTCTATACACTCCCTCAGTGTACACACTTACTTATCTGCTATCCTAATGTCTATACATTCGTATCTGACTGAACTAACTAATCACATTTCTTTATCTCTGCCTACAGATGATACAGGTCAATGATTGGGCATGTGAACCAAGGATGATGCCTGGCACGTGATCTGAGAATGCTCTGGAAAAAGAGGGAATGAGACTCCATCGTGTGAAGGCCTGAAACTCAGGTCGAATGCCATATAAAAGGTGCCTTCTGCGATTAGATGGATAGAACTGGAGAGAAAGCTAAAGAGCAGAATTCCTGAGCAGAAGAAGAAAAGAGAGAGAGCATCCACGTTCCAGAAAGAAGATAGAGAGAAAAGATTAGAGAGCATTGCTGTGAGAGAAAAGTCTGAGTGAGAGAGAAGAGTCCAATTTGCTTCTTCGGAAGCTACATTTGTATTTGATTTTTCTGAAACGATTTGTGTTCATCGTTGGCCTTGTTTACATTTCTGTTTTTCCTTTTATTTCTTCATATATCTGATCTCGAGTTGTTACCCTCCGGTGTTTGGAGGAAGGGAGAGTTGCTCCGGTTCCCCTCTGGGCTGCAGAGGTAGAGAGATCTGTGATCTCTGGTTTCTGCCAGTGACGGGTTGTCATTAGCAGGTTCCCTCCGGGTTGGAGGAAGGGAGAGGCATCTCCGGTTCTGGTCTTGCTGGTAGCAGGTCCAGGTGTCAAGCTGTGTGGCAGCACATTGTTCGCAGACTGAGTCTGCAGCTTTCTAGCAGTGGCTAGTGGAATCCTTACTCTAGTTGGAGTGAGGGGTGGATGTAGATTGTGGACTACAATCGAACCACCTTAAAATCTCTTGTCTCCTTTGTGGCTTGGTATTATCGTTGTGCTTTTCTTCTGTTCGGCATTGTGTTTGTGTGTGGACGGGCTCTTCCAATCGCACCTTATTATCTTGTCTCAGTTTCTCACTGCATTATATGCATTATTTAGCCTTATCTGAAAGGTTGTATTTCGAAGTAGTGAGTTTCCGCTGAAGTTGTTCAAATTGGGAGTGATCTATTCATCCCCCCCTTCTATATCACTCTTCGCTGTGCTAACATTTGATATCAGAGCAGGTTCGCATCATGTGGGCGAACGGTCAGGGAAATGCTAATGGTCTTAGAAGCTTCATGGCTGAAGGTCAATCCATTAGTCACCCTCCATTTTTTGATGGTAATAATTATCTGTTTTGGGAGAACAGGATGGAAGTGTTTATCAGAGCACAGAGCCACAAGCTGTGGAGGGTAATCACGGTTGGCCCATATGATCTGCCACCGAACGAGGATGCGTGGACAGATGACCATGTCAAGCTATCTTCACTCAACTGGACGGCGCTGAACATCATCCAGTGTGCTGTTCACCCAGAGGAATATGCCCGTATATCTGCCTACAGGACTACCAAGCGAATGTGGGATGAGCTGCAATTAATCTACGAAGGTACAGCTCAAGTGAAAGTCTCGAAGGTAAACCTCTACACCTCTAAGTATAAACTGTTCAGGATGAATGCATAGGAGAATATTACTGAAATGTATGCCAGGTTGTCCTTGATCACGAACACACTTAAGGGGCTAGGGAAGGATCTAGCTGAGGCAGACATAGTCAGGAAAATTCTTAGATCCTTATCCCCAGCATGGCACACTAAGGCCATCGTGATCGAAGAGTCAAAAGATCTGACGACCTTGACATTGAATGAACTCATAGGATCCCTCATGACCTATGAGATGAATTTCAAAGGAGGTGGTGAAGGAAGTGATAGGAAGGCTAAAAATGTAGCTCTCAAGGCATCCCGCAACAAGAGTAGCAGCAGCAGCAGCAGCAGTAGCGGTGAGTCTGATGGCTTCTCAGATCTCGACCAGAAGGAGCAAGCAATGCTCACACGTCAGTTCAGTAAATTGTTAAGGAGAAAGGGGAAGACCTTTGGGAAGAAAAAGCCATACTCCTTTAACAAGAATGTTGAATCTACCAATTATAGGGATAGAAATCCTAAGAGACTGACCTGTTATCATTGTAACAAACAGGGACACATGAAAGGTGAATGCCCATATCTTCAAAAGAAGGGTCCCTACTTCCAGAAGAAGAACACAAAAGTGCAGAAGAAGAAGAAGCCACAGGCGATGGTATGCACATGGAGCGAGGAGGAAGAAGATCCTGAAGATACTTCCTCAGAGGAGAATGAAGAAGGAATTTGCCTTATGGCAAACAGTGAAGAGGAGGTAACCAATGTTTTTGAAAATTTTACGAGTGATGACTGGGAAGATGCTTATGTTGAGTTATTAGATAAGTTCAATTCTCTTAGTAAAGAGCATAGGGTTCTGAAAAGAAAATTTAATACTAATGTTGAAGAACAAACCCAGGTCTGTGAGGAAAACCATAAACTTAAAGAGCAACTAGTAGAAATGACCTCACTAAGAAAAGAAAATGATAAGCTCAAGGGAGAAAACCAAGAAAGTCAAAATCAGCTCAATGAAATCAAAATAAGAATCGAAGAAAGCTTGAATGAAAGTAGAGTGAACTCAGAAAAATATGAAGCTGTTAAGAAAGTCAATGGTGAACTTCTAAAAAATTCTGAGTCCCTTCAAAAGGAGCTGGAAGACAAACAGAAAGTTTTGGAAAACTTTGTCCAAGGAAAATCTAGTCTGGATGCTATACTGGGGGCTAGGGTTAACTTCAATAAGGAGGGTCTAGGCTACGACCCAACTAACAAAAGACCCTTACAATTCAAAACCATTACCTTCTGCCTAGAGAATGGAAAAGAAAAGCTGGACACACCATCCAGCTCAAACAGTAGTAAGGGAACTCAAGGTCAGAAGGAAAGTCCTAAAAACAGTGCTGGCCAACCATTTAAGATGGGAATGAATTCTGTGAAGAATTTCACTAAACCTACCAATCAGAACATAAATGGTAAATGGACCAAGCAAGTGGATCAAAAGAAAAGCTGGAATTACTACAATCAGATGGGTCCAAAGAGGACCTACTGGAGAAATGATCATCATCTTCAAAAATCTGTTGATCAACAAACTTACAGAAGATATCCTAGGAGTGGCAAGCCTAATGAATGGTATAGAACTTACTTCTCCAGACCAGCTGGACTTAATTTCAATAAACCAAAAATAAAGGTGCCAGGGAAATCCATGCTGAAGCAAATTTGGATTAATAAACACTTGATTAGAGATTTGAATAATGTCCTTGGGACCCAACTCATCTTGGGTTCCAAATCACTCTGCTTGATGTTATTTGTGTAGGTCGGCCTGGCAGCTGAAGACAACAAGTGGTACCTCGACAGTGGCTGCTCCAGGCACATGACAGGTGACCGATCCAAGTTCAGCAAGATAGAGATGAAGGTAGGGGGTCTGGTCAAGTTTGGAGGAAAGAACAAAGGTAAGATTATTGGAGTTGGTACAGTGGGTAAGTCTTCCACAAACTCCATTGAAAAAGTTCTACTTGTGGAAGGTCTTCAATACAACCTGATTAGCATTAGTCAGTTATGTGACAAGGGTCACAGGGTTGTGTTTGATGATATCTCATGCAAAATCTTTGAAATAAATTCTGATGTGGTTAAATTTGTAGCCAACCGGATTAATAATGTCTACATGGTAGACCTAGATGAGGAATTTGAATCTAATATTTGTTTATCTGCCAATTCTAAAAATGATGCTTTTGATTGGCATAGACGTCTAGGACATGCTAGCTTTACTACTTAAAATAAATTGGTCAAGCATGATTTAGTGAGAGGCATGCCTAGAATAAAATTTAATTCTATTTCAAAATCATGTGATACATGTGCTCTAGGTAAACAGACCAGGAACTCTTTCAAATTAAGATCTGAGCCATTGCCCTCTAGACCAATGGAACTCCTCCATATGGACCTCTTCGGTCCTACTAGAACTCAGAGTCTTAATGGGAACAGGTTTGGCTATGTCATCATAGATGACTTCTCTAGATATTCATGGATCTTTTCTTAGCAAATAAAAGTGATGCATTTCAAAAGTTTAATCTGTTTTTCAATAAGGTCAAACAAGAAGGAAAACACAAGATCTGTTCTATTCAATCTGATCATGGAGGTGAGTTTGAAAACTCCATGTTTTCTGATCTTTGTGAAAGAGAGGGACTAACACACAGATTTTTGTCTCCCAGGACACTTGAACAGAATGGAATTGTGGAGAGAAGAAATAGAACTATGGTGGAGATGGCCCGAACCATGCTAATTGGAAGTCAATTACCAAGGAGGTTTTGGGCAGAGGCGGCCAATACAGCAACTTACATAATCAACAGGGCCATGGTAAGACCCATTCACAAGAAAACACCCTATGAGCTTCTAAAAGGTAAGAAACCAAACTTGTTTCATTTCAGAATTTTTGGAGCAAAATATTTTATTCACAATAATGACAAGAAAGATTTAGACAAGTTTGAAGCTAAAAGCTCCCTAGAATATTTTTGGGATATTCAGAAGTGTCTAGGGCATATAGAGTCTTCAACATAACAGACAAAAAGGTTGAAGAGTCTCCACACATTATTTTTAGTGAAAAGAAAGGTGTTTCTAACAATGAAAATCTTGACAGGGATTCCAATCATGATGGGGAATTCCTAGAAGACCAAGAAGAAGAGAACACTCAGCCAAGTGGAACAGCAAATCCTCCCAACCAGGAAGAGCCAAGAGAAGAAGGTGAGTCTTCAATAAATGTTAGATTTCTTAAAGATCATCCGATAGATAATGTCATAGGCAATCCTGAAGATCCTCTACGGACTAGGTCCCATTTTAGGAATGTGAATAATGAAGACTTAATTGCCTTAGTCTCACAAATTGAACCCAAATCAATAGAAGAGGCCTTGGCTGATCAAGCTTGGGTCACTGCCATGAGAGAGGAATTAGGCCAGTTCGAAAGAAATAATGTCTGGGAACTTGTTCCAAGACCAGACAATGTCAATATCATAGGAACTAAGTGGGTGTTCAAAAATAAAATGAATGAAGATGGAATCATTTCTAGGAATAAGGCCAGATTAGTAGCCAAGGGCTACTGTCAGGAATTTGGTGTAGATTTCGATGAATCCTATGCACCTGTTGCTAGGATGGAGGCTATAAGACATTTGCTTGCTTTTGCACGTTCAAAGAACATAAAACTCCAACAAATGGATGTTAAAAGTGCTTTTTTAAATGGAGTCATTAAAGAAGAGGTTTTTATTGAACAACCCCCTGGATTTTAATTTTCTCCTCAACCTGACCAAGTTTTCAGGTTAAACAAAGCCTTGTATGGTCTAAAGCAGGCTCCAAGAGCATGGTATGAAAGATTGACTGAATTTCTGATCAGCAAGGGCTACAAAAGAGGTAAAGTTGATCAAACCTTATTTACCTAAGTTACAAATAAAGATCTCCTCATAGTTCAGGTATATGTAGATGACATTGTGTTTGGATCAACTAAGCATGAACTATGTGTTGAATTCTCTAAAATGATGTCTGCTGAATTTGAGATGAGTTTGGTTGGTGAACTAAAGTACTTCCTTGGCTTGCAGGTACAACAGCTAGAGGATGGGTGCTTCATCAACCAGACCAAATACACAATGGAACTGTTCAAGAGGTTTGGTATGAAAAACCTGAAGCACATTACAACACCCATGGGTACCAATACCTCACTGGATGCAGATGAGACAGGTAAAGAAGTAAATGCCAAGCTCTATCGAGGTATGATTGGATCTCTTCTTTACCTAACAGCTTCCAGACCTGATATACAATTCAGTGTAGGAATGTGTGCAAGGTATCAGTCTAGACCTACTGAATTACATTTAGCTGCAGTCAAAAGAATTTTCAGATATTTGTCAGCTACTCATTCTCTTGGTTTATGGTTTCCTGCATCACACACATTTGACTTAATTGCATACACAAATGCTGATTATGCAGGATGTAAACTAGACATGAAAAGCACTAGTGGTCATTGTGAATTTTTGGGTGGGTGTTTAGTGTCTTGGGGTTCCAAGAAACAACATTATGTGGCCCTCTCCACTGCAGAAGCTGAATATGTGGCTGCAGGGAGTTGTGGAACACAAGTCATTTGGATTAAACACCAGCTTCAGGACTACCAAGTAGACCTGGGGTGCACACCTATCTATTGTGATAATACCAGTGCCATTAATCTTGCCAAAAATCCTGTTTTGCATTCACACACCAAACACATAGAGATAAGGCATCATTTCATAAGAGATGAGGTTTCTAAAAATAATTTTGAACTGATTCATGTAGGCACAAATAATCAGATTGCTGACATCTTCACTAAACCTCTGAATAATGAAAAATTCACAACACTAAGAAGAGAATTAGGCTTATACAAATTGTCTTAATTGTGTAGTTGGTTCTTTTTGTGAGGGGGAGTTCTGTATGACAGTTGGTTAGCTTTCAGAAAAGCTGTGAGTGAGGGGGAGCTAGTTGAGCTGTGAGAAGAAGTGTTCTTTGACAAATTCAAAAAGATTGACCAGATGTATGTCTTTGCTGGTTTTCATGACAGATCTAGTGTGGTTCTCTCAGACAGTAGAATGTCACTTAATTCTTAAGTCTATAAGTCAGTGATACTAAAGTCTAGTTAGAATCTTTCCTCTGGTATTCCTTTAGAGATCTGGATCAATAGTAAAAAGTATATCTTCCTACATTGTCAATGATTCTGGTACAGGCCAAAACCTGTATGTCTTGATATCTGACCCAATCAGCTTGAAATCTAGACTTCAAGATTCACTTCAAGTAATAGTCCTTCTGGTATTGTTTTCAATCATTCCATCTCTTCAACACAAGGGCTTAATTAAACAAACATGTCTTGTTTTGTACACTGAGAAACTGAGAGCTTCATCAATGAAATGAATTTTTCTCCTATGTCATGAGGTGTCAAATGCTTAAAATGAATGAAAAAGTCATGACAGAGCAATGGTGACTTGCTGGTGAGTAACTGGGGACTCTGACCTCTAATCAAGGTGTTTCCTCATGTCAAAAGTCACAGTTACTAACTCTGCTCCTTTAAAAAAAAAGGGGGGGGGGAAAGTACTGAGGTACTCACTCTGAGTAACTGGGGATTCAGGCCTCTAATCAAGGTGTCTCCCTAATGTCAAAAGAGTGAATTACTAACTTACTCATTGATCTTCTTGCAAATCATCTCATCAAAAAAAAACTTGTAGTTGTGCAACTAATGGATTGCTAGTCTTCAATACCTTGAGAACACCTCTTTGACTTTGTCTCTTGTTGTCTTTTTAGATTGTTGATAGTTCAGTAATATCTGGCCATACTTGTTAATTCCTGCTCTAAATCATACTCCATGTATGCTGATAAACTTTTCTATCCTTCTATTTCTCTAGTGTGTACTGGAGTTCAAGAATCTTCACTTGAGTTTAGCACCTCACTTACTTTCTTAAGACTTGCTTGTGCCTTTCTGCCCTAAGAAGTTACTGTACTTTTTCTTCATGTCTCCAGCACTTTCATATATTCTGCATTTCCTTTTGCTGATGTCAAAGGGGGAGAAGGGTTTTGCAATATCAGTAGATCATTTATTGTTCATGAGTGCTAAGGGGGAGATTACCTTGTCATGTGATGGCTTTATCTGAGAATGGGTTGTAAGGGAGCTGAGAGGGAGTGGTTTTGGAGAGAGAAGTGATTCTGCAACAGTGCTTAATTTGGCTGTGCTTTCACTTGCCTTGAATTTGCTTTGATTGTTATTAAGATTTGATATTGTTTGATTCATATTGTTGCCATCATCAAAAAGGGGGAGATTGTTGCATCCCTACGGTTTTCATGATGTCTCACACTATAAATCAATCTTCTATCTCTAGAATAATTCATGCTTCATCATGTAGGACTGTGCAGTTCATATGGCTGTCAGATAAAATTGCACTACTTGATCATGTCTACACACTGTCTGCATTGTCTGTACACTGATGGGTCGACCCTCCACCACTGATGGGTCGACGCCTCCTTTACTCTCCAAGTCCATACAATGAATTTCATATTCAAAGTATGTACATTGGTCTTCAGCTAAGTCTTCAGAGTCTGTACAGTCATTCCTTGAGTTCAAGTCCATACAACGGCACTGTAGATTGCATCTGAAGTGTATACAACCTTTCAAGGGGTCAAGTCTATACATTCTCCCGTTCATTTCAAAGTCTACACATCGCCCTTCATCTTCCAAGTCTACACACTCTGTTGAACCACAAGTCTATACATCGTCTGCCATCTCAAAGTCAATACACTGTCCCTCGTCTCACACATCATGACCCAAAGTCTGTACAGCCTCTAGTCACTATACAAGTCCACACACTGGCTACACTGCACAAGTCTATACACTGGCTTGGGCATCCAAGTCTAGACATTGATTCACTATTCATGCCTTGATTCAAAGTCTGTACAGCGAGCGGCATTCTTCAAAGTCTGTACAGCCAACGCCTTCATTGATTCCATGTCTGTACATCACTGTCCCAAGCTGCAAGTCTGTACAGAGTTCAGCTAGTCTATACACTCATTCACTGTAGCTGCATCGGTTCACCTGAAGTCTGTACATCGTCTCAGCCACCGTCTCATTCAGCGTCTCACGCTTACAAAGTCTATACACTGGTCGGTGGAAGCAAGCCTATACATTCGACTGATCAGCCTGTGCTCAAGTCTGTACAGCCAGGGAGACCATTAAGTCTATACACTCAATCACTGTAGCTTGCACGGTGTGAAGTCTGAACATTGGCATGGCTTTCCAAGTCTGTACATCCTTCTGTTGAAAGTCCAAGTCTGTACATCCGACTGGTTGAGCATGTCTGTACATCGTTTGCATTTTCAGTAAGTCTATACATTGGGACTTCTACCTACGTTCTGAACTGAACTGAGTAAGTCTATACATTGGGACTTCTACCTACGTTTTGAACTGAACTGAGTAAGTCTATACATTCCTCATATCTTTTACCTACGCTCAGTAAGTCTGTACACTGGGAACTTTACTGACGTTGCTTTGCCAAAGTCTACACACTGTGAACCTTCAAGTCTGTACAGACTTCTGTTGGAGAGAATGTTGTGCTAAAGTTGGGCATGTGTGGAACGTGAGTGTTTCTATTATTTTGATGATGTCCAACTATGACTCAACTAATGATTGGTTCTATTGTTTTGATGTGATTCCAACTATGACTCAACTATGACTCATTTCTAGTGTTTTGATGATGTATGTCTTTAGAGTCATTTTGCTATTCATTATGCATTTGCTATGCATTTGATAAAATCAATTTGATATGCATTCTGCTTTTGCTATGCATTTGATAAAATCCATTTGCATATAATTCAGGTCATTATATTGCCAATTCAACATATCAAGAATGGCTTGCAACACACAAATCAAGATCAATCCAAAGGAGCAAGCCATCCTAGGAGGACGATCAAAAGTCACTCATGATGCCAAGTGCATGATGCCAAGTACACTTTGATTGGAGTGGAAATATCTACTGTGAAAGCTCAACAGAATGCAACCAAAGAATGGAATGGAGGTGGCAAAATGAAAGTGAAATGAACACGTCCAAGCAAGGCAAGCAAGAAGAAAAGGCTCTAGCTAAGCAAGGCCAAGCAAGAAAGAAAAGGCCCAAGCAATGAAGCAAAGCTTCTACAAAGGACCGAGCATTCATCCAAGATGATCAAGGTTCAAATCCATGGTTCAACATGTTCTAAATTCAAAGAAACCAATGCCACGAAGTTGAATGGGTTTACGGAGGTGAAACGGTTGAAATCTGGAAAATTCCCAGCTAGCGGTCGACCTACAGCAGCTAGCGGTCGACCTAAAATTCCAGGGACTGAAACTCTACAGGACAGGTGCTAGCGGTCGACCGCCAGCCAGTGGCGGTCGACCGAAATTCCCAGGGATCACCCGAATGCAAGTTTTACAGTAGCGGTCGACCGCCAGGAGCTGCAGGTCGACCGCCAGCCCCGAGCCAACCATGTTTGACTTCGAATTCCACCTCGTGGGCTGCCTAATTCTCATGATTTCTTTAATCCCAAAGAACCCCAAAGTCTCCCAATCACCCACAAATTGTGGATCTGGTCTAGGGCTTCTCCAAGGACCATTCAAGGTCTATAAAACCAACACATTGGTGGAGGCAAACCCTAATGCTTCATTTGGGATTAAGGGTGACTGCAAGAGGGGTTTTCAAGAGAGAGGAGACGAAGTACTGTTCATATGAACAGTAGTTCGTGAATGAGTTCTTCATCCACTCAAGAGTTTCAAGTAAAGATCTGAAGCAATCCTGAAGCAATCACCTTCTACTCTTCAATCAACTTCCAAGAAGGAGAAGAAACAAAGCTTTCAAGGCGATCCAAGAAGCTCATTTCTCAAAGTGATTTTCTTCATCCTTTCAAGTTCATCCAAGGTGATTTTTGAAGCAATCAATCTCCTACAAGCTATTGAAGAAACAAGATTCAAGGTAGAATCAATTACTCTCTTCATCCACTTCAAGAAGATACAAAGAGAAGATCAAAAGAGGAGATTGAAGAAAGAGTTACTGTTCACGTGAACAGTACTCCGTGAAGAACATTCATCCATTCAAGGGTGAATCAAGAAGATTGATTTGCAAGAGGAAGAGATCCCTGTTGCTGATCAACAAATCATTTCCATTCAAGGGCCAATTCCTTCTTACTCAATCTCTTGTTTTAGTTCCTTCACATTTGTTTTACTTTCAATATTGTTAAACATTGAAGTTGTGATTCGTCCCTACGGTGGTTAGTAGGAAGGCAATTGGAGGGTGTTCCAATTTGCGGTTGACGTCCCTACCAGGTGGTTAGTAGGAAGGCAATCGGAGGTGTTTCCGATCTGCGGTGTTGACGTCCCTACCGTTGGTTAGTAGGAAGGCAATCGGTGGTTTCCGATTTGCGGTTTGGTGCGCTGCGCTAGTGGAGCCTCACCGGGTTTGGTGAGGGGTGGACATAGGGCTGAGGATTCAGTCCGAACCACCTTAAAATCTATTGTGTTCATGGTTTGTTTGTGTGATTGCTTGTGCTAGATGCATGCTTAGGTTTAATATTCACATTACTTATTTATCTTGCTAAGCAACTCATTGTGTTCTTCGTTAAACTAGTTTTTATTCTGCTGCGATTCTTGCTGTCTAGCTTTATAGAGGGTTGAATTGCGAAAAGAGGTGCAGATCTATTCACCCCCCCTCTAGATCAGTCAGCCACTACCCAACAAGTGGTATCACAGCACACAACAAGTGGTATCAGAGCCTAGCTCTGCTATTTTCAGATCCTACGATCTGCAGGGAAAGATCCGGGTTCATTGTGATTTAAATGGCTTCTTGTGCTACACGTGCTTCGATGGTTTCTCTGCCCATTTATGATGGTTCAGATTTTTCTACATGGCTAGGGAGATTGTTCATCTATGTTAGCTCAATAGATCCACAATTGTGGAATCTTATATACAATGGTCCTCATGAGCTGCCATCAAATTCAATTGATTGGTCAGCCGAACATGAGACCAAACACAATGATAATCTTGCTGCATATAACTTAATTATAGCTACAATTGATATTAGACTAACTCACATTGTGTCTTCCTGCAGCACAGCCAAGCAAGTACTGGACAAGTTGGTGAAAATCCGTGAGGGAAAAGAACAAGAACAAGAATGCTTCATGGCAGACCGTGCAGAAGAGTCAAGCAAACCATCCTCATCAAAGGTAAATTCTGATTCCGAGGAATTCACTTTTGAAGAACTTATGAATCCTATGATGAGTTGTTTACACAATACAAAAAGGCAATATCAGAAAATAAAAAGTTGAAAAAGGATCTCAAGAAAAATAACCAACATGAAAGCTTGATTTGTAAAAAGTGTTCTGCGTTTGAAGAGCTCTCTTTTGATCTAGACACACATAAACAAAGCATTGCATGTCTAAGAGATGAAAATGAAAATCTTCATGATGAAATCACTAGGTTGGAAGAAATTGTAATAAAACTTCAAAACCAACCTAAGGCAATCTCTAATGATCAAACTATGGTCGATGGGCTTATTCATGATGAGAGGTTGATTGAAGAAAATAAAAATTCTGTTTCATGCTCTGCTAATTTTGCATGTGAAAAATGTTCATTCTTGAGAAACATAAATGCTGGTCTCCATGATGATCTTGAATGGCAACAAAATTTGATTGATTCTCTAAAGGAAGAGAATAAAGAGTTGTTGGAAAAGAAAATTGAATGCGAAAAAGTTGAAGAAGAATTGCATGAAAAATTGGCTGCAGATGAAAAAGGCAAATCTATCATTGATGATCACTCCGAAACATTGCATGCTTTAGAACAACAAAGTCAAAATCTTAAAGCTGTAAATGCCATGCTCAATGAGCAATTGGCAGCATGTGAAGAGGGTCTTAATGAGTCTAAACAGCATATTTCTTCACTTGAAAATGAAATTCAAGGTTTGAATGATTTCCTGTCAATGTTTGCCCAAATCCAAGATTTTGGCTCACCGGAAGCCACCACTTCATGTGGTCACCAAAAAGGGCATACTGCTCGAAAGAAAAGTAAAATTCAGCATTCTCATCCAAACATGCACCATAACATGTTCAATGCTAAATATCATGTTTTCCACAAAAAGAATATCCATTGTTATTATTGTGGTAGACATGGTCACACTGTGCATGATTGTTTTATCTTGAGAAATGATGAGCTTAGAGCAGGACAGCAAGTGAAAGAACAAGGAAAGAAAGAAAGACACCACCCTCATACCATGAAAGGTAAGAATCATGCTCGCCCACAAAAGTATAGTCCACATGCACATGCACATGAACATAAAAAGGATAATCAATCTTTTGTGCGTTGTTTCTACTGTGATAAAAATGGGCATGAGATGTATGGTTGCCATACAATGAGGGAAGATGATTTGATTGCCTTGAAAAAGATGAGTCAAGATACTAAACCTGTTGCTAACCCACAAGGACCCAAGCAAGCTTGGGTACCAAAAAATTCCAAATAAGAATTTTGGGTGCAAGATGCCTTGGAGCTGAACAAATGAATGGTCAGGTAAATAAAAGCTCAAGGCACATGTATGTACATAAACTTTTTAATTTCAATAATCTTGTATGTTTAGTCCTAACATGTAGATAGTGCATCATAAGTCTGCCAAATGTCATTAAATTCTGCAAACTGAATTGCTCTTTGAAATGCTTTACCCCCATGGTGTGAGATGAACTTTTGAGCTAGATTTCTTGCTCATACCATGCTGGACCACAGCTGCTTAGTTCATGAAATACTTATTTTGCTGATGTTGCTGATATGATGATGAGTTGTTTAATTCTTGCTACCAACCATGTGAAATTCCTAGATTTTGATTTTGATGGTGTTTACCATGGTTGTAATTTTCAACTCATTAATTCACGATTCGCATTGTTCAAAGGGGAGTCTAGCAATTGGCATCATCATGTTGCATTCAGTTCAAAATAACTTGCGAATGATTTGTGTTTGCATCATCTTGTGATCTTATATACTTTAATGTAAATCATGTTTAGAAAAACAAAACAAAACAAAAAAATGTGTGCAATCATCCATGCAGCATCTGCATTGCATTGTGTATTCATATAGTTCATAAGCTGCACATTTCATAGCAAACCCTTGCATAGATCTAGGGGGAGTCAACATCAAAACTCTGTTTGCATCATTCTACACATTATTGACATCCTTGCATAGAATGCATAACCTCAGGAGGAGTGTTCCTTCATTCATTCCTGTTTATCATTCATGCAACACTCTCTCTCATTCATACCAACCAACTGCATTTTATTGATACACTAAATCAGATTGCTAAACCTCAGGCTAATGGAAATTGAAATAATGATCTTCTTCAATTTGATTGTGTGTTTTTGCAAATTGGTTTCCATGCATTGTTCATCTGTAAAAATGTCGTTTGCATATGGTGTAGCATTGCATGTGGTTGCATAATAAAATTGAATTGCTTGTTTGAGAATGATTTAAACTTCCATTGCACCCGGTATATAAAAAGGTGTCGCCCGACCGTTAGGTTACGCCTATCGGAGAGGTGATTCACTTGCGTGAGGGGATCCTTGGATTCTGTAACTCCGCCGAGTACCGGATAGGTCTAGGTGCATCATATTGCATAGTCCGTGCTTGTCTAGATGCACTCACCATGCGTGAAAATTCTCCTCCGCTATGTACCATGTGTCATTCTTGCATATAGGCCATATCGTTAGGGGGAGTTGTCTCCTTGACGCATTCATGCACATGCTACATACCATGAGTCGGGTCATAGCATTCATGCATATTTCTTTTTGCCCATCTCATGAGTGATCTAGCTATTCCATGCACATCCTAAGGGGGAGTCTTGCAATCTGAACATTCTTGGGTAATTGTCTGATAATGGTGTAAGAGCTTTCTATTATATGCACTGATGATTGTCCATCAAATAACAATGGTTCAGATTTAATGATTTCTTTGAAATTCTGATAAATATGTTTTTGAAATCATCTATGTCACGTAGTCTTTAATAGACTTTAACTAGAGGTTGCATGTTGTGATTTGAATGATCTTTCTGAAATCTGAAAATTCAAATGTCATAGTCAAGTTGGTTGAGTTGCTACAGTCTCGTATTGTTTTTAAACAACTTGACATATTGGAATTCATAAAGAAAAAATTTGGCAAAGTAATGACATTAGGTCACTGAGAAACATGTCTTCTCATCAAGGAAACGAGGCTAGATATGTCATGAAGTACCCTTGTTATCTTTGTTATCAATAGCTTGGACTCAAGGTAGAGCAATGGCTAAATTGCTGAGAAATATATCTCCTCATCAAAGATATGAGATCAGATATGTCATGAGGTGATTTCAGCTATCTCTGTTCACTATGAAGCATAACAGTCAGTTTTACCGAATACCTAGGAATACGGGCGTCTAAACAACGTGTATTCTTACGGCTAGGAGGTATGACTTAGACTCGATTGCTCGTAAAATATGAGTCTAATGATATGACTTTCATTACAGAAGATTATGGAAAATATGTTGAATCAAAGCATTCCTTATAATTGTCATGGTTGTTTAACCTCAATACAAGTTGTGCTTTTCCCGATGACGATTATGAATATGGCTGTGTAAGACAATGGAGGATTACCATTGCTAGAGCATGCACTTTTGGTTCACTTCTATTAAACCATGGATATAGCTGTTTTTCAAATTCTCTTGTTAAGTCAGAATTCATTAGCTTTGAACCATACATATTTATCACGACATGTTTCTAGTTGCTTATAATGGTTTGCTCTATACTCCTCTTTCCCTCAGCTTCCTACATAATTTGTTCATTCATTTAGATAGGAGGAGAAAGTTTGCATTCATTTCTATAAGGGGAGAAGGCTTGGTGACTTGGTGAGTCATTCATCATACAAGGGAAGAATGTTTGCATATATTCTTGTCCCCAATTTTGACCTATCCCTCCTTTTTGCTGTTGTCAAAGGGGGAGATGGCTTGGTAAGTCATTCATTTCAATAGGGGAAGAATGTCTGATAGGGGGAGAATGTTTCTTGTATGTGTTTGCATATGTGGTTTGGTGAGCGTCATATATAGGGGGAGCAGACCATGTCATCTTGTGAGCATTTCATTGTCAAAGGGGTAGCATGTTTTCATGATTCATGTCATAGCATAACACGTTCATATGTCATTGCATAGCATGTGTAAAGCATGTTTTCATAATTCATTACAAAGTATGTGTTGAAACTTCAAAATTCATTGACATTGCATAGCATGGTTTCATTCATTTTAGAGCATATCACACATTGCACTCTTTGCATTCACATGCTCTACTTCATCTATGCATATCTGTGTTCACTTCATGCATACATAATTGGGAGAAATCATTTTGTGCTCATGCATACATATTTGCATTCACATATTTTGATCATCCTTGCATTGCACATATCCTTGAAAACCTCTAAAAATTGAAAAATCTGAAATCAAAATTGCTTTATGGCTGTCTTATCTATCTCCTCTATTGGACCATGTTGGCATACTTCATCTCATTCTTTGGTCTCACAAATGCAAAAGGGGAAAAGATTTGATTCCTTCTTGCTGATCCCTTCTTGCTGATGGCAAAGGGGGAGAAGATTTGATGGAGCCATTTCAAAGATTTTGGTATTCTTTGTGTGGAGTCGATTTGGTTGAGCCATATGAATATTTTTAATCTTTGTGTGGAGTCGATTTGGTTGTGCCATATGAATGTTTTTAATGAGCCATAGTGTTCTTGAATGTTCTTGAATCTTTTTATGACTCATAGTTGCCATCATCAAAAAGGGGGAGAATGTTGGGGAGAATGTTGTGCTAAAGTTGGGCATGTGTGGAACGTGAGTGTTTCTATTGTTTTGATGATGTCCAACTATGACTCAACTAATGATTAGTTCTATTGTTTTGATGTGATTCCAACTATGACTCAACTATAACTCATTTCTAGTGTTTTGATGATGTATGTCTTTAGAGTCATTTTGCTATTCATTATGCATTTGCTATGCATTTGATAAAATCAATTTGATATGCATTCTGCTTTTGCTATGCATTTGATAAAATCCATTTGCATATAATTCAAGTCATTATATTGCCAATTCAACATATCAAGAATGGCTTGTAACACACAAATCAAGATCAATCCAAAGGAGCAAGCCATCCTAGGAGGACGATCAAAAGTCACTCATGATGCCAAGTGCATGATGCCAAGTACACTTTGATTGGAGTGGAAATATCTACTGTGAAAGCTCAACAGAATGCAACCAAAGAATGGAATGGAGGTGGCGAAATGAAAGTGAAATGAACACGTCCAAGCAAGGCCAAGCAAGGAAGAAAAGGCTCTAGCTAAGCAAGGCCAAGCAAGAAAGAAAAGGCCCAAGCAATGAAGCAAAGCTTCTACAAAGGACCGAGCATTCATCCAAGATGATCAAGGTTCAAATCCATGGTTCAACATGTTCTAAATTCAAAGAAACCAATGCCACGAAGTTGAATGGGTTTACGGAGGTGAAACGGTTGAAATCTGGAAAATTCCCAGCTAGCGGTCGACCTACAGTAGCTAGCGGTCGACCTAAAATTCCAGGGACTGAAACTCTATAGGACAGGTGCTAGCGGTCGACCGCCAGCCAGTGGCGGTCGACCGAAATTCTCAGGGATCACCCGAATGCAAGTTTTACAGTAGCGGTCGACCGCCAGGAGCTGCAGGTCGACCGCCAGCCCCGAGCCAACCATGTTTGACTTCGAATTCCACCTCGTGGGCTGCCTAATTCTCATGATTTCTTTAATCCCAAAGAACCCCAAAGTCTCCCAATCACCCACAAATTGTGGATCTGGTCTAGGGCTTCTCCAAGGACCATTCAAGGTCTATAAAACTAACACATTGGTGGAGGCAAATCCTAATGCTTCATTTGGGATTAAGGGTGACTGCAAGAGGGGTTTTTAAGAGAGAGGAGACGAAGTACTGTTCATATGAACAGTAGTTCGTGAATGAGTTCTTCATCCACTCAAGAGTTTCAAGTAAAGATCTGAAGCAATCCTGAAGCAATCACCTTCTACTCTTCAATCAACTTCCAAGAAGGAGAAGAAACAAAGCTTTCAAGGCGATCCAAGAAGCTCATTTCTCAAAGTGATTTTCTTCATCCTTTCAAGTTCATCCAAGGTGATTTTTGAAGCAATCAATCTCCTACAAGCTATTGAAGAAACAAGATTCAAGGTAGAATCAATTACTCTCTTCAACCACTTCAAGAAGATACAAAGAGAAGATCAAAAGAGGAGATTGAAGAAAGAGTTACTGTTCACGTGAACAGTACTCCGTGAAGAACATTCATCCATTCAAGGGTGAATCAAGAAGATTGATTTGCAAGAGGAAGAGATCCCTGTTGCTGATCAACAAATCATTTCCATTCAAGGGCCAATTCCTTCTTACTCAATCTCTTGTTTTAGTTCCTTCACATTTGTTTTACTTTCAATATTGTTAAACATTGAAGTTGTGATTCATCCCTACCGGTGGTTAGTAGGAAGGTAATTGGAGGGTGTTCCAATTTGCGGTTGACGTCCTTACCAGGTGGTTAGTAGGAAGGCAATCGGAGGTGTTTCCGATCTGCGGTGTTGACGTCCCTACCGTTGGTTAGTAGGAAGGCAATCGGTGGTTTCCGATTTACGGTTTGGTGCGCTGCGCTAGTGGAGCCTCACCGGGTTTGGTGAGGGGTGGACGTAGGGCTGAGGATTCAGTCCGAACCACCTTAAAATCCATTGTGTTCATGGTTTGTTTGTGTGATTGCTTGTGCTAGATGCATGCTTAGGTTTAATATTCACATTACTTATTTATCTTGCTAAGCAACTCATTGTGTTCTTCGTTAAACTAGTTTTTATTCCGCTGCGATTCTTGTTGTCTAGCTTTATAGAGGGTTGAATTGTGAAAAGAGGTGCAGATCTATTCACCCCCCCTCTAGATCAGTCAGCCACTACCCAACAAGTGGTATCACAGCACACAACAACTTCACTTGCTCAAGTCTGTACATCGTTCAGCTCTTTGGCAAGTCTAAACTTCTCTAAGTCTAGACATTCAGTTATCCTTCAACTCTATACACTCGATATCACCTTGAAGTCTATACACTCTCAAGTTGTTCACACTTGCTTAAATTGCTGTTTCTAAGTCTACACAGTCGATGCCTTCATGCATTGTTCTCTTCGAAGTCTATACATCAACGTCTATACATTGAAGTCCATACAGTGCATACTGTTGTGCTTCAAGTCTTCACATTGCTGCTCTTCATTACAAGTCTTTACACTCATCCTCCTTCACACGACCAACTCTATACATCCATTGTCTTGACTGCTGAATGAAGTCTACACATTGAGATCGCATGAACACTTACAAGTCCATACACTGAGCTCGCTGAAGAACTTCAACTCTATACACTCTCACACTGTGACACACTTGCCTATTTGGCATCCCTGAGTCTATACACTAGAGGGCCTCATACACTTCACAGAAGTCCACACATTTCATCCTTTGTGCTAATGCATTCTTCAGCTAGTCTATACACTGAGGTCGCTTGAAGTCTCACAAGTCTATACACTCCCTCAGTGTACACACTTACTTATCTGCTATCCTAATGTCTATACATTCATATCTGACTGAACTAACTAATCACATTTCTTTGTCTCTGTCTGCAGATGATACAGGTCAATGATTGGGCACATGAACCAAGGATGATGCCTGGCATGTGATCCGAGAATGCTCTAGAAAGGGAGGGAACGAGACTCCCTCGTGTGAAGGCCTGAAACTCAGGTCGAATGCCATATAAAAGGTGCCTTCTGCGATTAGATGGATAGAACTGGAGAGAAAGATAAAGAGCAGAATTCCTGAGCAGAAGAAGAAAAGAGAGAGAGCGTCCACGTTCCAGAAAGAAGATAGAGAGAAAAGATTAGAGAGCATTGCAGTGAGAGAAAAGTCTGAGTGAGAGAGAAGAGTCCAATTTGCTTCTTCGGAAGCTATATTTGTATTTGATTTTTCTGAAACGATTTGTGTTCATCGTTGGTCTTGTTTACATTTCTATTTTTCCTTTTATTTCTTCATATATCTGATCTCGAGTTGTTACCCTCCGGTGTTTGGAGGAAGGGAGAGTTGCTCCGGTTCCCCTATGGGCTGCAGAGGTAGAGAGATCTGTGATCGCTGGTTTTTGCCAGTGACGGGTTATCATTAGCAGGTTCCCTCCGGGTTGGAGGAAGGGAGAGGCATCTCGGGTTCTGGTCTTGCTGGTAGCAGGTCCAGGTGTCAAGCTGTGTGGCAGCACATTATTCGCAGACTGAGTCTGCAGCTTTCTAGCAGTGGCTAGTGGAATCCTCACTCTAGTTGGAGTGAGGGGTGGATGTAGATTGTGGACAATAATCGAACCACCTTAAAATCTCTTGTCTCCTTTGTGGCTTGGTATTATCGTTGTGCTTTCCTTCTGTTCGGCATTGTGTTTGTGTGTGGACGGGCTCTTCCAATCGCACCTTATTATCCTGTCTCAGTTTCTCACTGCGTTATCTGCATTATTTAGCCTTATCTGAAGGGTTATATTTCAAAATAGTGAGTTTCCGCTGAAGTTGTTCAAATTGGGAGTGATCTATTCATCCCCCCTTCTATATCACTCTTCGCTGCGCTAACACTTTGCAGTTATGCGTCTCATGTTGCGTCTCACTTAGCGTCTCATGTTGTGTCTCATGCAAGTATGTACATCGTCTGTCTGCACAAGTCTATACATCCACATGCTAGCAAGTCTGCACAAGTCTATACATCCGCATGCTAGCAAGTCTGCACATGGTTGCTTTGATGCTGCATCAAGTCTATACATCGTTGTTTGTTCATGCATCATTTCTATAGTCTGTACATCCTTAAGTGGCGTATCAATGCAACGTTTGAACTTTACATCGGCCAAGTCTATACATTGCCGCCTGTGCTTGTATCACTTGTCAAGTCTATACATTACCGCATGTTCAAACTTCAGACTTACTCGATGCATTCTTTTCTTTTCCATCAGAGTTGATTCAAACTGACATCAAATTTAACCTGACAGGACTTATACTCAAGGAGCTTAATGAAGGCACGTGATCCGAGGATAAGGGGAGTACCAGGATCATGACACGTGTATTGAAGCCTGCTAAAATGCTACCACGTGGTCAAGGGGTTTGGGCGGGAATCGTGGAGAGCACACGCCCTATCTGTTTGCTGCTGCTATATATATGAAGCTTCTTCCTCAGAAGAAGACATGATCGTGAAGGCTCGAGAGCAGAGAAGCTTGAAGCAGCAGAGAGCCACTGAGAGCAGAGAAGAAAACCCACGATCTAGTGAGAAGAAAAAGAGAAGCAGAAGAAGAAAGAGGAGAGTGAAAGCAGAGAGAGAGAGCTTGTGAAGAAGAAGAAGAGAAGATTGAGAGAGAGGAGTTGAGAGAGCTTGTCTAAATGTTCCTCAGTCTCTTGGTTCATATACCAGAGCTGAGTTTGCTCATTCTGAGCTATATTTCCTTTTGGGTTTTCCCATTTTCGTTTGATTCTATTTATCTTGTTTTCGGAACTTTTATTTTCAAGCTGTGTGCCAGCGTTTGCAGTGGAGGATTCCACTGGACGGGTAAGCTGTAATCCCCAGCGTTGCAGAGAACGTGGTTCTCTGGACAGCAAGCTATGAGGCTCAGCACAAGCTGTTAGGCAGCGGATGGCTAAGTTGTATTACCCAGCGGAAGCAAGCTGTGAGGCTCAGCGGTTGTAGGCTAAGCTGTATTGCCCAGCGGACGCAAGCTGTGTTGCGCAGCAGTAAGCCACACTTGGGTTTGAGTGTGGGGTGGACGTAGGTCTGGAGGATCGAACCACCTAAAAATCTAGTTTTTTATGTGCTTGTGTGATTGCCTATGAACTGGTGTGTAGTGGCTTCTCTTGATTCTCTTCTCAGATCGCTTCGTTTCTGATCAGATCCAACGCTCTAGTTAGTAATCTTGTAGATCTGTTGAAATTCCGCATTAGAGCCTTATTTTGGTTTTAAATTAGGCCATCGATCTATTCACCCCCCTCTAGATCCACACTTCGTGGTGACAGAGTGTTTCCATCTAACACAACAAAATTTACCACATTCAAATTCATGGTGGCCAATTCTTCCATAAGCAAAATTTTTACAACCAAAATTTTTTATTTACAGGGGAGTTTCCAAATTTTGAATTGACTCTCTTTCTTTGAGCATGCTGGCAATGGGCTCTAATATGGCCCGACTTCCCACAGTGGTAACAGTGAATTTTCTTCTTATGAACTGCATGGTGAGTGTTTTGAATTTTTCCATCATGAAACTTCTTGGAGGCCAGCTCATCTAGCTTCATTGTTCTACACTCATGCATTTTATGACCAGTTTTTCCACAGTAATGACATGAAAAGGTTTTTGTGTTTGTATGTGACTGAATGTGGAAGCTTTCTCTAACATGCACTTGTTCAGGACAATTTTTAGAGACAAGAGAAGCTTTAACAACATCAGATGAAATTTTGGTTTTATGTTTGCTTTCACACTTTTTCTGTTTTCCTCCATTTTTTAAATTTTTACTTTGTTCTTCACTTCTCTTCGTTGTGAACTGAAATACAGATGAAGTGGAAGGTTTTTATTATTCTGAACTTTTAACAAAAATAATTTTCAATTTATTTCCATCAACCTTCTTCATTACTGGACTGTAACCCAGTCCCTCTTTCTGAAAATTTACATTAGCTCCAAGCAGCTTATTCAAATTATCTTTTCCCTTAACAAACTTTGACAGGGAATTCTTTAGATCTTGAATTTCAGTTTGCAAGGAAACAATGTAGTCTTCACAGGAAAGGACTTGAGTATGCAAACGATCATTTAGACTTTTCAGAGTCTCATTCTCCTGTGTTAGCTTCAATTCTATATCCACTTCTTTTTCTTCCAAGACTGATTTTCCTCTTTTAAATGCTAACCATTTTTTAGAGAGAACAATATTCAGAATCATCAGCTTTTTATTTTGATCTTTTAGATAACCATTTTCTTCAAGCAATTTGTCTTGGCATTCATCAATTTCCTTTTTTTGTTCAAGCAATGAATCATTTTCTTCTTTCAAGGATTTGATTAGATTTTTCTGCATATTATCATCAGAATCAAGATCTTCAATCAATTCCTTTAAGAAGGCACATTCATTACACGAATTTTCATTTTCAAAGGCTTTATTATTAAGACTTTCATTTTTAGATTTTAATCTGTCTATTTCAGATCTCTCCTTTTTCATGTCTGATTTCAAATTTTCATTTTCAGCTTTCAAGCGAGTAACTTCAGAAATCATTTCTTTTCTAAGTTTTTTCTTTTCAGACTTGACTCTATCATATTTATTCAATAAATGCTCATTCACAGAGAGTAAATCATCATAACTAAGATTCTTAGCTTCAAAATTTACCTTGGAGGATGATTCCTCGTACTGATCTCTGACCATCAAACATATTTCCTCATCTCCACAAGATCTTCCCAATATTTTGTTGATGATTTTCACTGCGCTCCTGCATTCATTAACATATTGAAAGCAATTAGAGCCTATTGCCCTTTTTGTTAGATTTAAGGCCTTTTGATTTTCTTCAAATTTCAGTCTGTCTGAGGATCTCCATTGAGATTTGTCCTCTGGAACTTCATATGGACTGTGATCTATGAGTACCCATAAGTCAGAATTCAAATGTATCACATAGTCTTTGAAACGACCGTACCAGCCATAGAAATCTGAACTAGTGTATATAGGAATTTCAACCATAAGAATAAGACAAAACAGATAGAGCAAATCAAATCGCACCAAAACTAAATCAAGGAACGAATCTGCAGGTTGTTAGACCTTTTGTGCAGAAACCTGCTCTGATACCAATTGATGGGATGTAGCAATGGTGTGTGTAGGATTTAGAGGGGGGGTGAATGAATCCCTCCAAAAAATTTGACCGAACCGATATCAATTAATCCAAACTCAAGGGCCTGATTAAGTCAGATCATAGACTCGAATGACTGATGTGCACCAGTAAACTTGAAAGCCAAACGAAACTGATCGAGCCTAGTTATGCATCTATCGATTCACAAGAGACAATCAGAACACACAGAACACAAGGAATTTTTTAGATGGTTCAGTCTGCAGCCTGTAGACCTACGTCCATCCCTCACTCCAAACCGAGTGAGGCTTCCTGCTGCCTAACAACTTGAAACCACTGCGCAATACAGCTTGCGTCTGCTGAGCCTCACAGCTTGCTTACAAATAGCTGAGCGACACAGCTTGCTATCCAGAGGATCCCTCCTCTGACCGCTGAGGATTACAGCTTAACCTCTGTTGCCACACAGCTTGAACAGAAAAATTAAGATAAGAAATAAAAGCGGTGGAAATAGCTACTGAAGGCTGACAATGAAATCCGATGAAAATAGCTCACGCAGGAGCAAACTGGACTGGATTTGATCCAAGTACCAGTGGACAGACTTATCAGAGACTCTTCTCACGAACTCCTTCTTTCTCTATCTCTTTTCCTTTTTCCACAAGCTCTCTATATCTTTCTCCTTCTTTTCTGCTCTCTAGACTGGGCTATGAAAACCTGCTTCTACTTCTTCTCTCTCTTCTTTCGATATCTTTTTCTACCTTGATCTGTAACTTCTTATATTCTCTTATTGGGCGTGTGGAGGAAGAACTCCTGCCCATATGCTTCCAGAAGGCTCTCAGCCACGTGTCACCATCTAAGCGTTATAGCCTTCCACGTGGCATTCTTTTAGAGGACGATCCACCTTGGATCACGTGCCCCTCCTCGGAAAGAAAACTCTGTCAGAGACACAAGACATTAGTCAAACACTTAGCACAGTTTGCACAGACATAATGAGAAAGTAAGCATGGCCTGTACTGAGTAGATGTATGTAAGTCAACCACTGCACTGACTTAGTACTAGGTGATCAGAGGTTTGCACCGGCCTTAGGGATGGTAGCGGCATGAATTGCACTGAGTTGATATAAGGAAAAAGTGGGAGATGAACCGACATATGAATGTGTATGACACCATATGCACAGAAGACATGCATTGTCTTATAAAGTGTCTAGAACAGAGGATGCACCGACTCTAAGAATGTGTAGGATAGAAAATGCACCGAGTTGGATTTGCAGTCCAAGCAAGAGTTGCACCGAGATGTCGGGTAAAGATGAGCAGAACAAAAGCTTGCACCGAGATGTAGATATCCTGTCCAAGTGAAAACATGCACCGAGATGATGAAGAAGAACACACGGACAAAGAAAGATGCAAGATAGAGCTTGCACCGAGTCAAGAAATCTCGTCCAAATCAGAACTTGCACCGAGATGGCGATATCCTATCTAAGTGAAACCTTGCACCGAGATGGAGATATCCTATCTAAGTGAAACCTTGCACTGAGATGGAGATATCCTATCTAAGTGAAAGCCTGCACCGAGATGGTGGATAAGAATGCACTGACACTAAATGACAAAACTAAACAGTGCGTGCTGGACAAGAATTGCACGGACCTAAAAACTTGCACCGACCCCAAGAGGTGTGATGCAAAGGCAAGATATGCACGGACCTAAATGCGCATGCTTCATTGAAATACACTGACCTTTTTATGTATGAGACAAGTAATGCACCGAGGGAGAAGCGGAACGACAGTGTGTGTGTGTGAACAGAAACTTGCACCGAGGCAAGCACTTATGCGAGAAATACAGAACAAAGCTAGACTTGCACCGAGCTAGATCTCTAGCAGGACAACACATGCACTGACTATGATTTCTCTTATGAAATAACATGCACCAAGTGAACCAAACATAGAGATAGAATTGAACGATTTAAACACCTTAATTTAAACATGATTCATAGAAAGTTATTATCAAAACTAGGGTTCCAACAAAGCATAATCAAAAAAGGTAGTGCATGCATATGCTAGAGGCACTGCATAAAGCATGATAAGAATAAATTCAAGATACACATTCATCACAATAATACCCAAGAGTGAAATGAGTGGCAATGAGCAATGAACTTCAAAAATATATTGATATTGGCAGAATGTCTAAAGAACACTAGAGGGTTATTTCCTTTCTACAATTCCATTTCGATCCTCGACTTTTGGTAGCTTTGCACAACCCTTTTTTTTCTTTTATTAGATTTCACCGTTCGGCGCTAGTCACCTCATGTGTCTCAATGGGGATTCCCGGCTACTAGGATTCATCACGCATTGTGGCTTTTTGTTTCACTTTTCGATGCGAGTTTCCTCATTTATTTCAGTGGGGATTCCCGGCTACTTAGTTTAACATTCCACTTATTGAATTTTTTTTGGGTAGACAGTTTTTTCCTCACGATTACTCTTAATTTCCATACAGAAATTTGTTTCCCTTAAAGTGTTGAGAAGAATTTTTGAAATCCTTATCGATTAAAGTCATATGCATCATTTTGTGCAAGGTGTGTGGGTAATTATTTTGGATGTTGAAAATAAATTTGCCAAAACATAGTTATGACTTCCCTAAATATATGCACAATTGGAATCAAATCCTCCTCCTTTGTATATGTCACTATTCACAAATGATCAAAATCACTGTATTTTATCTAGGAAGGAGGTGAGGTCTTAGAAAATTTTCAAGAGAAGGTTTTCTAGAATATATACATGCAATCATGCAAGGATTTGAAAGTAAATTCATGCAATATGATTTTAGGTACATGGCGGAGGTGAATGTCCAAAGGCCTAACTCATGCATCGAGAGTGTTTCCAGATGGACGTAATCCACCCTTCCACAACTCAAGATTTGAGATACCGAAGAATCATGGCATTCAAGCAAGTAAGTATGTCAAGTATATATATGCATATGCACGTGAATGGAAGGATGATGAAGAATTATTCCTATTCACAAGTATGCAAGAATATATACAATTTTAACCATGAAGTTGAATATATGCAAATCTGAATTGTTATTTGCAAACTAAGCAAAAGTGTTTATTCAAGCCTAATATGTGCAATTACTCATTCGAACAACAAATTCCTAATTCTCTTCTTATTCTTTTAAAATTTTCAGGAGATAAGGGTTTTGTAAAAATATCTGCAAGTTGGTTTTCAGTATTTACATGAATAAGCTCAAAATGACCCTTACTCACATGATCTCGTAAAAAGTGGTGTCGAATCTCTATATTCTTTGTGCGAGAATGCAAAACTGGATTTTTAGAAATGTTAATGGCAGAGGTGTTATTACATAGAATGGGTGTGTTATTCAATATAATACAAAAAGCAACTAACTATTATTGGATCTATAGCACTTGGGCTGCACAGCTACCTACCGCCATGTATTCAGTTTCGGCAATTGACAATGCCACTATGTTTTGTTTCCTAGAGGCCCATGAGACCATGCAACCTCCAAGAAATTGACAATACCCGCTCGTACTCTTACGATCCACTAAACACCAAGCATAATCAGAATCAGTGTAAGCTACTAAATCAAAATTGCAACTACGAGGAAACTATAGACCAAGATCCGATGTGCCAAGCAAATATCTGAAAATTCTTTTGACTGCGAAAAAGTGTGAATTTCTCAGATCGGATTGAAATCTATCACACATGCAAATACTAAACATAATATCCAGCCTATTAGTAGTCAAGTATAATAAAGAACCAATCATTCCATGAAAGAGTTTTTGATCGACAAACTTATCTTGTTCATCCTTCTTCAATTTGACATTTGTTGATATCGGTGTCTTTTGTGGCTTCGCATTGTCGAACTTGAATTTCTTAATGAGCTCCTTTGTGTACTTCCTTTGATTTATAAAGATTCCATCTTTTAGCTGCTTCACCTGCAAACCAAAAAAGAAAGTTAACTCCCCCATCAAACTCATCTCAAACTCCCCATGCATCACTTCAACAAAATCATCATTCAATGAATCACAAGTGGCTCCAAAGATAATGTCATCAACATATACCTGTACAAGAAGCATATGTTCATTATCGCTCTTAATGAAAAGGGTTTGATCGATGTTACCTCTTTTAAAGCCATTTTCTAAAAGGAACGTACTTAACCTTTCATACCACGCACGGGGGGCTTGCTTCAGACCATACAATGCTTTGTTAAGTTTGTATACATGGTCCGGGTGCTTCTCATCTTCAAATCCTGGTGGTTACTCAACATAGACATCTTGTTTCACTACACCATTCAAAAATGTACTTTTAACGTCCATTTGAAAAAGTTTTATATTCCTAGAGCATGCAAAGACGAGTAATATTCTAACCGCTTCAAGCCTAGCCACGGGTGCAAATGATTCATCAAAATCAATTCCTAATTCTTGACTATAGCCTTTGGCTACAAGCCGGGCTTTATTCCTAATCACCACCCCTTGATCACTAAGCTTGTTTCAAAAAAACCCACTTAATTCCAATCACTGGGTGATTCTTAGGTCTAGGCACAAGAAACCACACCTCATTCCTTTGGAATTGGTGTAATTCTGCCTGCATAGCCAAGATCTAGAAATTATCATTTAATGCCTCATCTACAGATTTGGGCTTAATATCAGAAAGTAATGCAAGATTATCAAATTCTTTAACTTCCCAGATTGAGGCCCTTGTTCTTATGCCTTGTTCCACGTCTCCTATGATGTTGTCTTGTGGGTGATCTTTGTGGAACATCCATTGTCTGGGGAGGTCCTCATCTTGGGTTGGAGCTTCATCATTTTTGTTGCTTGACTCCGCTTGATCCACATCTTGTTTTCCTTTATCTTTCTTTTCTTCTCCATCTTCATGCCCTACATCAAGAAAATGATTGTCTCTATTAGATAACCTTAAAGTATATTAATCAATGATCACATGTAGGCTTTATTCTACCACAAGAGTACGTAGTTTATATACTCGATATGCTCTAGATGATGAAGAATATCCCAGAAATATACCTCTATCACTCTTTGTGGCAAACTTCTCCAAATTTTCTTTAGAATTGTTCAAAATCAAACATGGAGAACCAAAAGGCTTAAGATATTCAATGTTCGGTTTCTTACCTTTAAATAGCTCGTATGGAGTTTTCTTGAGGATTGGTCTTACCATGGCACGATTGATGATGTGGCAGGCCGTGTTGACTGTCTCGACCCAAAAATACCTTAGTAAGCCATTTTCAACAAGCATCATTCTCGCCATCTCCACGAGCGTCCTATTCTTTCTTTCCACGACTCCGTTTTGTTGTGGGGTTCTAGGTGCCGAGAAATTGTGTGAAAAGCCCTGTTTGTTGCAAAAATCATCAAAGTCATGGCTATCGAATTATCTTCCATGATCACTCCGAATAGCCTTGATTTGATATCCCTTATCATTTTGTAAATTCCTTCAAAGATCTACGAACTCCTACAAAGCATCATTCATATGGGTTAAAAATAATACCCAAGTGAATCTTGAGTAATCATCTACAATAACAAACACATAAAGTTTCCCTCCAAGACTGTGTGTCCTAGTGGGACCAAATAAATCCAAATGAAGGAGTTCAAGGGGTCTAGTGGTGGTGACAATATTTTTTGATTTAAAAGAAACCCTGGTCTGTTTCCCCATAGCACATGCATCATAAATTTTATTTACGTGAAAGTTCAACTTTGGCAAACCTCTAACCAAATCTTTTCTATACAATTTGGAAAGAATACTAAAGCTAGCATGACCAAGTCGTCGATGGCATAGCCATGCATCATCTAACTTATTTGCAACTAAACAAAGATTTTCATTTGGAGAACTTTCAAAATCAACAGAATAAATGTTTCCATCTCTAAGACTAATGAATTTTATTTCATGTCTATCTCTATCTATAATTGAGCAATGTGTGTTTTCAAAAATAACTTTGTGACCTTTGTCACACTGTTGACTAATGCTAAGCAAGCTATGCTTTAAACCATCTACAAGCAAAACATCTTCAATTGACTGGTTGGAATACTTACCTATCCGTCTAATTCTCACAATTTTACCTTTTTCGTTCCCGCCAAAGGTGACCAGTCCACCATCCTTTTCCTTCAGGTCTGAGAAGAGTTCCTTATTGCCTGTCATATGTCTGGAGCATCCACTGTGCATGTACCATTTGTTCCACTTGGCTCTTAGACAGACCTACATAATTAAAACACATCTCAAGTTAATTTAGGTACCCAAGCAAGCTTGGGTCCCGAAGTGTTAGTTGTACCTTGAACAAAATACCTTCTATTTTTCTTTTCAAAATACTCATCATCGGCCCTCATCAAATCACATACATACATTGAGTGGCCGAACATTCCACAATAAAAACATGTAACATTTAGTTTTCTAAAGTGACTCCTTTGCATTTATGATCTATTAACATATGAGTTCATGCAAGAGTCAACATGAGAATAACATTATAAATTAAATGATTTATGAAATTCAATTCTCGCAAATGAGTTTTTCTTTGTGGGTGAGTGGCCCACACCTCTCTTCTCCTTCCTAGCATTTTCATTGCTAGTTTTACAAATTTCAAATGTTTTCTCTTTTCCTTTCAATTCTTTTTGAATAACATCTTTCAATTTTCTTAGCTCATCATTCATGGTGTTGAAGTTGATTTCAATATCCTTCTTGGATTTTTCACATTCACTCAATCTTGTTTTAAGTTCATCCAACTCCATTACCAAGTTTTCATTCTCATTTTTCAATTTTTCAATTTTTCAATGTTTTCATAAGCACTCTATTTTGAAAAGCTTCTTTTCCTTCTTTAAAATTTTCAACTTGCATTTCAAATAAGTTACATCTATTACATGGATTTGTTGAACTAATCAAATCATGAAACTTCTTTTTCAATTTCCTGACATCATCTTTTGACCTTTTATACTTCTGATAAATGTCTGCATAAGCAAACTGCCATTGTTCGGTGGTGAGATTTTCAGAATCAGAATTTACCTCAGACCTTTCTTCATCCGCCATTAAGCACAAGTTCTGGACCAGCTCGTCCAGTCCATTCTTCTCACCTTCGGATTTTGAGCTATCTGAATCCTCGTCACACCACGTTGCCTTCATCGCTTTCCCTTTCTTTGGCTTGTTCTTGTTCAGCTTCTTCTGGAGCTCGGGGCATTGACCCCTTATATGGCTGGCTTTCTTACACTCATAGCATATGATTTCTTCTCTCTTGCTCGGCTCGCCTTTCTTGTTAGCATTTCTCCTCATGAATCTTCTCGGAAAGTTTCCATCTCTTCTAGCTCTTCTTAAATGTTTTCTTACTTTCCTTGTAACAAGAGCCATTAGTTCTTCTTCATCACTGTCCATAGATGAGTTTCCTTCACTCTCTTCGGACGATCCTGGATTAGCTTTTAGTGCAATCGATTTCTTCTTCTTGCTTTCCTCCTTAGCTGGCTTCATGATGTTGATTTCATAAGTCATCAATGACCCGATTAATTGATCCACCGTCAGTGTGGTGAGATCCTTTGAATCCTCGATAACGGTCGCTATTGTGTGCCATGGTGATGTGAGTGACCGCAAAACCTTCCTTACCAAATCTTGATTTGAATACTCTTTTCCCAAGGCTTTTAAGCTGTTCGTGATCTCGCTTAGCATTGCATACATTTCACTTATGTTCTCCTCGGGCTTCATTGCAAATAGCTCGTATTCCCAAACTAGCAGATTTGCCTTTGTCTCCCGTACTTCCGAAGTACCTTCATAAATAGTCTTTAGTTTGTTCCACATCACCTGCGCAGATGAACACATAGAGACACGTGAGTACTCATTAGGGTGTATCACGCACTGAATAATGTTCATAGCCTTATAATTAGCACAAGACTTTTTAATATGTTCTTCTTCCCATTCATCTTCATTCAGAGGTAAAACATAATGACCTTTACTTATGACTTTCCAGGTATCATAATCATGTGCTCGCATGAACATAGTCATTCTATTCTTCCAATAGGGAAAACCCGTACCGTCAAAGAAGGTGGTCGATGGATTGAATGTCCCTCACGGAGCATTCCCTTGTTGGCCATAGCAAAGGATCTTTGCTCTACAACCATGAGGTCATCCTAAAAATTAGAGACCCGCATTGATACCACATTGTTGTCTCTAGATTCTCGTATGGACAAGAAGGGGGGTTGAATTATCCCCACCAAACGCGATGGTAGTTTTTAAAATTACGCAGCGGAATGAAACTAACTACCAACACGAGATACGAGCAAACGAAATATACGTTATGAAGAATTTGGTTCTCTCAAGCTTGCCGCTCTCACATGATCAATATGAAAAATATAGACAAGCAAACCACAATCAAGCAAGATGCGAAATAGATTTTTAGGTGGTTCGGGACCACGACGGGCTCCCTACGTCCACCCCTCACCGAACCCGGTGAGGATCCACTCGCTTTGAAATGAAGTGCATGGAGCTTTCGCTCCAAAGACACGGAGACATCGTGTCCTACATGATCCACCACGGATCAAGACACACACACACTCACTGCTACACCCGCAGCACAATATACCACAACCATACATAGACGGTTCAACATTCACCGACTCTGAGTTCAGAAATAAAAGATATGTTCAATACAACCACTTGCACTAAATGGAAATCACTGGAATAGATGTAAGAAGGATGAAGAAATAGATCCTTAAGAGGTGAAAGGGCCGGAGGAGATCTTTGTTGAAGAACAGGTTGGAGGGTTGTCGAATGCTCTTGATTTGAACATCACCGTGATCCTCTCTTCGAACCGCGCCACTTTATCTTCTATCACAATCACAAAATCCTCCCAGATTTAAATGATATCCACAGATTTCTTCAGCTCCTCTCCTTTCCCTTTTTCTTCTCCTACAAGAAAGATAGAACATGGACACTTAGAACATTTATCCCAAATTCGTAGCTTATTTATACACCCACAATAGAAAGAGGAAAAGACATCAAAACCCATGCAAAAACCCCTTCAATATGTATCTAATATGTGTATGAATGCCCTAGGGGTAAGAGTGTCAAATATGAGCCAAAACGGATCTAGTATAATGGGTTTCGAACACTCTAAAAATGGGTCGTCTGCCGTATTTGGTTGACCAGAATTGAGGGTCAGTCGACCGGACTTTTACAGGGCCTGGACTGGTGCAGTCTGGCAATTTCAGTCGACTGAAGTCCCTTGGTCGTTCGACCGAACCCTAAGAATTTTTTAGACTGGTGAGCGCTGTTAATTCTGGTCGACTGAAACCCCTATGTTGGTCGACCGAACACAGTGCAAAAATGAAAAATGAAGTTTAAGTGTGAGAGTTTAAACACCAATAACCCAATAATGAATTTCATGATGTATGAACATGAAAATCCATTCGAAACACATAAAAGATAAGCATGTAGTTCCGTTGCAAGCTCAAGTATTATAACTAAGCACCAAAATCCTATGGCTATGCATTTATACACAAGAGTGAGCATCATGAACCCAACTATCTACCAAGTTTTTCATGAGTTGATTCAACACAATGCAAGCTCAAGATGATATGAGAAATATGCATTTGAGGATAAGAGTGATATGCATGAAAACCCAATTTCACATCTATGATTTGAACATTTATTTCTTTCAGTAATGCATGTATGATATGCATGAGAATCAAACACACAAGTTTCAAACTATTTAATCAAGGTTAAAACAAAACATTCATCAAGAATTAAATCCACATGATCAAACATGTAGCACCCCGAAAAAAAATTTATTAAATTAAATAGAATATAAATAAGAATGACTATATGATATTAGCCATATAACAAACATGGAAGGTAGAAATTTGATAAATGTAAAGTATAAATAGATAACAATGATGAGAGACATTAATATTAATTAATGGGCCTTGAGATTGACTAATGGGCTTTAATGGACTTAAAGACGTGATGCCAAATATATATATATATATATATGTAACTACCTTGACTGAAAATGGGCCTTAATAAAGAACAACACATTAAACCCGTTTTGGAAACATAAAAACCCATAACTACTTAAAAGACAAAATGGCCAACAGCATATAGAGCTTTAAGATTTTTTGTTAATAGACCAAAGCGATAAACGTGAGCTACTAAACAGATATACATAAAGATGGGATTTGACATAAACGAAACAATATAATAGTTGGGGCATTTATCGGGGCATGCATATGCACGTGATAACACAACCCAATAATGATAAAAGGTATGGGCCATGCAAACCCAACGTTGATAACCCAGCCAACCCATATACTTGTTCGAAGGGTGAGCTTAGGGTTTTCGTATGAAAAACGGCAGGCGACTGTGGACTTAGTAAGAACAAAATTAACGTAAGGAGTTTGAGTCGACTCTTACTCTCATTAGGACTCCACCCACTTTTAGGATTCCATCCGTATAGGCAAGCCCTCCATCAACGAGCAAAAACCTTGCCTTAATAGCTTTTGAACCCCTCGAACCCTTCCTCCTCTATAAAAGGCCCTGCCCTCCCAACGAGCAACCATGTTTGATGTTGGTTCATGCGGCTGCTACGTCTTCATCGACCTTTTGCTTCCTCCTACTGCAGAGAAGCTGCGCGTGGTAAACGTGAAGAAGCTTCTTCCTGCAGTATTCTTCCCTTCTCCTTCCTTTGTTGTAGACGTGTTGTTGCGGAACGAGCTACGGCACTTTTCTTCTGCCGACGAAGTTCCTTTTAAGATCCTGATACAATTTAGTACCACCAGGATGGATGGTGTACTTGGAATTGTGAGCTTCTTCCAGGATCAGTTTCTTAGTATCCACATGCTCTGGTATACAAATTCAACCCTTAAATAGCAATCTTCTATCATTGGCAATAGAGAAATCCGGCCTTTGCTCAATATTGGTTTTAATCTCCAGTAATACTGGGTCATTGTATTGTAGCTTGACCAGATCTTCTGTTAATGTAGGTTGAGTTCGAATACTGGCCATAAAATAATCTTCTTCCTTCATGTCAATATCTAAGTTCAATTGAGCAAATTGAGGAATGAGATTGGTCATACTAATCATAAGACTTGATAGCTTTCCCATTTGTTTTCTACTGAGTGCATCCGCTACAGCATTAACTTTGCCAAGATGATATTGAATAGCAAAATCAAAGTCCTTTAGTTATTTCAACCATCTTCTTTGCCTCATATTCAGCTCCTTTTGGGAGAATAAATATTTCAAGCTTTTGTGGTCTGAATAAATCATAAATTTTTCTCCGTAAAGGTAGTGACGCCAAATTTTTAAGGCAAATATAACAGCCGCCAATTCTGAATCATGCACAGGGTAATTCTCTTCATGATGCTTCAATTGTCTTGAAGAATAGCAAATTACCTTCCCATTTTACATCAGAACGCACCCTAGGCCAATGCCAGATGCATCCGTATAGACTTCAAATCCACCACCCTCAACGGGCAATGATAATATATGGGCTATCGTGAGATGTTCCTTAAGAGTTAGGAAACTATTTTCACAGTCCTTCGACCATACAAAAGGATTTTCTTTTCTTGTAAGTCTTGTCAAAGGAACAACAATTTTAGAAAAATCCTTGATAAATCTCTTGTAATAGCCAGCTAGCCCTAGGAAACTTCTTATTTCTGACACAGTCGTTGGCCGGCTCCAGTTCTTGACAGCTTCCACTTTAGAAGGATCCACATCGATACCCTCCTTTGAAATGATATGGCCAAGAAATGAGACTTCCTTAAGCCAGAACTCACATTTACTAAGTTTGGCATAAAGTTTGTGTTCTCTTAGAGTCTGTAATGCTATTTTCAAATGTTCTTCATGTTCCTCCTTTGTCTTGGAGTAAATAAGAATGTCATCAATAAAGATCACTACAAACTGGTCCAGATAAGGCTGGAAAACTTTATTCATGAGTTGCATAAATGCTGCTGGGGCATTGGTTAACGCGAACGGCATTACAACAAACTCATAATGACCATAACGGCTTCGAAAAGCAGTTTTGTATATGTCTTCGTCTTTAATTCTGAGCTGGTGATAACTGACCTGAGGTCTATCTTGGAAAAATACTCTGCTCCCGAAAGCTGATCAAAGAGTTCATCGATACGCGGCAACGGATACTTGTTCTTAATTGTAAGTTGATTTAGTCGTCGGTAATCAATACAGAACCTGAGTGATCCATCCTTCTTCTTGACAAAAAGGACTGGCACACCCCAAGGGGATGTGCTAGGTCGTATGAATCCCTTGTCCAATAATTCCTGAAGCTGCATCTTCAATTCCTTAAGTTCTGTGGGGGACATCCTATAGGGAGCTATAGAAACAGGTGCTGCTCTGGGAATGAGTTCAATGGAGAAGTTTACTTCCCTTTCGGGTGGTAAACTGGGTAAATCTAATGGGAATATATCAGGAAACTCATTTACAATGGGGATGTCTGCTAAGATGATCTCGTTAGACTTGGTAACAATCATAGAAGTGAGAAAAGCTTCACATCCTTGCGAAATAAATTTGCAAGCGTGAAGGGAAGAAATGATAGTAGGATGTTTCCTATACTTGATACCAAGGAAGGAAAATCTTGGAAGACCTAGTTTGTGAAAGGATATTATCCTATTCCAACAATTAATATCGGCATCATGATCCACAAGCCAATCTACCCCTAGAATGGCATCATAGCCTTCCATGTCAAGGCATACGAGGTTTGCAGGTAGATTTTGACCTTCCACCCTTACTTCACTATCGGGGTAATAGTTTGTGAGTTTGGTTCCAGGGCCTAAAGGTGTAGTAATAGCAAGGTCCAAAGGTAAGGGAACTGATGAAATTGGTAATATTTTTGCAAAAGCGGTGGATATGAAGGAATGAGAAGCACCAGTATCAAATAGCACAAATGTAGGATGGGAATAAATATGAATAGTGCCTTCCATAAGCCCATCATTTGGGGGTGCTTCATTATCTTCTAGAACAGCATTGAGGCAAGCCCGCCTCTTACGTCCACCACCAGACGATTGTTCCTTCATGAGAGGGTAGTCTGGCATGCGATGCTCACGGCTACCATACCTTAAACAAGCACCGAGGCGCTTCCAGCATTCCTCGGCCGAGTGGCGGAACTTTTCACAAAAGGTGCAAGTCACCATGACTTGATTATCCTCCTCCTTGACTTTCTTATTATTTTGGGAGTTACTCCCGCTCCCGTTCCTCGACCTCTTCCTGCTATCATGAGGTTTGTAGGGATCCGTGATGCTAAATTTGTCCTTCTTACTTCGCCGATCTGACCGTCGACTTGACTCTTCACTTTTGCCCTTTAATTTTTAGACCATTTTCAAGGTCCTTTCACAGAGATATGCCCGTTGGACCATCTCCGCATAAGTACGGATATTTTGGGTCCTGAGCTGCTGAATATAATCGGGTCTTAACCCGTCCATAAACCGATTGGCCTTCAATAGGTCGATACTGACCAGATGAGTCGCATATGGCGCTAGCCTGGAAATTTGCAGTTCATACTCGGCAACTGTCATCATTCCCTGACGTAGAGAAGCGAACTCCATAGCCTTTCTCTCCTTAACATGTTCTGAAAAATACTTGGCACGGAATAAGGTAAGAAAGCCTTCCCATGTGTGTAGTGCATCAGCTGGAGGTGCCGGAATCGACTTTCACCAAGTACGTGCATCTTTGTTGAGTTGAAAAGTAGCTAGGCACATTTTTTCATGGTCTGTACACTAGATGACGTCAAATATACGGTTCATTTCATCGATCCAGTTCTCGGCCTCATCTGGATTCGAAGAACCATAGAAACGTGGAGGATTTAAGCTTCAGAAATTATGATGCAAGTCCCCAGCTCTTGCTCCTGTGCCTGCTTGGGCTATCGTTTGCAGCGCCTGAGTGAGGCCCGCAATAGTCTGCTGCATACCATCCCTGTCTACGCGATGAGCCATTATAAGAATAAGGTACCTGAGAGAATAACAAATTGTTAATTCTCATGGAAATTTGAAAGGGTTAATCTAAAGCTAAATTATTATCTTATCTCGGGCTCTACCCAATTCTCACATGGGTGGAGAATTTCCTCCTTAGTTCATAGGTAAGGGTCCTAAAACCTTGGACTTATCCTATGACATGACTTTTCTCCCTAAGTCCTTGGACTTAGGCTCTGATACCAACTTAACTGTTACGCCCCGAGCTTTTAATACAGTGGAAGATAATTTCGGGAATCGTGAACAGCCGGCATGGTAAGTCTCTTGCAAGCAAGAATAATCAGAGCGCAAGACAATCACACATAAGATGCAATTGCATAATAATTTAATGAACTTCTCCTTCCATTAATAATAAGAATGATAAAAATCCAAGTACATAGACGATTCCAAATCTAGTTGACTCAATAAAGAGAAAATTACATGAACTCGATCTAGACATTATTGACTTCCTAAGTCTTCTCTCTCAACTTTATGAGACTTTCATTCGCTCTCGGACCCATCACTTGAATAACTCGAATCCGAATCCGAACTACTTGCATCTCCTTAAAAGATTGAAAAGTAGGTAATGAGCACACTTCCCCAGTAGGTATCTTCGCATCAACATGATTGGCAATATTAAAGTGATTAGTATTTTAGCTCTAAAGAATAAGGTAAAATTATGCGAATGCGGTAAATCATGTAAATAAACCAAAGTAACAAGACATGACCAAGTTAAGATATGATTGAGCAAGCATGATCAAGCAAGAATGTAATTATGGCCTTTCAAGAATATAACAAGAATGTACTAGCAAGTCAAGCAATGATGTACTCTTCACTTAGTAACAAGTGCTTCGTGAATTTCTGTGGATATTTTCACAAGTCGTGAATTTTTTCGTGATTGCTATGGACATTTCACTTATTTATAAAGAAAGTACTCCCAGCGCAATGCGACGCCAGTAGCATCATACCCCATGATTTATAATAGTATGTTTCCGACAATCAGCTGAGGGGACTAGCATAGAGCCCTTGAACACAATCAATGCTTGAACTGCATCTTAAAGTATAAATCAAGCTACTTCCACGCATGTAAATAATGTGGCCAAGAATGTACAATTTCAATGATAAACTCATGATAAAGTAACCAAAAATACGAACGCTTTTACAAGAAAATAAGGAATTTCAATAAATACCTTAAATAACTAGGTTATGCCATGGAAATAAATCGGCAGCATAACGGTACTTTTCTTAACTTTCATAATTTAGTCAAATCATTTTTGATTAAGGTGACATGTCCCAGAAATTCAATAGTCTTTCTAGGATCATATAGATATTAACCCTTGGTCAAACCTTGGGTTAACGGAACTCAAGAAACATAGCGGTCTATAACTGGGCCGCTATATTGATATGGCGGTCTAGTATTGGGCCGCTAGAATGGGCTGAATCCAGAAAGAAATCAATTGGACTCAGATGACGTGGCGGTCAGATACTGGACCGTTAATGGGCTTTAGCGGTCGAGTATTGAACTGTTACAGAATCAAAATCTGAAAACATCGATAGTGCTTTCTAGACAATTGGGTTTTAATGGTACAACCAACTCGGCGTCCTAGTGGGAATCCCAGACTCACGGAGAATTACAGAGGCCTTGAAACAAGATTTCTTAGTCCATTGGAAGGAATATCCAAAGGAGAGGTTATCATGTTCAAGATTATGTTCCTATAAGTACAAAGTGTGTAACTAATGGCCATATACCGAAATATACGCCATGAACTTACAGAAATGACTCTGAGATAGGAATAGAATGTGTACAGTGAGAAACCATTGTTCAATCTCGTTCATACAAGCACTTAAACCATAATTTAATACAAGATTATATAGTTTTTGGCATGAAACTATCATATGTTTAAAATAAGAACCATAAAGAACATGAAATCACTGTTATGAATCAGTAAAACAAAACTCAAAGTAGTGCATAACATTAAACATGTTAGAACATAGTTAACTATGCTTACTTATAAGTTAAATAGACTGCTCTTGATTCTATCTCGGTTGACAAAAAAGAGAACATTGGCGGTCTATCACAGAACCGTTACAGGAAGTTGGCGGTTTATCGTAAGGCCGCCAGAGATAAAAATGGTCTATTTTTGGTCCGCTAGAGATTTCATAAACAAACGAGTTTACAGAGTGCCTAGCGGTTTATCGTAGGGCCGCTGCACGTGGTTGGCGGTCGAACCTTAGGCCGCTAGAGCACGACAGACAGTAAACTTAAATAAGAAGAAACTATGTCTAAACACATCATGTCTGGAAATCAACATATTTACAAAACTTCTACATGATAGAATGAGAAATAGGCTACAATATGCATGGGAATCGTGTATCATGACAAAATAAATACTTTAGTTCATTAGGGCTAAGAGATATGCATGTATGACATACTAAGTGCATAGGTCCTATTGAAACATGAAATTCTCCACACATAAAGTATGAAATCAAGTAAAACCAGAGGGCTTTTATCCCTAGAATGATATTTCAGCCATTCATGAGATGACCTACCTCTGCTAAGACTTCTAGTCTTGGAATTTTGGATTGGAAGTTAACCCTAATCCCAAACTTCCTGTGGTAAATCAGCAACTTCACGCTGCTCTAACTCCTTACTCTCTTGACCTAAGGACATGAAATCTGGAGGGTAAGAAGTAGATTTTAAAGGGAACAAAAAGTTCTAAAGGCACTAACGCTAATTACCTCATTTTGGTATCATAATTCCTTGATCTTCACCGGACTTTTGCACAGTTTTCTGGGTCGCTAATATGGAACTAGCAACTTTGTAGGCTTTTATCTCCTTGTGTGCTTGATCTCCTAACACGAACTTTTGAGAGATGTTAGTCCTATATATTAACAATAAAAGCTTCTAAAGAACCTACCTGAAATAACATCGTCTTACCTTGGTTTCACGCGAGCCAATGTAAGGGTCGCGCAGGTCAAAATTAGGTTCTATTTATAGGGTTTTGCTAAGGTTTGAGGATTAGATCGATCCTAGAGTCCTTATTAAACCTTAGATCAAGTTCCTAAGAGTCCTTAAGATATTTACTAGTCCACCCATCTCGATCTCTAGGAGATAATTCATCAAAAATTCAATCTTTTTGCTCTTTCTTCACTTCACGGAACTGACAGAATGTAGCGGTCGCTTAATGGGCCGCTTGATGGCATTTAGCGGTTGCACGATAGACCGCTACAGATCCTGGGCGCCGAATTTGAAATGAGTTCAAACTCTAATTTTGGTTTATCCATTTTATTGTCTATTCAAGGTGTATTTATCCCTAAAATCCGTGAGTAGGATAATTAACCTTCTAGAACATGGGCCAAACTTCATGGGCTTGGTCCTTAAACCCTTTAGGCTTCAATTAATTAAGCTAGGGGAATTGTTTATCATAATTGGGCCTAAATAATGATTTATTTAACCCAATATTTATTTATTAATTCATTTGGACCTTTAACAATTATAGAAACTTCCTAAATTCATCAAAAATAATTTATAAAAATTCTGGGGCATTACACCCTGCCCTCTCAACGAGCAACCATGTTTGCTGTTGGTTCGTGCAGCTGCTACGTCTTCTTCAACCTTTTGCTTCCTCCTGCTGCAGAGAAGCTGCGCGTGGTAAACATGAATAAGCTTCTTCCTGCAGTATTCTTCCCTTCTCCTTCCTTTGCTGTGGACGTGTTGCTGCGGAACGAGCTATGACACTTTTCTTCTGCTGATGAAGTGCAGTTGCTGTGTATAGAATCAACTAAGCTTCTTCTTCCATCGTCTTCATCTTCTACCTCTGTTTCCTCCCATCTCACGTCTTCCTCTGTTAAAGCAACGTGAAGGTAGGCAATCTGTCAAGCAACATTGCAATCTAGTTAACATATTAGATAGTGCATATAGACTTATAAAGCATGAACTTCCCTGCTCTCGCATTGCATGAAAAGAAATAGCGACCGCACGGTTGGCTGCTATTTCAAGATATAGTGTCCATCCACGTAGTCGCGGATTAATCAGCGATAGTGAGACTGATGCCAGTTCTTTTAGATAATTAATAATTACCTCATATTCAAAAATCAATATCAGTGGAACCATGTATCTAAAAATCAAGTTATGCATGTTTCTGGAATCCCTGTATTTTCCTCTAAATTCTTATGTCATTAGTTCCTAAAAATTTCCTTAAAATTAGAAGTGACACTATTCATCCCCTAATGAACAGTAAAAAATAGGTCTGTGAGCGCATCCCGTAAACGTGAAACAGAATGTGCGACTTGGAACCTGTCGCTAATTGGAAATAGTGCCCGTGCACAAGGGCGCTATATCTTCAAATTGAGAAACAAATGAATTCGCGATCACTCAGAGTGTCACATATTACAGAACCAACGTCCTCATAAAGAGGCGGTATTTCATTATTTCCTAAAAAATGATAAACCTGTTGAAATTAATAAGGAATACACATCCGTCTAAGAGGACACAAATTATTGATTTAATATTTTAAATCCAGTTAATAACGGATTAAGCGGCCAACTGCACAAATGCTATTTTATGAAATAGCGACTTCTTGGATAGGCGCCAATTCATGATTTTTACAGAAAAGAATTTCTCTGAATAAAAGATTGAGCGACCCAATGGGCAGACACTATTTTTGGAAATAGCGACTGTCTGTTTGGATGCATATTTTTCTTCCTTGACTTTTATCACGTTTCTGGCCATTAACTGTTGGTATTTTGGCACTGTATTCTCAGTCGGTAGATATAGTGTCATGTTTCACGATGATTCTCGCATAGCCCTTAACTCTCGGTGATGTTTTAGCCCTCTACGGGATATTCCTTTCTTCGGACTGGTGATTTCATCATTGGGACCTCCGTAAGACTCCGCTAGCCTTGGATTCCCTCAAGACAGCCGAACGGGTTTATACCTTAAAAACCCTGGAACCCTATTAGTCATGTCACTCTGAAGAAACATGACACCCGGCCTTCATAGGACGCTATTTTGGTGATTATGTGAGGATCTGACTCTGTCAGAATTAGCAACTGGACAGTGGTCGCTAATTAAATTAGCGACCGTGTTAGTTGTTGTTCTTTTCAAAAGATTAGCAACCACGTACGTGGGCGCTCATTGAATGAGCGACCGTATGCGTAGGCACTATTTCCTAGTTTCAATTGTTGCCATTTACTGTCGTGCTGTTCGGTTCAAAGTAATTAATGACCATACTAGCAGGCGCTTATTAAAAGAGCGACCGTCTGAGTAGGCGCGATTGCTTCGAGCCTCTCCTGTTCACAGAATAGGCAACCACTAAAGTGGGCACAAATTCTGAATCTTGCGGTGACCTTAGTGGACGCCAATTACCCAGAATTTTAAGATTTGTCTCAGTTTCATGTGTCATCGTGCTATACTTGTCAAGGTCTGTTCTTGAACTCTATTAAATGAATCTACCATATTGTTCTTACATACTTGATCCTTGAAATCGCTTGGCTATTAACTTTAAGTGAAATTGGTCTAGATATAGTTGGGGATATGGGTCCCAAGCAAATGACATTTCAATGCTAGTGTATAAAAATAAGGGGTCCTGATCTGATCCCATGGGCGAGGCAAAGTCCAAACGTGTACCGGTATCATGAATGATCGGGTGTTGGCATTCACCAAAGATAGCAAAATTGGTCTACGATATTTCCACGAGTAATAGTCAATATTCAAGTGTTTGAACTCCTTTATACAATGGCCAATCTTATGTTGTGAAGTTACAAAAGCCCTAGTGAAGGGGGATGCTATAGTGAAGTGATTGTTATTGTCTCCCATGAATGCTCTTGGGAGTTTCCTTTGAAAGTACTTGCTATCTCGTCGTGAAAGTCCTTGATATATTCCCTCAATTATCTATTTGGCTTTATATCTCTTGAAAGCATCTATCACAAGTCTACTCTTGTTCTCTTTATAGTTCTTGAAATTTATCTCGCACTGTTATAGTTCTCGATTATGATACCTTGCATGACCTACATAAGCACGTTAAATTGTAATTTACTTAAAGCTAGCTTGAAGCTCGAGATATTAAGTCCTACTGAGCATTCGCTCACCTCGTGTATTTCAATGTTTTTCAGGTAATGACCCTAGTGATGACGAGACCGAACATGATGGGCAAGGGCAAGACTGAAGAGTACTTCGGCAACCTAGATGAACCTCGTGGTCTTTATCATTATGTTTATGTCAAGTCTAGTTTAGAGAATCTCTTGTAATTTTCCTTTATTGAGTCTTTCTTTATTTTGGGTCCAATTTGTAATCAACTTATATTTGTAATAAAATTTGTAATCAACTTATATTTGTAATAAAATTCTATTTTGTCTAAATATATTTTATCTTAAGACTATGTTCTGATTAACACAATTGTTTAACTGCCACGTTCTGAGCAAACGAACACGTTCCACTGCTATCGGTTCGGGGCGTGACAGAAGGTGATATCACTGCCTAGGCATTCTAAATCCCTACGTCTTCAAGTCCCAGTTATAAGTTGAGTCATCTTTGTCAGTTACCTTATAGGAATCCCGTGAGATTTGGGTAGAGCTATGAGTTAACTAATAAAATATGTTCCTTCTACGTTAGAGTAATGTCAAGATATGAGTAATCATTTTTTTTAAAACTGGTCTTGTAGGCTAAAATGGCTGCCGAGAGAGCTCAATGGAGAGAGATGAAACGCACTGTCCAAGGATTAACATAAGCCTTACAACAAGTCGCACAAGTAGGGACACAACATGGTGTCGGGGATTTGCATAGGAAGTTTCAAAAGATGAATCTTCCGAAGTTTAGTGGGTCTTCCGACCCGGATGAAGCAGAGAATTGGGTGCAAGAAATGGAAAGAACCTTCAAGGTTTTGCAATGTACCGACCAAGAGAAGGTACTATTAGGAACTTATCAACTAGAAAATGATGCCCGAGCATGGTGGGGATTCGTGGAAGCGATCTTGCCCAACGACCAAATTACATGGGACGAGTTCCTAGAACACTTTAACGAGAAATATTTCTCTGAAAGAATCTGCGAGAAGAAGGCTATGGAGTTCACGGCATTGAAACAATGTAGTTTATCAGCAGCAGATTACGAAGCAAAGTTTTCTAGATTAGCCCGGTACGCACCACACTTAGTTTGTACGAAGAAAATGAGAGCGAGAAGATTCATGATCGGCTTGAAGGTGGAGCTCATTCCTCAATTGGCTCCACTGGAGATCCAAACTTATACGGAGATGGTTGGAAAAGCACAACTTTTGGAAGATGCCATGGATATGATGGAGTAAATCAAAGGGAAAGTTGCTAAGAAGGAGTTAGCCAATGAATCTAAGAATAAGGAACCCATGAATGGCAAGAAGAAGTCTAATGGAGGTAACGGTTTCTGTAAAAACAAGAAACCCCAGAATGATGATCAACAAGTTGTTACGGCCAAGGGGAAATGCAAGCATTGCAAGAAAGGAAGGCACAACCCAGACGAATGTTGGTATAAACTCGGGAAATACATCCGTTACGGAAGCGCAGATCATAAGATCGCCCGTTGTCCACTCTTAAAGGAGGAAGTGCCGCAAACATCAGAAGGTAGCTCTTTGAACCTATCTCATCCATAATTGCATGAATCAGACATGGTGATCTATCATGTTATGAGAATGATCTAGCTAGAATACATGTTTTGGATATGGTGATTTTATCCCACTATTATGGAAAGAAAATCATGTGAATTTGGGGACCAAATTCTTTTGAGTGGGGGAGGGTGTAGCACCCCGAAAAAAATATTAAATTAAATAGATAATAAATAAGAATGACTATATGATATTAGCCATATAACAAACATGGAAGGTAGAAATTTGATAAATGTAAAGTATAAATAGCTAACATAGATGAGAGACATTAATATTAATTAATGGGCCTAGATATTGACTAATGGGCATTAATGGACTTAAAGAAGTGATGCCATATATATATATAATGTAAAGTATATATATATATATATTTAATGTAAAGTATATATATATATATATATATATATATATCTGTGTGTGTGTAACTACCTTGACTGAAAACGGGCCTTAATAAAGAACAACACATTAAACCCGCTAAGGAAACATAAAAGCCCATAACTACTTAAAAGATAAAAGGGCCAACAACATATAGAGCTTTAAGACTTTTTGTTAATAGATTGAAGCTTTAAACGTGAGCTACTAAACAGATATACATAAACATGGGCTTTGACATAAACAAGACAATATAATAGTTGGGGCATTTAACGGGGCATGCATATGCACGTGATAACACAACCCAATAATGATAAAAGGTATGGGCCATGCAAACCCAACGTTGATAACTCAGCCAACCCATATACTTGTTCGAAGGGTGAGCTTAGGGTTTTCGTATGAAAAACGGCTGGCGACTGTGGACTTAGTAAGAACAAAAGTAACGTAAGGAGGTTGAGTCGACCCTTTCTCTCATTAGCACTCCACCCACTTTTATGATTCCATCCGTATAAGCAAGCCCTCCATCAACGAGCAAAAACCTTGCCTTAATAGCTTTTGAACCCCTCGAACCCTTCCTCCTCTGTAAAAGGCCATGCCCTCCCAACGAGCAACCATGTTTGCTTTTGGTTCGTGCGGCTGCTATGTCTTCGTCGACCATTTACTTCCTCCTGCTATAGGGAAGCTGCGCGTGGTAAACGTGAAGAAGCTTCTTCCTACAGTATTCTTCCATTCTCCTTCCTTTGCTGTGGACGTGTTGCTGCGGAACGAGCTGCGGCACTTTTCTTCTACCGACGAAGTACAATTGCTGTGTATAGAAGCAACTAAGCTTCTTCTTCCATCGTCTTCCTCTGCTACCGATGTTTCCTCCCGTCTCACGTCTTCCTCTATTAAAGCAACGTGAAGGTAGGCAATCTCCCAAGCAACACTGCAATCTAGTTAACATATTAGATAGTGCATATAGACTTATAAAGCATGAAATTCCCTGCTCTCGCGTTGCATGAAAAGAAATAGCGACCGCACGGTTGGCTGCTATTTCAAGATATAGCGTCCATCCATGCAGTCACGGATTAATCAGCGACAGTGAGACTGACGCCAATTCATTTAGATAATTAATAATTACCTCATGTTCAAAAATCAATATCAGTGGAACCATGTATCTAAAAATCAAGTTATGCATGTTTCTGGAATCCCTGTATTTTCCTCTCAATTCCTATGTCATTAGTTCATGAAAATTTTCTTAAAATTAGAGGTGACATTGTTCATCCCCCAATGAACAATAATAAACTGGTCGGTGGACGCATCCCGTAAACGTGAAACAAAATGTGCGACTTGGAACCTGTCGCTAATTGGAAATATCGCCCGTGCACAAGGGCGCTATATCTTCAAATTGAGAAACAAATGAATTCGCGACCACTCAGAGTGTCGCATATTACTGAACCTACGTCCTCATAAAGAGGCGCTATTTCATTTATTTTCTGAAAAATGATAAACCTGTTGAAATTAATAAAGAATACACGTCCGTCAAAGAGGACTCAAATTATTGATTTAATATTTTAAATCACAGTTAATAAAGGATTAAGCGACCAAGTGCACAGATGCTACATTATGAAATAGCAACTTCCTGGATAGGAGCTAATTCCTGATTTTTATAGAAAAGAATTTCTGTGAATAAAAGATTGAGCGACCCAATGGGCAGACGCTATTTTAGGAAATAACGACTGTATATCTGGAAGCAAATTTTTCTCTCTCTACTTTTTTCGCGTTTATGGCCCTTAATCGTGGGTATTTTGGCTCTGTATTCTTAGTCCGTAGATACAGTCTCATGTTTCACGATGATTCTCGCATAGCCCTTAACACTCGGTGGTGTTTGAGCCCTCCACGGGATATTCCTTCCTTCGAAATGGTAATTTCATCAGTGGGACCTCCGTAAGACTCCGCTAGCCTTGGATTCCTTTAAGGCAGCCGAGCGGGTTGTACCTTAGAAACCCTGGAACCCTATTAGTCATGTCACTCTGAAGAAACATGACACCGAACTTTCAACGGATGCTGTTCTGGCAATTCTGTGAGGATCTATCTCTGTCAGAATTGGCGACTGGACAATGGTCGCTATCGTGCTGTCCGGTGCAAAGTAATTAATGGCCATACCAGCGGGCGCTTATTAAAAGAGCGACCGTCTAAGTAGGCGTGATTGCTTCGAGCCTCGCCTGTTCACAGAATAGGCGACCACTATAGTGGGCGCAAATTCTAAAATCTACGGTGACCTGAGTGGATGCTAATTACCCAGAGTTTTATGATTTGTCTCAGTTTCATGTGTCATCGTGCTATACTTGTCAAGGTCTATTCTTGAACTCTATTCTATGAATCTACCCTATTGTTCTTACATGCTTGATCCTTGAAATCGCTTGGCTATTAACTTTAAGTGGAATTGGTCTAGATATAGTTGGGGCTATGTGTCCCAAGAAAATGACATTTCAATGCTAGTGTATAAAAATAAGGGGTCCTGATCTGATCCCATGGGCGAGGCAAAGTCTAAACGTGTACCGGTATCATGAATGATCAGGTTTTGGCATTCACCAAAGATAGCAAAATTGGTCTATGATGTTTCCACGCGTAATAGTCAATATTCAAGTGTTTGAACTCCTTTATACAATGGCCAATCTTATATTGTGATAGTTACAAAAGCCCTAGTGAAGGGGGATGCTATAGTGAAGTGATTGTTATTGTCTCCCATGAACGCTCTTGGGAGTTTCCTTTGAAAGTACTTGCTATCTCGTCATGAAAGTCCTTGATATATTCCCTCAATTATCTATTTGGCTTTATATCTCTTGAAAGCATCTATCACAAGTCTACTCTTGTTCTCTTTATAGTTCTTGAAATTTATCTCACACTGTTATAGTTCTCGATTATGATACCTTGCATGACCTGCATAAGCACGTTAAATTGTAATTTACTTAAAGCTAGCTTGAAGCTTGAGATATTAAGTCCTACTGAGCGTTCGCTCACCTCGTGTATTTCAATGTTTTTCAGGTAATGACCCTTGTGATGACGAGACCGAACATGATGGGCAAGGGCAAGAGTGAAGAGTACTTCGGAAACCTAGATGAACCTCATGGTCTTTATCATTACGTTTATGTCAAGTCTAGTTTAGAGAATCTCTTGTAATTTTCCTTTATTGAGTCTTTCTTTATTTTGGGTCCAATTTGTAATCAACTTATATTTGCAATAAAATTGTGTTTTGTCCACATATATTTTGTCTTATGACTATGTTCTGATTAACACAACTGTTTAACTACCACATTCTGAGCAAACGAACACGTTCCACTGTAATCGGTTCGGGGCGTGACAAAAGGTGGTATCACAGCCTAGGCATTCTAAATCCCTACGTCATCAAGTCCCAGTTATAAGTTGAGTCATCTTTGTCAGTTACCCTATAGGAATCCCGTGAGATTTGGGTAGAGCTATGAGTTAACTAATAAAATATGTTCCTTCTACGTTAGAGTAATGTCAAGATATGAGTAATCATTTATTTAAAACTGGTCTTGTAGGCTAAAATGGCTGCCGAGAGAGCTCAATGGAGAGAGATGAAACGCACTGTCCAAGGATTAACATAAGCCTTACAATAAGTAGCACAAGGAGAGACACAACATGGTGCCGGGGATTTGCATAGGAAGTTTCAAAAGATGAATCTTCCGAAGTTTAGTGGGTCTTCTGACCCGGATGAAGCGGAGAATTGGGTGTAAGAAATGGAAAGAACCTTCAAGGTTTTGCAATGTACCGACCAAGAGAAGGTACTATTAGGAACTTATCAAATAGAAAATGATGCCCGAGCATGGTGGGGATCCGTGGAAGCGATCTTGCCCAACGACCAAATTGCATGGGACGAGTTCCTAGATCACTTTAATGAGAAATATTTCTCTGAAAGAATCCGTGAGAAGAAGGCTATGGAGTTCACGGCATTGAAACAACGTAGTTTATCAGCAGTAGATTACGAAGCAAAGTTTTCTAGATTAGCCTGGTACGCCCCACACTTAGTTTGTACGGAGAAAATGAGAGCGATAAGATTCATGAACGGCTTGAAGGTGGAGCTCATTCCTCAATTGCCTCCACTGGAGATCCAAACTTATACAGAGATGGTTAGAAAAGCACAACTATTGGAAGATGCCGTGGATATGATGGAGCAAGTCAAAGGGAAAGTTGCTAAGAAGGAGTTAGCCAGTGGATCTAAGAACAAGGAACCCGTGAACGGCAGGAAGAAGTCCAATGGAGGTAACAGTTTTCGTAAAAACAAGAAACCCCGAAATGATGATCAACAAATTATTCCGACCAAGGGAAAATGCTAGCATATCAAGAAAGGAAGGCACAACCCCGACAAGTGTTTATATAAACTCGGGAAATGTATCAGTGGCGGAAGCGCAGATCATAAGATCGTTCGTTGTCCACTCTTAAAGGAGGAAGTGCTGCAAACATCAGAAGGTAACTCTATGAACCTATCTCATCTATAATTGCATGAATGAGATATGGTGATCTAGCATGTTATGAGAATGATCTAGCTTGAATACATGTTTTAGATATGGTGATTTTATCCCACTATTATGGAAAGAAGATCATGTGAATTTGGGGACCAAATTCTTTTAAGTGGGGGAGGGGGTAGCACCCCGAAGAAAAATATTAAATTAAATAGAGAATAAATAAGAATGACTATATGATATTAGCCATATAACAAACACGGAAGGTAGAAATTTGATAAATGTAAAGAATAAATAGCTAACATAGATGAGAGACATTAATATTAATTAATGGGCCTTGATATTGACTAATGGGCTTTAATGGACTTAAAGAAGTGATGCCATATATATATATATATATATATATAACTACCTTGACTCAAAATGAGCCTTAATAAAGAACAACGCATTAAACCCATTAAGGAAACATAAAAACCCATAACTACTTAAAAGACAAAAGGGCCAACAGCATATAGAGGTTTAAGATTTTTTGTTAATAGGCTGAAGCTTTAAACGTGAGCTACTAAACAGATATACATAAACATGGGCTTTGACATAAACGAAACAATATAATAGTTGGGGCATTTAACGGGGCATGCATATGCACGTGATAACACAACCTAATAATGATAAAAGGTATGGGCCATGCAAACTCAACGTTGATAACTCAGCCAACCCATATACTTGTTCGAAGGGTGAGCTTAGGGTTTTCGTATGAAAAACGGCAGGCGACTGTGGACTTAGTAAGAACAAAAGTAACGTAAGGAGGTTGAGTCGACCCTTACTCTACCCACTTTTAGGATTCCATTCATATATGCAAGCCCTCCATCAATGAGCAAAAACCTTGCCTTAATAGCTTTTGAACTCCTAGAACCCTTCCTCCTCCATAAAAGGCCATGCCCTCCCAACGAGCAACCATGTTTGCTGTTGGTTCGTGCGGCTGCTATGTCTTCGTCGACCTTTTGCTTCCTCTTGCTGCAGAGAAGCTGCGCGTGGTAAACGTGAAGAAGCTTCTTCCTATAGTATTCTTCCCTTCTCCTTCCTTTGCTGTGGACGTGTTGCTACAGAACAAGCTACGGCACTTTTCTTTTGCCGACGAAGTGCAGTTGCTGTGTATAGAAGCAACTAAGCTTCTTCTTCCATCATCTTCCTCTGCTATGTCTGTTTCCTCCTGTCTCACGTCTTCCTCTGTTAAAGCAACGTGAAGGTAGGCAATCTTCCAAGCAACACTGCAATCTAGTTAACATATTAGATAGGGCATATAGACTTATAAAGCATGAACTTCCCTGCTCTCGCGTTGCATGAAAAGAAATAGCGGCCGCACGGTTGGCTGCTATTTCAAGATATAGCGTCCATCCACGTAGTCGCGGATTAATCAGCGACAGTGAGACTGATGCCAGTTCTTTTAGATAATTAATTATTACCTCATATTCAAAAATCAATATCAGTGGAACCATGTATCTAAAAATCAAGTTATGCATGTTTCTGGAATCCCTATATTTTCCTCTAAATTCCTGTCATTAGTTCCTAAAAATTTCCTTAAAATTAGAAGTGACACTATTCATCCCCTAATGAACAGTAATAAATAGGTCTGTGAGCGCATCCCGTAAACGTGAAACAAAATGTGCGACTTGGAACCTATCGCTAATTGGAAATAGCGCCCGTGCAAAGGGCGCTATATCTTCAAATTGAGAAACAAATGAACTCAAGACCACTCAGAGTGTCACATATTACAGAACCTGCGTCCTCATAAAGAGGCGCTATTTCATTTATTTCATGAAAAATGATAAACGTGTTGAAATTAATAAGGAATACACGTCCATCTGAGAGGACGCAAATTATTGATTTAATATTTAAAATCCCAGTTAATAAAGGATCAAGCGACCAAGTGCACATATGCTATTTTATGAAATAGCGACTTCCTGGATAGGCGCTAGCTAATTCCTGATTTTTAAAGAAAAGAATTTCTGTGAATAAAAGATTGAGCTACCCAATGGGCAGACGCTATTTTAGGAAATAGCGATTGTCTATCTGGACGCGGATTTTTCTCTCTCAACTTTTATCGCATTTTAACCGTGGGTATTTTGGCACTGTATTCTTAGACTGTAGATACAGTCTCATGTTTCACGATGATTCTCGCATAGCCCTTAACTCTCGGTGATGTTTGAGCCCTCCATGGGATATTCCTTCCTTCAGACTGGTGATTTCATCATTGGGACCTTCGTAAGACTCCGCTAGCCTTGGATTCCCTCAAGGCAACCGAGCGGGTTGTACCTTAAAAACCTTGGAACCCTATTAGTCATGTCACTCTGAAGAAAGATGACACCTGGCCTTCATAGGATGCTGTTCTGGCGATTCTATGAGGATCTGTCTCTGTCAGAATTGGCGATTGGATAGTGGTCGCTAATTGAATTAGTTACCATGTTAGTTGTCGTTCTTTTCAAAAGATTAGCGGCCACGTATGCGTGCGCTCATTGCATGAGCGACCCTATGCGTAGGCACTATTTCCTTGTTTCAATTGTCGCCATTTGTTGTTGTGCTGTCCGATTCAAAGTAATTAACGACCATACCAGCAGGCGCTTATTAAAAGACCGACCGTCTGAGTAGGCGCGATTGCTTCGAGCCTCTCATGTTCACATAATAGGTGACCACTATGAAGTCCCGCCGTCAATGACACCCAAGAGGGGGGTGAATTGGGTGTTTACAAACTTTTAACAAAATCTTGCCCTATTCAAACAAGTGTGAATAATGGCCGTAATGAAATTCAGATCTATATGTAAACACTTAGATCTAATAAAATGTATCACACTCAATCGATCTTAGGTATGATGGCGGAGGTGGAAATCAGAAGATTCTGCTCACGCAAGAGGTAATCTTCCTGACAAGGTTTCCCTTGTCGATCTGAATACGCCTTTTGATATACCCGAGATCTAATATGAGGATGACAAATTATTCTAGATCTAACACAATTAATTCAACCAAATTAATCTAAATGTATGCTGCATAGAATGGGGATAGAAGAAATGGAGCAAACCACACAGGAGACAATGATTTTTAGGTGGTTCGGATGCAACAATGACAACCTACGTCCACCCCTCACAGACTGTGAGGATTCACACACTATCTTGTAAGAGATTACAAGATCAAGGACACACACACATACACGTGTGGAGTGTGAAACTCCCACGAAGGTGCAGGAGCACCGACTCACAGAATATGTAAAGAATAAGGAAATCACTCACACACACACACGGATCTGCGTAGATCCACACACACACAAGCGTTTAATATTACAAGAACACACGATTAAAGCCCAACAAGAATGAAAGGAGAAAATAGGAAATGAAAACACAGATTCAAGCTCCCCCTTAGTGGATGAAGATGGTATTGGATGAAGCTAGCTCCCAGCTCGATCTCCACTGGAATGGCCTGCAAATTGCTCTTGAGATCCTAGCTCTTGGATGAAGAACTCTTCCATGGATCACTGTTCACGGAGTTACAGTACCACCCTCTTTCTCCCTTGATTACCTCCTTGAACCTTCTTGAGATCTCCCTAGGGTTTTTGACCCCAATGAGATGTATTTATAAGTCTTAGGTGGTCAAGAGACATCCCCCAGACCAGATCCACAAATCATGGCTTGGTTGGGGGCATTGGGTTTAAACAAATGGCAGATAAGGCCTCTCCCCGTGCTTGAACCAGAAAGTCAAAAAGACCTGCCTCGGGACTGGCGGTCGACCGGCAGGAGGAGGCAATCGACCAAAAATTTACAAAGTTTAAACTTTTCATTGCTGGGAAAATTGGTCGACCGGCCACTGCCCATCGGTCGACCGTTCTGAGAAAAAATTGTAGATTTTTGAACGCAGGAAAACTGGTCGACCGGCCCTTGTCCGTTGGTCGACCGAACTGTTAAAAACCTGCAATAATGAAGTGTTAGCCCAATGAAACATATCCATATGACAATGGCTTCAAGTCCTTATATTTTTCATGCATTTTGGCATTTTTTTTGCTTCTATTTATTCAATTAGAGATATTGAACCATTTTGAGAATGGAGCTTTACACAAGATGTTCTTAAACCAACACTTAAGGACACTTAATCCGCATTTTGACTGCATTGACACGGCCCGAGATAGAAACTCAATTTGGGGTTTTGTTATCAACAAAATCATGCAGAGAGACTCAACACACTACAGTGGGCGCAAATTCTGAAATTTGCGGTGACCTGAGTGGATGCCAATTACCCAGAATTTTATGATTTGTCTCGGTTTCATGTGTCATCATGCTATACTTGTCAAGGTATGTTCTTGAACTCTATTCTATGAATCTACCCTATTGTTCTTACATGCTTGATCCTTGAAATCTCTTGGCCATTAACTTTAAGTTGAATTGGTCTAGATATAGTCGGAGCTATGGGTCCCAAGCAAATGCCATTTCAATGCTAGTGTATAAAAATAAGGGGTCGTGATCTGATCCCATGGGTGAGGCAAAGTCCAAAAATGTACCAGTATCATGAATGATCGGGTGTTGGCATTCACCAAAGATAGCAAAATTGGTCTACGACATTTCCACGAGTAATAGTCAATATTCAAGTGTTTGAACTCCTTTATACAATGGCCAATCTTATATTATGATAGTTACAAAAGCCCTAGTGAAAGGGGATGATATAGTGAAGTGATTGTTATTGTCTCCCATGAACGCTCTTGGGAGTTTCCTTTGAAATTACTTGCTATCTCATCATTAAAGTCCTTGATATATTCCCTCAATTATCTATTTGGCTTTATATCTCTTGAAAGAATCTATCACAGGTCTACTCTTATTCTCTTTATAGTTATTGAAATTTATCTCGCACTGTTATAGTTCTTAATTATGATACCTTGCATGACCTGCATAAGCACGTTAAATTGTAATTTACTTAAAGCTAGCTTGGAACTTGAGATATTAAGTCCTACTGAGCATTCACTCACCTCGTGTATTTCAATGTCTTTCAGGTAATGACCCTAGTGATGACGAGATCGAACATGATGGGAAAGGGCAGGAGTGAAGAGTACTTCGGCAACCAAGATGAACCTCGTGGTATTTATCATTATGTTTATGTCAAGTCTAGTTTAGAGAATCTCTTGTAATTTTCCTTTATTGAGTCTTTCTTTATTTGGGTCCAATTTGTAAACAACTTATATTTGCAATATAATTCTATTTTGTCAAAATCTATTTTGTCTTATGACTATGTTCTGATTAACACAACTATTTAACTGCCACATTCCGAGCAAACGAACACGTTCCGCTGATATCGGTTTGGGGCATGACAGAAGGTGGTATCAGAGCCTAGACATTCTAAATGCCTAGGTCATCAAGTCCCAGTTATAAGTTGAGTTGTCTTTGTCAGTTACCCTATAGGAATCTCGTGAGATTTGGGTAGAGCTATGAGTTAACTAATAAAAGATGTTCCTTCTACGTTAGAGTAATGTCAAGATATGAGTAATCATTTATTTAAAATTGGTCTTGTAGGCTAAAATGGCTGTCGAGAGAGCTCAATGGAGAGAGATGCAACGCACTATCCAAAAATTAACATAAGCCTTACAACAAGTCGCACAAGGAGGGGCACAACATGGTGCCAGGGATTTGCATAGGAAGTTTCAAAAGATGAATCCCCCGAAGTTTAGCGGGTCAACTGTCCCGGATGAAGCGGAGAATTGGGTGCAAGAAATAGAAAGAACCTTCAAGGTTATGCAATGTAGTACCCCGGAATTTATATAAGTAGTTTCTGGATTTATTAATAATTTTATGGAATTTATTTGGGCTAAATGAATTTATAAATAGATTAACGGGTTAATAAGTCATTATAAGGCCCAAATATGTTAATAAGATAACCTAGCCTATCTAATTATTATCCAAAAGATTTAAAGATCAGGCCCATTTAGTTTGGCCCATATTCTAGAAGGTTATTAAGCCTATCCTCGGATTTTTAAAGATAAACACTACCTAATAAGATAATTTAATAGATAATGGATAAAAGAGTTTTATTAAATTTAAAATTTTGAATACGATGACTGTAACGGTCTATCGTAAGACCGCCACAGCAGTGTAACGCGTCAAGGCTCGACCGTCACAGCCTACGAGTTCCGTAAGTGAAAGAACTTGTAAAAAGATTGGAACTTGATGTTCCTATCCACAAGAGACCTAATTGGAACAATGTATAAAGACCCTAAGGACTCTTAGAGATCAGGTTTTGATAGATTAAGGACTCTAAACTCGATCTAATCTTCAAACCCTAGCTAGAACCCTATAAATAGGACCTAGTTCTGAACTGTGCGACCCTTACTTTTTGGACGTAAAGAATCAAGGTAAGGAGTCACTATCTCAGGTAAGTTCTTTAAAAGCATTTGTTTACAATACTTTAGACTAACTCCCCTCCAAATTTCACATCTTTAGGTTAAGAGGTCGTGGAGATAGAACCTAAAGAAGTCGCTGGAAAAGTCACAGAAGAAGGAAAACTAGGACAAGATTCTCAACCCAATTCAGAAGATACAGTCTAAGTTAAGAGGTAGGTTATCTCATGAACGGCAAAAACAACCTGATAGGACTATAAGCCCTCTGGTTTGATTGAATTTCATGCATAGTAGAGCATCAATTTCATGTTTTACTAGTTCCATGCATTACATGCATCTCTTAACCCTAAATTGAGAACTTGAAACATGTATTTCATCAATTCAGGGTCACCTATGCATGTAGATAGCCTATCCTTCTTTATCATGCCTAGAAACTCATGGTGTTTTGATTATAGACATGATGTGAGTTAATCTCTTATGTTTCGTATTGCTTTCTATTAGCAGACACTCTGACGGGTCACAGTAGGACCGTCACATTCATGTAACGGCCTTACTATTAGCCATCACAGTCTCTGTGGTATATGAGTTACTCTGTTAACTCTGACGCACCAATACAGACGCGTTACATAAGGGTAACGACTGTTCTCTGACCGTCATAATCACTGTGACGCCCCACTTCTAGACCGTCAGAGTCTATGATCTGTCAACCCTAGACAGAATATGATTTGTTAATATTTCCTATTATTAAGCCTAGTTACCTAAGTGTTAACTTGGTTATATGACTTTGAGATTATTTAAGCATTCAGGATAGGTATTGCATGATTTGGTATCTCACTTTTACTTTGAGTTATGTTAATTTCATGAAGCCAAACTCTATAGTTTTGTAATTAGAAACATGATTTTGAAAGATGAATTAGTAAAGTTTTTATCTTGGTTTCACATCAATATATGTCTATATCTATATATTCTTTCTCTATCAATAGAGTCGTTTCTGTAAGTACATGGCACATACTCCAGTGTGTTGTCCATTAGTTCACAATTTGCACTATAGGAACACAATCTTGGACATGAGGACCTCTCTATTGGATATTCCTTCCAATGGACTAGGAAATCTTGTTTCAAGACCTCCGTAATTCTCCACGAGCCTGGGATTCCCACTAGGACGCTGAGTTGGTTGTACCATTAAAACCCATTAGCTAGAATACACTCTCGTGTTTTCAGATTCTAGTAATGTAACAGCTCTACATTAGACCGTCGGGCTCACGTAACGGCCCAATGCATGACCGTCACATTCCTCTGAGTCTATTTTCATCTTTCTGGACTCGGATCACTGTAACGGCCCATTACTGGCGCGTCACATTATGTAACGGCCCGGTAAACGACCGTCACACTGCTGGCATATGTTAACCCAAGGTTTGACCAAGGGTTGATATTTCAAGGATTCTAGATAACCCTTGATGATCTAGAACTTATCATACTACTTAAAAGACTTAATATAATGAATGGAAGATAAGAAAAATACCGTTATGCTGTCGATTTATTTCTAAAAGCATGACATTGTTTAAGTCATTTTCTTGACTCATTCTTGCATCGAAGCATTCCTTCATTGATTATAGTTATCATGAAATTATTGGAAGTATACATTCTTGGCCATACTTTACTGTTACATGCGTGGAAGTAGCTTAATTTATACCTGAAGATGCGATCGAGCACTGATTGTGTTCAAGGGCTCTATGCTAGTCCCCTCGGCTGATTGCCGAAAACATACTATTTTATAAACCATGGGGTATGATGCTACTGGCGTCGAATTGCGCTGGGAGTGCTATTTCTATAAATAAGTGAAGATCCACGATACGACACGACATGACATTCTTGCTTGATATTCCACAGAAATTCACGAAGCACTTGCTCATAAGCATAATATGCTAAAGTGATGAATATGTGGCTTGCTAGTACATTCTCGATATATTCTTGCTCGTGAAAGGCCAAATATCTTGTTCATGTTATATTCTTACTAGTTCATTCTTGATCATTCTATCTTATCTTGTTACTTTGGTTTGATCGCATGATTGATTCGCATTCGCATGATTTTACCTTATTCTTTAGAGCTAAATTGTTAACTACTTTAATAGTACCTTCATGTTGATGCGAAGATACCTACTGGGTAAGTGTACTCATTACATATTTCCAATATTTTACAGGAGGTGGAAGTAGTTCGGATTCGGATTCAGTCTATACTAGTAGCGGGTCCGGAAGTGAGTGAAAGTCTTGTAAAGCTACGAGTGAAGACTTAGGAAGTTTATCATGTTTAGATTGAGTCAATGTAATTTTTCCTATTTCTTGAGTCTAGTAGAAGGAAAAGATGATGATAAGTGGTTGTATTATGAATACTGGTCATTTATGAAATAAAGTTGGTGTTTTGATTAAATTCTGTGCAATTGAATTTATGTGTGTGATTGTCTTGCGCTCTGATTGTTCTTGCTTGCAAGAGGCTTACCATGCCGGCTGTTCACGCTCCCCGAGCGAGTCTTTCGCTGTAAATAAGGCTCGGGGCGTGACAATTAAGTTGGTATCAGAGCCTAAGTGTTATGACTTAGGGAAAAGAATCATGTCATAGGATAAGTCCAAGGGTTAAGGACCCCCACCAGTGAACCAAGGAATGAATTTTCATGCCCATGTGAGAATTGAGTAGAGCCGGGATGAGATAGTTATTAGCTTTAAGATTGATTTTCTTTCAGTCTCATGAGAAATAACAAGCTGTTATATTTCTCTTAGGTACCTTATTATTCTTATCATGGCTCATCGCGTAGACTGGAATGGCATGCAACAAACCGTTGCCGGCCTTACGCAGGCATTGCAAACCATGGCCCAGGCAGGGACAGGAGCACGGGCTGGTGACCTTCATCACAATTTCCGGAGTCTAAATCCTCCGTGTTTCTATGGATCTTCCAATCTAGACGAAGCAGAAAATTGGATCGATGAAATGAATCGTATCTTTGATGTCATTCAATGCACTGATCAGGAGAAGGTGCGTCTAGCAACATTTCAACTAAATAAAGATGCCCGTACATGGTGGAAGTCGGTTCCGGCTCCTCCGACCGATGCACCTCATACATGGGACGGGTTTCTTACTTTATTCCGTACCAAGTATTTTTCCGAACATGTAAAGGAAAGGAAGGCCATGGAGTTTGCCTCCCTTCATCAAGGGATGATGTCGGTGGCAGAGTATGAGCTGCAGTTTTCAAGACTAGCACCATATGCACCACACCTTATTAGCACAGAATTATTAAAGGCAAATCGATTTATGGACGGGTTATGGCCCGGGTTCATTCAGCAACTTGGGACACAAAATATCCGCACTTACGCAGAGATGGTTCAGAGGGCATATCTATGCGAGAGGACCTTAGAGAAGGTCGAACAGTTGAAAGGAAAGGGAGAGGAATCCAGCTGGCGCTCAGATCGGCATTATAAGAAGGAGAAGTTTAGCATCACGGAACCCTACAAAAGCCGTGATAACAAGAAAAGATCAAGGAGCGGGAACGGTGGAAGTTCCCAAAAAAATAATAAAAGGGTTAAGGAAGAGGAGCAAGTTGCCGCGGCGTGCACGTTTTGTGAGAAATTCGGCCATTCGGCTGAAGAATGCTGGAAGCGCCTCGGTGCTTGTTTGCGTTGTGGAAGTAGGGAGCATCGTGTGCCAGATTGCCCCCTTATGAAAGAGTAATCAGCTAATGGAGGACGCAGGAGGCAGGCTCGCCTCAATGCGGTTATAGATGAAGATGAAGCACCCATGGATTTAAATGATGGGCTTATGGAAGGTACTCTTCAAATCTGTTCTCGCCCTGCATTCGTGCTATTCGATACTTGTGCTTCTCATTCTTTTATCTCCACCACGTTTGTAAAAACCTTACCAATTGCATCAATTCCCCTACCTTCAGATCTTGCTATTACTATACCTTTAGGATCATGAACTAAGCTTACCAAGTATTACCCTGATTGTGAGGTAGTGGTTGAAGGACACAATCTTCCCGCAAACTTAGTATGCCTTGATATGAAAGGTTATGATGCCATTTTAGGGGTAGATTGGCTTGTAGACCATGATGCTTATATCAACTGCCGAAATAGAATTATATCTTTTCGAAAGCCCGGTCTTCCAAGATTTTCTTTTCTTGGCATCAAATACAAGAAACATCCTACCATTATATCTTCTCTTCACGCTTGCAAACTTATCTCGCAAGGATGTGAAGCTTTTCTTGCTTCAGTCATTATTACCGAATCTAAGGAAATTGCCCTAACAAATATTCCAATTGCAAATGAGTTCCCAGACGTGTTCCCATCTGAACTACCTAGTTTACCGTATGAGAGGGAAGTAAACTTTACCATTGAACTCATTCCTGGAGCGGCACCTGTTTCTGTAGCCCCTTACAGGATGTCCCCCACAGAACTCAAGGAACTAAAGAAGCAATTACATGAACTCCTAGACAAGGGTTTCATTAGACCCAGCACGTCTCCTTGGGGTGCGCCTGTTCTATTTGTCAAGAAGAACGATGGTTCGCTCATGCTATGTATCGACTACCGGCGACTGAATCAGCTTACAATCAAGAATAAGTATCCGTTGCCACGCATTGATGAACTTTTTGATCAGCTTTCGGGAGCTGAGTATTTTTCTAAGATTGACCTCAGATTTGGCTAACATCAACTTAGAATTAAAGAAGAGGACATTTTTAAATCGGCTTTTCGAAGTCGTTATGGCCACTATGAATTTGTGGTAATGCCATTTGGATTAACTAATGCTCCCGCAGCGTTCATGCAACTTATGAACAGTGTCTTCCAGCCATACTTGGACCAGTTCATCGTCGTCTTCATTGATGACATCTTAATATATTCCAAGACAAAAGAGGAGCATGAAGAACATCTAAGGATAGCCTTGCAAACACTTAGAGAACACAAGCTTTATGCCAAACTCAATAAGTGTGAATTCTGGCTCGAGGAAGTCTCATTCCTAGGCCACATTATTTCAAAAGAAGGTATTGCTGTGGATCCTTCTAAGGTAGAAGCTGTCAAGAATTGGAGTCGGCCAACGACTGTATCTTGTTGTGCCCCTGTGGTTATTTGAGTTTCATATGGTCACTTGGGTCATTCGACATCATTCTATGGTCATATGTGTTCTGTGATATTCTTGGTTTTGATAATGGCTAAACACTATTCGTCATTGTTGCTTTTCACTCTTATATGACTGACATATGTTCTGTTGTGTTTATGATAGATATGCACATGAAAGCTCAATGTTACGCCCTCGCACGCGGATCGACCTGCGCGGTCAGGTCGCGGGGATCGACCTATCCTCGGATTTTTAAAGATAAACACTACCTAATAAGATAATTTAATAGATAATGGATAAAAGAGTTTTATTAAATTTAAAATTTTTAATATGATGACTGTAACGGTCTATCGTAAGACCGCCACAGCAGTGTAACGCGTCAAGGCTCGACCGTCACAGCCTGCGAGTTCCGTAAGTGAAAGAACTTACAAAAAGATTGGAACTTGATGTTCCTATCCACAAGAGACCTAATTGGAACAATGTATAAAGACCCTAATGACTCTTAGAGATCAAGTTTTGATAGATTAAGGACTTTAAACTCGATCTAATCTTCAAACCCTAGCTAGAACCCTATAAATAGGACCTAGTTCTGAACTGTGTGACCCTGACTTTTTGGACGTAAAGAATCAAGGTAAGGAGTTACTATCTCAGGTAAGTTCTTTAGAAGCATTTGTTTACAATACTTTAAACTAACTCCCCTCCAAATTTCACATCTTTAGGTCAAGAGGTCGTGGAGATAGAACCTAAAGAAGTCGCTGGAAAAGTCATAGAAGAAGGAAAACTAGGGCAAGATTCTCAACCCAATTCAGAAGATACAGCCTAAGTTAAGAGGTAGGTTATCTCATGAACGGAAAAAATAATCTGATAGGACTATAAACCCTCTGGTTTGATTGAATTTCATGCATAGTAGAGCATCAATTTCATGTTTTACTAGTTCCATGCATTACATGCATCTCTTAACCCTAAATTGAGAACTTGAAACATGTATTTCATCAATTCAGGGTCACCTATGCATGTAGATAGCCTATCCTTCTTTATCATGCCTAGAAACTCATGGTGTTTTGATTATAGACATGATGTGAGTTAATCTCTTATGTTTCATATTGCTTTCTATTAGCAGACACTCTGACGCGTCACAGTAGGACCGTCACATTCATGTAACGGCCTTACTATGAGCCATCACAGTCTCTGTGGTATATGAGTTACTCTGTTAACTCTGACGCACCAATACAGACGCGTTACATAAGGGTAACGGCTGTTCTCTGACCGTCACAATCACTGTGACGCCCCACTTCTAGACCATCAGAGTCTATGATCTGTCAACCCTAGACAGAATATGATTTGTTAATATTTCCTATTATTAAGCCTAGTTACCTAAGTGTTAACCTGGTTATATGACTTTGAGATTATTTAAGCATTCATGATAGGTATTGCATGATTTGGTATCTCACTTTTACTTTGAGTTATGTTAATTTCATGAAGCCAAACTCTATAGTTTTGTAATTAGAAACATGATTTTGAAAGATGAATTAGTAAAGTTTTTATCTTGGTTTCACATCAATATATGTCTATATCTATATATTCTTTCTCTATCAATAGAGTCGTTTCTATAAGTACATGGCACATACTCCGGTGTGTTGTCCATTAGTTCACACTTTACACTATAGGAACATAATCTTGGACATGAGGACCTCTCTATTGGATATTCTTTCCAATGGACTAGGAAATATTGTTTCAAGACCTCTGTAATTCTCCGCGAGCCTGGGATTCCCACTAGGACGCCGAGTTGGTTGTACCATTAAAACCCATTAGCTAGAACACACTCTCGTGTTTTCTATTTCTAGTAATGTGACGGCTCTACATTGGACCGTCAGGCTCACGTAACGGCCAATGCATGACCGTCACATTCCTCTGAGTCTATTTTAATCTTTCTAGACTCGGATCACTGTAATGGCCCATTACTGGCGCGTCACATTATGTAACGGCCCGGTAAACGACCGTCACACTGCTGGCATATGTTAACCCAAAGTTTGACTAAGAGTTGATATTTCAAGGATTCTAGATAACCCTTGATGATCTAGAACTTATCATACTACTTAAAAGACTTAATAAAATGAATGGAAGATAAGAAAAATACCGTTATGCTGTCGATTTATTTCTAAAAGCATGGCATTGTTTAAGTCATTTTCTTGACTCATTCTTGCATCGAAGCATTCCTTCATTGATTCTAGTTATCTTGAAATTGTTGGAAGTATACATTCTTGGCCATACTTTACTGTTACATGCGTGGAAGTAGCTTAATTTATACCTGAAGATGCGATCGAGCACTGATTGTGTTCAAGGGCTCTATGCTAGTCCCCTCGACTGATTGCCGGAAACATACTATTTTATAAACCATGGGGTATGATGCTACTGGCGTCGCATTGCGCTGGGAGTACTATTTCAATAAATAAGTGAAGATCTACGATACGACACGACATGACATTCTTGCTTGATATTCCACAGAAATTCACGAAGCACTTGCTCATAAGCATAAAATGCTAAAGTGATGAACATGTAGCTTGCTAGTACATTCTCGATATATTCTTGCTCGTGAAAGGCCAAATTTCATGTTCATGTTATATTCTTGCTAGTTCATTCTTGATCATTCTATCTTATCTTGTTGCTTTGGTTTGATCGCATGATTGATTCGCATTCGCATGATTTTACCTTATTCTTTAGAGCTAAATTGTTAACTACTTTAATAGTGCCTTCCTGTTGATGCGAAGATACCTACTGGGCAAATGTGCTCATTACCTATTTCCAATGTTTTACAGGAGGTGGAAGTAGTTCAGATTCGGATTCAGGCTATACTAGTAGTGGGTCCGGAAGTGAGTGAATGCCTTGTAAAGCTACGAGTGAAGACTTAGGAAGTTTATCATGTTTAGATTGAGTCAATGTAATTTTTCCTATTTCTTGAGTCTAGTAGAAGGAAAAGATGATGATAAGTGGTTGTATTATGAATATTGATCATTTATGAAATAAAGTTGGAGTTTTGATTAAATTCTGTGCAATTGCATTTATGTGTGTGATTGTCTTGCGCTATGATTGTTCTTGCTTGCAAGAGGCTTACCATGCCGGCTGTTCGCGCTCCCCGAGCGAGTCTTCCGCTTTAAATAAGGCTCGGGGCATGACATGCAATGTATCGACCAAGAGGAGGTAATATTATGAACTTATCAATTAGAAAAGGATGCTCGAGCATGGTGGGGATCCGTGGAAGCGATCTTGCCCAATGACCAAATTACTTGGGACGAGTTCCTAGAACACTTTAACGAGAAATATTTCTCAGAAAGAATCCGCGAGGAAAAGGCTATGGAGTTCACGGCATTGAAACAACGTAGTTTATCAGTAGTAGATTACGAAGCGAAGTTTTCTAGATTAGCCCGGTACGCACCACACTTAGTTTGTACATACAAAATGAGAGCGAGAAGATTCATGAATGGCTTGAAGGTGGAGCTCATTCCTCAATTGGCTCCACTGGAGATCCAAACTTATACGGAGATGGTTAGAAAAGCACAACTATTGGAAGATGCCATGGATATGATGGAGCAAGTCAAAGGGAAAGTTGCTAAGAAGGAGTTAGCCAATGGATCCAAGAGCAAGGAACCCGTGAACGGCAAGAAGAAGTCCAATAGAGGTAACAGTTTCCGTAAAAACAAGAAACCCCAAAATGATGATCAACAAATTGTTCCAGCCAAGGGGAAATGCGAGCATTGCAAGAAAGGAAGGCACAACCCGGACGAGTGTTGGTATAAACTCAGGAAATGCATCCATTGTGGAAGCGCAGATCATAAGGTCGCCCGTTGTCCACTCTTAAAGGAGGAAGTGCCGCAAACATTAGAAGGTAACTCTATGAACCTATCTCATTCATAATTGCATGAATCGGATATGGTGATCTAGCAAGTTATGAGAATGATCTCGCTAGAATACATGTTTTGGATATGGTGATTTTATCCCACTATTATGGAAAGAAAATCATGTGAATTTGGGGACCAAATTCTTTTGAGTGGGGGAGGGTGTAGCACCCCGAAAAAAATATTAAATTAAATAGATAATAAATAAGAATGACTATATCATATTAGCCATATAACAAACATGGAAGGTAGAAATTTGATAAATGTAAAGTATAAATAGCTAACATAGATGAGACACATTAATATTAATTAATGGGCCTTGATATTGACTAATGGGCTTTAATGGACTTAAAGAAGTGACACCAAATATATATATATATATATATATATATATATATATATATATATATATATATATATGTAACTACCTTGACTGAAAATGGGCCTTAATAAAGAACAACGCATTAAACCCGTTAAGGAAACATAAAAACCCATAACTACTTAGATGACAAAAGGGCCAACAGCATATAGAGCTTTAAGATTTTTTGTTAATAGACTGAAGCTTTAAACGTGAGCTGCTAAACAGATATACATAAACATGGGCTTTGACATAAACGAAACAATATAATAGTTGGGGCATTTAACGGGGCATGCATATGCACGTGATCACACAACCCAATAATGATAAAAGGTATGGGCCATGCAAACCCTAAGTTGATAACCCAGCCAACCCATATACTTCTTCGAAGGGTGAGCTTACGGTTTTCGTATGAAAAACGGCAGGCGACTGTGGACTTAGTAAGAACAAAAGTAACGTAAGGAGGTTGAGTCGACCCTTACTCTCATTAGGACTCCACCAACTTTTATGATTCCATCCGTAAAAGCAAGCCCTCCATCAACGAGCAAAAACCTTGCCTTAATAGCTTTTGAACCCCTCGAACCCTTCCTCCTCTATAAAAGGCCATGCCCTCCCGACGAGCAACCATGTTTGTTGTTGGTTCATGTGGCTGCTACATCTTCGTCGACCTTTTGCTTCCTCCTGCTGCAGAGAAGCTGCGCGTGGTAAACATGAAGAAGCTTCTTCCTGTAGTATTCTTCCCTTCTACTTCCTTTCCTCTGATATTACTCAGAGGGAACCACGAACAATTTCACAACAAAGAACAAAAGGATAAGAAAACAGAAGAAATATGAATAATCCGATCGGAGGGAAATGGACGAAAATAATGTAGCTTCGAATTGATGCAATCTCCATAGGAGATGGACTGGCTGCACTCAAATCTCTCTCTTCTTATCAAGGTGGATCTCTCTCGTTCTTTTCTCGAAGGGCTCTCTGTGAATTTGCAATGGCAATGTAGGCAGTAGCTTTAGCCCCTTTTTCTCTTGAACGGAGCGGATGATACTTATAGCAGGGAGCAGAGCATCATCTTCCTCTTTCTTCCACTAAAGATTCTGATCAACCAATCATCTATTCGTCCACGTGGAAAAGGAATATTCTGATAATGATATGATCCTTCCAGAATTTAGCCACGTGTGATGAGATTTACGTGCCAAAATTTCCACGGAAGTAAGGCACGTGAGTCATCTGGGTTCATCACAAGCTCAGGATGATTTTCTGCTTGGTGGTGCAGATCTTCCTTAAGTATCCTTCATAGGTTGACACTCATTTTTAGCCCGCAAGTTGCGTCATTTCCTTTATTCATCATTTTTGATGTCTCGAATTACCCATTATTTTGGAGCCTTCCTTGGACAGATTTTGAGCCCATTTCATTGTTCTTTAGCCTCTGAACTTCAGATATCATGATTTCTTAGAGCCCTGAAGCTTATCTTATCACCTTCTGGCCTTCTAAGTTGACTTGCAGCCCATTTAGGCCCATTTCCATCAAGCATTCAGCTCCTTTCCTTGCGCAGTCTTGAAAACGACCCTTTTTCATCCCCTTCCGTTCTTCTATTCAGAAAGTGTCCTTCAACAAAGTTGTTTGTTCTTCAAAGATCTACAATTTCTTTTTCTACGGTATTAGCCAGTTCTGCACTGATTTCATGTTATTCGCATTTTTATGATGTGCTGTTTACCTACATCCCAGAAATTTTCTCTCTATTCTCACCCCATTTTCTCTCTCTTTTGATCATCTTTTCATCTTACTCTCTTCATGAACATTGTTCATCTTTTAGTTATCTACAATTTCTTCTTCTACCACTTTCGCAAGTTCTTCACCATTTGGGAGATATGATCTGATTTCCAAAGTCGCGCAAACGGTTGTGCAAACGACCATTCTTATTGAAAACATTCGGTCGACCGACCGTTTATTCCTTAGTGGTCAATCGACCAACTACTAAGCAAACCGCTAAGAGTCCAGCCTGCACTAGACTCTGCCCCGATTCTGCTCGATGGGCCTATCTTGCGGCGGCTGTAACTTCTAGAATATAGCTTCGAATTGATCCCCATTTGTTCCTATCTCTTGCCTTTTGGATTATCTCGAGTTTGATCTATAGAACTCAAATTTTCATTGGGTATATCTCTCAAAATCTTAGTCAAAAAATTGGGATTTAGGTGTCCTGGTTCAACTCAAACTCTATTTTTTGAGCGACGTGGCCTCCTTGCGGCGAGCATATTTTCTAGAATACTCCTCCAAATCGAGTGTCGTTTGTTTCTATCTCTTGTCCTTAGTATTATCTCGAGTTTGATCCATAGAACTCGATTTATCGTGGACTATATCTTTGGGAATCATGATAAGAAGATGGGGCTTTTCTCTACAAACGTCATATAAACTACCCAGTTCGCAGTGGCGACGGGGGGCTCTTTCTTGGTTCGGGGCGAAGCCATGCTGCACCGTCGACTCAATCCTTCGACCCTGGCTTGAAGAGGGAAGTATTGGCTTTCCATTGCATCCTTTTGGGCTTGATTTCATGGTCTATTCTCTTAGTTCGCTTCCTCTCAAAATCACAAATCATCACAAAACACTGCACTTTCTGCTACATATGCATTTTCCCCCATTTTGCATCATCGTTTTCTCTCTATTCTCTCAATCAAATCTCGTGATTTCAAATCTCATGCATGCAAAACACACACACCTATCTTTTCCACCCTTCCACAAGGGTTAAAAACCTCCCCCGGTGAGTTTGCCCTCAATTTCCACCCATATTTTATCACTGCGGGATTGATACTGCACTTCGATTTTCTAATGAGTTTTCTTTTGTCTTGTGGCTTTATTTTGTAGGAGAGCATGAACACAACGTGAGGCCCTCTTCTTCTAGCCAGCTGGGAGAATAAAGAGGTTTGATTCTACAAGTTCCCTACACCCATCTCTTGAGCGCGGTCAAGTCTTCTTTCCAAGGTACACGGCGCCATCCTTTGATCTCTTCATCCTTTCGGCGTTGTTAAATCCTTGGTGGCGATCACAGTTAGTTCATCTATTCATTACCCCCTTGTTCATACTTCCATGATTGCTTCATATACATGCATTAGCATGTTAGTTTGAAAGGGGTGGTGTACATTAATGCATCTACACCCTTATTTTTTGGCGATCACGGTGGGACAACAATGCCCATCACGCTTGTTTTCATGCTCTTTTGTAGGTTAGGTGTGTGTATATTCATGTTTGGATAGTATTTCCTCCATTCTCCCACTATTTTAGGTGTTTTAAGGCCTCTGGTTGCCTAACCATCGTTTGGTAGACCGCAAGGGGTTCAAAAACGGTCAATTGGTACACCGCAAGGGGATTCTGGCAGTTCTGCGCGCATGCTCACAGGGCCCTGTTCATTGAGGCATAACTTTTGATCTCGGTGTCTGATTGAGCTGATTTTTATTCCGTTGGATATCCATTTGTATTGTCTTTACATCCATTTATTACTTGCATTATTTAAATCACATTTGCATATTCTAATATTGTCCAACGTTTTAAGTTTTTTGCATAAGGTCTGCAGGCAGGTGCAGGGACAGGTTCACAGGTACATCTTTACTCAATGATTTGATTACCATCCCGACATCTGATTGTACCAATTTTTGTTCCATTAGATAGTCCTTTGTATTAGCTTTCCATCCATATCTTATTTGCATCATTTGGGTCACGTTTGCATAGTCAAATCTTGTCATCAATTTAGCATTTTGTGCATGAAATCTGCATACAGTCTGCGCACAGGTTCACAGGGACAAATTTGCTCAGTGATTTAATTGACCTCCCGGGGTCCAATTGTGCTGTTCTTTGGCTCATTGTGCATACCTTTGTATTGTCTTTCCATTCATATCTCATTTGTATCATTTGGGTCACGTTTGCATAGTCAAATCTTGTCTCCATTTTTGTATTTTGTGCATAAAATCTGCATTCAGGTTCAGAGGTAGACTCACAGGTACGCTTTGCACTGGTGATTTATTTACCTCCCGGGTTCTATTTGTGCTTGTTTCTGATCCTACATTGCTGTCCTTTGTATTGTCTTCATTTTCATATATGATTTGCATGCATTTGATCATGTTTACATAATTAAATCTTGTCCTCATTTTTCACTTTGATGCTAGATTTTTGCATGCACTCCGGTGCACATAGGGCCATGCATTGCATATCATAGTTGCATTTCTACCTTGGTAAGTGATCCTCTCGCCTCTATATTCCTTGGGGTCGACTAGGTGATCTTATCCGGGACCCCCATAAGTCCCCACGAGCCGTGGATTCCCACACGGACGCCTGGCCGGTTGTACCTTTCCACCCCTTAGGCTTGCATTTTACATACGTGTGAGAGAATTAACCTTAGTCAACCTAAAGTTTGGACCTTATTCCCATAGGATTCCTATCTTGAGGGAATTGTTATTAACTCATATCATTAAAAGGTCTATTAAAATCTCTAAAATATTTCCCATCATATCAACTTGTTTGACTTGGGTGAAAACTCTCACAATGCATTGATTGTGTTGTTTGGGCTTGTCCAGGCCCATTAGTGATGTTTGTGTTGCATTTTTATCATCATCCACATGTTTTGTGGTTGTTAGGCCCATTTTGTGTGTCCATTGTCTAGTCCATTGTCTAGTCCCTTGGTCCGTTCTCCATTGGTCCTTGCATTAGTGGGTCAACCCCCTCTTGTCCTCAAGCCCATTAAGCCATTGCTTCCCCACTTGTATTTTCCTTGATATCCTTGTATTAAGTCTCCATTTGCCCTCATGGAGTATCATTCCAACCCCTTGTATCATTCTTTTTCCCAACCTTCTTCCTATTCCCACGTGGAATCCTCTTCCCACGCGGGCCCATCGTCCCGTGGTACTTCTGATCCATTCGAGGAACAGGCTAACCTCATGGCCCATATATCATCTCTTGTCCGTCAAATGGACCTGGCCCAGGCCCGACGTCTTATTGCATCTCATCTTAATGGGCCTTCTTCTCATAATGGGCCCTCTTCCCTTCATGGGCCTCTTTCTTCTCCTTCATATGCTGCCGGCCCAATTAGTCCATATGCCAATGTCTCTTCTACGCCCACACATTCTTCCACTCTCGGAATGGGCCCTTTTCCTTCTCAACCCAGATCTTTTTATCCGGCCCATTACCATCATCCTGGTCCAAATTCACAACCTCTTGTTCAAGTTGGCCCGCATTACTCTCAATCTCTCCCTACCCAGGAGATGATTTCTCACGCCCAACGCCAACTTGATGAGCTCCAACGCCGAATTGATCCCAAAACATCCTTAAGTGTTCCATTCGTATTTCAAAATCTTCGGCTCCCACCATCTTCACAAATTCTCGCATATCGCCGTTATGGTGGAGTCGGTGACCCGTATGTGAACATTAAGGAGTTCCTCTATGAATCGGCCAAGTTTCGACATGACCAATGTTTGATGGCTTACTTGTTTGGTCTGTCATTGGAAGGCCCGGCTCGGGATTGGTTCTTCTCTCTTCCGCAAGAGCAAGTTGTGAATTTTTATCTGGTCAAAGATAAGTTCATTTAGCAATTTCAGAACCGGGTTGGGCCCAAGTTCTCCGTTGTGGATCTGGCCCATGAGAAGATGAAGCCCGAAGAAGAATTATGTACCTTTGCCGACCGCTGGCGTCGCCTCACCGCACAAGTCCCGGGGCACATTCTGAAGCCAAAGCAAATCAAGATACTTATTTCAAATGCAATGCCCGAATATCGGTTTATCTTAGCCCTCAACGACATCACCTCCTAGCAACAAATTTATAGCTGAGCCCGCTTCGTTCGCCAACAACTTCAAGGTTCCCTTGACACCGAGTCTTCCCCATCTTCTGCGTCTACATACGCCTCTCCATCCATATTCACCGTTTACTACTCGCCTTCCACGAGTCAACCCTCCTCTCCTACGTGTCCATCCGCCCCCACATGCCATCCCACCATGAGTCAGCCTCCCGCATGCCAACCCTCTACACACCCATACACCTCCACATGTCAACCCTCCACGAGTCAGCCGTCCGCTTATTCGTACCCTCATGTGTCTCCGCTTCCATCACCTCCAGTCAAGGGGATATCACATCCCGAGCAAGTAGATGCCGTCTATATACCCCCACATCCCGCTCCACATATGCCTTCACCAAATCCCTCCGCCGCCGGCCAAGCACTATTGCCTATGCAACCCCCACAACCGTCTCCACCCCTTCATACCTCTCGGCATCCACCTTGCCCAAAGCAGGCTCCTCGTCCTCCGTTTCCGGAGTGCTTTACCGACATTTTTTGGGGCTTTGATGGTCACTCACGCATTGCATCTCCCTCCGGTTGTGCCTTGTCGACCCACGGTCGTGGATATGCTCTAGTTCTGTTATTTCCATCGCCAGTAGGGGAATTTGGTTGAGGATTGCCCCGAGTTCTGGGATTATGTTTATGACCTGGAAGCCAAGAAAAGGATTGATTGGCCTACTATTCACAAAGTCATTTTACATCTTCGTAGCCAACAGCAGCAGCAAGAAGTGTCGCCCGGGCAGCCGTTTCCGTTATTTCGAGACCAGGGGCACCCTTGTGATTCTTCATCAAGCACTGTGCCCGCTTCGTCACCTAGTTTGTTACCCACACCTACTCCTGCTCCCACGCCTATGTCTCGACCTACCCCATCGCCATCTCCTACCCCGGCTCCATCGTCGCCACAAACCCAAGCCTCTACTCAGGCTAGTGTCTCCCCTTCTTCTCCCGCCACCACTTCCACTACTTCTATCCCTAACACCGCTCGACGCGTTGCTTTTACCTTTACCCTCAGCCATCACCATCATCTCCGTCTCCACCATCTCCATTGCCATCACCATCATCTCCGTCTCCACCACCATTGCTTCCATCACCACCTCCATCTCCACCCTCACCTCCATCTCCGCCATCACCTTTGCCCGAGCCTGAGCAAGCCACGCCTTTGCCTTTACCTTTACCCTCAGCCACGCCTTCACCTTTGCCTTTGCCGCCACCCGAGCCTATCATCGCCACTTCGCCTGCGCCTTCACTTTCCATCACCATCCCCATTGAAGCCTCCATGCCTTCCAAACCTTCACCTATGCCACCCAAACATATTCCCTCTACTTCTCCATCCAGTTCCACCCCATGGAGCGGGTGTGCATTACCTCTAATGCCTCTTGGGTCTGGTCCTCGAGTGTTTCTCATTCTCCTTCTCTGACCCTATCGGATGATTCCCATTCCCCTTCTCCGACCATGTCGGATGATTCTTCTTCTCATCTTTCTACTCATTCCTCCTTACCCTTTCGGGGTCATTACCATTTTTCTTGCTATTTTCAATACTTTAGTCCACCTTGATCTTAGTTGATCTGTTTATTCGTTATCTGGTTCCTTGTTATCAGGGTCTCCGCGCCTTAATGAGGGAGTTCTAGCCCTCGTCTCTCTTCCTTTTTAACCCTTCTTCGTCTAGTTTGGTGTCTGCCGCTCCTCCGTGTAGAGGAATCTACAACCTCTTGCTATCCTCTCCATTTTGTCCTGACAAGCAAGGAATACAAAGCTCGTGCCGCTCAAAGCTCGATGGTCAAGATCACTTCAGGATGTTACTTTCACATATGAATTTGTAAGGTATCTTTATTTTGTGTAAAAATATGCTATTACTCTTATTATTATTCATGTGCATGCTTATAATTCTGTTTCCTCAACATGTTTGAGTGGCTTTTAGAAATTTACTTAGTTAAGCTTAGTCAAAATGAGTTCGCTTCTGCAGCATTCTTAGACTGGTGATAACTCCATGCTGGGAGTCTAGTTTCTTTCCCTGATCATTGAGGGTGACCTCTTTGCATGGGTTTTCACACACTACACGGCAAGCCATAACCAATCTCTCTGAGGCACACCGTTGCTGCTTTGGCCATACTTTGGGTATGCACGAAGTATTTTCTTTTCTCTGCTCGACCAAGTGCAGGGGCAAGAGATTGACGGATGAGATGATCAACCCAGGCGTTCCCTAATACAGGAGAAGTCTCAAATAGGGGCAGTCTTGACCCTTGGAAAATGAGCTTTCATGCTAAATCTAGCCAATAAGGGCTGTCAAAAATAAATCAATGAATCAATAGCAAAATTATGAAAATCAAAGGCATGGCAAGAGTGGCAGTATAATTCCCCGCAGGGCGTCATGAGCCCGGTCGCATGCATGCCTAAAAAATATGGGTCCGAAAATCAAAGACACAAAGCCCCGGTGTAATAGACTGAATCTTTGAGGGGTAGTGCCCTGGAAGGAATTTGAGTCTTGATATCTCCCATCCTGTATAAAGCTTGTCTTCAATCTTCTTCTGCTTCTCCCTTCTAGGCTGGGTTGTATCCCGGGTATGGTCTTAGTAGGGGCACCGTTCTTTAGAGGTGATTGGTTGTTGTGAGCCACCCTCACATGCACACCCTACTTAAGGGAAGCATTTAATGAGAGGGGTAGGTATGACGATCCCTGGCCAGTAGTTTGAGCCCGTCCTTGGGTGCTGCAGATTGCTATTATCAAAATCCAAAAAAAATGAGATATTGTCAAAAATCCTAAAAAATCAAATATTTCAAAAATCCAGAAAAAATTAGATATTGTTGAAAATCTTAAAAAAACCAAAAATTTGCAAAAAACAAAAATATTTGTCTTCCGTTCCTTTCTTCATGTGTTTTCTATCTATTTGTTTGAGAGCAAATACGTGATCTATTTTGTTAAGTGTGCAGGTTGCAGGTACTCAAGCTTTCCTTGCTCCATATTTTCTTCTATCTGGTTCCTATTCACATCTTTCGGATCTATTCTCTCTTCTTCAATCTATATCTCTTGATATGTTCTGAAGCTCATGTCCTTCTCAGCTTATTTAAACATGATCATATCATTATGAGATGACTTTGCCTCACGATTATGAGCCTGGCGGTTCTGCTTCATCTGATCTTGGGTTTTGATTGAAGGGCGTATTTGTCGTATCTTTTGTCTCGCCGTGTCCTTGTCACATGTTTATGTCCCTCCGTGTCGTCTGACATATGTTGTTTTGTCCCTCACCGCGTGTTGTTAGTTATCTTGCATATGTTGTTAGTCATCCCTCTATGTTCCGTGTGTTATCCCAACCGTGTGGTCATCCCTCATATTCTTGTCCCAACCGTGTGTTGTCCCACTGCATTGTAGTCTTGTCCCACCATGTTCGTCATACATACATGTTGTTGGTTTGTGTCTTGCATGTGTTGTTGGTTCGTCCGTTGATATGTTATGTTGTGCTGTCTTTTTGTTCGTTTGTTCGTTATGTTCAGTTCATGCTTATTTGTGTTATTGGAAAATCTATAAAAGTCAAAAAAATCAATAAAAAAAAGAAAAATATCATTTCGCTTGGCAGGTAAGTCAGGTATGGCTCTCTATATCTACTCATCATTGCATTACTATATGGTATCTACATTATTATAGCCTCTCAAGGACCGGCTGGTTGTCCGTGTGTTCTGGGATCTGATGTTCCCCTTTAACCAAAACGATGATGAACTAGGAGCATACGGTTAATCATTGGATAAGCCTCTCGGTTGAGTCAGGTGGGGGACGATGGACTCTATCTCGCACGCCGTGGTTGCAAGAAGACTCTTGACCCCATCTCGCTCAGTCTAGCAATATTATTCTTGAGTACTTTCTAGTTTATACTATCTTTGCATTAGTTTTGATGATTTTTTTATTTTAGCCCAGCATGCATCATGTCATTTTGAGCATTCACGCCTCGTGATCCGTTCAAAGTTTCTCCTTAGTAATGGTTGATTGCACTTCAATTCCCTTAGATAAGAGATTCCTCATTCCACTCTGAATTTGAACGATCTCTCTGATCTGCCCGCTCGATCTTGTTGGCTAGCGTGATTCATGTCTGGATTTTATCTCAGTTTTACTTTCTCCTTTTCCAACTTTTCAGTTGTGTCCCTTCCCGATCCCCTCATTGTCTGTGGATTGTGTCCCCGATGAGGTTGGTCGTGTTTTCTTTTTCCCTTAGTTTAGCTCTCCAGACATGTCTCATTCGCGTCATCCATTCCGTGTGGTTAGTTCGGTGTTTTCGGGAGAATTCTTGTCGCTTGTTGGTTGTGACGGGTGTCTTTTGCCTTGATGCCCGCTTATCAGTTCTCTCAGCTTCCTCTCTTCTTCATCTCCATTTCTCGTCGCTATCGCTTTCGCTCTATCTACTTTCCATTTCACCTCCGCACCGCTTTCGCTCGCTCCCTTGCAAAGCAGCCATCAAGGAGGGACATCTGTTGACACCCGTTTTTAGCTCACAAGTTGCGTCATTTCTCTTATTCATCATTTTTGATATCTCGAATTATCCATTATTTTGGAGCCTTCCTTGGACGGATTTTGAGCCCATTTCATTGTTCCCCAGCCTTTGAGCTTCGGAGATCATGATTTCTTAGAGCCCTGTAGCTTATCTTATCACCTTCCGACCTTCTAAGTTGACTTGCGGCCCATTTAGGCCCATTTCCATCAAACATTCGGCTCTTTTCCTTGCACAGTCCTGAAAACGGCTATTTTTCATCCCCTTCCCTTCTTCTATTCAAAACGTGTCCTTCACCAAAGTTGTTCATCTTTCCAAGATCTACAATTTCTTCTTCTACGGCATTAGCCAGTTCTACATCGATTTCAAGTTATTCGCATTTTTCCAGCCTGTTGTTCACCTGCATCTCAGAATTTTTCTCTCTGTTCTCATCCCATTTTCTCTCTCTTCTGATCATCTTTTCATCTTGCTCTCTTCATGAACGTTGTTCATATTTCAGTTATCTACAATTTCTTCTTCTACCACTTTTGCTAGTTCTGCACCATTTGGGACATATGATCTGATTTCCAAAGTCGTGCAAATGGTCATGCAAACGACTGTTTCTTATTGAAAATGGTCGGTCGGTCGACCGTTTACTCCTTAGCAGTCAGTCGACCGACCGCTAAGCAATCCGCTAAGAGTCCAGCCTGCGCTGGACTCTGCCCCGATTCTGCTCGATGGGCCTATCTTGCGGCGACTGTAACTTCTAGAATATAGCTCCGAATTGATCCCTGTTTGTTCCTATCTCTTGCCCTTTGGATTATCTCGAGTTTTATCTATAGAACTCAAATTTTTATTGACTATATCTCTCAGAATATTGGTCAAAAGATTGTGATTTAGGTGTCCTGGTTCAACTCAAACTCTATTTTTTGAGCGACGTGGCCTCCTTGCAGCGAGCATATCTTCTAGAATACCCCTCCAAATCGAGTCCCGTTTGTTTCTATCTCTTGTCCTTAGTATTATCTCGAGTTTGATCCATAGAACTTGGTTTATATTGGACTATATCTTTAGGAATCGTAATAAGAAGATGGGCCTTTTATCTGCAAACTCTACATAAACTGTCCAGTTCGCAGTGGCGACGGGGGGCTCTTTCTTGGTTCGGGGCGAAGCCATGCTGCACCACCGACTCAATCCTTCGACCCTAGCTTGAAGAGGGAAGTATTGGCTTTCCATTGCATCCTTTCGGGCTTGATTTCATGGTCTATTCTCTTAGTTCTCTTCCTCTCAAAATCATAAATCATCACAAAACACTGCACTTTCTGCTACATATGTGTTTTCCCCCATTTTGCATCATCGTTTTCTCTCTATTCTCTCAATCAAATCTCATGCATGCAGAACACATACACACATATCTTTTCCACCCTTCCACAGGGGTTAAAAACCTCCCCCCGGTGAGTTTGCCCTCAATTTCTACCCATATTTTATCACTGCGAGATTGATACTGCACTTCAGTTTTCTAATGGGTTTTCTCTTGTCTTGTGGCTTTGTTTTGCAGGAGAGCATGAACACAATGTGAGGCCCTCTTCTTCTAGCTGGCTAGGAGAACAAGGAGGTTTGATTCCACAAGTTCCCCGCACCCATCTCTTGAGCGTGGTCAAGTCTTCTTTCCAAGGTACACGGCGCCATCCTTTGATCTCTTCATCCTTTCGGCGTTGTTAAATCCTTGGTGGCGATTACGGTTAGTTCATCTATTCATTACCCCCTTGTTCATACTTCCATGATTATTTCATATACATGTATTAGCATGTTAGTTTAAAAGGGGCAGGGTACATTAATCCATCTACAATAGACACTCAAGTGAATATGATTACTCCTTAGGAATCCTTTAATCACACTTGCCGTATCAGAGAATGATGTTTCCTTGAGGGTGTTGAGAGGTGAATGAGAAGTGTCGAGGCACATGCCATCAAGTCGAGGCATAATGTAATGACTCATCTGCTGATGACTGATGCGTCGGATCAGTGGCTCGTGGCTTTGACCGGCCCTGTTGATGACATTTACTCCTTCGTCTGGTGCTTCGACCTTGTAGTCTTCCAATGCTGGTTGGAGCTTTGTGCGTCGATGCATTCCTCAGATGCATCGAGGTAGTGTGAAGATAAATCCTTCGAATAGCTGTCTTCAACCTCTGGCTTCTGACTTGGTGCATCGATGCAACTGCTTGGTGCTTCGACGTAGTTACATTTAAAAAATCAAACCTTGACTTAACGCGCCGGTGCATCACTCTGATGCTTTGACGTAGTGCGTCATGATGGTAGATTTGTTCTTGGTGCGTCAGTGCACTTCTTTGACGCATCGATGCAGCTCTTATGAAAAACTCTTCTATGGTCGTGACTGCATCGAGGCAGTGAATGTCCTGCTTCGACACTCCATGGTTCTTATATTAACTCCTGAACTTTCCTCCTTGATTTAAAGTGGATTTTCTCTGACCCAGAGCTCCTGCAATATAAAAATGTTCTTATTTAGCCAATAAACCATATTGCATTGACATCATCAAAACAAAGAATTCAACACTTCCCTTTTGTGTCTACCTTCAACACAGCTAAGCAGATCCTAGATGGCTTGGTTTGCATCCATGAAGAGGGAGAAGGAAGGCACGAATGCCTCAAGGCCGACACCCCAGATCAGTCGAGTGATCCATCGTCATCTCAGGTAATCTCTGATTTAGAAGACTTTACCTTCGATGAGCTTTTGGATGTGTATGATGAGTTATCAAAGCAATACAAAAAGTTAAAATCCAAAAACAAAAAATTGAAAAAGGAACTTAAGAAAAATCCTCATGATAGCTCCTCTTGTAAAAACTGTTTTGCTCTTGAGGAGCTAAATGAAACTCTCATGATTGATGTAGATCTACATAAAGAACACATTGGATGTTTGAAAGATGAGAATGGAATCCTGCAAGCTGAAATCACTAAGCTGGAAGAAATTGAAAGACAACCTAAAAACAAGCTGAAGTCAATGTCTAATGATCAAACAATGCTTGATGAGTTGATCCATGATGAGAGATTGATTGAGGAAAATGAAAGGCTAAAAGAGCAAAATAAAGTGTTGATTGAAAAACTTAGTGCTTACGAAAAAGGTAAGCATGTTGTTAATGATAGTTCTTAAAAATTGAATGAGATTCAACTAGAAATCGAGAACTATAAAATGATGAATATCATGCTCAATGAGCAGCTTGCTGTATGTGAGGAGGACCTCGCTGATTCTGAACTGCACATCTTCTCATTGGAGAATGAAATCAAATACTTGAATGATTCACTGTCAAAATTTGTGAAGGGTAAAGAAAATCTAGACAGACTCTTGGGAACGAAAGTGAATTTTCAGAGAGAAGGGCTTGGGTACTGTCCTGTAAATAAAAAGGCATTTGAAAATAAATTGCATACATCTTTCGTCTTCAGTTCGGGTGCTGCTTCCTCTTCTAAAACACCCCCAAAACCGTTTGTAGGTCAGAAAGTTCAAAAACAAGACAAAAATCAGAAAAAGAAAACTTTTAAGCAAAAATAGAAAAAATGAGTTTGTTTGTGTTGATGTGCATGCTAGGAAACATAATGCTAAATATTTTGCTTCCAAGAATAAGAAAGTTTCTTGTTTTTATTATGGACAACATGGCCATGTCTTGGACAATTGCTATATCAAGAAAAATGAGTCAATAGCATGTAAGAACAAAACCAAGTTCAGTCATAATAAAAGACATGCTAAGAAGGTTTCCTCCTGCCATTATTCTCATTGTGGAAGATCTGGCCACACAGTCAAGGACTGTTGGCAAATGAAAAGAAGAAATAACTTCCATGCCAAAAATGCTAGCATTCTGGCTCACCAACTGAAATCTAAGTCATATGCACATAAGAAAAATGTAAAGACTTTTGTGTGATGTTTCTACTGTGGTGAATATGGGCATGAGATGTGTGACTGCTGTTGGATGAGAAGTGATGACTTGAATGCAGCAAGGAAGAGAAACTTGCATGCTAGACATGGATCTAATCCTTAAGGACCCAAGAAAGCTTGGGTACCTAAAAATGTCAAATGAGAACTATTCTGCAGGGTGCCTTGGAGCTAAACAAAGAATGGTCAAGAAATGAATGTTCAAGGCACATGTGTGTAAATAAAATTTTTAGTTCATGTTAAATCTACATGTTAGGTTCTCTTTTAGTTATTACAGTTAAGCCTTTCCCTGCTTACAATAAATCCTGCACAAGTCTGAAACCTCCTCTCTGGATTGCTGAAAAACTCTTCTTGGTTAAGCATGAAAATCTGATCAGCTTATGTGATTCATTTGATATTGAGAAAATCTGGATGTCTGGTATATCAAAAGGTGTGTGCTGGGGTGATGGGCTAAGCCTATCAGGAAGATAACACCTTGTGTGAGGTGATCTTCAGATCTAAATTCTCCACCTAGTACAAGAATTTAGAATTTCATATACTTAATTCATGAAGAATCTGTTGTGCTGATAAAATTGCTTTTGATGATGTCTGTCATGGCTACAATAAAATCTAACACATCATTCATGTGAATTTTGATCTTTTATTTGCATGTCCTAGCTTCCATGAACATTGGACTGAGGAGAAGTCTGAGAGCTTGGCCTTCAGATTAGAATGCCATGCACATAAAATTTTGAGTCTGCATGTGTATGTTTAATGAATGGCATTCTATGCTTGCATGTCATGCTGAGGGGGAGGTTGAAAAATGTCATATGGGCAGACAATGTTCATCTTAAGGGGGAGTCAACACTAGAAGATAAGTCTGCATGCTTGCATACTTCCACCTCTGAAGACTCAGGCTAATCATGTCAAACATTTGAATTGATTGCATACTCTCAGGGGGAGTTTGATTTTTTTGACAAATTGTTCATACATGCTACTGTATATCTCCTTTGTGTGCTTCGTGAACAATGAATCTTGTGAGGAGTAGTTTGAGTTTCAAATGAAATGAAAAAGCATGTCTAAATGTGCCATCTTAATGAGTGGTTTCAATTGACTTGCAAAATGAAAAATCTGCCATGATTAATTTTTAATTTAAAAAAATTGTTTGTTGAATGATTTTGAATCCTTGAACAACAAATCTACCATCTGGATTTGAAGTACTATCAGCCTAGTCTACATATCTTCTCTTCACAGAACTCTTGTCATCTTGATACACCATCTTGTGTTGGTACAGTCCCTTAAATGTACTTATTAGTCGCTCAAAAATATGTCAGTGCGTCGACACAGATCTTGAGTGTGTCAACGCAGCAGTTCATTTTTCCTGATATCTGTGTTCTGTCTGAGCATTATGCATCGACACCATGAGGTTCTTGCGTCGACGCACCAGTTCATCTGATGCTCTTGTTCAATTCTTTCAATTCTCATCTTCAGATTAAACTATGATCACTCTTGTCTGATAAGCATCACTTCCTTTGTTTCCCTCTTACAACATCTTTGTAAGTCATTCTTTTATGGGGAGATTTTATCTTCCACAAAACTGTGGTATCAATGCACAAGAGTGTTCTTGCATTTTCTGCATGTCTTACTGTGCTCACTTGCCTTGTTGTTGAGTTCACTTTTGAATCCATCAAAATACAGCTCTCTCGTTGTTCTTTGGAACTCCTGAAAATCAGCTATTTGTTCCCAAATGGTTGAATACCTTTGAAACATCCTCTGATTACTCAAATGCCTGGCTGCTTGACCCAATTTCCTTGAATGCCTTGAACTCTTGGGAGAATTTCAATCTATTGCTGAGTTCATTTATCAGAGTAAACTTTAAAAGAGGAATCTTCTTTTAGGGAGTTCTATGATTTCCCAGGACATGAAAACCGTTGGTTTAAATTTAATGATTTCTGGAGCTTTGAAGCTAAATAGTGTTGAAAGTTGCTGTATTCAAACTTAATGGACCTAAACCAATTTTTCATGTTATGACATGCTATGCCTTCTTAATTCTGAAAGTTTATTTTAAGTACAAAGGCATCTTTGTTTAAGGAACCACATTTTAGTATTATTTTTAAACATCATGATAATCTGAAAAACTTCCTTAAGGATGGCACTTAATGAAAGCAATGATTTCTGTCACACTGAGTAACTACAGATACTGGCGTCTAGTAAACGTGTATCCTCACGTAAAAAGGTGTGTACTAAAGATTCAATGCCTTAAGGCAGAGTAATGACAATAGACTCACCGAGAAATCGAGTCCTTTCATCAATGAAGTAGAGTGGACGGAGTCATGAAGTGCCTTGCTACCTCTACTCTAAATGAAGTAGAACAGTGAGCTACACTGAGTAATTGGGGATGCTGGCATCTAATCAACGTGCATCCTCATGTCAGAAAGTGCATGCTTCACTTGACTACTCTAGTGAAAGAAAAATAAATAAGAAAACTTTGAAAAAGGTATCCCCCATGGTTAAAATCAGAAACTTCATAAGGTGTTTAACCTCAATACTAATTGTAGTTACTTTCAAAGGGACTAATGGAATTGAATGAGTAGGATGAAAGGAGGTTAACCTGGTCTTTAATATGTAATATTGGTTTATTTATATTAATTTTGAATGCAGAAATTTTTAACGTTCATAATTGAAAAACTCAGAATTCATCAGATTTAAACCAATCAAAAGATAAGGGCTTTATCATTAGAGTTCTATAACTGAAGATTATGAAAATTCTATAACTCTGCTTTTATGAACAATGTTTCAGACTAAAGATTCCATATCATAACAATTCTTGGAAATATGCCATCTGTAATTTCTGAAAATCTACAATTTCATTGTTGATAACTGGGTGCACTGCATTCAAGATGTGTAGCATTCATGACTACTTGGTTATGGTCTTGTGTAAAATCTGAAATTGTTGTCAAGACTGTTCTTGAACTTCTCATTTGATATCACTTCCTCTATTGGTAATTCCTGCCTCATCATCCTGCAACAAGAGGTATCTCTTGAATGCTTCAATTAATATCAAGTGGTATAAGCTTTCTTGTTTCAACAATTGGTATCGGCTTTCTTGTCCAATCAGGAACTTCTCAATTGGTATCTCTTGAATTCATCTACCAGTTCTTGCTGTAAACTTGCTCATACACTTATTTTTTTGCATGAAAAACACTTCGTATCAGCTCCTTTGGCATATGAATTTTAATCACTTCATGCAACTCCATGTGCTCATATTCTGACTCTGAAATTGGCTTTAATCTAAGCCCTCTTTGTTGATGACAAAGGGGGAGAAAATATGTGGAGTCATTGATATTGGAGAAATTGTGGAGTCATTGATATTAAAAATAAAGGAAGAGAGTGTTAAAGGGGGGTAGAACATTGAATCATTGAATTATGGAATCATGCTTATCATATTGAATCATATCATGCCTGCATTTGAATATCATTTTTAATGACATCAATGACTCACAATTGCCATCATCAAAAAGGGGGTGAATTATTGTATCCCAGGTTTTGATGATGTCTGATTATGACTTATTGATGAATCTAATGTGATTTTGATGATGTCAACATGCATTAAGGTCATATCAAAAACCTCCAATTGTGTGCCAGCAAAGACTGAGTGAAAGCAAGCAAGGCAGTTTGGGAAGGTGATATTGGCAGATCAAGCATGTTAGATCAAGCTTCAGTCATATGATGGCTTAGACTAATAGAAGCCCAAGGTGCAAAGGTCTTTGGATGCACAAAAACCAAGAAATACAAAAAGGCTAGCCTGTCAGTCAACAGTCAACAGTTTACAGGGAGGCTGTTACATAGAGTAGTTCAAGTCGATAGCATGATAATAGATTGTGGGATATATATTATCTCAAAGTGTGAATGCTGCAGAAGTCCCAATTATGAGGACATGTACCACTTGTTTATAACTGGTGATCTGGCTGTGGCCATGTGGCGTTGGCTGGTCCTCTTGCTTGGCAATAGGTGGAGTCTCAGTAGCCATATCTCTACACGTTGCTGGAGCATTCTATACAAGGCTAACACTAATTCGGCTTTTCACTTTGTGGGGCTCTATGCCCGTGTGCTTATGATGTGGGAGATTTGGAAGGCCAGATGTGCGGCTCGGTTTAAAGGGAAGATAGCGAATGCAGAGCATCTCCAGTGGAGTATATGTTTGTAGGTTCAACTGGCTTTGGATTACATGACTTTCTCTAGACCAATCTCAGTGGAGGAGGCTACCATAGTTCGCCAATACAAGCTTACGCCTAGGGTGGAGATTATACTGCCCGTTGTTGTCATGCGGACACTAGCTAAGGACAATTTTACATTGCATGTGGATGGCTCGTCCAAAGGAAACCCAGGATTATGCGAAGGTGGGGGTTGTATTAGGGACACCAATGGGAATTTTCACATTGCTTTCGCTTTCTCTTATGGGTTGGGCAACAACTTGATTGTGGAGACAAGGGCGCTACATGATGGGCTTCACATTGCTGTGCAGCATGGCTTCAGAGTTTCGACGGTGTTCTCAGATTCGGCTTTAGTTGTTCAGGCAGCTCAACCCAAAAAAATCACCTTGCTGGGAGGTAGTGGTGTGGTGGCGGAGGATCATCCATCTGCTACGCCAGATTCCAATGTATCATGTGTATAGGGAGGGGAACAAGGTGGCAGACGCCTTGGCCACTTATGCGAGTACTCTGGGACATAATAGAATGTTTACAACAACTAAGGAATTGCCATTGCCGGCTAGAGGTGTAGTGGTGCTGGATAAGGTTGGGCTTCCGAGTATTAGATTTCCTCACTAGAGCTAGATGGGTCCCTCTTTCTATGAGTTTTAATGTGGTATAGGGGAATGCCCCGAAGATAGTGTATGCACTGATTATTATTTTGGAATACAGTTGGGGAGTAGGCCTCGCTGGTCCTAATCTACCTTTGATTAAAAGAGAGAGAGAGAGAGAGAGAGAGAGAAGAACCAAAATGAACAAAGCTGCGTTGACACAAGCTCCTTGATTGAGTAATGAGTGCGTCAACTCTTCCTTTCACAAAAGGAAGATCAGCCAAGGCGATATTCAAGGCTGCGTCGACCCCATGCTCACTGTTGCGTCGACTCCAGACACTTTTAGGGGCAGCCTCAAGCGCATATCAACTGATGGTCGACCCCACTTCATTGGTGCGTCGACTCCAAACATATTTCCAGCAAGCCTTCAAGCGTCCCTCAAAGATGCGTTAATGCAAGCACTTCACTATGTCGACACAACCTCAGTCCTAGCAACTGTTAGATGGGCAACCATCTTAAGCTGCATCGACACAGTTTTCTCAGTGTGTCGACACAGGGCCATCTCCTAGAGACCACTTCGAACGCATCTTCAACGGATGCGTCGACACAACCCGTTCACTATGTCGATGCACAATGGTCTGGCACGCCGGCGTTCAAAGAAGCTGTGAAGCTGTGTCGACGAAAGGGTCTTGCTGCGTCGACGCACTTGAAGTTGTTCAAGTCAAATTCTCTCAAACACGCAACATTCTCAGATTTTGTACAGAGGCTAAAAGTCAGTGATGTAAACTTCCAAAACACACAGTTCAAGGTCTGGAAAGGTCCTAGGACACAGATCCCACCTTTCTATCATAGGACAGTCAGAACACCTTTTTGTGGGATGATTTTGACAGAGATCAAACTTGGGAAAGATCACTTTTCACGGTGTCCTTGGTTCTGCAGTCAACCAATGGGATTTCATCCCTGAAAAGCACCTAGGACAAAGGACCGTCCTTTTCCTTCCTAAGCCAATAAGGAGGCAGATTTCAAAAATGGGTTTCAATCAAAGATTTCTTTTGCCATGGGCCAAACAAAATACAAATCTACAAAGGGCTGAAGATAAGAAATCTTCCTTTTTCCCATGGGCCAATCAGATTACAATCTATTAAAAGAACATGGCAGAATATTAGATCTAGAAATAGTCTGCGCCCCTGCTATCATATACGCTAGACCAATCAAGAATCACCAGGGAAAATGTCAGTGGTCAAAGAGCCTTATTTTATATTGAACCAATCAAATTGTAGATTCTTGGAGGGAAAATCTTTATGGCATCCTCTTCTATAAATATGAAGTCTCTGGTTAAAGAAGCTGCTGCTGCTACCTTAGAGAAGAGAAGAACTCCTGCACCTTAGCAGAATATTTTTGAGGAAGAAAAGAGAAGAGAGTGAGCATCCCAGCACTAGGTCCGACCCAGACCAGTGTCGTAGAGAGAAAGAAAAGAAAAGAGTGAAGAGAAACCAGTGAGCAGTCTTTAGTTTCGAGAGTAGCCCCGAGCCTTCATGAAGACATTCTTAGAAGAGAAAGAAAGAAAGGAGAGCATCCCTCCTTGCAGTTGGCCTGAATTTAAGAAGAAGGAAGTACAGATCTGAACATATTTCAGATATGCTGTCAACGCTTCGAGACTTTGTTTTGAAGCTACAGTTGTTCTTATTCACTTTGTTTTTTGTCTTTTTTTTTGACACTTAGATCCATCATTCAGTGTGTTGTGCTGCTGTTGTAGCAGTGTGTTCGGTGCTCTGTTTAGAGATTGGAAGTGGTTTTGGCTAGTCTATAACCATGTGTTTGTTTGGGACTTTGTTCCCGTGTTTTTCTACACTTGCAGCGTGTGTGTTTTTTTTTTGGGTCCGTCCCCATTGTTGCAGCTCTGCAGCGTGAGGACTTTGTCCTCGTGAGGAGCTTGCTCCTCATGTAAGCTGTGTATCAGCGTGTGTGTGTGGAGGGGGGGTTTGTTCCCGTGGGGCTTGTCCCCGTTAAGCTGTGTATCAGCGTGTGTGTGTGTGTCGGGGGGGGGGGGGGGGTTCATCACTGTTGCTGCATTTGCAGCGTTGTAAAGCCTCACCAGGTTTGGTGAGGGGTGGACGTAGGCCTGTGGGTTTGCAGACCGAACCACCTTAAAAATCCTTGATGCAATGGGTTGTGCTTTGTGTGATTGCTCCATGTCTTCTATCCCATTCACAGGTTCATGTGTTAACACCAACATATGCACTTCTAGTTGTTCTCTAACACACACACATTAGTGATGCTAAGCTTCACTCAAGTATTCTTTTAGTGTCCTTGCTGAAACCACTGTGCGCTTTTGTAATCACCCAAGATCCGGATACCGGGAAAAACCCGATACCATTCGAATCCTGGTCCGCTGCCCACGAGCTGGAGGGCTCGGAAGGGCTAAAAGGTGTGTGTGAGTGACAGTATACATAGAAATAAGAAATAAAGCAAGAATAACAATAACAAACTAACTACAAAGTCTAGTCCAAAAAGTACAGTCTACAGAAAATAAAACATACCCAATGCCGAGTGAACACTCGGCCCGGCGAGCTGGCACCTAGAAACCTCCGAGCAGCATCCTCGAACCTCGAGGAAGAACCCTCTCACCAGAAAAGTAGGGGTGAGCCTCATCTCATTGGCTCAGTAGGGGTCCCGCAGAACCCCAACCGTAAACAACAGCGACAGCAAAAAGCAGCCACAACGATGATAGAAGCAGCACCCACGGTGGTCAGCAAAACCTCGGCTCTACTTCTACTCCTACCGGTAACGGGAAAAGGAACCTCCCGATTTCATAATCGGGAATCGGACCACCTAACACCACAGCTACCGAGGGAAAATCCACTCCAACTCTCCCCTGGAGACCTCTCACAAAGACGGGGCCTAACATGGACCACACGATATACGGGTACCGTCACGACCTCTATCACGCCCCGTGCCTTTATGACAGTGGAAGACTCGCTCGAGGAATGCGAACAGCCGGCATGGTAAGCCTCTTGCAAGCAAGAATGATCAGAGCGCAAGACAATCACACACATAAATGCAATTGCACAATATTTTCATCAAACCTCCAACCTATTTCATTGATAATCAATATTCAAATACAATAACTTTCAACTTCTTCCAATCTATCAGTCTCAAGAAATAAGAAAATTACATAGACTCAATCTAAACAATATAGACTTTCCTAAGTCTTCACTCTCATCTTGACAACACTTTCATTCGCTCTCGGACCTGCTAATTGTATAACCCGAATCCGAATTTGAATCACTTTCATTTCCTGAAAAGAATGGAAATAGGTAATGAGAACACTTGCCCAGTAGGAATCTTCGCATCAACATGAAGGCATCATTAAAGTAATTAACATTTTAGCTTTAAAGAAATAAGGTAAAATCATGCGAATGCGATCAATCATGCAAATACCCAAAGTAACAAAGATGATCGTTTAATATAGAATGAGAGCAAGTATGAACTAGCAAGAATGTAACAAGAACATGTTATGGCCTTTCAAGAATAAGAATGTAACGAGAATGTACTACCAAGTCACATAATCATCACTCCAGTATCTTTTGTATATGAGCAAGTACTTCATGAATTTCTATGGAATATCAAGTCATGTACAAGAAAGTCATGTCGTGCCGTGGATATTCACTTATTTATAGAGAAAGTACTCCCAGCGCAATGCGACGCCAGTAGCATCATACCCCATAGTTTATAATAGTATGTTTCCGGCAATCCGCCAAGGGGACTAGCATAGAGCCCTTGAACACAATCAATGCTCGATCGCATCTTCAAGTATAAATCAAGCTACTTCCACGCATGTAACAATAAAGTATGGCAAAGAATGTACAATTCAATAAGTTCATGATAACACTATTCAATGAATGAACGCTTCAATTTAATAATGCGAGAGTTAAGAATGACTTAAACAAGGTTATGCTTATGAAAATAAATCGACAGCATAACGGTACATTTCTTTAACTTTTATTTCATTATATTAAGCCTCTTTAGATAATATGGCAAGTTCTAGATCATCAATAATCCATCTAGAAACTTTGGAACATCAACCCTTGGGTCAAACCTCAGGTTAAGCACTCAAACAATGTGATGGTCAAGGACTGGGCCGTTACATGATGTGACGCTCCAGTATTCAGCCGTTACATTAGTCTGAATCCAGAATTAGTAAACTAGACTTAGTGAAATGTGACGGTCTTATATTGGGCCGTTAGATGCTCTTGAAGGTCCAGTATAGATCCATTACATTGCTAGAACAAGAAACACCGATAATGTAATATACTAAATGGGCTTTAATGGTACAACCAACTCGGCGTCCTAGTGGGAATACCAGGCTCGCGGAGAATTACGGAGGCCTTGAAACAAGATTTCTTAGTCCATTGGAAGGAATATCCAATAGAGAGGTCCTCAAGTCCAAGAATAATGTTCCTATAGTGTAAAGTGTGAACTAATGGATAACATTCCGGAATATGTGCCATGTACTTAAAGAAATGACTATATAGATAGAGAGAATGTGTAACAATATGAAATCATGATAAAACTCCGTCAATACATCATTTAAAATCATGGAGTTAATACAAACTATAGTGCTTTGGCATGAAATTAACATATCCTTAAAATAATTCAAGATGCTTTTAACATGCGATACTTATCATGAACCAATTAATGAATTTAAAGTCATATCAACATGTCAAAACTTAGATAACTAGGCATATTTATAAGTTAATGTGACTGTTCTTCAATTCTGTCTATAGTTACTCTGACGGTCGAGAATGGGGGCGTCACAGTGATTGTGATGGTTTATCGTGGGACTGTTACAGTGTTGTAATGCACTAAGTCTGGGCCGTCAGAGATAATAGAGAAATTTAAAAACAACAGAAGGTGTGACAGCTTGTCATAAGGCCGTTAGATAAATGTGATGGTCTTACCTTGATGCGTCAGATAGTCTGCTGGCAGAAAAGATATAAAAAATCTAAGGTTTCAACTTACATCATATCTGGAAATCATATATAAACTTCCAAATGATAGAATGAAGGCTAACCTACTAGCATGCATGGGTTTTCTGTGAATTTGACAAGAGAGTTCCTTTTTAACTTAATTAGGGTTAAAAGTATACATGTATGCATGTCCTACTAAAACATGAAATTCATGATCTATGATGCATAAAATCAATCAAAATTAGAGGGCTTTTATCCCTAACAAGATATTTTTGCCAATCATGAGATGACCTACCTCTTAACTAGGCTTTAAGCTTATAATTTGAGTCTGAAAACTGTGCCCTAGTTCTCCATTTCCAGTGATTTTCCAGCAATTTCCTGCTGCTCTAACTCCACGATCTCTTGACCTAAAGATGTAAAATTTTGAGGGTAAGAAGATGAAACTAAGGTGAACAAAAAGTTCTAAAGGATTGAGCTCTAATTACCTCGTTTAGACGTCCTAATCTCTTGATCTTCAGGGGTCTTGTGTTCAGTTTCCTGAGTTATTATGGTTGAACCAGCAACTTTGGAAGCTTCAATCTCCTTGGTTGCTTGATCTCCTAACATGAAATTTGGAGAACTATTAGTCTAAAGTATACTAAATTTAATCTTCTAAAGAACTTACCCGAAATTATGATTCCTTACCTTGATTCTTCACGAGCCAAAAGTAAGGGTCGCTCAGTTCAGAACTAGATCCTATTTATAGGGTTTTGGCTAAGGTTTGAAGATTAGATCAATTCTAGAGTCCTTAATTTGCCAAAACCTAATCCCTAAGAGTCCTTAGTAATGTTATAAGCTCTCCCAAGTTGATCTCTTGCAGATAGGATCCCAAAGTTCTAATCTTTTTGCTCGTTCTTTCACTTACGGAACTAACATGGTGTAATGCATCAAGCCTGGTGCATTACGTGCATGTGGCGGTCGCACGATAGACCGCTACATCCAACGTGTACAGAATTCAACATAAATCAAACTCTTTTGTTAATTATCTATATTATTATCCATAAAATGGTATTTATCCTTAAAATACGTAAATAGGCTAAATAACCTTCTAGAATATGGGCCAAACTTAATGGGCTTGGTCCTTAAACCTTTTGGATTTTATTTAAATAGGCTAGGTTAAATATTTAACATAATTAGGAACTATAATGACTTATAAATTCAATAATCCTTTTATTAATTTAGTTAGCCCTTATCACTCCTAATAAATTCCAAAAAATTCTATAAATAATTTAGAAATTATTATATAAATTCTGGGGCACTACACCCTCCCCCTCTTAGAAGAATTTGGTCCCCAAATTCAGTACATGGATTATGGAGAGTGTACTTACAGTTAAAATAATTCTGGGAATCTTTATCGCATGGCTGCTTCGGTTTCCCATGTTGCTTCATATGGCCATGTTTTCTTCCATTGAATCTTGACCATAGGAATAACTTTATTTCTTAGTTGACGCACTTCCCGTTCCAGAATCTTTATTGGCGTTCGCTCGTAAGTCTTATCCTTCTGAATCTCCAGATTGTCATAAGTGATAATATGGTCAGGATCATATACATACTTCTTCAGCATAGAGACGTGAAATACGTCATGAACTCCGGCTAATTGTGGAGGTAAAGCCAGTTTGTAGGCCACTTCACCGACACTTTCAAGAATTTCAAACGGGCCAATGAATCTTGGAGTTAGCTTGTCCTTAATGCCAAATCTTCGAATACCACGACCTGGAGAAACCTTGAGATACACATGGTCTCCTACTTGAAATTTCAAGTCGCGTCTTCGATTATCAGCATAAGATTTCTGCCTATCTTGTGCCATCTTTATTCTCTCTTGAATAAGCTTGATCTTCTCTGTAGAATCTCTGATAATATCGGGGTCTAGGAATTATCTTTCCCCTATTTCATTCCAACATATTGGTGATCGATAACTTTTTCCATATAGAGCTTCAAAAGGTGCCATTTGTATGCTGGCCTGATAACTGTTGTTATATGCAAATTCTACTAGAGGCAAGTGATCATGCCAACTACCTCCAAAATCAATAACACAAGCCCTGAGCATGTCTTCTACCACTTGATTCGTTCTTTCTGTCTGACCATCAGTTTGTGGATGAAAGGCTGTGCTGAAATTCAATCTAGTCCCTAGTGACTGTTGTAGACCCTTCCAAAACTGTGATGTGAATCGAGGATCTCTATCAGATATAATAGTGACTGGGACACCATGTAATTTAACAATTTCTCTTATGTATAATGCTGCCAGGATATCCACAGACCATCGACTTTTGATTGGTATGAAATGTGCAGATTTAGTTAATCGGTCTATGATTACCCATATACCATCGTGTCCACCTCTTGTCTTAGGTAACCCCATAATAAAATCCATTCCTATACTCTCCCACTTCCATTCGGGAATATTCAAGGGATGCAGTTTACCTGCGGGTCTAAAATGCTCTGCCTTTACTTGTTGACAAGTGAGACAGCGAGACACGAAATCAGCTATTTCCCTCTTCATGTTGGGCCACCAGAAATTTCTTTTGAGATCCTGATACATTTTTGTACTACCTGGTGAATGGTATACCTGATTTATGTGCTTCTTCTAGAATCAATTTCTTCGTATCCTCATGATCCGGTACACATACTCGGTCTTTAAATAGCAATCTTCCATCCTTAATAGAAAAATCCGGCCTTTGTTCAACATTGGCCTTGATCTCCAATAATATAGGATCATTATTTTGCAGCTTGACCAGATCTTCTATTAATGTAGGTTGAGCTTGAATATTAGCTAGGAAACAATCTTCCTTCCTGTCAATATCTAAGTTCAACGGAGCAAATTGAGAAATAAGATTAGTCATACTAATCATGAGACTTGATAGCATACCTATTGGTTTTATGCTGAGTGCATCCGCTACAGCATTAGCCTTGGCAGGATGATATTGAATAGTAAAATCAAAGTCTTTGAGATATTCTAACCACCTCCTCTGCCTCATATTTAGCTCTTTTTGAGAAAATAAGTACTTCAAGCTTTTGTGGTCCGAGTAGACCATAAACTTTTCTCCATAGAGATAATGACGCCAAATTTTCAAGGCGAAAATGACAGCTGCTAATTCCAAATCATGCACAGGATAATTTTTCTCGTGACACTTCAATTGTCTAGAAGAATAACAGATTACTTTTCCATTTTGCATGAGGACACACCCTAGGCCAATGCCAGATGCATCCGTATATACTTCGAATCCACCACCTTCCATCGGTAGTGTTAGAATAGGAGCTGTAGTAAGATGATTCTTAAGAGTTTGGAAACTCTTTTCACATTCCTCTGACCAGACAAAAGGATTTCCTTTTCTCGTGACTCTAATTAAAGGTACTGCAATCTTTGAGAAATCCTTAATGAATCTTCTATAATAACCAGCTAGACCCAGAAAACTTCGTACTTCCGATACGGTCGTTGGCCGGCTCCAATTCTTGACGGCTTCTACCTTAGAAGGATCCACATCGATACCTTCTTTTGAAATAATGTGGCCTAGGAATGAAACTTCCTTGAGCCATAATTCACACTTATTAAGCTTGGCATAAAGTTTATGTTCTCTAAGTGTTTGCAAAGTTATCTTCAGATGTTCTTCATGTTCTTCCTTTGTCTTGAATATATCAAGATGTCATCGATGAAGACGACGATGAATTGGTCTAGATATGGCTGGAAAACACTGTTCATAAGTTGCATAAATACTGCTGGGGCATTTGTTAACCCGAACGGCATTACCACGAATTCATAGTGGCCATAACGACTTCGAAAAGCCGATTTATAAATGTCTTCTTCTTTAATCCTAAGCTGATGATAACCTGATCTGAGGTCAATCTTAGAGAAATTTTCTGCTCCTGAAAGCTGATCAAAGAGCTCATCAATACGCGACAACGGATACTTATTTTTGATTGTAAGTTGATTCAGTCGCCGGTAATCGATGCATAGCCTGAGAGAATCATCCTTCTTTTTGACAAATAGAACCGGCGCACCCCAAGGGGATGTGCTAGGTCTGATAAAGCCCTTATCCAGTAGTTCCTGCAACTGCTTCTTTAGTTCTTTGAGTTCTGTGGGGGACATCCTGTAAGGGGCTATAGAAACAGGTGCTGCTCCTGGAATGAGTTCAATAGTGAAGTTTACTTTCCTCTCGGGTGGTAAACTGGGTAATTCGGATGGGAACACATCGGGGAACTCATTTACAATAGGAATGTCTGCTAAGATAATCTCCTTGGATTCGGTAACAATGACAGAAGCAAGAAAAGCTTCACATCCTTGCGAGATAAGTTTGCAAGCGTGAAGAGAAGATATGATAGTAGGATGCTTCTTGTACTTGATGCCAAGGAAAGAAAATCTTGGAAGATCGGGCTTTCGAAAGGATATAATCCTATTTCGGCTATTGATATAAGCATCATGATCTACAAGCCAATCTACCCCTAAAATGGCATCATAACCTTTCATTTCAAGGCATACTAAGTTTGCGGGGAGATTATGACCTTCTACTATCACTTTGCTATCAGGATAATAGTTGGTAAGCTTTGTTCCAGAACCTAAGGGTGTGGTAATAGCGAGATCTGAAGGTAAGGGGACTGATGCAATTGATAATATTTTTACAAAAGTAGTGGAGATAAAAGAATGAGAGGCACCAGTGTCAAATAGCATAAATGCAGAATGAGAACAAATTTGAAGAGTACCTTCCATAAGCCCACCATCCTTGGGCGCTTCCTCTTCTTCTAAGACGGCATTGAGGCGAGCCTGCCTCCTACGTCCTCCACCAGACGTTTGGTCTTTCATAAGGGGGCAATCTGGCATGTGATGTTCCCTGCTTCCACAACGTAAATAAGTGCCTAGGTGCTTCCAACATTCCTCAGTCGAATGGCCAAATTTTTCGTAAAACGTGCAAGCGGTAGCAACTTGCTCCTTCTCTTCCTTGACTTTCTTTTGCTTATGGGAACTTCCACTATTCCCATTCCTGGATCTTTTCTTACTATCACGGCTTTTGTAGGGCTCCGTGATGCTGAACTTTTCTTTCTTATAATGCCGATCTGAGCGTCAATTGGATTCTTCTCCTTTCCCTTTTAAAATTTTGACCTTCTATAAGGTCCTTTCACACAAATACGCTCGTTGAACCATTTTCGCATAAGTACGGATGTTTTGGGTCCCGAGCTATTGAATGAAACCGGGCCGTAACCCGTCCATGAACCGATTTATCTTTAATAAATCGGTGCTGATAAGACGCAGTGCGTAAGGTGCAAGCCTTGAGAATTGCAGTTCATATTCGGCAACCGTCATCATTCCTTGCCGAAGAGCGGCGAACTCCATAGCCTTTCTCTCTTTTACGTGCTCAGAAAAGTACTTGGCACGGAATAGGGTAAGAAAACCATCCCAGATATGGGGGGCATCGGCCGGAGGTACCGGAACCAACTTCCACCATGTGCGGGCATCTTTGTTGAGTTGAAAGGTTGCGAGACGCACCTTCTCTTGATCGGTGCATTGGATAACATCAAAGATACGATTCATTTCGTCTATCCAGTTCTCTGCCTTGTTAGGATTAGAAGAACCGTAGAAACGCGGAGCGTTTAAGCTCCAAAAGTTGCGATGTAAATCACCAGTTCTTGCTCCTGCGCCAGCTTGCGCCATGGTTTGTAATGCCTGTGTAAGGCCAGCAACAGTTTGTTGCATACCATTCCAATCTACGCGATGAGCCATGGTAATAATAGGGTATCTGAGAGAAAAATAAAAACTTGTTATTTCTCGTGAAATTGGAAGGAAACCCAATCTTAAAACTAATTAACTATCTTATCCCGGGTTCTACCAAATTCTCACATGGGTGTGGAATTTCTTCCTTAGTTCATAGGTAGGGGTCCTTAAACCTTGGACTTATCCTATGACATGACTCTTCTTCCTAAGTCCTGAGACTTAGGCTCTGATACCAACTTAACTGTCACGCCCCGAGCCTTTATGACAGGGGAAGACTCGCTCGAGGAACGTAAACAACCGGCATGGTAAGCCTCTTGCAAGAAAGAATGATCAGAGCGCAAGACAATCACACACATAAATGCAATTGCACAATATTTTCATCAAACCTCCAACCTATTTCATTGATAATCAATATTCAAATACAATAACTTTCAACTTCTTCCAATCTATCAGTCTCAAGAAATAGGAAAATTACATAGACCCAATCTAAACAATATAGACTTTTCGAAGTCTTCTCTCTCATCTTGACAACACTTTCATTCGCTCTCGGACCCGCTACTTGTATAACCCGAATCCAAATTCGAATCACTTTCATTTCCTAAAAAGAATGGAAATAGGTAATGAGCACACTTGCCCAGTAGGTATCTTCGCATCAATATGAAGGCATCATTAAAGTAATTAACATTTTAGTTCTAACGAAATAAGGTAAAATCATGCGAATGCGATCAATCATGCGAATACCCAAAGTAACAAAGATGATCGTTTAAGATAGAATGAGAGCAAGTATGAACTAGCAAGAATGTAACAACAACATGTTATGGCCTTTCAAGAAAAAGAATGTAACGAGAATGTACTAGCAAGCCACATAATCATCACTCCAGTATCTTTTACCTATGAGCAAGTACTTCGTGAATTTCTATGGAATATCAAGTAATGTACAAGAAAGTCATGTCATGCAGTGGATCTTCACTTATTTTTATAGAAAGTACTCCCAGCGTAATGCGACGCTAGTAGCATCATACCCCATGGTTTATAATAGTATGTTTCCGACAATCAGCCGAGGGGACTAGCATAGAGCCCTTGAACACAATCAGTGCTCGATCGCATCTTTAAGTATAAATCAAGCTACTTCCACGCATGTAACAATAAAGTATGACCAAGAATGTACAATTCAATAAGTTCATGATAGCACTATTCAATGAATGAACGCTTCAATTTAATAATGCGAGAGTCAAGAATGACTTAAACACGGTTATGCTTATGAAAATAAATCGGCAGCATAACGGTACATTTCTTTAAATTTTATTTCATTATATTAAGCCTCTTTGGATAATATGGCAAGTTCTAGATCATCAATAATCCATCTAGAAACTTTGGAACATCAACCCTTGGGTCAAACCTCGGGTTAAGCACTCAAACAATGTGACGGTCAAGGACTGGGTCGTTACATGATGTGACGCTCCAGTATTCAGCCGTTACATTAGTCTGAATCCAGAAATAGTAAAATAGACTTTGTGAAATGTGACGGTCTTATATTGGGCCGTTAGATGCTCCTGACGGTCCAGTATAGATCCGTTACATTGCTAGAACCAGAAACACTGATAGTGTAATCTACTAAATGGGTTTTAATGGTACAACCAACTCGGCGTCCTAGTGGGAATCCCAGGCTCGCGGAGAATTACAGAGGCCTTGAAACAAGATTTCTTAGTCTATTGGAAGGAATATCTAATAGAGAGGTCCTCAAGTACAATAATAATGTTCCTATAGTGTTAAGTGTGAACTAATGGATAACATATCGGAATATGTGCCATGTACTTAAAGAAATGACTATATAGATAGAGAGAATGTGTAACAATATGAAATCATGATAAAACTCCGTCAATACATCATTTAAAATCATGGAGTTTATACAAACTATAGTGCTTTGGCATGAAATTAACATATCCTTAAAATAATTCAAGATGCTTTTAACATGCGATACTTATCATGAACCAATTAATAAATTTAAAGTCATATCAACAGGTCAAAACTTAGATAACTAGGCATATTTATAAGTTAATGTGACTGTTCTTCAATTCTGTCTACACTTACTCTGACGGTCGAGAATGGGGGCGTCATAGTGATTGTGATGATTTATCGTGGGACCGTTACAGTGTTGTAACGCACTGAGTCTAGGCCGTCAGAGATAATAGAGAAATTTAAAAATAATAGAAGGTGTGACGGCTTGTCATAAGGCCGTTAGATAACTGTGACAGTCTTACCTTGATGCGTCAGATAGTCTGCTGGCAGAAAAGATATAAAAAATATAAGGTTTCAACTTACATCATATCTGGAAATCATATATAAACTTCCACATGATAGAATGAAGGCTAACCTACTAGCATACATGGGTTTTCTGTGAATTTGACCAGAGAGTTCCTTTTTAACTTAGTTAAGGTTAAGAGTATACATGTATGCATGTCCTACTAAAACATGAAATTCATGATCTATGATGCATGAAATCAATCAAAACCAGAGGGCTTTTATCCCTAATCAGATGTTTTTGCCAATCATGAGATGACCTACCTCTTAACTAGGCTTTTAGCTTAAAATTTGAGTCTGAAAACCGTGCCCTAGTTCTCCTTTTCCAGTGATTTTCTAGCAATTTCCTGCTGCTCTAACTCCACGACCTCTTGACCTAAAGATGTGAAATTTTGAGGGTAAGAAGATGAAACTAAGGTGAACAAAAAGTTCTAAAGGATTGAGCTCTAATTACCTCGTTTAGATGTCCTAATCTCTTGGGGCCATTTTGATAACGGCTTAGGTTAGGGGCGGGTGGCTTACCCGGGTTAGCCCACCCCACCCCTAACCTTAACCCGGGTAGATTAACTCATTCCACCTATTTTCTATTTTCTAGGAATGAGTTAATCCACTTTAACCTTATCCGACCCGGGTTAAGAAAAAAACTATCAAACAAGGAGTAATCCATCAGACCCCAGTTAACCCACCCTAACCCAGTTTAACCCGTTACCAAAGTGGCCCTTGATCTTCAGGGGTCTTGCGTTCAGTTTCCTGAGTTATTATGGTTGAACAAGCAACTTTGGAAGCTTCAATCTACTTGGTTGCTTGATCTCCTAACATGAAATTTGGAGAACTATTAGTCTAAAGTAAACTAAACAAAATCTTCTAAAAAACTTATCCGAAATTATGATTCCTTACCTTGATTCTTCACGAGCCAAAAGTAAGGGTCGCTCAGTTAAGAACTAGGTCCTATTTATAGGGTTTTGACTAGGTTTGAAGATTAGATCGATTCTAGAGTCCTTAATTTGCCAGAACCTAATCCCTAAGAGTCCTTAGTAATGTTATAAGCTCTCCCAAGTTGATCTCTTGCAGATAGGATCCCAAAGTTCGAATCTTTTTGCACGTTCTTTCATTTACGGAACTTACAGGGTGTAACGCATCAAGATTGGTGCATTACGTGCATGTGGCGGTCGCACGATAGACCGCTACATCCAATGTACACAAAATTCAACATAAATCAAACTCTTTTGTTAATTATCCATATTATTATACATAAAAATAGTATTTATCCTTAAAATACGTAAATAGGCTAAATAACCTTCTAGAATATGGGCCAAACTTAATGGGCTTGGTCCTTAAACCTTTTGGATTTTATTTAAATAGGCTAGGTTAAATATTTAACACAATTGGGCCCTATAATGACTTATAAATTCAATAATCCTTTTATTAATTTATTTAGCCCTTATAACTCCTAATAAATTCCAAAAAATTCTATAAATAATCCAGAAATTATTATATAAATTCTGGGGCACTATAACCTCGCTGTCGTGAACCCGACCTAGTCAAGGGATGAAGCCCCGGTAATCCTACCGAGCATCCCTGGCCTCAGCCTCGGAAAACACATAGAAACAGTCCGGGAAACCACACCTCGTGGTCAGAAAATAGACTCTCAGGTCACGAAAACTATCACGCCCCGAGCTTTTAATACAATGAAAGGAATTTCGGGAACGCGAGCAGCCGGCATGGTAAGCCTCTCGCAAGCAAGAAATCAGAGCGCAAGATAATCACACTAAAGTAATTGCACAAGTAAACTTTTCCAAACTTCACTTTATTCCATAATAATAATATCAAAGTACACAAGATCCTTGACTCTTAACACTCTTACATCATAGACTCAAGAAAATAGAAAATTACAATAAGACTCGACTATACATTTGATACTATGGCTTCTCTCGATTCATTTATCCTTCAATCACTCTCGGACCCGCTACTTGTATACTCCGAATCCGATTCGTCTGTACTTCTTGAAAAGATTAGAAAAGTAGAGTAATGAGCACACATGCTTAGTAGGTATCTTCGCATCAATATGAAGACAATATTTAAGTGATTAATGTCTTAGCTCTAGACTAGAAGAGAAACATAAGAAAATGCGGTAAACAATCGGTATAACTTAGTAACCAAGGACATGAAATTGAGCAAGTAAACAAGATAGCATGAACAAGTAAGAGTAAGCATGTAAACATAAATTGGCCTTTCATGAACAAGAATGTACGAGCATGTAACTAGAAAGTACTTTACACAACTTTATAAAGGCTATGTACTAGAAAGTCATTATCAAGCATGTGATTTTCATAACAAGTCTCGTGGTGTTTCACCCATTTATAAAAGAAAGTACTCTCAGCGTAATGTGACGCTAGTATCATTGTACCCCATGGTTTATAGCACGTTTCTGACAATCCGTCGAGGGGACTAGCATGGAGCCCTTGGACACAATCCATGCCCGATCTTGCATTTTCAAGTTATAAATCCAGTTACTTCCACGAGATAATAATTTCGGCCAATAAATCAATTCCAAATAATAAGTTTAATGATCAAGTAACCAAGGCATAGAATGTACCAATGTTGACATGAGATATCAAAGAAACATTTAAGGTATATTATGCTACGGTGGCTATCCGGCAGCATAACAGTATATTCATTAGGTTCCATAATTCAAATTTAACTTTATTAAACATAATTTAGGCTCCAGAAAATTCTAAGATCATCCAGGAACTCAAGAAAAATAACCCCAAAGGTCAAACCTCGGGTTAGACACAATCAGGAACCAAGCGATCATTTACTGGACCGTTTAACAACTCAAGTGGTCTAGTCATGGACCATTTAGGTTGGGTTGAATCCAAACTGGATAGACTGGACTCAGATATACAAGCGGTCATGGGCCATACCATTAACTGGACCTTAGCGGTCGAATGTAAGACCGTTTAGGAATCAAGACTCCGAAATCAACAGTAGTGCTTTCTAGACAAATTGGGCTTTAATGGTACAACTAGCTCGGCGTCCTAGTTGGAATCCTAGGATCACAGAGACTTACGGAGGCCTTGAAATAAGATCACCTACTCCGGTAGAAGGAATATCTAACGGAGATGCTTTCAAGTCCAAGGTTGTGTGCCTATAAGTGCAAAGGTGTATCTAATGGTCACATAGCGGACTATATGCCATGTACTTGTGAAAATGACTCTTAGATGAGAAAGTTAGTGATAACCAGCGATTAAATCATAACTAGTCCATGAATCTCATAAATTCAAATTAACTACAAAAGTATATGACTTGGTCACGAAATTATCATAAGTTTAAAATAACTTTAATTGCATAAGGAATCATAAAATCTATTAGAATGAGCTATTAACATAACTGGGTATATTAAAAGTTTGTTTAAGACAGGTATAAAACCTACTTAACTAGGCTTAACATATAATAATTTGGACCATTCTGCATTAAGCCTCGGGTTAGCTTAAATACAGAATTCAAAAACTTAAACGGTCTAGTGGGTGACCGTCTATTGTGGCAAGCGGTCTATCGTACGACCGCTAGGGTTTCTGGCGGTCTACAAGAAGACTGTTTCTTCCTGTGTTAAGAGAAAACTCAATAATAGTAAAATACAATACTAGTCTAAGGCATATCATGCATGAAAATCAACATGAATAAACTTAATAGCATGATAGAACAAGAATAGGTCAGTCAATATGCGTGGGTTTATGTAATAACAAGAGAATTTCCTTTTTACTCAATTAGGGCTAGTTCATGTATGAATATTATACTAGATGCATAGTCCTAATGAAAACATAAAATTCTTAGTGTACAATGCATGAAATCGACTGGAAACAGAGGGCTTTTATCCCTAATGTCATGTTTAAATCGTTCACGAGATAACCTACCCCAAATAGTGCTCCTAGATTACCAATTTCTGACTGGAAGTAAGCCCTAGTTCTGCACGTTATGTGCTAAATTAGCAATTTCACACCCATGTATCTCCTGATTCCCTTGACCTATGGATGTGAAAATTGAAGGGTAGATAGAAGATATAAAGGGTAACATAAAGTTTTAAAGACACAAGCGCTAATTACCTCATTTAGAGCTTCTAATTTCTTGATCTTCACTGGACCGTTGCATAGATTCCTACGTTGTTGGTGCAGAATCAACAACTTTGAAAGCTTCTAACTCCTTGTAGACTTGATCTCCTAGAACAAAATTTGGAGGATAGTTAGTCCTTAGTATTAACAACAAAAACCTCTAAAGAACATACCTCTAATTCTACCTCCTTACCTTAGTTCCACGCGAGCCAAAAGTAGGGGTCGCACAGGTCAAACTTGGGGTCTATTTATAGGTTTTAGTTAGGGTTTCAAGGATTTGGACAACTTTAGAGTTCTAATTAGGTATTAGATCAATTCCTGAGAGTCCCAAGCATGTTTACAAGTCTGTATACTTTGGTCTCTAGGAGTTTGGATGCCAAAATCTAATCTTTTTACACTTTCTTCCACTCATAGAATCTGCAGCGGTTAGCGGTCATATGGGTGACCGCCTTCATCTACTATGCGGTCTCACGATCGACCATTTTCTATCCTGGGCGCCAAATTTGAAATTAATTCAAACTCTTCCTTCCATTATCCATCTATTTATTTCGTGATTATACCAATTTCAAGCTTCTAGAATATGGGCCAAGGTCCAAAAATCATAATTTGGGCCAAAAGGGTTCCTTTAAATGGGCCTAATCCTCTTGAATTAGAGTAAGACAGTACTAATTAAAATAAATTCTTTTAATAGCCCGTTTAGTCCATTTAAATATTTAATAAATTCTTAGAAATTTCTCGGGTGTTACACCCTCCCCCACTAAAAAAAGAATTTGTCCCCAAATTCAATACATAGATTTATGGAGAGTGTACTTACATTCAAATATCTCTGGAAATCTTTTGCGCATGACCTCTTCGGTTTCCCATGTTGCTTCATGAGGCCAAGATTTGCTCCATTGAACTTTGACCATAGGGATAGTTTTGTTCCGAAGTTGACGTACTTCTTGCTCAAGTATTTTGATAGGTTTTGCTCGAATGTCAAATCCTTTTGAATTTCTAAGTTATCATAGCTTATAACATGAAACAGATCTGGAACGTACCATTTGAGCATTGAGACATGAAATACGTCATGAACTCAAGCCAATTGGGGAGGTAAAGCCAATCGATAAGCTACTTTGCCAACTCTCTCAAGGATTTCAAAAGGGTCGATAAATCTTGGAGTAACCTTGCCTTTGATGCCGAATCTTTGAATACCTCGACCCGGAGAGACCTTGAGGAATACATGGTTACCTACTTAGAATTCCAGGTCACGCCTTCGATTATCAGCATATGATTTCTGTCTATATTGAGCTATCTTGAGTCTTTCTCGAATTAGCTTTACTCTCTCAGTAGTATCCCTTATCAACTCGGGACCTAGTAGTTGTTTTTCTCCTACTTTGTTCCAGCAGATCGGTGAGCGACAACTTCTCCCATAAAGTGCCTCAAATGGTGCCATCTGAATGCTACCCTGATAGCTATTGTTATTGGCAAATTCCACTAGAGGTAAATGGTCATGCCAGCTTCCACCGAAGTCCATAACACATGCTCGTAGCATATCCTCCACCACTTGATTGGTTCTTTCCGTTTGTCCATCGGTTTATGGATGAAATGCTATGCTGAAACTTAATCGGGTCCCCAAGGAATTCTGCAGACCTTTCCAGAATTGTGAAGTGAATCGAGGTTCTCGATCAGAAATAATAGTGACAGGGACACCATGTAACTTAACAATCTCCTTCATGTATAATGCATCTAGGATATCCACAGACCATCAACTTTTAATAGGCAGGAAATGAGCTGATTTGGTTAAACAGTCTATGATTACCCATATTCGATCATGTCCACTTCTTGACTTAGGCAGTCCCATGATAAAATCCATCCCTATACTATCCCATTTCCATTCTGGAATTTTCAAGGGATGTAATTTTCCAGCGGGCCTTTGATGTTCTACCTTAATCTGTTGACAAGTAAGGCAACGTGACACATAATCTGCTATCTCTCTTTTCATATTGGGCAACCAAAAGCTTCTTTTAAGATCTTGATACATCTTGGTAGCACCAGGATGAATGGTGTATTTAGATTTATGAGCTTCTTCTAAGATCAATTTCTTAGTATTAGCATGGTCTGGTATACAAACTCGGTCTTGGAATATCAACCTTCCATCATTTGTAATAGAGAAATCCGGCCGTTGCTCTATATTGGCCTTAATCTCCAATAACACAGGGTCATTGTCTTGCAGCTTGACCAGTTCTGCTATTAAGGTGGGTTGAGTCCGGATATTGGCTATAAAGCAATCCTCTTCATTCTTCATATCAATATCTAAATTCAATTGAGCAAATTTAGAAATGTGATTTGTCATACCTTTCATGAGACTTGATAGCTTTCCCATTGGTTTCCAGCTGAGTGCATCGGCTACAGTATTCGCCTTACCAGGATGATATTGGATAGCAAAATCGAAGTCTTTAAGGTACTCCAACCATCTCCTTTACCTCATATTCAGCTCCTTCTGGGAGAATAGATATTTCAAACTTTTGTGGTCCGAATAGACCATGAATTTCTCTCCATAAAGGTAGTGACGCCAAATCTTGAAGGCAAATATGACAGTTGCCAATTCCAGATCATGAACAGGATAATTTTCTTTATGTTGCTTCAATTGTCTAGAAGCATAACAGATCACCTTGCCATTCTTCATAAGTACACAGCCTAAGCCAATGCCAGATGCATCGGTATAAACTTCAAATCCGCCACCTTTTACGGGCAATGCAAGTACAGGTGCCGTGGTGATATGTTCTTTAAGAGCTAAGAAGTTTTCTTCACATTCTCTTTCCACTCGAAATGATTTTCCTTCCTAGTAAGTCTTGTTAAAGGAGAGACGATTTTGGAGAAATCTTTGATGAATCGCCTATAATACCCAACCATACCAATAAAACTTTGAACTTCAGATACGGTATTCGGTCGGCTCCAGCTTTTCACAACTTCAACCTTAGAAGGATCTACTGCAATGCATTCTTTAGAAATTACATGGCCAAGGAAAGAGACTTCCTTAAACCAAAATTCATATTTGTTTAGTTTAGAATAGAGTTGATGTTCTCGCAAAGCTTGCAAAGCAACCCTTAGATGTTCCTCATGTTCCTCCTTTATCTTCGAATAGATAAGACTATCATCAATAAACACGACTATAAATTGGTCAGGATAAGGTTGGAAGACATTATTCATCAGTTGCATGAATGCAGCAGGTGCATTAGTTAAATTGAATGGCATAACCACGAATTTGTAGTGTCCATATCTACTTCGGAAAGTAGTCTTGTGTATGTCTTCTTCCTTAATCCTTAGTTGATGATAACCTGACCTGAGGTCAATCCTGGAGAAGTATTCCGCTCCTGAAAGTTGGTCAAACAGTTCATCAATACGCGACAGTGGGTATTTATTCTTGATGGTAAGTTGATTCAATTGCCGGTAATCAATCCATAATCTGAGAGAACCGTCCTTCTTCTTGACAAATAGGACTCGCACACCCCAAGGGGATGTGCTAGGTCGAATAAAACCTTTTTCTAGCAGCTCCTGAAGTTACTTCTTTAACTCCTTCAACTCTGTGGGGGACATCCTGTAAGGAGCTATTGACACAGGTACTGCTCCAGGTGTGAGTTCAATGGTGAAGTTAACCTCTCTTTCGGGTGGTATACCCGGTAGGTCAGAAGGAAAAATGTCAGGAAACTCCTTAACTACGGGGATTTCTTCTATTTGAATTTCCTTAGACTCGGTAATTACTACGGAGGCAAGGAATGCTTGACACCCTTGCAAAACGAGTTTGCAAGCATGAAGAGATGAAATTATGGTAGGATGTTTCCGATATTTGATACCAAGAAAGGTAAACCGGGGAAGACCAGGTTTCCGAAAAGAGATTATCCTACTGTGACAATTTGTGTAGGCGTCGTGGTCTACAAGCCAGTCGACTCCTAGGATAGCATCATACCCCTCCAGGTCAAGGCACATTAGATTGGCGGGAAGGTTATGACCTTCTACAGTGACTTCATTATTGGGAAAATAAGTTTTTAATTTCGTTCATGACCCTAAAGGTGTGATTATGGTTAAATCTAATGGTAGGGGAATAGGTAAAATAGGTAATATTTTTGCAAATGAATTAGCAATAAAGGAATGAGTAGCACCAGTATCAAATAACACAAAAGTAGGATGGGAATGAATATGAATTGTACCTTCAATAAGCTACCCTTCCTTTGTTGTTTCATCTTCTAATACAACAGTTAATCCAGCCTACCGTCTTCATCCACCATTATTCCTCGTGGGTGGCTATTCTTTCATTAAAGGACAGTCAGGCATACGGTGCTCCCGACTCCCACAACGTAGGCATGCGCCTAACCTCTTCCAACATTCTTCGGCCGCATGACCGAATTTATCACAAAATGAGCAAGCCGCCATGACTTGCTTATCTTCCTCTTCCTTGACCTTCTTGTTCCGGTGTTCATCCCTGTCGTTCCCACTCCGGGATCTCTTCCTGCTATCCCGAGAATTATAGGTAATGCTGAATTTTTCCGGCTTCTTACCTTGCCGATCAGACCTTCGGCTCGGCTCCTCCAATTTACTCTTGAGTTTATCGACCTTCTCCAAGGTCTGTTCACATAGGTGTGCCCGTTGGACCATCTCCGCATAGGTCCGAATGTTCTGTGGGCCAAGTTACTGGATAAAAATGGGACGTAACCCATCCATAAAGCGATTTTCTTTTAAGAGATCTGTGCTCACTAGGTACTGAGCATAGGGTGCCAAGTGAGAAAACTGTAACTCAGATTCGGCTACGGACATCATGCCCTGACGAAGTGACGTGAATTTAGTTGCCTTCCTCTTCTTGACATGCTCGTAGAAGTACTTGGTTCAAAAAAGAGTCAGAAATCCATCCCAGGTGTGTGGTGCGTCTGCAAGCGGTGCTGGAATTGCCTTCCACCAGGTGCGGGCATCTTTGTTTAACTGGAATGTAGCAAGACGAACCTTTTCTTGGTCGGCACATTACATGACCTCGAATATACGGTTCATTTCATCGATCCAATTTTTTACCTCATCGGGATTAGAAGAACTTGAAAACTGCGGAGGATTTAAACTCTAAAAATTGCGGTGTAGGTCTCCAGCTCTTTCCCCTGGACTAGCTTGAGCCATATTCTGTAATGCTTGGGTGAGACCGGCAACGGTTTGTTACATACCATCCCAGTCAACACGATGAGCCATGATGAGAGTAAGGTACCTGAGAAGGGTAACAGAATTGTCAATTCTAATGGAATGAGTGGAATTAACCTTAGAAATAATTCTAATTACTATCTCATCCCAGGTTCTACCCCATTTCCTCTCATAGGTAGGTAGTTTCTTTCCTAGTTTCATAGGTGTGGATCCTTAAACCTTGGACTTAACCTATGACATGACTTTTTCCTAGGACTTCTAGTTCTATGCTCTGATACCACTTAAACTGTCACACCCCGAGTCGGGAACGCGAGCAGCCGGTATGGTAAGCCTCTCGCAAGCAAGAAATCAGAGCGCAAGACAATCACACTAAAGTAATTGCACAAGTAAACTTTTCAAAACTTCACTTTATTTCATAATAATAATATAAAAGTACACAAGATCCTTGACTCTTAACACTCTTACATCATAGACTCAAGAAAATAGAAAACTACAATAAGACTCGACTAGACATTTGATACTATGGCTTCTCTCGATTCGTTTGTCCTTCAATCACTCTCAGACCCGCTACTTGTATACTCCGAATCCGATTCATCTGTACTTCCTGAAAAGATTGGAAAAGTATGGTAATGAGCACACTTTCCCAGTAGGTATCTTCGCATCAACATGAAGGTGATATTTAAGTGATTAATGTCTTAGCTCTAGACTGGAAGAGAAACATAAGAAAATGTGGTAAACAATCGGTATAACCAAGTAACCAAGGACATGAAATTGAGCAAGTAGACAAGATAGCATGAACAAGTAAGATTAAGCATGTAAACATAAATTGGCCTTTCATGAACAAGAATGTAAGAGCATGTAACTAGAAAGTACTTTACATAACCTTACAAAGGCTATGCACTAGAAAGTCATTATCAAGCATGTAATTTTCATAACAAGTCTCGTGGTGTTTCACCCATTTATAAGAAAAAGTACTCCCAGCGCAATGCGATGCCAGTATCATCGTACCACATAGTTTATAGCATGTTTTTGACAATCCGTCGAGGGGACTAGCATGGAGCCCTTGGACACAATCCGTGCCCGATCTTGCATCTTCAAGTTATAAATCTAGTTACTTCCTCGAGATAATAATTTCTGCCAATAAATCAATTCAAAATAATAAGTTTAATGATCAAGTAACCAAGGCATAAAACGTACCAAAGTTGACATGAGATATCAAAGAAAGATTTAAGGTATATTAGGCTACGGCGATGATCCGGCAGCATAATGGTATATTTATTAGGTTCCATAATTCAAATTTAACTTTGTTAAACATAATTTAGGCTCCAGAAAATTATAAGATCATCCAGGAACTCAAGAAAACCAACCCCATGTTGGATATTATGTTTTGATGATGACAAACAATATGACTCATATGTATGATGTCATATGTGTTTTTATGATTCCATGTGCTTATTGCATATAGTATGTGTCTTGTTACGTACAGTGTTTGTTGTATGCATACAATGCTCATATTGCTGTATAGATGAATTACATGGAATGAACTACAGCACATGTGCATCTTAGTTCATATGTGGTTGTCTGTATATATCCGTACATATTCGTGCATGTCTGTGCATGTTTGTGGATGTCTTTGTATAAGCATTGCATAAAGTCTTGTACAACTGTTCATATAAGTCAAAGAATCACAGGTCAACCAAAAGTCAACGCAAAATCAATACTGTACACATAAAGTCAACGTGTCTGCATAAAGTTTGTGCACATGACATTTTACTAAATAACCTGTGTGCATGGCATTTGGTGGAACAGGTGGTGTGGATGATCTTCATGCTGCATTGTGCTTGTATAGAGTCAACGTCAGTTGCATCATGCATAACTAGGGTCGGTGCTAGATGTGTTTTCACATAGCTATGGTTGATGCAAACTACATGGTAAGCTGGTAACAGGTCGGTGCATGTTTGTGTCACCTGTATATGAGGCCGGTGCACCTTCTTGCTTCTTTCTAAGAAGGTCAGTGCACATTTTATCCTTCTGTATATAAGGTCGGTGCATATCGGCCTTGGTCTTTGATAAGGTCAGTGCATGTTTTCGTAGAAGGTCGTATAAGGTCGATGCAGACTGTGTCATGCGTATCTAAGGTCGGTGCATATCGGCCTTGGTCCTTGATAAGGTCAATGCATTTTCTGCTACTCACATATAAAGCCCAAGCACATTTGCTTGCCAGGTCGGTGCACTATTACATGCTCACTAAGAAGGTCGGTGCAAGTTGTGCCTCACGCACACTTCAAGTCGGTGCTAGCTGATATTGTCTCATGCATTAGAGTCAGTGTTAACTTTCGTGATCATGCATCAAGGTCTGTGTTAGAATGCGGTGTCTTGCATCTAGGTCGATGTTAGTATGTTGTGTCTCGCATCCTAGGGTCGATGTTAGCATGCATTATCCTGCATCTGGGTCGATGCTAGTAGCGTCTCACGTATACTTGAGGTCGAGGCAAGTTGCGTTGATGTTTCTAAGTGAGGTCGGTGCTAGTTGTCGTTTCTTCTTAGTGAGATCGATGCTAGTTACCTATCTACATAAGTCAGGTCGGTGCCAGTCATCTTGGTTGCATCAGAGTCGGTGCTAGTCTAGCCACTTGCATACCAGGTCAATGCCAGTTAGCTTTGTCTGCATGTAAAGTATAGAGTCAGTGCTAGCCTGCATTTCTTCATGAACTGAGGTCGACGTTAGTAGCCACTAAGGTCGAAGCTAGTATGCATTCTCATGCACTGAGGTCAGTGCTAGTATGAAGAGTTCATGAACTTAAGTCGGTGCTAGTCATGCATATTGGTCTAAGGCAAGGTAGGTTCTAGTGGCATTTTTTATGCTGAAGTTCACAGAGTCCTTCTGTGATTGTTGTCAGAGCACTATATGCCATAGTCTAAGCATCGTATTAGAGCGTGTGTCTGATCATCATCCATGTGCTTTATTTTCACTATCTCAGTCAACGTTTTATAAATATTCACTATGCCTGCAAGGTATTTGACGAGATGACATTTTACTAAAAATGTAGGAACTTAAGGATGGGCGTGATCCAATAAGTGGCGTGTGATCCCAGGACGCCTTGTTAACCAAGATCCTGCCACGTGGCCAACCGAACTCAGATCTCAACGAACTTTTGGGCGAGAAACATGGATTCCACATGCCTTTCTGCCAGTGGCTTATAAAAGGGGGCAGATCGCCCAATTTTGAAAGATCAATATTGAGAAAAGGTAGAACTAAAAAATAAGAAGAAGTGTAGACAGAGAAATAGTGTTACAGAGAGCAGAAGAGAGCTAAGCTCAGAAAGATTAAATGATATCGTAGAAGAGAGTAAGAACAGCTCAGATCTACTGGTGAGAGAAGGTCAGTCCATCTGTTCAGTGAGATCGTGAGAGAGATTTGAGAGGAGAAAGAAAAAGGAGTGTTGCAGAAGCAGAGCATCGTGTCCAGAGCTTGAAGAAGGAAATTGAATGCATCTCTAACAACTACTAGATCAGATCTAGTGTTGTCTGCTATCTGCTCTATTCAGGGCTACATTTGCATTTAAATTCAGATCTATTTTTTTATTCTCTGATCTATTGTTCTTTCTTTCATCTTTTTACCTTTTTCTTAAGCTGTGTATCAGCAGTGGCATAAGCTGTAAGGCCCAGTGTTTTGAAGCTGTGAATCAGCGAATTGTAGGAAACCTGTGAGGCCCAGCCGTTTAAGCTGTGTATCAGCAGAAGCCACACTCTGGTTGAAGTGTGGGGTGGATGTAGGTCAGTAGACCGAACCACCTAAAATCTCTTGTGTCATGTGGTTGACTGCCTTTTTGTGTGAGCTTGCCATTCATCATCTAGATCGCTTCCGCCTTTGTATTTCCTAACAATTGATTAGGCCGTGCAACTCCTCAGTCTGAGCAATTGTTCATTGAGAAAGCTATTCTAGTTTCATATAGTTTAAATTTGGCTAATAAGGTTTAAAGGATCCGTTCACCCCCCATTGGATCCACATTTGATTCAATCTCTGCATCTAACAATTGGTATCAGAGCAGGTCACTGATTACCAGATCCAACGATCTGCAGTGGATCCTACTATTTCGGTGCATTTGTTTACTCTGCTGATTGCTTGACCTATTTGGTGCCTTAGTCAAGTTTTGTTGACTGTCTATTATTTCATTTATTTGCTATGGATTCAACGTCTTTTCGTCCGATGTTTGATGGGAGTTATTTCTCTGATTGGCTAAGTAGATTTAGACAGTATGTGCTTACTGTGGATTCTAATCTTCTATGTTTAATTGAGCATGACCCCTATGACATTCCAATAAATCGATCGAAATGGAATATGGGACATGAATTGATGAATGCAGAAAATAAAAAGGCCCTGGACCTAGTGAAAGGGGCGATAAGATATAACGTGCTTCCATGTATATCTGAGTGCAGGAGTGCCAAAGAAGCTATGAAGAAACTGACTATCGACTATGGTAAAGAAAATATTCAATGCCTTATGACAAGAGATCACATAAGTGATCAATCAGATGAATCTCCATCTCAGGTAATTTCTTACTCTGAACAAATATCTCTTAATGAATTGATTGGGATGTATGATGATTTGTTAAACAAATACAAATATGTTAAAACTGAAATGAGAAAGATGAAAAAGAGCATGTCATATGAAATCAGAGAATTGAAATGTTAAAATGAAAATCTGAAAGATAGTCTGAAAAGAAATGAAATTCATGCAATAAGTGTGTTTTTGCGAAAAATTTTAATAACAGTCTTCAATCCGAACTAAAAATGCAGGAATAACAAATTGACTCTCTCAAAGAAGAATTAGAAGAATTGAAAAGATTTCAGGAAGAAAATAATTTAATGTCTGAAAAACTGGAAGCCATTAAAGTTGTTAATGTTGAACTGCAAAAGAATCGAGATGAGGTAAAAATTGATCTGAAAAAGGGGATTAACTTAAATGGTCAAGTTCTAATAAATGAACTCGTCCAAAATGAGGAGCTAATGGAGGAAATGGAGAAATTAAAGGAGCTTAACAGTATCATGTCTGAAAGACTTCTTGCCTTAGAAAAGGGAAAAACTGTTTGTCATGAAGAATCTGAAAAACTGAGCAATCTGGAACAAGAAATTGAGAAATATAAAACTGCTAACAAAGTATTGAATGAAGCTGTTAATTGTAGTGAACAAGAGATTGCAAGTTATGAAATACACATTGCATCTCTAAAAAATGAGATTCAGGATTTGAAAAGTTCTTTGTCTAAATTTGTTAGTGGGCAAGATAATCTGAACAAGTTGCTAGGAGTCAAGGTAAGTTTCAGGAAGGAAGGGTTGGGATATAATAATGTTAATAAGAAAGAATTTAAAAACAAGTTAATGACATCATTTGTCACTGCATCAAACGTAGTCACCACTTCAGAGATTAAACAGTCCAATGCTCAGAAAATTTAGAAACAAACTGACAAAGTGATAAAGAATGATCACTTGCACAAAGAGTCAAGAAACACTCATGCTAGAACTGTGCATACTGTACACAGCTTGAACACACATACACATGCACACAAAAAGAAAATGTCATGCCATTATTGTCATAGATTTGGTCATTTGATGCATGTGTAGATTAATGGAACAAGATGATATAAATGCAAGTGCAACACATGCTAGGAATTCTCATGAAAGAAATCATACATTTAAGAAAAAGAGAATTCACTGTCCTTATTGTGGTAAGCTAGGCCATCATGCCTCAGAATGCCGGTCTGCTGAAAGTAAAGGTAAGTTTCATTCTCATTATATAAATCCTCATGAGAACCAGCATGCTGGATGTTTCAATTGTGGTAAGCCAGGCCATAGGGGCATTGAGTGTTGGCATGCACTGGGGAGTAAACCCATTTATAAATCTGATAAACTCCATGTTCATCAAAATAATTTTGATAAGAAGAGAACTGAATTCATGAAAAAGACTTTCTATTATTTTAACTGTGGAAAACCTGGCCACAGAGCATATCACTGCTGGTTGGCAGGTTTCAGAAAATAGAATTTTCATGTTCATAATAGAAATTTCAATATTCATGCACACAGATTCAATGCTCACAATAATATGCATAAAAAGAACTTGAAATCTGTTACTTGTCATCACTGTGGTCAGTTTGGACATTTCATGTCCAACTGTAAGTTGATGGATTTTGATGACTCTGTTGCTCACAAAAAGTCTAGAACACCATTTGGCGGTGTCAATGGTAAACCAGGACCCATGGTCTCTTGGGTACCTGCTGCATCAAAATGATGTGTTTGTTACAGATGTGCCTTGGAGATGAATAAAAGGGGGGTTAATAAGCCAGGGCACCAAGGAAACCCCATTTATGTACCTTTCAGGTAACATTCTTGCATTCTTTAGGCTTGTCTATTTGAATTCTTCAAAAATCTTATTTGATGCATTTCATGTTTAAGTTGTTAAATAAAATCTCATGTTCCTAACTGCTTTGTCTTTACACTGCACAATATGAGCTTCCTCATATATTGAGCTATGTGTGCACATGTTCATTGAAGACATGTTGAATTCATTTCTCATCTGGATGCATTAATGTCTTGTCACTTGATTGTGCACATAGAGGAGGATAGAAATTCATGAGCATAGTCTACATATTAGTGCATATATGTGAATTGCATATGTCAAATTATTTGCTTACACATGTGTTTGACATACAATCATTGAAAATCTGATGAATTGTCATGCATGACCATTATGGTATATCAAATGGTAAGCTACTAAAGGGCAGATGAAATATGTCTGGAGGTTTTTACTATATGTGAGGTGGTCCTTTAGACCAAGTCCTCTGCCTAGTACCATGGGTCATATTACATATAGGGCAGTCTGAATGATCATGAGCATGAATCATAAAATCATATGTTTAGCCTTTATTGCATAAAGTCAGGGGAAGTCTGTCTAGCCTTTGCATGTTTTCATGTCACATATGATCATGTAATGCACTTGGCTAAAGGGAAGTCATTGCATATGTATACATGTAATTAATTACATTGCATATCATTCATCTCAAAAAACCACAAAAAGAGCTTTCACATTGCATATAGGCACGGGAAGCATTTCATTTCTTCAATGGATCTTTGACTAAAATCCCACTGTCTAACTAAATTGATTATTCTGCCTCATTTGTCATACCAGTGATTCACATATTCATCTGTCCTTCAATTGATTCATACTGTCTGTATGACAGTGACTCACATTACCAAATGATCACGGATTCTCATTTGAAATCAGATTTCTGAAACTCTGTTTACTGTTGTTAATGTGTCTGAAATAATTGCTGGATTCCTTGCGTATTCATGAGTTAGAAGAAGGTATATCAAAAGACTTCACATGAAGGGTAGGTTATGCCTGCTTGGAAGGTGGACTATTCTTGGGTGAGCAGATTTCTAAAGTCCCACCTCCCTCTTCATGACTCATTAGTATACAATGTATCCATCTGTAATTAGTTCGGTCTTTTCATTTACTACCAGGTTATCCTTGTCATACATTTCACTCTACTCCTGACAAGCTGGTTTGTCTGATCTTATTTTTTCTTCTTCTATGAACCTTGAAGAATCTTGGTATCAAAAATTCTTATTGCTGCACTTACTTGAAAATCATTTCACCTCTTCTCTAGTCAGAAACTTCTGAATCACTCCTGTTATCTGCCTGTTTCTGTTCTGATCACATATTCTGCACACTCAAATCTTCTGACTGTCATCTTTGCAAACCTGTCATTACTTCTGCTGTTGGCAAGTTGACTGAAGATGTTGATTGAACTGATCTCGAAGTTACTTAAATCATTGTACCTCGTTTATGAATCTAAAACTATCAAGAAACTCCTATTATATAGGTTCAAGAATAACTGATTGATCTAGATTGGTATACGTTTAATGGATTCTTGAATTTGAAAGACTTGAAAGTAACTGAATCATAAGTTTTAATAAATTTTAACCAACTATTTCATATAACCTCTGGATAAAATCTTCTGAAATCTAAAAGTTTGAAATCATGGTTACTTTGACTAAGATACATGTTGGTAGTATTCTTCTTAAACATTAAATCAGTACGAAGTTGACTAAAAAGAAAAATAAATGTCAGAGCAATGACTGTGGTTACCAAGAAACCTGTCCAAAGGACTGTGTCATGAAGTACCATAGTTAACTCTGCTAAAAGAATGAATTCTCTGAAAATTATGTGAAAATCTGACAGATCAATGATATGGTTATGTTGAGTAATTGGGAATTTTGGCCTCTAATCAAGGTGTTTCCTCATGTAAAAAGACACTCCCATTGCTAACTATTGGCCCAGATAGATGGCGGACAAGAAGGGGGGTTGAATTGTCCCCTTTGCCTAGATGGCGGATTTTAAAAACTTTCTAACCCAATTATAATAGAAGTGAAATTGACTATGTTGATTAACAAAAACTTCAGGTGAGATTAAGATATTCTCTCAATCTTTTCGATCTCACTCGGACAACCAATCCAACAAGCGATGAACGATTACTAATAACAGATAGCAGAGCTAGCGAAGTGTAGTGGTGTAGTGAAATAAAAATCAATAAGATAACATGTGAAGGGATATAGGAGAAATGCACAATCACACAGGCAATCACAACGAACACAAGGATTTTAAGGTGGTTCGGGACCACGACGGGCTCCCTACGTCCACCCCTCACCAAACCCGGTGAGGCTTCACTAACACGCTACTGAAGTAGCAGCACGGGGACGAACCCCAACCACACACACGTTGCTTTCACAGTAATACACACATGAGGCCTTGCCTCAACAAGCTGCCACTGTAGTACACACACACACGTTCAGGGAACGTACCCCGGACACAACAACCACACGGAGACACAGCTCCGTACACACACACACAGATATTCTGAGTTTAACAAAATCACAGGATATACAATATTCGCTCGCAGCAGTATGTAGATGAAAATAAGCTATGAAACACACAAGGAATTAAACACAAATAAGATGTAGAAATATCCCCTTGATTCTCCAATAGACGTAAGAAGATCTTTCGTGAAGCCTAGGTTGGAGGAGCTTTTATCCGTAGCTGGTTGGAGTAGTAGGTCATCCTCCTTGAGGATCCAAGTTTGTTCGTTCAAGTCCTAGCTCCAATCAAGCCTGCAGACATCAAGAAAAGATGAAACATTATGCTCCGAAAGTATATCTTGGTTGAAAGGGACATGACAAACAGATGAAAGTAGATATATATATATATATATATATATATATATATATATATATATATATATATGTACTCCCCTTTAATGTCCCACAACTCCTTTGAATAAGCAGGTAGGATGCGTTGGAAATGACAAATCAGAGTGGAAGCAGCTGGACATGAAGTCCCAAATGCCCAAAACCTTAAGCCAATCTCAACCAAGAGTATAGGAATGAATGGTATAGATATCCCCTAAATCTTTACACAAACTAGGAGAATAGAGAAGGTAGCACTTAGAACAAATGAACCGAAGGTTGGATGAAGCCGGTGTAGAAGATATAGTCGCCCGAGGCTCCTGATGAAGAGGATGTAGACCGCGACCCCCAAATCTTGGCTTGGGCTCGATGGAAGACTATCCTGGCACAACTCTCCTTCACCTCCAGCAGATGGAGCACCTTCTTCTCCTGCAAGGCAAAGGGTTTCACGTTAGAAGCTCAAGGGGATGTTCCAATCGAATGAAAGGGGGCGGTGATATATACCAAAGGGCTTGAAGCCCCAAATGACTTAATAGCCCCTTTTAGACCCCCTTCATATCACATACTAGATGTTAAGGATGCCCTAAGTCCATCAGGGTCAAAAGCTAGGACAATCGGATTCATGAACCATGGGTTCGCATTAAGATCCGGAAGCCCGTTCAAAAAACCAAGAAAAAGTGTCGACCTCTAGGGTCGACCTTCGTGCAGACTAGTTCTGCCAAAAACAAAACCCGGTGAAAAAGTGTCGACCTTTTTTCACGATAGTTCTGTTTGAAGAGAAAACAGAACTCAGGACAAAAAAGTGTCGACCCTTTGGGTCAACCCTTTTTTTTCTGGGTGTTCTGTTTTGATTAAAATGACATACCACAAATGAAAGTGTCGACCCCATGGGTCGACACTTTTCCTGACATAGAAAAGCTCAATTAAAACACACTTGAAATACCACACTACAATCATTCAAAGTTCAAGTTTCAATCACTTGAGCACAAATGACATGGATACCCATATACAAGCCTAATTTTAACACAAATTCAATCCATTCACATTGAAGTTCAAATATCCATGAGTTCTTACTATTCCCTTGATTTATATGCATGAAAAGCTCCAATATCAACTCCCTATCACTTAGAAAATTTAGCCTGAACACAAAGCATGAGTACACGACCATTTCATGTTTGTATGAGCATTCCTGAGTAGTTTACCTTCATTCATGTGAGATTCATTGACAGTTATTTGATCATGGATTTCAACACACAAAAGCTCATCAAGATCCATTGAAACAAAAAGGACAAAATGCAAGTGTAGAAACATACCATCCACCCAATTAGTTGAGAACATATGAACCTGCACTTTGTATAAAACACAGATTTAGTTTTCGGTCAATGCAATCGACAAGAATGATTACCTTCCCATATGACATATGCATAACTCCTTCAACCTTAACCACTTTGATATCCTATCAATTCACACATGAATTTGCAAATTCAGTCCAACTCAATATGAGTAGAATCTACACAGTCAACATACATGAACAGCCATTTGCAACTCAAATCATTGATTTAATCTAAAACCTGAAGTCAAAACTGAATTTAGTCATGTTACACACTAAGTGCAAGCGACTCTTGAATTCATCGTTTAGTCTCACAATTTCAAGTTCAGTCCTAACATTGAAAGTTCACCCAATGAAATCCAATTTAGCAATATTAAATTTTAATCCAAGGCAGATAAAAACAATACAGTTCAGGACATTCAGGATAAGTCCAAAATAGAAAGCAATGCTCAAAAAACCGGGGTTGACCCATTGGGTCGACCCATCCCAGGGAGACAATAAAAACTGCCTTAGCAATCCAATGCAAGTAATTCAAGTTCAGTCTATTTATCCAATGATCTGAGAGCATTATAGATTCAAGAGTTTAAGTCCATTCAAAATAGCATGAAAAAACATATCATTAAGATCCACATGGATTACAAGTTCAGTCCAGAGGAAACTGAACCTTCTCAACATAAAACTCACAATGTCAAGCATTTATGTCAGTTCATTAAAAACCCATATAGGATGTGCAAGGAAGCACCAATAATCCAGAGCTACCAAAACACAATGCTTTCACAAGTTAGTTCCAAAGTCTCATGCCCAACATGCATGAGGCAACATCAGAGTTGTATTCATGAAGGACCATTGAAATTCAACCTGCAAAATAAGATATCATCATGTTAGCTTGTTTATCATGAAGATGCCATTAGACATAAAACACACAATATATTGGAGTCATCAAAACCATTGTCAAAGACAACGAGGGGGCGCACAGAACCCTACACTAACTCTGTTCGCAATGCAACTATCACACTGAGTAACTAGGTCACTTCACCTAAGACGTGTTGTGCCTCATGTAAAAAGGTGTTGATCAACCAAGATTGCTCAAGAAAAAATAAAATGTTGTTCAAAAGTAAAATCTATGAAATTGATAGAGAATCTTCAATTGATATCAGAAATCTTCTGTAACACAGTTAACTTCAAATACAATTAAAGGTGTTTAATCTCAGTACTACAATGTGTAACTCCTAAAGGAGTCATTGAGATTATTTGAGTAAGATGGAAGAAGGTTGAACTGGAATGTCATATGAATAATTGGTTCACTGTTATTAAAACTCAGTTTTAGATATGAGTATTGAATATGATTGACAAATTTGGTATACATCATGCTTAAACCAGTTCTGTCATGCAGTCTAATTCATAAGCCCTTATGATAGGAGAGTCTAATCTTCACTTGGATTTATAACAGTGGTACCTGCTTTAAAATTCTTCTGATTGGTTATATTTTTGAAAACTTAGTCAACTTGCATATTTGTTTATATCTCCTGTTATCTTTGCACTGTGTCCCTGTCACTTTTTATCTTCCTGAACCTGTCACAGAAAACCTTTGTGTTTTGCTACTGTAAATCTCTTAGTAGTATCCTTCTGAGATCTTTCTGGCTTATTCTTGACATATTCCTCACCTTCCTTGCTCATTTACCTTATTTCAGTTTAACAGGAAGCTTTGCATTGCATTGATTTAAAGGGGGAGGATAGATCATGTCAGTATAGCATTTATTACATTTCATAGGGGGAGAACTATCTGTGACTTGTCTTGGCTATATCAGGGAGAGTATGTGATTTTTTGGCATCCTCTTAACTATTCGCAAGCTTCTGGTATTGATCTCAATTTTCTCAGGGGGAGTTTCAATTTCTTTCTGTTTTCTCCTAACTCCTTCTAATCACTTGGTATCATTTTTGTGTCTACATCCTGTTTCCCACATGCTCTCACCACTTGGATTCCTTTTCTTTTTAACTTTTTGATGACGTCAAAGGGGGACAGATTGGTTAAGTCATATACGTCATGTAGGTATGAGAGCTGAGGTGTGAATAGGTCATATATTGCAGAAGTTAAAAAGGGAAAATGTTTTTGATTGTCAATAGAGAGATTGCATTAAGTCATTGTGTAAGGGGGAAAGATTGGATTGAGGGAGAGATTGCATTGATGTTAGTACATATCTGTGTCAGCATAGCTTTGCTTATTTGCAGAATGTTGATTGCATATTGTCATAGTTTCAATGTCTGGTTTTCATCACTCATAGTGTTACCATCATCAAAAAGGGGGAGATTATTAGATATTATGTTTTGATGATGACAAACAATATGACTCATATGTATGATGTCATATGTGTTTTTATGATTCCATGTGCTTATTGCATATAGTATGTGTCTTGTTGCGTATAGTGTTTATTGTATGCATACAATGCTCATATTGCTGTATAGATGAATTACATGGAATGAACTGTAGCACATGTGCATCTTAGTTCATATGTGGTTGTCTGTATATATCCGTACATATTCGTGCATGTCTGTGCATGTTTGTGGATGTCTTTGTATAAGCATTGCATAAAGTCTTGTACAACTATTCATATAAGTCAATGAATGACAGGTCAACGAAAAGTCAACGCAAAATCAATAATGTGCACATAAAGTCAACGTGTCTTCATAAAGTTTATGCACATGACATTTTACTAAATAACATGTGTGCATGGCATTTGGTGGAATAGGTGGTGTGCATGATCTTCATGCTGCATTGTGCTTGTATAGGGTCAACGTCAGTTGCATCATGCATAACTACGGTCGGTGCTAGTTGTGTTTTCACACAGCTAAGGTCGATGCAAACTACATGGTAAGCTGGTAACATGTCGGTGCATGTTTGTGTCACCTGTATATGAGGCCGGTGCACCTTCTTGCTTCTTTCTAAGAAGGTCAGTGCACATTTTATCCTTCTGTATATAAGGTCGGTGCATATCGGCCATGGTCTTTGATAAGGTCGGTGCATGTTTTCGTAGAAGGTCGTATAAGGTCGGTGCAGACTGTGTCATGCGTATCTAAGGTCGGTGCATATCGGCCTTGGTCCTTGATAAGGTCAGTGCATTTTCTGCTACTCGCATATAAAGCCCAAGCACATTTGCTTGCCAGGTCGGTGCATTATTACATGCTCACTTATAAGGTTGGTGCAAGTTGTGCCTCACACACACTTCAAGTCGATGCTAGCTGATATTGTCTCATGCATTAGAGTTAGTGTTAGCTATCGTGATCATGCATCAAGGTCTATGTTAGTATGCAGTGTCATGCATCTAGGTCGATGTTAGTATGTTGTGTCTCGCATCCTAGGGTCGATGTTAGCATGCATTATCCTGCATCCGGGTGGTGCTAGTAGCGTCTCACATATACTTGAGGTCGAGGCGAGTTGTGTTGATGTTTATAAGTTAGGTCGGTGCTAGTTGTCGTTTCTTCTTAGTGAGATCGATGCTAGTTACCTATCTGCATAAGTCAGGTCGGTGCCAGTCATCTTGGTTGCATCAGAGTTGGTGCTAGTCTAGCAACTTGCATACCAGGTCAATGCCAGTTAGCTTTGTCTGCATGTAAAGTCTAGAGTCAGTGCTAGCCTGCATTTCTTCATGAACTGAGGTCGACATTAGTAGCCACTAAGGTCGAAGCTAGTATGCATTCTCATGCACTGAGGTCAGTGCTAGTATGAAGAGTTCATGAACTAAAGTCGGTGCTAGTCATGCATATTGGTCTAAGGCAAGGTAGGTGCTAGTGGCATTTTTTATGTTGAAGTTCACAGAGTCTTTCTATGATTGTTGTCTGAGCACTATATGCCATAGTCTAAGCATCGTATTAGAGCGTGTGTGTGATCATCATCCATGTGCTTTATTTTCACTATCTCAGTCAACATTTTATAAATATTCACTGTGCCTGCAAGGTATTTGACGAGATGACCTTTTACTAAAAATGCAGGAACTTAAGGACGCGCGTAATCCAATAAGTGGCGCGTGATCCCAGGATGCCTTTTTAACCAAGATCCTGTCACGTGGCCAACCCAACTCAGATCTCAACGTACTTTTGGGCGGGAAACATGGTTTCCACACGCCTTTTTGCTAGTGGCTTATAAAAGGGGGCAGATCGCCCAACTTCGAAAGATCAATACTGAGAAAAGGTAGAACTGAAGAAAAAGTAGAGAAATAGTGTTGCAGAGAGCAGAAGAGAGCTAAGCTCGGAGAGATTAAAGGATATCGTAGAAGAGAGTAAGAACAGCTCAGATCTACTGGTGAGAGAAGGTCAATCCATCTGTTCAGTGAGATCGTGAGAGAGATTTGAGAGGAGAAAGAAAAAGGAGTGTTGCAGAAGCAGAGCATCGTGTCCAGAGCTCGAAGAAGGAGATTGAAGGTGTCTCTGACAACTACTAGATCAGATCTAGTGTTGTCTGCTATCTGCTATATTCAGAGCTATATTTGTGTTTAAATTCAGATCTATCTTTTTATTCTCTGATCTATTGTTCTTTCTTTCATCTTTTTACCTTTTTCATAAGCTGTGTATTGGCGGTGGCATAAGCTGTAAGGCCCAGCGTTTTGAAGCTGTGAATCAGCGGATTGTAGGCAAGCTGTGAGGCCCAGCCGTTTAAGCTGTGTATCAACGGAAGCCACACTCTGGTTGGAGTGTGGGGTGGATGTAGGTCAGTAGACCGAACCACCTAAAATCTATTGTGTCGTGTGGTTAACTGCCTTTCTGTGTGGGCTTGTCGTTCATCATCTAGATCGCTTCCGCCTTTGTATTTCCTAACAGTTGATTAGGCCGTGCAACTCCGCAGTCTGAGCAATTGTTCATTGAGAAAGCTATTCTAGTTTCATATAGTTTAAATTTGGCTAAAAAGGTTTAATGGATCCATTCACCCCCCTCTTGATCCACGTTTGATTCAATCTCTGCGTCTAACACCCCAAAGGTCAAACCTCGGGTTCGACATAATCAGGAACCAGGCGGTCAGTTACTAGATCATTTAGCAACTCAAGCGGTCTAGTCTTAGACCTTTTAGGTTGGGTTGAATCCAGACTAGATGGACTGGACTCAGATATACAAGCAGTCATGGGCCAGACCGTTAACTGGGCCTTAGCGGTCGAATGTAAGACCGTTTAGGAATCAAGACTCCGAAATCAACGGTAGTGCTTTCTAGACAAATTGGGCTTTAATGGGACAACCAACTCGGCATCCTATTGGGAATCTCAGGCTCATAGAGACTTACAGAGACCTTGAAACAAGATCACCTAGTCCGGCAGAAGGAATATCTAACGGAGAGGCTTTCAAGTCCAAGATTGTGTGCCTATAAGTGCAAAGGTGTATCTAATGGTCACATACCGGAGTATATGTCATGTACTTGTGAAAATGACTCTTAGATGAGAAAGTTAGTGATAACCAATGATTAAATAATAACTAGTCCATGAATCTCATAAATTCAAGTTAACTACAAAAGTATATGACTTGGTCACGAAATTATGATAAGTTTAAAATAACTTTAAGTGCATAAGGAATCATGAAATCTATTAGAATGAGCTATTAACATAACTGGGTATATGAAAATAATGTTTAAGATAGGTATAAAACCTACTTAACTAGGCTTAACATATAATAATTTGGACCATTCTACATTAAGCCTCATATGAGCTTAAATATAGAATTCAAAAACTTAAACGGTCTAGTGGGTGACCGTCTATTGTGGCAAGCGGTCTATCGTACGACCGCTAGGGTTTCTGGCAGTCTACAAGAAGACTGTTTCTTCCTGTGTTAAGAGAAAACTCAATAATAGTAAAATACAATACTAGTCTAAGGCAAATCATGCATGAAAATCAACACGAATAAACTTTATAGCATGATAGAACAAGAATAGGTCAGTCAATATGCGTGGGTTTATGTAATAACAAGAGAATTTCCTTTTTACTCAATTAGGGCTAGTTCATGTATGAATATTATACTAGATGCATAGTCCTAATGAAAACATAAAATTCTTAGTGTACAATGCATGAAATCGACTGGAAACAGAGGGCTTTTATCCCTAATGTCATGTTTAAATCGTTCACGAGATAACCTACCCCAAATAGTGCTCCTAGATTACCAATTTCTGACTGGAAGCCCTAGTTCTGCACGTTATGTGCTAAATTAGCAATTTCACACCCATGTATCTCCTGATTCCCTTGACCTATGGATGTGAAAATTGAAGGGTAGATAGAAGATATAAAGGGTAACATAAAGTTTTAAAGACACAAGCGCTAATTACCTCATTTAGAGCTTCTAATTTCTTGATCTTCACTGGACCGTTGCATAGATTCCTACGTTGTTGGTGCAGAATCAACAACTTTGAAAGCTTCTAACTCCTTGTAGACTTGATCTCCTAGAACAAAATTTGGAGGATAGTTAGTCCTTAGTATTAACAACAAAAACCTCTAAAGAACATACCTCTAATTCTACATCCTTACCTTAGTTCCACGCGAGCCAAAAGTAGGGGTCGCACAGGTCAAACTTGGGGTCTATTTATAGGTTTTAGTTAGGGTTTCAAGGATTTGGACGACTTTAGAGTCCTAATTAGGTATTAGATCAATCCCTGAGAGTCCCAAGCATGTTTACAAGTCTGTATACTTCGGTCTCTAGGAGTTTGGACGCCAAAATCCAATCTTTTTACACTTTCTTCCACTCACGGAATCTACAACGCTTAGCGGTCATATGGGTGACCACCTTCATCTGCTATGCGGTCTCGCGATAGATCGTTTTCTATCCTGGGTGCCAAATTTAAAATTAATTCAAACTCTTCCCTCCATTATCCATCTATTTATTCCATGATTATACCAATTTCTAGCTTCTAGAATATGGGCCAAGGTCCAAAAACCATAATTTTGGCCAAAAGGGTTTTTTTTAATGGGCCTAATCCTCTTGAATTAGAGTAAGGCTATACTAATTAAAATAAATTCTTTTAATAGCCCGTTTAGTCCATTTAAATATTTAATAAATTCTTAGAAATTTCTCAGGTGTTACAGAAACTCAGGTCCCGTGACGGGGGCACCTGCCCACTCAAAGCATGGCTGGAAGCGTCCACCGATGACTTATTCCACGCCTCAGGTGTCTCTCTCGCCCCAGGCGGAAACTGAGGCACAACACAAATCGCAGTAAAAATAAGGGTCTAGTCGAGGTCGTGCTCGTCAGCACGCGTCTGATAAGTGTGCATTTTTAGGAGTTAATTTATGATAGACACACTTTTTATGAGCCTTAATATTAATAAATATGAAGTTATCACAATTAATTCCAATCTTGATCAAAATATTTAGTTTGATGAAATTAAGTAATTTTAATAAATAAATTTGCTTATTTTACAGGCACAAAGAGGACGATCGCAAGAACTCCACAAGTCTGCACAATAATGGGCCAAAGTCCGTTAAAGATGAAAAGAAAAAAAAAGAAAGAAAGAAAAAGTACTATGGGCTTGTTAAAAGAACAAAAAGAGAGAATAAAATAAAATTTATATAGCAGTTGATTATATATATATATATATATATATGACATGAAGGCTTCGGGCACGAAAGAGGCCAGCAGCCTTGTTTTTTTCACGTTGCATGCATGGCGACGTGGCTTCACAGGAGGCCTTCATGCGGCAGCTAGCTAAGGCACCTCGCGCAGGGGCTTTAGCAGGCAGATGGCGTGGTTCTTGCGGGCACGGCAGCGGGTGAACATGGCTGGTCAATGCGGTAGGAGGCACGGGCGACGAGGGGAGCTGTGCGGTCAACTGCGGACGAACGGCATGGCGGCCCCGGACGTGGCTTCACACGCGGGCGTTCTCATGCGAGCGCATGAGGGTGCAAAGGTCAGCAGCTTCGGTGGGTGTCGACAGCATCTTCAACGTGCGCGAGCGGCGGGGAAGGCTCTTCTCGCGGGAGAAGCGTGGTCGACGGAGAAAGAGAAGAGGAGAGAGAGAGAGAGAAACCAAGGCAGCCGTGGCCAAGGCCACACGGGCGAACTCCATTCGGTGAAAGTGGCCGCAGCTTCAATAATAGCGGCCGCTATTCATGCAGGCACATTCACACGACAAAGAGAGAGAGAGAGAGAGAGAGAGAGATAGAGGATAGTGAAGGCTATAAAAGGGGCTCAGGTTGGCAAGAGAAGGAGTTCCGGGAGGTGATAATTTTTGAGTTCTGTTCTTTGGAGCTTAGAGAGAGAAAGTTCTAGTTTTGGAGTGTTGTTCTTTAGCTCTATTTGGGTTCCCTTTCAGAGAGTCTTTGAGAGTGCTTTATGTTTATGTTGTTGTGGGGTTCGTGGTTGCGATTTTTGAGTTCCTGTGAGAGTGTATTTGAAGTTCTGTTGGTTGGGTTGGGGAGAGTCTTTTGGAGTTCTTTTGGGTTAAGTTTTGGTGTTCGAAGGAAGCAACAAGGAGGAGGGCAAGGGCCCTTCATGCTATAATTATTTCACTCCTATTGTTCCTTTAAATTTCTTCCTTTGCATCTTGTAATATTTATATTATTAGATCATATTAGTCATCTCATCTTTGATTTAATTTTTCTTGACTTTAAAATTGAGTGGAATTTATATTGTTGTTCTTGTCTTTTCTTTTGTTCATCTGTTTATTTATTTTTAGTATTTAGTTTGGTGATTGTGGTAATTCTGTTGTTTTTATTTCACTTGTCTCATTAATATTTAAACCTTAGTTTTCATATTTCGTTCACTTCATTTAATTAATCTTAATTTCTCAACTTCAATATCAAGTTTTCCACCCAACTCTCTCGATTTCCAAACTTAAAAACTCAAGGTTTTCAACTTTAAAATCTAAACCTCTCTGTGGATTCGACTCGGTCTCACCATTTAACTATTTTCCCTAATTTATTGTGGATCGAAATTTTAAATGTGGTAGCGGACATATTAATGACGTGTGTTTCACGCTATCAATTTTTGGCAGCGTTGCCGGGGATGTTGAAGATGCTGTCGACACCCGCCGAAGCGGCTGACCTTTGCACCCTCATACGCTCGCATGAGAACGCCCGCGTGTGAAGCCACATCCGCGCCCGCCATGCCGTTCGTCCGCAGTTGACCGCGTAGCTCCCCCTCGTCGCCCGTGCCTCCTACCGCATTGACCAGCCATGTTCGCCCGCTGCCGTGCCCGCGAGAACCACGCCATCCGCCTGCTAAAGCCCCTGCGCGAGGTGCCTTAGCCAGCTACCGCATGAAGACCTCCTATGAAGCCACGTCGCCATGCATGCAACGTGAAAAAAATAAGGCTGCTGGCCTCTTTCGTGCATGAAGCCTTCATGCCATATATATATATATATATATATATATATATATATATATATATATATATATATATATATATATATATATATATATATATATATATATATATATATATAATCAACTGCTATATATATTTTATTTTATTATCTCTCTCTTTTTTTTAACAAGCCCATGGGCCTTTGACCCATTTGTACTTTTATTTTCTTTCTTTTTTTTCTTTTCATCTTTAATGGACTTTGGCCGATTATTGTGCAGACTTGTGGAGTTCTTGCGATCGTCCTCTTCGTGCCTGTAAAATAAGTAAATTTATTTATTAAAATTACTTAATTTCATCAAACTAAATATTTTGATCAAGATTAGAATTTATTGTGATAAGTGCATATTTATTAATATTAAGGCTCATAAAAAGTGTGTATATCATAAATTAACTCCTAAAATGCGCACTTATCACACCCCTCAACTTACTCCTTACTAGTCCCTTAGCAATGCAAACAATTTAAAATTTTAGGACCAACAAGAGTTTGCAAAGCTCATACTTTCATATCCAACTTTTCTTTCACAGAATTAATTAAAGATTAGGAATCCGAAAATATTAACACACACTAGCCTTAGATTTGGAAATTAAGGTACATGATCAAGAATTCAACTCAAAATTCAATAGCATTAGTGCATGTGTAAATACTAAATCCACAACGTAGATAATTGCATCTCCCATTTGTTATTCCAAATAAGTACCTTTCAACCCTGGACCTCTTAATCAGAGCATTTAACCTTTTGTCTGCCTTATTGCTTTGTCCCTTTTGGGATCTTTTTTATTTTTATACACATATGATACTGCACTACCCTTCACTGTTTAACGTGAACCTCGAAGCAGGCCCGGTTTCGCAGATCAAGATTCCCTTTTCCTTTTGACGCGAACCTCAACCCGTCTTAGGTGAAGTAGGCCCAGTTACTCAGATTCGGAGTATTTTTTATGGTGTTTGTTTGTTCTTTTTTTTTTTTCAATTGTGCTTTTGCACTAATTTTGACAGATAACTTGGCAGAAAGCTTATAGAAGATACCGGGTTTAAGAAGTGCAGAATATCAGATAACATACCTAAAATAGTAGAAGACTTGTCCTGCTTATTTTATTAGTGTGCAACATGATTTTTATTTTTCTAAAGTGCACATGAACTTTGAAGAGATTTTTAGATTAGTTTTCCATGGCTAGACTAAATAAATTTTCCATCATCCTTATCCCAGTCTTTTCTATTTCAGAATTACTTTCAATTGAAGCATGAATCATGAAACTCAGAAAGTGATTTTTATTAATTTTTTTATTAATTTTTTTAGAAAAAAAATGAGGTTGTATATGAATGCAACATGTGCAACATGATTTCCTATATGAATGCAACATGTGCAACATGATTTCTGCCCTCCCAACTTAAATGACATTGTCCTCAATGGCATGAACAATATGGATTAAGAGAACAATGTCGACATGAAATTTATGAAGGAACGAGACAACCTGATGTATGTAAACTGCGACGGGCGTGGCTTGGCAGAGGTGTAAGCAATCTCCTCTCTCCCCCCAACTTATCCTTTTATTCACACATGTAAAATAAAAATAAAATCACAATAAAAACTTGGGTTGCCTCCCAAGAAGCCATTGGTGTATATATATCAGTGCTTTTGATGATAACAAAACCAAGGACATTTGTTTGCTCACGTGCTTGGAACTAATAACCTAAGTGATATTCTTAAGCTATCAAGGTCGGATTTCTTCACATTTTTGCTTAAGTGTTTAGCATTCCAAATGCATTCCTAAGAACTCAAATGAACTTGAAATAACTTATAAGCATACGTTCAATTCATGCCTCGATCTTGTGGATATGATTCTCTAGGCTAAACTCTTCATTTTTCAGGTTTTTAATAGTCTGGTCGACCTAAAATAACAGAATGCAACCTTCCACAGTCTGTCACAGTGGCGGTCGACCGCCCCTCCAATCTTGGTCAATCGAAAATCCCAGGGACCGACCTCCTGTAGGTTTCTCAATGGCGGTCAACCGCCAGCCCCTGCAGGTCGACCGCCAGCCCCGAGCTGCCCAACATTGTTGACTTTTTGTCACTTCGAGGAAAGCCCTCCCTCTTGATATTATTTAATCCCAAAGCAACCAAACCCTCCAGGTATTGTGGATCTGGTCTGGGGGGAGTACATGGACCATTCAAAATCTATAAAATACATACAAGAGGGTTAGAAACCCTAATGATCTAAGGGGGATTAAGGAGGCTACCAAAGGGGAGAGAAGGCAGCTAGCACTGTAGACGTGAACAGTGCTCCCGGAGGAAGTTCTTCATCCTTCTTCATCCATCCTCAAGTAAAGTTCAAGCCATATCTGAAGGAGATCAATCCCAAGCCAAGTGGAGTTCAAGTTGCATCCAAGAAACTCTTCATGAACTAAGGGGGAGCATCAATCAAGCCTTTTCTTTTGTGTTTCTATTCTTAAATCATTCTAAGCTTCAAGTGTGCTTGTTTTGTAATTCTAAAACAATCCCGTGTGTGTGTGGATCTTCGTAGATCCGTGTGTGTGTGTGCAGTTAAGTCTGATTATTTTTGTGTGTGTGTGGTTAGGTGTCTTTTACACCTTCGTGGGAGCCTTCACCTCCTAACGTGTGTGTGTGTGTGTTCGATCTTGTATCTCTTTACAAGATAGTGTGTGGATCCTCACTGTCGGTGAGGGATGGACGTAGGTTGCCATTGTGGCATTCGAACCACTTTAAAATCGCTGTCTCATTGTGGTTTGTTCCTTTTCTCCTATCCCCCCTTCTGCGCATGCTTGTGGAATTAGATTAATTGCATCTATTAGATCTAGATTTTCTGATCACTTTCAAATAGATCCTCGGTATATCAAAAGCTGGATTCAGATTGACAATGTTACTTTTGCCAGAAAGATAACAGTTTACGTTGAGTGAATCTACGGATTTGCCAACTTTGCCTAGTACCAAGGGTTATTGGAGTGATTGATTTTGATAGATCTATTCTATCTTGCACTTGTTCTATAGTGTTCTCACATAATCTTAAAATTGACTTTAGTTTTGTTAAAATTTTGATATCACCCAATTCACCCCCCTCTTGGGTGCCATTGATAGCGGGACTTCAATTGGTATCAGAGCTAAGGCTCTATTTCTTCAGATCTAACGATCTTGAGCAAGATCCAAATCAATGGCAAATAAGGGAACGATGCTTGAGGGTCATTCAATTCATCGTCCTCCTTACTTCGATGGCTCGAATTATTCCTATTGGAAAAATAGGATGCATGTCTTTCTAAGAGCCCAGGAGTATGAGATCTGGAGAGTTGTGGACAAGGGTCCATACAAACTCGGGGATGATGAAGAGAAATGGACACCTGAAAAAATTAAAAAATGCACTGTAAATTTCAATGCCATGAATATTATGCAATGCGCTATTCATCCTAATGAGTTCTCTCGTGTGTCTATGTGCAGCTCAGCCAAAGAAATGTGGGACAAGTTGCGTCTCATATATGAAGGAACCTTGGAGGTCAAAGAAACCAAGGCCAACCTGATCGTTAGTGATTACGAGCTGTTCAAAATGAAGCATGAGGAAACGATCTTAGAAATGTTCGCGAGGTTAACTGAGATCATGAATGGTCTCAAGAGCCTTGGGAAGGAGTATGCAAACTCCGATCTGGTGAGGAAGGTTCTGAGATCACTTCCATCCACGTGGCACACAAATGCCACAGTGATCGGGGATTCCAAAAATCTGTCTACACTATCCTTGGATGAGCTCATAGGGTCCTTAATGACCTATGAGATAAACATGAAGAGAACAACTGAGGAAGACACGAAGAAGAAGAAAATTGTGGGACTAAAAGCTCATCAGTCTGATGATAACTTTCAAGAAGATGAATCCAGCGAAGGAAGCAATGAAGAAGAAGAATTGGCAATGATCACTCGCCAAGTGAGGAAATTCTTGAAAAGGAAGAGAAATTTCCAAGGTAACTTCAGAAGGGAACAAAGGAAGCCCATTCAAGCCAAGGGCGAACCAAGCAAGCCAAGTAGCATTATATGCTACGAATGCAAGAAGCCTGGGCATATGAGAGGAGAGTGCCCAGACATGAAGAAGAAATTCAAGAAGGATAAATTCAGAAAGCCCAAGGCCATGGTCGCCACATGGAGCGACGAAGAGGATGAACCGTCCGACGAGGTGATTGAAGAGCTGGTGGAAAGTCTGTGCCTCATGGCACATGAAGATGACTCAACCGAGGTAAATTCTGACCCGGATTTTATTTCAAATGAACAGTGGGAGTCAGAATATGAAAAGTTGTATACTAAATATAGAAAAATTAGATCTGAAAATAAAAATCTCAAGAAGAAGATTGATGAGTCAGCTCATGATGATATCTATGCTAGATTTGATAAACTGGGACAAGAATGGTTTGAACTATCTGAGGAATAAGAAACATTGCTTCAAACTATTTCAGATCTTGAAAAAGTCAGAGGAACTTTCATGCAAAATTTTTGAAATTGAAAATGTGTGTGAAAAGCTCAAGGATGAAAAAGAAATTCTAACATCTTCCATGTCTGAAATCAAAAATGAAAATGTGAGCTTGAATGAAGAGGTGACTGACTTGCAGTCCACTCTGTCTAAGTTTATTAAAGGGAAACAAAACCTAGACAATCTTTTGGGAGTTAAAGTTAACTTCTGGAGAGAAGGATTGGGGTACATACCCCAGAATAAAAAATCTCTTGAACACAAGATCACCACATCTCACGTTCATGAAAAAGGAAATGACTATGCATCATGTTCTCACACCAAGCCCCAACATGTTCAGCCTAAACCACACAGATATCAAAGAACATTCTCACATGTTAATTGCTTTCATTGTGGTAGATTTGGTCATGTGATTTTCAACTGCTGGTTTAGACAAAGCACACCTAAATATCATATTCCATGGATTAAGAGAACACCCGCAAGAAGTTAGACTAACTCCTATGGACCCAAACTTGTTTGGGTACAAAAAATAATTACATGAGAAATTTGTTTCTTGCAGCTATGTCTTGAAGCCAGGGGGAGCAAATGGTATTTGGACAACGGTTGTTCAAGGCATATGACAGGGGACAAGAAGGTGTTCTCCAAGATGCAAGAAAAGGAAGGAGGTTCAATTACTTTTGGTGGAAAGGACAAAGGTAAGATAATCGGAATTGGCAACATAGGTAAGAACTCTGAAACCTTGATTGAAAATGTCCTTTTGGTGAAAGGATTGAATCATAATCTGCTGAGCATAAGTCATTTGTGTGACAAGGGTTTTAAGATAGTTTTTGATGAAACTCATTGCCTTGTCATGAGCAAACTTTCAAATGAAATCAAATTCATCGGTAAAAGGAATAATAATGTGTATACTATTGATCTTGATGATGTTTCATGTGATGATATGTGTTTGGTAGCTAACAACTATGAGAATGCATGGCTATGGCACCGAAGATTAGGTCATGCTAGTTTTGGAGTGATCTCCAAGCTGTCTAGACATGACTTGGTAAATGGCTAGCGAAAATTAAACTTTGAAAGTGATAAAATTTGTGAGGCTTGCATAAAAGGCAAGCAAACACGTACCTTTTTCAAAAACAAAAATATTGTTTCTACCTCCCAGCATCTAGAATTGCTGTATATTGATTTATTTGGTCCCACTAGGATATCCAGCCTAGGGGGTAAATCTTTTGGATTTGTAATTGTTGATGATTACTCCAGATTTACATGGGTGTTAATTTTAGCCAATAAAAGTGATGCCTTGATGGATTTTCAAGTGTTTTGCAGGAAAATCCAAAATGATAGAGGCTATCTCATCACCACCATCCAGAGTGATCATGGTGGTGAATTCAAAAATCATGAATTCAGCAATTTCTGTGAATATCAGAGGTACACACACAACTTCTCGTCACCACAAACGCCCCAGCAAAATGGAGTAGTGAAGAGGAAAAATAGAACGTTGATAGACATAGCCCAGACCATGCTAAGTGAGAACTCTCTACCCAAATACTTTTGGGCTGAGGCAGTAAGTACAGCATGTTATATCATCAACAGGGCAATGGTAAGGCCCATTTTGAAGAAAACTCCATATGAACTCTACAAGGGTAAGAAACCAAACATCTCCTATCTTAAACCCTTTGGATGCCCTTGCTATTGTTGACATGTTTTCCTTCTTTCCCCTTTTTGATTATCCTTCCAATCCCTTCTTCACTATGCTAATGTAAAGAACTAAACAATATGTAAATAGCAGGGGGAAGGATGTGGAGTGTGTGTGATCGCCACCAAGGTGCCGAATGTAAACAAGTATACCGTACCTTGGAAAGAAAGGGAGAGACACTCGCCTAGAACAGCACTGCAGCAATGCGCGGCTCTGAAAGAACCGCTCAGTATAAGCGCGGTCACTCGGCAGACCGCTCAACAGCGCTGGAACGAACGTGGGACGAAAAGTAGTTGGATGACGGAACGGTTCTGGATCAACCGCTGGAACGAACTGGACGGTCGATGTTAAGCCGCCCTATTCCTCAAACGGACTGATGAAGACCGCTCTACACCGCCAACTTTCAAAACGTGGGATCTCTACCTCCACCCTTTCCGGCCGGCCAGAAAGAGTGGGCCTCGCGTTAGGACGTTGCTGACCTACAAAACAAAGTGTAGAACACAAGAAAGGAGCCCAAGATTAATACTGTGAAGTGTAGCAACTATAAAAGAGTGTGGGAAATGAACTAACTAACATGAAATGGGGGATACCTGGGAGTTTTTAAACCCCTAGGGGCGTCAAAACAATGGGAAGGTATGTATAATGATATGCAGATGAAGAAAAACGTGGAGAGAGAACAAAGACGATGATTGCATGCAACGAAAAACGTGACGGAGAATAATTAAACTATGACACATAATGCAAATACTCCCTGAACCGAAGGCTTATGTGGACGTGGAAAGCCTTCCTCCCTGACTGTAGGTCGCTTGAGAAATCGGCAGAGCTTCATCGTGACCTTAAAATCTCCCCCCTCTCTTTCGAAGCTTGGCCTTAGGGTCCTATTTATAGAGCCTTGAAAGCCAACCTCGAAATTAAGGTTTTCAATGAAAACCAGCTCGAGATATCAACATAAAATCCGTAGATAGTATAATTATATTCCAACCAGTAGAAATGGCACCTCATTTGGTTGAGAAATCACGGAGAAATGGTTGGAACGAATTAAGGATAAAACCACAAATAGAGAGAGAAAAACCCTTAGTTTTTCAGCAATCGGACCATTGCGCGGTCATGCGATAGACTGCCCAATACACTGAGCGGTCGGTCACTAGACCATCCAATCTGTTGGTGGAAATTAAGTAAATGGGAAATATTATCCAAATATCCATCGAACTAACCGATGTTTTCGGCATTGGACTCTCATGAATTGGGCGGTTCTTAATGGACCACTCAGCCCATAGAGCGGCCATCGACCAACCGTCCATCACCTGTCGGTGATAAATCAACATAATTTAGATAATTAGATAATTATCTGGATAACCAACGAATCTGGGACTCTGAGATCTGGACGGTCACATATCTGCCGTTCAATAAGTTTGAACGGTTAGGTATGAACTGTTCAAAAGCTTGTCGGTGAAAATTCAAATAAATCACCTTATTATCCAATAAATAGATAAATGGTTAATCCTCAACCGCTCAACAAATAAACGGTCACATGATAGGCCGCGCAATGGCTGGATGCTTGAAAATTAATAACTTATGATAAATCAAGCCAAACCAAGGCCCATTAAGGCCGGGCTTGAAGCAGACCGAGTCAGGGAGGGAGGTACCCATAAAATAGGCCCAATAAGCTGCCTGAAAATAGCCCACTAAGCAATGGATAACTCGAGGCATCAACAAATGATGGTAATAGAACTGACTCAACTTATCGGCAAAAAATAGGTGTCAACATATGTCCCTCCTTAACGTCCTCTTTGTAGGGGAGCGAGCGGAGGTGAAGCGAAAGTGAAATAGAACATGAAGATGAAGTGAAAACGAAGCGAAGCGGACTGAAAAGCGGGCGTTAAGGTAAAAGACACCTGTTTTGCCAACAAGCGATTGGAATCTTCTGAAAAACCTTGAACCACTCGTAAGTAATGATTAGACCAAAAGTGACACCAGCCTAGAGGAACTAACTAAAATAAAAAGGAACACATGATCAATCTCATGGGGGACACAATCCCTCGAACCAATGAGGAGACCAAAATAAGCAAAAGTAAAGAAACAAATTAAAACTCCAGACGGGGACCTCTTAATCAACCAAACCGAGTGAATCTACCAGAGAGAACCATCCAACTCTGAGTGGAACTGTTCTTCTTACTCAACATTGAACGCACATAACTGACCATTACTGATGGGACATTAGCAGGCAAACCATGGGTCATGAATGCTAAAAAGATGCGTATGATGCATGCTGGGCTAAAAATAAAAGAAATCATTAAAACGAATGCAAGGAAAGCCCAAAAATAGAAAATACTCGAGAATAGTATTGCTAGACTGGGAGAATCAGAGTCAAGACACTATCCGCAACCACAGCGTGCATGATAGAACCATCCTCCCCAGACCTTCCCAACCTAACGGCCTATCCGGAGATTAAATACATGGACCCGGATCATCATCGTTTTTGTTAAAGGGGAACATCAGATCCTGGAACACGTAGATAACCAACTGGTTCTCGAGATAACATAGCATAGTACCATATAGTAGTGCAATAAGATATATAAGGATAGAAAGCCATGCCTGACTTATCTATGCAGGCGAAACGACATTTGAAAGGTGATGCTGCAAAAGAACCATAAGCAGGATTTGCAATATATATCATCAAATCAACTTTATAGAATGCAGCACCAAGAAGGGGTCAAACCACATCTTTCAAAACAAGAACGGCCACTGGACCGTTCAAACATGGGTGATTTAAACCTGTACGTGAAGCCACGCGACCCCAATGAAGACCGTGCAATAAAATGAACGGCCGGATTATAGCCGCTCCATGCAAAGTACCGTTGGTCTTGAAACGGTCAGATGTGGACCGCGGACGCTTGGGACGGTCTGGCGATAGACTGCGCAATACTGGCGACGTTTAAACAAGAAAAACCTTTCATCTCCCTCCCTCCCCATCGTAACCGACGATGGGAGGGAAGGAGAACGCCACCGTGCCCCACTCCCTCTTCCTTTCACTCTCTTCTCAACCCCCTCTCACTCCATCTCCCCGTCTCCCACTCTCGTCCATATGCCAGAAGCACTAGGCTAGACGTCCCGAGATGGCCGGAGAGGGTGAAGAGGCACCGTCGCTGATGACCGCCGCTACGGCAGAGGTACCACTGGTGGAGGAAATGCCGACGCCACCGTCGGTAGAGGGAGAGGCTCCCCCGCCGTCGTCCGAGGCCGGGGAAGAAGCTGGAGCCATTATACCCGGTGAAGGAGACGCCGATGAGGGAGCACCGATGGAGAAGCCGGCCAAAGAACCTCGTCCGACCGAGGTAGGTGCACTAAAACCTCCTCCATTTCATCTTTTATTTCGTGCATGTTAGCTTTTAAGGGAGATAATAGGGGCACACGACCCCTTAGCAACACCATGGAAGGCCATTTGGGCCATGAACGGAGGTGGAGAGAGGGTTTCCCGTCGTCGGAGACGACGGTAATAGCGCGATTTAACAGTAACCGCCTAACAGAACAACACGGTTCCCATAGAACGGTTCTAAGAAAGCACGGCCCGTGGGTGGCCGTTCAAAGAACGCGAACCGACATCACAGGGCGGTTCCCTATAAACCGTCTGAGAATAGGGTGGCCCATTTTGGTCCGCTTAGAATGCGGAACGTTGAAAATAGAATGGTCTCCATCAGACCGTGGAACCTAGGACGGACCTTATCGGTCCGCTCAGAACCTAGAACACTTAGGATTAGAACGGCTGGATTCAAATTACGAAACACAGAACGGTCGATCGACAGACCGCGCCACCCCAAACGATTAACAGCTTGAAAGGGACGGGACATGGTCAGATGGGGACCGTGTAATTATTGAATGACCAAATGTGGTCCGTCTTGGGACAAACATCAGGTAGAAAGACGGCCTAAGGTAAGCCGTGGGACTTATTTAAACGGTTAGAGTTCAACCGTCAGATGGGAAAATGGCTCATGAGGGACCGCTTATTGAGCTGAGAGTGAATTATTGAATTAAATGCCAAAATTCTAAACTAAGATGCAATTAATCTAAATGTGTGCATGGAAAACGTAGGACCCGGATCTCATGGCTGTAGGTTCGGGCAGTGTACCTCGCGCTGCCTGACTTCTAGCGTGAGAGGCTGAGAGTCATGGGATTCTCAGAGTTCCTGAGCATGGAGGTTAGCAAGTTTGACACACCGCTACTCTACGCTCTGCACGACTGCTGGGATCCAGTGAGTCGCACGTTTCTTTTCCCGTGGGGGCACATGGTCCCCATGCTTGAGGACGTGGCCCGACTTACTGGCCTACGCATGCATGGGTCTCCGGTCAGTGGGATCACCTATCCTGACTACCGGGATATGGCCCAGGAGCTCTTGGGACTGGACTTGCTGCACCCCGAGCGGCAGTCCACCACCCTGACTCAGGCGGCGCTGCAGTACAGCCTGGGGCTTCGACAAGCGGGGATTGCGACCGGAGAGCTGCCCGAGCAGCATTTATAGAGGCTGATAGATTTGGCGCGATCGAGAGTAGCGGCTGTAGCATGACCAGAGGTGGACAGAGTACTGCGGCAGTTCCTGAATTTGCTGTTCGGCTGACTACTGTTCGCGACACGCGGGAACGTCGTCAGTTGCCGCTTCCTTCTCCTTCTTGAGGACATCGACCACGTTGGTGACTACACGTGGGGCGCAGCCGTCCTCGCCTTTCTCTTCGACACCCTGAGCTCCACGTCACAGCGGATGATGCTCAAGGGCTTCTCTCCACTCCTCCAGGTACAACTCTAGCTCTACACTTAGCTATAGGACTCCAACGATTGATAGATGCTGACTCTTAATGAAATGCAATGCAGGTTTGGGCCTACGTGCACCTACATGGGCTCGGACGGGACGAGGAGACCCACCCAGACCGGGTACCGATCGCCAGGATGTGGACCCCACCTTGGGAGAGTGGAGGACTCCGGAGACAGGTCCGGGAGCTCCACGATGACACAGACACTCTACCGTACACCTCGGTATGCTTCTAAACTTAAACCATTTAATTAAATGCAATTCTATATGTTTATGATGCTGATGTGACTTTCTACTTTGACAGGTACGGTGGACTCCCTACATAGAGGAGGGACACGAGGGCCAGCCCTGGGTGGCGGAGGCCCTTGCCTTCTCAGGACGAGACGTGTGGCTTCACTGCATGAATGTAGTGGAGCCACTACACTACAGACTGGTGATGAGGACGACTGGCATCCCACAGCCAGCGATGGAGTTCCCAGTGCCAGGGGTGTGCGTCAGCCGGCACCCGAGGGGAGCAGCGACAGTGGTGGACTGGAGGGAGCGAGATGTCGAGCAGATCGCGGATTGGGCAGCACGCGGGCGAGTGGTGACCGCCCGGGCAGAGAGCGACGCGGCATACTACACAGTGTATGCTAGGCACTACCGGGACCAGGTGTTCCGTGGTGCCCACCGACCGGTACGACTTCTAACCCTCAATGCCTTTCTATTATGCCTCCTATATGCCTATGCACTGATGTTTGAACTTTCTAAATGCAGATCGACCCCGAGGGACGGATCGCGGAGCTGCAGGGGCTCCTCCACGCGACGATCCGTGAGCGTGACGAGGCCCACCAGGCGCTGGCCCTACTGGCGAGTTTTCTAAACCCTAACTCCTTAAATTATGCAAATGCTTATGATTATGATTATGCCTGTGATTGACCTAAAGTTATGGACGCAGCGAGCCTAGGGGACCCAGCGCCAGGGGAAAGATGCTCCTTCTTCTTCTTCCATCCAGACTCCCGTAGACCGAGCCGAGCGGGATGTCGACTTCTCACGGATGGTGGCGAGGGCCAAGGCAGTCGAGGTGGCGCTTACTGAGAGGGTACGCAACTACCGCACTTTCCCTATTGATTATGCTCATGATTATAAAATGTATGAAATGCTATTGACTAACCATGATGATGCATATGCAGACGACCGAGCTGACCCGCCTTAGGGCAGAGTTGGAGCAGAGCCGGACAGTGGCTCGGGAGGAGGTGGCCCGTGTGCTGGAGGAGGCGGCACAGAGCCGACCGGCGGACACGCTGGAGACGGCACTCCTACGGGTTGAGCTAGAGCGACTCCGAGCTGGAGCAGAGGAGCTGGTGCGGGTTCGAGCAGAGAGGGATCGGGCTCTGATCGAGGCATCCGGGCTGAGCGGAGAGCTACAGGCCTACATGAACATGAGCCGATGATCATCGCGCAGCGGGACTCCGAGTGGCAGCCACGCTACTCACGGGTCCGTGAGGAGTTACTTTACCAGTTCCTCCGGTCACCGGAAGAATGAGGACGAGGAGCAGCGTCGGTGGCGTCAGCGTAACGAGGCGACTTCAGCGATGCCTCCACCGAAGAGGCATGAGGGCGGCGGAGACAGTGAGGGGGGTCAGGGAGAGGGACAGGCCTGACTTGTACCCGGGACTCGACTCTTGTAGATGATATGCTATGATAGTGATATGCTCTTTTTGTTTTGATTTTGTGGGTGTATGAATGTATGAATGCATGCAAATGACTGACACTAACTAACTAACTAACTATGACTCCTAACTTGAGTGAGACGAACGCATGTGAGAGAGACTACGAGAGTGAGCGCGCGAGGAGAGAGACACGATAGAGTGAGAGAGAGACGACGCCAACTCAGGGTTAGGGAGAGACGCCGACTCAGAGTGAGGGAGAGACGCCAAACTGGGAGATGCCAAACTGAGAGAGAGAAATAGACGCCAAACTGAGAGACACCAAACTGAAAGAGAGAAAGAGACGCCAAACTGAGAGACGCCAAAGAGAGAAAGAGAAAGAGACGCCAAACTGAGAGACACCAAACTGAGAGACGTCAAACTGAGAGAGAGGCGAGACCACCGCTTGAGTGATACAGGTAAGAACAGGTTAAAAGAGGGCTTCTGATACCTAGACGGTCTACATGGGACAGCTCAATAGTCTACACGGTCCTTTCTTAGACCGTTCATAGCCTCTCAACCAAGGTGGCCAAACAGTTGAATGTCATCCTCTTCAAGAATAGGATGGTTGTTCCTTTGTGACCGTGTGATTGGTAGAACGGTCGATTACAGACCGCTCAACCTTTAGGATTCGTATTGCATAGAAGCTTCTGAGCGGTCTCAATAAGACCGTTCAATAAGTAGAGCGATCTATCGTGAGACTGCGCAATGGCACGGCTTGAGTGTTCGAATGGGACTCTGTTGGAGAGTCCTAACCCGAAGATAGATGTCCTAAACCGAGCTAATCCTTACCCCAACTTGATCTAAGCCTATCCTACCTCACTTCTAGTGGGTTTAGACCTCTATCGCTATAAGTAGGAGGGGGGTTTTAAATTCGTAATTCACACCAAACCCTTCTTTCTAAGCCTCAAACTTTTGCTATTCTTCATCCAATCATCATGAAAAGGTCCTTTGAGCGGAGTTCCATGGAGGGGGCAGCTTATGAAGGGCCAAAGCCGGCCAGGAAGGAGCGTGAAGTGCTCCAACGGCTGACTACGATCTCTCACCATCTGAGCTCGAGCCCTTTGAGAGAGGTACGTTTGCATGATTTCATTCAAATAAGTTTATTCACTTACTTACACATTCTTTCTCTCTTCCTCTTTTTCCCTTTTCCATCTCAGCTTCTCCCTGGCTCCAGACGCTATTCCACTTTGAAGTGGATGGCTCCCATGGTCCGTGCGCTGCCCTTAGGAGTGATATCCATCCTGAAGTCCTGGCATCTACACCCACTTTTGGTATTGGGCCAAAATTACCCAAAGCTTTCCCTTGACTGGCACAACATCTCAGCCTTGGTAGAAATTTGGCACCCTCAGACCCATACCTTCATGTTTCCCTCTTTCGATGCCACTATCCTATTAGAGGAGGTAGAGACCTACCTTTCTCTTCCTAGGCCTAAGGTGGGAGAGGAGGACCTAGTGTGTCATACCGTGGCACTTGTGGACCCTAGGCTCATCTTGGGAGGGTTTATACCAGATAGCAGGGACATCCATACCTTCATAGGCCCATGTCAGATCCATCTCCTTCCTCTTAGCCAGTGGGTAGTTGAACATTGTAGAAATAGGTGTGGGTGGGATGAGGCCATATCCAAGGTCACGTCTATTTGCTTGTGCAGGGCTATCTTGTTCTTCTCTGTTGACCACGTTCTAGACATTCCTATTCTTAGCACCATTAGCGGCCTGTGGTAGGGTCTTTCTATCTCCTAGGCCGTCCATGCCTACTTGTACGAGGGTCTCACCTCAGTAGCCCTAGAAGGTCCTCTCTTTTGTTCTATGATGCTCCTAGAGTGCTGGATGGGTGTCAGGATGAAATTCATTCACAAAGAGGATGTCACTTCAGCTAGCAGGATCTTCGGGAGGCACCCCCTCTTCTTCATAGGCAGCGCATTTGGGTTCTCTCCATAGGTAGAGTGCAGGATAGCAGAGAAGAAGACCAGGGACGAGTGGCGTTTGCACATCAATCGGCTGCCCCTGGATTGGTTCGTGATGCGACCTGACTTCCTCCACGACACCACTGTTAGGGTACCTAGGAGGCCATGCTTGGATCTGAGGCTCGTGAGCGACACCGCACTGGCGATGTACAGCCCGCACCGGTGTTACCTACAGGTTGGACTACCTAGGACCGTTCTACCAGCACTACCCTATTGTACTCCTGGTTTTGATGATGACAACGATAAGCTAAGTGATATAGACACTTAAGTTTTAATGAATGTTTAACAGGAACAAAAGGATGCAGGGTGCTCGATGCGTCAACGCCACTATGAAGCAGCGTCGACGCAGCGGCTTAAGAGACGTCAATATACAAGGCAAGATAGGCTTGAAGTACATGTTCGTGCGTCAACGCCACCAACTGGCAGCGTGGACGCAGCAGTTCAAGTATTTCCTTGCAACCTCTGGAGTACCTTGGCAGCGTCGACGCTGCAGCTCGTTGGGTCGACGCAGCAGCTTGATGGATCGACAAGGTGACCAGAGGGTGGACGCAGTTGCACAATGCGTCAACGCACTCCCTGACGTAAGAAGGCTGAAGTCATCCAAATTTCAGCTGCTGGAACATCAATGCGTCAACGCAGCATGATGAGAGCGTCGACGCAGTACGCCCATCTGCTGAAGACTTGATCACTAGATCATCAATGCGTCAACGCCACGGGTTGGAAGCGTCGACGCAGCAGTTAAAAAGGCTAGGCTGGTTGCTCGCTGGAATGTATCAATGCGTCAACGCAGCAGGCTGATGGAGTCAACGCAGCAGACTTAAGTCTTGCTGGTAGAATGCCCTTGAAGGCTGCGCCAACCTTTAGGAGCAAGTGAGTTGACGCCACCAGACTGTAGTTGTTGAACGTGCTAATGATGGTCACGTGATCCGAGGTGATTGGCTCGTGATCCCAAGATGGACGAGGTACCAGGATGCTGACACGTGGACTGAGGCCTCTTGGCGGGAATTGTGGAGAGCGCATGTCGCCCTAAATGCTGCTGATATATAAGGAAGACTCCTCTGTCTGAATGAGACTGATCGTGATCGACTGAAGCAGAGGAAGAGTGAGAGCTTCCACAATCCAGAAGAAGAAAGGAAAAGAAAAGAGAGAGAAGAGAAAGAGCATAAGAGAAAGAAGAGAGAAAGAAAGAGATAGAGAGCTCGAGTAGAGTGAGAAGAGGAGCAAAGCTACTTGAATATTTGTTCCTACTGTTCCGTGGATCATATCCATCCCAGTTAGCTCTAGTTGAGAGCCACTGTTGTGCTACCATAGCTACAGTTTTCTGATTACTGTATTTTCCTTTTCTTAGTTTCGTTTACATTTCTTTGTGATTCTTCCGATTGCCCTGTTGGGGTTTGGATTCCTCCTGGTGGGTCAGGAGAAGGGAGATTTGATCTCCGGTTGGAAGTAGCTGGATGCTACTTGTGGATTCCTCCTGGTGGGTCAGGAGAAGGGAGATTTGATCTCCGGTTGCAAGTAGCTGGGTGCTGCTTGTGGGTTCCCTCCGGTTGGGAGGAAGAGGGGAGGTTGTTCCCCTGGTCAAGCTGTTAGGCAACATTTGTTGCAGATTGAGTCTGCTGTGCTAGTGTTACTAGTGGAAGCCTCACTCCGGTTGGGAGTGAGGGGTGGATGTAGGTCTGGAGGACCGAACCACCTAAAAATTATCTGTGTAGTGGTTTGCCTTGCATTAGCTCCATATCTTCTACCTCCCATTCACAGGTTGTGCATGTTTGGCTTGTTGCATTATCTAGAGAGTTATTTTTGAGCATTATATTCTGTTAAATGTGTTTGGGTTGTTTTACTCTGCATTCGTTTCTGGTTGATCAGGTGGCTACATTGTTGCAGTCCAACTGTTTGTTCATTTGATTGCCTTATCATTTCATCTTGGAAAGCTCATTAGTTTAAAATTTGCATATCTGAGCTTTAGTTTTTTAAAATGGGCCATATTTTCTAGAGGGATACATTCACCCCCCCTCTATATCCAGGCCTAGCACCCTAACAATTGGTATCAGAGCGGTGTCTGCTTAGAAGGTCCAGCGACCTGCAGATCCGATCTTGCTGTCTTAGGTGCTAATTTGTTCTAGTGAATCATTATTCTTGTTGCATTGAATCTACTTTCTATTTGTTTCAATGGCTCCTCCACTCGTCTTTAGTGGTTCTGATTTTAATCAGTGGCACGCTGCTCTCCATGTTTATGTTAATGCTGTTAATCCTGATCTGTGGAAATTAATTTCACAAGGTCCTCACACCTTACCTACGAAAGTGTCCAAATGGACCGAAAGACACAGATCAAAGGACGGAGAAAATCAGGAAGCCTTTAATCTGATGAAAGCAGCTACTGACAGAGCTCTATGGTCTTGCTTTCATGATTGCAGGTCCGCTAAAGACATCTTGGATATGCTGAAGAAAATTCACAGGGCAAATGAGGACAGCTGCATGATGGCAGACAGATATAATCAAGGTAACAATCAAGATGAAGATGATGATGATAATGAGGTAAATCCCTTTGAAAACTATACTTCAGATGATTGGGAAAATACTTATGCTGACTTGTTGGGGCTATATGAGAAATTAAAAAGGAAACATAAGAAACTGAAAAAGGGTATTAGGTTAAACAGTGTAAATTCCTCTTCATGTCAAAATTGTTTAAAATTGAAACAAACAAATGATGATTCTATATCTGAAATTCGTGAGCTTGAGAGTCAAGTTAAATTGCTAAGGAAAAAGAATCAGGATTCTGTTAACTCAGAACTAAGCAAGCTAAAATCTGAAAATGACTCTCTAAAACAATCTGCTAAAGGAAATGATAAAGAATTTGAGAAACTCAAACAAGAGAATGATTTGCTGATTGAAAAAATGAATGCCATAAAATCTGTAAACATAGAATTACAGAAAGAGTGTAAAACACAACAAAGAGAAATGAAACAAACTGAAAATGGAAGAAAGTATGAAGTCAATTCAGAAGACCAGCTTCTAATAAATGAATTGGTTCAAAATGATAAGCTCAAAGAAGAAATTGAAAAATTGAAGCTGTTAAACAGTGCAATGTCTGAGAGACTTCTAACCTTAGAAAAAGGAAAAACGGTTTGTATTGAAACTCCTGAAAAATTGAGCAATCTGGAATAAGAAATTAAAAAATATAAAACTGCTAACAAGGTGTTAACTGAATGTGTGAATTGCAGTGAGCAAGAAATCGCCAGCTATGAGTTACAAATCACCTCCTTGGAAAATGAAATTCATGACTTAAAAAATTCCTTGTCCAAATTTGTTCATGGTCAAGAAAATCTAGATAAACTGCTAGGTGTTAAGGTCAATTTTCAAAAAGAAGGGTTGGGCTATAATCCAACCAAGAAAAAGAATTTTGAAAATAAGATTCAAACTTCAGCTGTTCCAAATGTTGCTTCTGCTAGTTCAGTCAATCCTTCAGTGTTTCAATTTGCTGCTCAAAGAATTTTGATGCCAACTGAAAAACAAAAGGGAAAGAACAAAATGACTTCTACTACTTACATGCATCCTATTTTTAAATCTCGTGCTAACAAGAAACTCATGTCATGCCTTAATTGTCATAAAGCTGGTCATCAAATGCATGAATGCAAACTGAAAGGAAGAGACGACATGAATGCCAGTGAAATGCATGTTAGGAAAACTCATGTCAGAAATCATGAGGTTCAGAAAAAGAAAATGTCATGTTATTACTGCCATAGAATTGGTCATTTGATGCATGAGTGTGAATTAAAAGAACTGGATGATTTGAATGCTGAAATAATTAATGCTGAGAAACTTCATGATAAAACATCTTCATTCCAGAAAAAGAAAGTTGAATGTCTGCACTGTGACAAACTAGGACACAACATTGTACAATGCTGGTTTAAAGATGGTAAGAAAATGTCTTTCTCACATCATGCTAAATCCCCTGCAAACCGTAATGATGTTGATAGGAATAAAATTGCTGCAAATAGAAAATATTCTGCATGTGTCAACTGTGGGAAGACAGGCCACAGGACCATTGAATGCTGGCATGCTCAGGGTAGTAAATTCAATTCTAAAACTGATAAATTCCCTGCCATTAGCAAAAAGTCCTTTGCATGCTATCACTGTGGGAAGCTAGGTCATAGAGTTGCTGAATGTTGGCTGGCCGGCTTCAGTAAACAAATTTCTTTCTCTGTCAATAAATTTTATGACAACAGTAATGTGCATAAAAAGAACTTGAAATCTGCTAATTCATGCCATTACTGTAGACAATTTGGTCATTCAATGAACAATTGCTACTTGATGAAATCTGATGACCATGCTGCTAGAAATGTGCTGAGAAAACCTGCTAGGAGTAATACTGTCATGTCAGGACCCAAGACTTCTTGGGTGCCTATCTGTGCAAAATAGTTTGCTTACCTGCAGGTGTGCCTTGGAAGTTGAAGAATAAAGAGGGGTAATAAACCAAGGCACTCAAGAAGAAAACCCCTAGGACTAAAATTTTCAGGCAAATTCTCTGCACTTCCTATAATGAAATTCACTGCATATCTTGTTTGATGTGTTCATTCACACTTGTCATCTATTGAACACTATGAACATTCATGTCTCTCAATGCTCATACTTAATTGTCTGTTTAGACATTGAAAAGAGAATAAACTTGCATTCTAAAAATCTGAAAAGCTGAAAATTGATCCATGCATGCATGCTCACATTTAAAAAACTACCTTGTTTCTCATGAGCACATGTTGAGATATCAGTGCATAATTCAGATTGAGAATTGATTGGAAATCAGAACTGCATGTTGAATTATTATGATTGACCTCTGTGGTATATTAAATGGTAAGCTACCAAAAGGCAGGGAGATCTGTCTGGAGGTTCTTACTATGTGTGAAGTGGTCTTTTAGACCAAGTGCTCCGCCTAGTACCATGGGTCACCTTGCTTATTAGGGCAGTCTGAATGTGCATGTATCACAATCTCATAGATTCAGTTTTCATGGCAAACATTGCATGATCTAAGGGGGAGTTAGCTTAAGATAAAATTCCTGGTGACAAAATGCTGAATGAAGTACAGAGCTGTTACTGCTGGTTGGAGGACTGAGTTAACTCAGTGTGGAAATAGAGTTAACGCACCAGACAGCCTATTCCTTGAGAACCTTGATGTGGAGTGTCTGTGGCTGGTAGAGTGAGTTGACGCTATGGTGAAACTGAGTTAACGCTGTGGGCAACTAGGTTCTGAAACTGAACAAATGGTTGTGATGTCTAGACGGATGAGTTGACGTTGTGAAGAGGGTGAGTTAACGCAACTGTGCCTTATTGGAATCTCAGGGTTACATCTTCCTCTCTTTGGAAACCTCCCTCTCACATCAACTTGCTCTGTCCTTATATCTTGTCCTTTTCATTCTAGTTCCACAATAAAGCTTCCTCGACATCCGTGTATGGGAAAAATCTCTAGAGCACTGAGATATGTAGATGATGTCTTAAATTCAGGGGGAGTTACAGTGATAATTCCTGTGAAATATGAGATATTTTCTGAATTGCTCTATGATATGTTAATGATAGGAGATCCATAATTCTTATGATGTTTGAATTCAAGAACTTTTGAACCCATTTAGGCACTATGTATGGAGCAAAAGCTGAACAATTTAATAAAACCAGGACCTCATCATCTCTCGATCCTTATTGTTCAAAAGTAAAGAAACCAATGTGTGTAGAGGAATTTAATAATTTTATTGATGATGAACTCAGAAAGTGTTTATAAACGCTAAAGATGCAATCTATTCACATGTAATATAATGCAGAGCAATGGTAGTTGTTCACTGAGAAATTAGCCCTATGCACCAAAGAAGTGCTGAAGAGCAAGTCATGAGGTGCGCTACTATCTCTGTCTTCAAGAGAAAAACAAATCATTCTAGAGCAATAGTAACTATCAACTGAGAAACTACCTTCAAGCACTTGAAGTGCTGATAGGCATGTCATGAAGTCAGCTGCCACCTCTGGTTAGTCAATGCAGAATAGTTTGCTATGCTGAGTAACCGGGGACTCGGGTGTCTGATAAACATGTGTACCCGTGTCAAAATGCTAGCAATACTTGACTGCAAATGAAAATGTAAAAAGATGTTGAAAATGCTGAAAATGTGAAAACAATTAAAACATGTGAGTTTGGTTGATCTGATGCTCGTTATTCAACTGAGTCTATCTTCAATGCCAGTTAAACTTCTCTCTGTCTGAAAGGTTTCTTAAAATTGAAATATATAAGGGACAGAAGTGAAAATGGTTCTAGTGTGAAAAGAGTTCTATTTTTCTCCAGGCAGGTGGCTTTAGTGGTTCATGGCCTCTAATTCAATGTTTTAAGATTATCTCTTCTCTTTATCATTAAATGAATTAGAGCCTATTTACTTACATCTCTGTCATGGGAGCTCGATCTGCAACACTTAAATTTTCCTGAATATAAGCCTGATTATCTTACTATCTTAGTACCTTAAGAAAATCCCTTGAACGGATGTCCCTCTGGCTACTTGTCTTGCTTCTTCTGTTCATATATGCCTCACTGCGTAGACGCAATGTCCCTTGGCGTCCACGCCTTGTGTCTTTCTGACTACTTGTCTTGTGTTTTCTACTCACATAAGCCTCACTGCGTAGACGCAATGCCCCCTTTGGCGTCCACGCAATGCCTCTAATGCAACCTTCTTCAACCCGGTTCACCGACTTGAACCGGCTGAACCGTTCACTAAAAGGGTCTTCGTAGTCTCTTTAAAAGAGTAGCTTGACCGCCACTCGTCTCCACTCTGTTCGAAACCCTTGGACAGCTTACCTTCTGTGTTCTCCAAGCACCCTCCCACACCATTTCTTGTTTCCGATCATCTTCGGCAAGGGTGCTCAGTCGGGAAAGCTGTTGATGGAGCAGAACTTGAGGGATTCGAGTGCGACACAGTTGACGATGGACTCACTCACAGAGGATGCGCCTGATGCTCCAGTGGCCAACCCTCCAGAAGCGACACCATCTACAGCTATTTCCAGGAAGCGCAAAGGAAAGGAGAAGGAGAGACGTCCTCAGAGCCCTAGTCCACCGGTCAAGAGAAGAAAGTCCTCAAAATCGATTTCAGTTGAACCACGCACCTCTTCTGGTATAACGGGGAAGAAGAAATCCAGGTCTTCTGTTGTCATCAATATAGAAGAACCTTTCAAGGTTCTTATCCCCAGATACATTGTAAGTTCCGATGAAGAGCTACTGACTGCATTTCCTGAGGTACGGCCTGCATTAGAATTTCAAGGCTGGTGGAAGTTTGTGACGAAGCACACTGTTTACTATCCTACACTCGTTAGGGAATTCTATCAGAATTTGAAATATGAACCGAAGATTCCCAAATTGTCCTCCACTGTTAGAAATGTTCATTTTGAGTTAACTAGTGCCCTGCTTGCTCGAGTTTGGAAAATACCAATGGGAGGAGCAAAGCTTCATTCATATGAGCTAGATGAACATGAGGTGTTTGCTGTTTTGACTGGGTTAACCAAAGACCCCTCTGACGTGAAACAGACATACCTATCCAGTCTGAAAGCTAATAGATTTATACCATCTGTCAGACTACTTCATCACATATGCACGTCTATCATCACACCACAAAGCAGTGGTAGAGAAAGAGTCACAGATATGCAGCGATTCTTGTTGTACTGCATGCTAAAGGAAGTTAAGATTTCTTTAACTGATGTGGTAGTTCAGACAATTGGAACTTGTCTTCACCACTCTAGAACACTACCTTATGCAGCACACCTCACATCAATCTTCAAAAAGGTAGGAGTGGATTTTGGAACTGAAAAGAAACATGTTATCCCCAAAGGAAACATATATTCCATGTCTTACGTTCAGAGATTTATGGGCTTCCAAGTCATTGATGGTAAGGCTGTTAGAATCCTTCCCAGTCAGAAATCAGCTCAATCAGAGACAAGACAGCAATCAAGAACAGTCACTATGGACGATAGTCAAGTAAACAGGACAGAGATACCAATTCCACCTATGGTGAGAGAAGGCAGACCAGATGGTAGTTCAGTAAGAGAAGAGCATGAAGTTGAAGAAACATTTGTGAGATCATCAAGCCCTCAGTTGGAAACTGGGGAACCCAGTGGCTCTACACCTACAATGGAAATTGGTGTTTATAGGAGGCCTTTTCAAACTTCTGATGCAGCTCCACCACCAGCCACTGTTGAAGAGATGTTTGCTCACATGTCTATGATGCTGCAGCGTCAGGATGCAAAGATGGACAAGCTAATGGAGTTTACAAATTTTCATCTCAACAAACTGACTGCTCGGGTTATACAATTTGAAGTCTCTGTCTTATCCGAGTGGCAAAAATTCCTACTCTCCAAGATGCTATCTGACCAAGCCACAAGGTCTGTCTTGAAAAACATATTAGCTCTTCTTGACAAACTCTCAACACTGGTGAGCGACCTGCACAGCACCCAATCTTCATTTTGTCAATCTTTTGCAAAGGTTATTGATATATGTTATGATGTGAGGATAGGTGTTGAAACCCTCAAGAGTCCTGTCAATGCACTTCCTCAATGCATAAAGGTTCTTTTAGGCAAGATTGACACTGTGACTGACACACTCAAATCTCTTGAAAGTCAACTGAAGAAATCTGATGATATGTCCTCTGCAATTGCACATGTGAAGACCACACTGCAACATGACTTAGCTGCTATATCTCAAGACATTCGCACGTTGCTAGGTAGAGATCAATCTACCACTCCACGATCTCACTCTACTCCAAGTCAACCACCAAGGGCTCGCGGATCTTCTTCCAGTCATGCCAGATTTTTCAATTGAGGCCTCGTGCCAGATCACATATTGCCCCCTTCATGATGATGTCAAAGGGGGAGAAAAGAGTTTAAAGCAGTTGAGTTCTTTTTGTAATGACAAACGCATTAATGGCAAACGCATATAGTTTACCTGTGATTTATCTATGATACAACTGTGATACAATGTAATGATACAACTGTGATACAATGTAATGAAGCTTCTTGAATCTTAGATACATGTCCATGCGTTTGTTTGGTGCCTCATCCTTAAAACAGTCCAGAGTTGCCATCATCAAAAAGGGGGAGATTGTTGTACTCCTGGTTTTGATGATGACAACGATAAGCTAAGTGATATAGACACTTAAGTTTTAATGAATGTTTAACAGGAACAAAAGGATGCAGGGTGCTCGATGCGTCAACGCCACTATGAAGCAGCGTCGACGCAGCGGCTTAAGAGATGCCAATATACAAGGCAAGACAGGCTTGAAGTACATGTTCGTGCGTCAACGCCACCAACTGGCAGCGTGGACGCAGCAGTTCAAGTATCTCCTTGCAACCTCTGGAGTACCTTGGCAGCGTCGACGCTGTAGCTCGTTGGGTCGACGCAGCAGCTTGATGGATCGAAAAGGTGACCAGAGGGTGGACGCAGCTGCACAATGCGTCAACGCACTCCCTGACGTAAGAAGGCTGTAGTCATCCAAATTTCAGCTGCTGGAACAGTAATGCGTCAATGCAGCATGATGAGAGCATCGACGCAGCACGCCCATCTGCTGAAGACTTGATCACTGGATCATCAATGCGTCAACGCCACGGGTTGGAAGCGTCGACGCAGCAGTTAAAAAGGCTAGGCTGGTTGCTCGCTGGAATGTATCAATGCGTCAACGCAGCAGGTTGATGGAGTCAACGCAATAGACTTAAGTCTTGATGGTAGAATGCCCTTGAAGGCTGCGCCAACCTTTAGGAGCAAGTGAGTTGACGCCACCAGACTGTAGTTGCTGAACGTGCTAATGAAGGGCACGTGATCGGAGGTGATTGGCTCGTGATCCCAGGATGGACGAGGTACCAGGATGCTGACATGTGGACTGAGGCCTCTTGGCGGGAATTGTGGAGAGCGCATGTCGCCCTAAATGCTGCTGATATATAAGGAAGACTCCTCTGTCTGAATGAGACTGATCGTGATCGACTGAAGCAGAGGAAGAGTGAGAGCTTCCACGATCCAGAAGAAGAAAGGAAAAGAAAAGAGAGAGAAGAGAAGGAGCATAAGAGAAAGAAGATAGAAAGAAAGAGATAGAGAGCTCGAGTAGAGTGAGAAGAGGAGCAAAGCTACTTGAATATTTGTTCCTGCTGTTCCGTGGATCATATCCATCCCAGTTAGCTCTAGTTGAGAGCCACTGTTGTGCTACCATAGCTACAGTTTTCTGATTACTGTATTTTCCTTTTCTTAGTTTCGTTTACATTTCTTTGTGATTCTTCCGATTGCCCTGTTGGGGTTTGGATTCCTCCTGGTGTGTCAGGAGAAGGGAGATTTGATCTTCGGTTGGAAGTAGCTGGATGCTACTTGTCGATTCCTCCTGGTGGGTCAGGAGAAGGGAGATTTGATCTTCGGTTGCAAGTAGCTGGGTGCTGCTTGTGGGTTCCCTCCGGTTGGGAGGAAGAGGGGAGGTTGTTCCCCTGGTCAAGCTGTTAGGCAGCATTTGTTGCAGACTGAGTCTGCTGTGCTAGTGTTACTAGTGGAACCTCACTCCGGTTGGGAGTGAGGGGTGGATGTAGGTCTGGAGGACCGAACCACCTAAAAATTATCTGTGCAGTGGTTTGCCTTGCATTAGCTCCATATCTTCTACCTCTCATTCACAGGTTGTGCATGTTTGGCCTGTTGCATTATCTAGAGAGTTATTTTTAAGCATTATATTCTGCTAAATGTGTTTGGGTTGTTTTACTCTGCATTCGTTTCTGGTTGATCAGGTGGTTGCATTGTTGCAATCCAACTGTTTGTTCATTTGATTGCCTTATCATTTCATCTTGGAAAGCTCATTAGTTTTAATTCCGCATATCTGAGCTTTAGTTTTTTAAAATGGGCCATATTTTCTAGAGGGATACATTCACCCCCCCTCTGTATCCAGGCCTAGCACCCTAACATACCCCACCTTCCCACACTACAGGCGAGGAGGATTGGTACAGAGGAGTACGAGCAAGCGGTTAGGAGTGCCCTGATCATGTGGGAGGTGAGCAGGGTGCTTACCCTTCCAGCGAAGGTTACAGAGATTCCGGCGACGCGCCAGGCTTATGTTAGAGAGGTGAGAGAGATACGTCCTCGCGGGGATGCCCAGCGGAGGACTGAGTGATTTTTCCTTTTCTTTCATGATGATATTGATGTAGAGACTTATGCTTGGAGATTTTGATATATGAATGAATAAAGTTGATGATTTCATTGGCTTGAGTTTGGGCTTTACTTTGTGTGATTAAGCGAATTGGGATATGACTTCGAAACGCACACGGTCACGGACTGACTGAACCTTCGGCTTCAACCTGCCCATGCACACACATAATCAAAGAAAATAAATTAAATCTATTTTAGGCTTAACCCTTTGCCTATAGCAAGTTAGGAAATGACCAGCTCTTGATTTTTCGTCGAGGGGGTAAGCCTTATTAAATAGGCAAGTAACAAAATGGAAATGAATACAATGTATGCTATGGAATGCAAATCATGATGATAAAAACCTCTTTGTGATTTTGAAATATTTGTTTGTTTTAGATTTTGAAATAGTTGATTTTTTTGGGTTTTGGAATATTTGATTTTTTTGGGTTTTGAACTATTTGATTTTTGGGTTTTGAAATATTTGATTTTTTGGGTTTTGAAATATTTGATTTTTTTATTTTAAAATATTTGATTTTTTTAGATTTTGAAATATTTGATTTTTTTGGATTTTGAAATATTTGATTTTTTTGTATTTTGAAATATTTAATTTTTTTTGGATTTTGAAACCAGCCCAAACATGACGACGGGGAACCTCATATCTCACTAGGGGTCTCCTGGGTTCAACGTGCGTTATAAAAGACCGCCTCTGGCCGGGGCCGATTTCGCTTAACGGTGCCTCTACCGCGGCCATAACCGGGGTGGGATCCATTCCTTGGAAAATAAAAGAGAGTTTGATGGAAAAGCTGGCAACAGGTATAGAGGTTTTTAGGGCTTGAGTTCTTTTCACGACACCCCTTTTTTCAAAGAATTTGGTCTATTGCGCCGGGACTTTGTGTCCGTCATCGAACCTACATCCGCTCTAGGCACGCATACGACCGGGCTCATAACGTCCCGCAGGGAAACTGTACTGCCACTCTTGCCATGTCTAGTTTCATTATTTTGGGGACTTTCAGACTTTCGAGCTTCGAGCTTTGGGTGAGCTTTTACCTTTGATCTTTGATTTTGCCCCTTTTTCTCTATTTCTTTTCTTTTTCTTTTTCTTGCTCTTTTAACCTGCGGAATAAGGTCATAACGGACTGCCCCTATTTGAGACCTCTTTTATCGTGGGGGTCTAGATCAGTTCTCACCCCCTTATTCACCACTTGCCCCTATTTTCAGCTGAGAGGGGAGAAAAAAACAAGGGTTTTCACCTTCCCCGAAGCATGGCCGAGGGAGAAACGGTGTTGCGCAAAGAACGGAAAACCGAACCACAAAGGGGTCGTGCAGTGTGTTTATGTTGAACTGGGGATCCCCCCTTTGCGATCAAGTGGAGGTACACCCCGCCGTCGAGCCGTTGCTAGTTTGACTTTACGGATAAAAACATTTTAAATATAGCCCATTCCATAGATTCGGCAATTCCTCACCCTCTGCGTTAATTAAACGATACGCGTTACCATGATAGACTTCCTTAATTACAAACGACCCTTCCCAGTTGAGTTGCAACTTAGACCTGGGACCTGCTGACCTAATAAATTTGCGTTTCAAAACCATGTTACCCACTTGGAATTTTCTTTCAATAACCTTCTTTTGAAAATATCGCGAGACACGTTTTTGGTAAACCGAAACATGATTGGTCACGTTAAGCCTCCTCTCGTCTAAGAGTTCCAGTTGGACTAGCAACGCCTCTCGACGCTCGTCAAGATTAAGTTCTTTGTCTAGATGCACTCTTAGGGAAGGGATCAAGATCTCATACGGGAGTACCGCCTCCATCCCATAGGTAAGGGCGAAAGGAGTTTACCCCGTGAGAGTACGGACAGAAGTGCGATAAGCCCATAGAGCTTCTACCAGTTTGTCGGCCCAATCCGCAAATTTGTACGACTCGCATGTTTTCTTAATGATTTTAAGAAGGGTTTTGTTCGTGGCCTCAGCTTGGCAATTACCTTGAGGGTAGTATGGTGATGGGTGATGCAATGAAATGTTAAATTTCTTACAGAGGTCCCGAAGTTCTTGAGAAATGAATTGAGGCCCATTGTCGGTGACGATATCACATGGAACTCCAAACCGTGAGATGATATTCTTGAGGATGAAGTGGCATACTGTGGTGGCCTTGATTTCTGCATAAGCTTCAGCTTCCGCCCACTTGGTGAAGTACTCTGTAGCCGTCAGAATGAAGGACTTCTGTTTAACTTGAGCATTAGGGTCACCAAGTAGTCCAATGATATCAAAGGCCCACATCGAGAATGGCCAAGGAGCAGAAAGAGGATGGAGAGAAGAAGCCAGAGCGTGGATTTTATCGGCATGAAGCTGGCATTGAAGACACCTACGGATATAGGTGGAACAATCTTCTTCTAGGGTTGGCCAATAATTATCCTGCCTAAGAATCTTCTTCACCAACGCCTGCCCATTTACGTGCCCTCCACACTCACTAGAGTGAGCGGCTTCTACTACCTTCCAACCCTCGTCGTCATCCAAACACCTCATTAGAACTCCATTGAGAGTCGGCCTATACAACTCTCCAGCAATAATCGTGTATCTGGAGGTGACTCTTCTAATGGCCTTGCACTGCTCGGCGTTCGCTGTCTCGGGAAAGGAACCATCCCTGCGATACTGCTCCATCTCGTGGTACCACGGCAACTCCTCTTCTTCTATAATCTTCTCGAGCTCAGTTAATGAAACTTCCTTCAAATCTTCCTTCTCAGCTTTCTTCTCCACAGCCTTCCTTGTTGTGGTAGGTGACACACAGAATTAGATCCAAAGGGGGGGTGAATGGATCTTTTACAAAACTTGCCCCAAAAATAATTTTCAAAAGAGCTACCACTGAATGATTGAGGAACACTGCCTATTAATGCTATCGATCAAATCATCTAATGGACTAAAGATCAAACACATAGAGCGCACCTATGCATGCATCTAGTGAAGATAAAAGCATCAGACAAACCACAACACACCAGATTTTTAGGTGGTTTGATCTCTATCCAGAGATCTACGTCAACCCCACACTCAACCTGAGTGTGGATTCCTGCTGATACACAGCTTAACTGCTGGGCTCCACAGTTTGCCTACAAACTGCTGAGCGTTACAGCTTGCCTACAAACTGCTGAGCGTTACAGCTTGCTACCGCTGGGCAATATAGCTTGGCCTTCCAGAGGATACCACACCTCTGCTACTGCTGGGCCTTACAGCTTAACCCATCCAGAGGAATCCTCCTCTGCAAACAGCTGAGCCTCACAGCTTGCTCTGTTGTCAAAACAGATTGAAAACAAGAACCAAACGAAAAACAAAAGATGGAAGAGATACAACAACTGAAAGCTGAGCACTTCATAAACCAATGTGGATCTCAATAGCTAACTGGTCTGGATTTGATCCAAGAACCAGTAGATACAAGTCTTCGGATGCCTATCTTCTCTTTCTTCTCAACTCTCTATCTCTCTTTCTCTTCTGTCTGGATCTCACAATTTTCTTCAGCTTCTAAACATCTGAAGTATATGCACTTTTTCCACACTTCACGATAATAATCTCCTTTTCGATCGCCCTTCTCTGGATGGAGAAATCTGCCTTTTATATCTGCAGCAAAACTGGTGAACGTGTGTCTTCCATGAGTTCCTGCTTTGGCGTATTGAACACGTGGCAACATTTCAGCTTGCTGCAATCCACGTGTCATGATCCTGGCACATTTTTTTTCATTTTTGAGTCACGTGCCCTTCTTAGACTCATCGAACCAAAAATCCTGTCAGATCAGACTTGTTGTCATCTTGAACTAATCTGAAATAACAGAGAAGGATGTATTGAGTTAGTTCGAAGGTTGAATTGATAATGTACAGACTTGATGGCGTGTAACGTAGTATTCATTTGGGAAAGTATGCACATTGAAGATGAATGCACAAACATGCCACCAACGAGTGTACATACTTTGTGTGCGAAGTGCAAATGATGTGCAAAATTTATGTGCATGTGATAGGACGATGTATAGACTTGCCACCAGAGAGTGTACATACTTTATGTGCGATGTTCGAACGATGTGCAGACTTTATGCGACAGGACGATGTATAGACTTGTCACCAGAGACTGTACAGACTTTAAAGAGAAAGATGCACATGTGCATGTAGCAAGTGAGTGCACTAACTATGTATATGCATGAAGCACAAGAATGCCCTGACTTGGTGTATGCATGAGGCGAAACACTACATTGACTATGTGTAAACATGAATCGAAACGATGTATGCATGTTGCAGATGAATGTACTGACATGTATAGACATGCTGAGTTAACAAGGCAATCGTGTGTAGACTAGGTGTACGCATGAAGCATCTGATGCATGAAGTTAACCACGCATACTAGCTACGGTTGTACAAACTTGAGAAGCACTACACTAACTATATATATACATATATACTGAAGGATGAATCAATGCATTGATCCATGGATGTAAGATTAAATGCAAAAACTTTTATTTATTTTAATCTCATAGACTCAGATTGTTATTATCAAAACCAGGGTTCCAACAATCTCCCTCTTTTTGATAATGACAACTATAGGTCATGTAAGATTAATCAAGTTCATTGACAAAATGAAACATGCGTTCAACACAACCACATAGCATTTCTGTGTACTTTAAGAATATACAGGTAGTGTTTGAATGAAAAACTCTTTCAACAAAAATCTCACAGCAGAGACTATCCAACCAGCAAGACATCCAATATACAAAAAGGAACTGAAAAAACTGTCTGACTATCGAAAAACAAACTGTACTATCTGTCAAAAAAAATCAATGAACTGTACTGTCTGTTGTATTGTCTGTTCAACAAGTCACTAAACTGACCATGTACTCTCCCCCTTTGTCATTATCAAAAAATTGGGGTGTGATCAGTAACCTCTGTAACTCCCCCTGTCTCGTGGAAGAGATGATGAGCTAGAACCTACTAAGGGGAGTCTGTTCAGTATAGAAGTGTGGAGATCCCGAATGGATTCTGACAGCTTGTCGAGCTTGTTATGCACAGTACTTCCTAGTCTGTCCACCAGGGAAGTAGTTGACTCTTGTTTTGATATGGACACTTTAACAGTTTCTGAAAGAGCTTGTAAATGAGACTGGACCACTTGAACCCTATTAATGATCTCAGGTTGATTGGCAGCAATCTTGGTCAATGTTCCCTTTATCAGTTCAAACTCAATTTTGAGATCAAAGGTGTGGGTAAGAATTTGAGCCATCTTACTGAAGAGGGAGAGTTGGGTATCTTGAATTTTGCTAACCATATCGCAAACTCTATTTCTTATGGCCATAAGTGATTCCAAAATTTATTGTACTGCTATATCAGTTTTCCTTTTAGTAGTTAAGAAATCTATTCCTTGATGTTTTACAACTATTTCGAAATGTTTTAGCCGGCCTTCTATTCTGTCAATTTGAACAGTCTGAAACAAGAACTGCTTGTTCATCAAATCATTTTGATTGTCATGTTGGATAACATCTGAGCGAGATTGGGTTCGGCATTTGTTCCATGTGTACTAGAGGTGGAAGCACTGGAATCTGGCAGCTTAGTGAAGTATGCATTATGCTGTTCAGGAAGTGGAGTAGGTGATGTACCAAGACTAATCATCTCTCCATGATGTGGACCATATTCAGGAGCAGGTCTGTCACGCCCCGAGCGTGGAAGATACTCGGATATGCGCGACGAGTTTATATCAATCATGTCAATCAGAGTAGTAGTGTATTCGACACAAAGACAGAGATGCGCAAAATAGAAAGATAACCCAACCCTTTATTTCATAATGGATAGACTATTACAAATCCAATACTCTATTCAATTAAAAAGGAAAAGTACATAGTTGACTCAAGAAAATAGGAAAAAGACTAGATGACACTTGGAAAAGCTCTAGCTCTTTCACTCTTGACCATTCCCATCCGATTGACTTCCCTCGTCGTCGGAATTACCTGAAAAGTAAGGGACAAACACGGAGTGAGCGAACGCTCAGTAGGAAATTATATCTCAGGAACTAGCAAGGGGTTTAAGTAATTACATTTTCATGAATGTACTATAGCTATGCATGCTCGCATAAAACGACAAGATAGAGAGAGAATTTATCAATAAGACAGCAAGATGAACTAGTCACGAGCTTTCAAGAAAAGATAACAAGATATTCAAGCAAGTACTCTTTAGCAAGTCATGTCAAGAACTTTGGCTATCATGTATCAAGCAAGCAATTACCCTTTTTCGGGTCACGCAAGTCATGTCAAGTCAAGTACGAGTCAAGTACAAGATTTGTGTGGAATGTCCAATCAAGCTAGTCATGCACTCGGTATAATGCCAGATACCTTATCATTCAACTCCCATGGGCACAAGTACTTTCGGGTGCTCCTCCCAGGACCAGATCGGCCCTATATGCGCAGGCATTTATCATGTATATTTGACATCCACTCTTGTATATATATATATAGCCAATAGGGAATTTCAACAATTTAAGCTTGTAGACACGTAGGATAACTTTGAGAGAATGGAGTCCAAAAATACGATATTGGACATAGATAGGCGATAACAACGGTACAATCACGATGAATGATGAAACTAGGTGGAATTAGGTTCCCTTAACTCGGGTACCATGACAAACAAGTATGGACATTCTTTATATAGAATTGAGGTCCACATGAACAGTCTATCAAAGGCAAGATACCCTCATTCTTATTATAGAATTGAGGTCCACAAGAACATCAACAAATGGCATGATATCGTCATCCCATTTAGAATTCTTATGATATACTCTTTGCATATCATAAGGGCCGGTATACCATGTTTCTTTTATAGTGACATGGCATTCAATAGTGTAATGGGTTTTTAGGGTACAACCAGCTCAGTCGACCTTGAGGGAATCCAAGGTACGAGGAGTCTTACGGAGGTCTCTATGACTAACTCGCTAGTCCAAAGGAACGGAATGTCCAATGGAGAGCTTGTATGTCAATGAGAGTTTAAGGGTGATCGATAAAACATCATGAAACGTAGGACTATACTCACGGAGTGGAGTAATAGTGCCTACATATATATATATACATATAGTGAAACCCTCGGATAACAGTAATCGGGATAAATCAGTAATGCAGAAAGTAGCGACTCTGGTAAAGTCGTTTTTCGTAAAATTAACGCCTTAATCAGGGGCGTTTATATTAATTTTGACGACATATAAAGAGGTCGCCCTTTCCAATATTGCTATTTTACAGGATATTAAAAATCTGTAATTTTGTTGAAAACGCGCCTTGGGTAGGGGCGTTACCAGGAAAAAGGCGCCCTAGTCTGGGGCGTTAGTTAAACAAGAGACGACCTGGTCAAGGTCGTGAATTCACAATTTTACAAATTTTGAGGTAATGAATATTTCAGGAACATGGTATATAGTCAGGACCAGAAAAATAGCAGGATTACAAGAAATTGACCATGCATTAATTTAGAATCATGTTTGCATTGATAATTACTTTTTAAACATGCTATTTATTAATTAACAGGAATTAACGTCCATGTGCAGGGCGTCAAATCTGGAATTGACGACCTGGGCACGGTCGTGTCTTTTAAATTAACGCCCTTGTTAGGGTCGTTTCTTTCAAACATTCCGTAGAAAATAACCAGAACGCATGAAAACTATATGCATGAACTACCGATGATAATTATCTATAGTTATATGGTAGTTTGGGCTACGTTCCATGAGAAAATCCTACCTCAATGAAGATTTTGAACGGATGCAGGTTCTGGGAAGAAAAGAACGATACTCTGTTTTATAAACAGAGTATTCTGAAGCTTTTGAATTCAATATTAGCAGCAAGGCAGAGGAGGCACGAACAAACACAGTCGTTTGTTGATGAAGAACCCACGTTCTTCAGTAGATTGAGAGCTCCTCGACCTGTAAGTGGAAGAAGATGAAGAAGATTTATTCTTCATACTATCCTATCGAAGAGAAGGAAAACCAAAGGAAGAACCCACCTGTTCTTCACGGACGGCAGTCAGATTCCCTATAAACAAAAGAGGATGAAGAATCAATTCATGTTCTTCTCATAATAGTAAACAGAGAAAGAAATAAGGAAGAACTGTTAGTTCTTCACCTACCGTAGCAGAGACGATCGACCAAATAGCTTTCTAGGGTTCGATCCATCAAGGTATTTATAGGATTTTGGAAATCCTAATAAGGTTAGTGTTCGATTGGAAGTAACACTTCCATGATAGAGTCATTACTACATTCGAACTCTTTCCCATAGTTATCACTTACCCTGGATAAGTTCCCGGTTCGAACGAAACTGGAATGGAATTAACGCCTTATGCTAGGGCGTCGAATTTTAAATTGACGCCTTGTCAAGCGTCGTTACTTGTTAAAACGCGTCCACGAAAGGGACGTTACGCTAACTTGTCCTTTTTATTTATTTTGGTCGTTTGAAATTTGACGCCTTAATGTGTGGGCGTCCTTTCTTCAAAACACGCCTTGATCAAGGGCGCCTATTCGTAAAGTCGCGCCTTTTACTGAGGCGTTATTTTTATCAGGGTTTAATTCTTTTTATTCCAAGCTCTCTCGTTTATTTATTAAACCTTCTAATCTATTTTGATTTATTTATTCCTTTTTATTTTATCAGGGTTGCTACACCCTCCCCCACTTAAAAGAATTTGGTCCCCAAATTCCATAGCATATATATTCACATATGGAGAGTGTAGAGTATATACCTTCTAAAATAACTCTGGAAATCGCTTCCTCATAGATTCCTCGGTCTCCCATGTAGCTTCATGTTCTGAATTCTTATTCCATTGTACTTTTAGCATGGGAATAGCCTTATTCCTTAGGGTTCGTACTTCTCGATCTAGTATTCGTATGGGCTTCTGCTCATATGTGAGATCTTTCTGGATCACTAGATCTCCATGCTCAATAATATGTGATGGATCATGCACATACTTCTTCAACATAGATATGTGGAATACATCATGTACTTCGGACAGTTGAGGTGGCAATGCGATGCGATAAGCAACCTCGCCAACTCTTTCTAGTATCTCAAAAGGTCCGATAAATCTTGGTGTAAGCTTGCCTTTAACACCAAATCTTCGTATTCCACGTCCAGGTGATATCTTGAGAAATACATGATCTCCAATTTGGAATTCGAGATCTCTTCTTCTTGTGTCGGCATAAGCCTTTTGCCTTGTCTGAGCTACTTGCAATCTTTCCCTGATTACTCGTATCTTCTCAGTTGTATCCCTTACCATGTCTGGACCTAACAGTTGTTTCTCTCCAACTTCATTCCAGCACAAGGGTGATCGGCAACTCCTTCCGTATAAAGCTTCGAAAGGTGCCATTTGTATACTAGCTTGGTAGCTATTATTGTATGCAAATTCGACCAGAGGCAAGTGATCATGCCAGTTTCCATCAAAATCAGTGATGCATGCTCTAAGCATATCTTCAACTACTTGATTTGTTCTCTCGGTCTGACCATCCGTTTGAGGATGAAAGGCTGTACTAAAATTAAGTCTCGTCCCCAACGAATGTTGTAGTCCTTTCCAAAAATGAGAAGTAAAACGGGGATCTCTGTCAGACACGATTGAAACAGGAATACCATGTAATCTGACTATTTCCTTGATGTATAGTGCAGCTAAGACATCAACTGACCATCGACTCTTGATTGGCAAGAAATGCGCGGATTTGGTCAATCGGTCAATGATAACCCATATTCCATCATGTCCTCTTTTTGATTTAGATAAACCCATGATGAAATCCATACCAATATCCTCCCACTTCCATTTAGGGATATCTAGAGGATGTAGCTTTCCAGCAGGCTTTTGGTGTTCCGCCTTGACTTGTTGGCATGTGAGACAGCGTGATACATAGTCCGCTATTTCTCTTTTCATGTTGGGCCACCAAAAATTTCTTTTCACATCTTGGTACATCTTGGTAGATCCAGGATGAATCGTATACCTTGATCTGTGAGCTTCATCTAAGATCTTCTTTTTCAATTCTGGGCAGTCCGGTATACCAGTTCTATTCTTGAACATTAATCTTCCATCAGAAGCTAGTTGGAAGTCCGATTGTCTTTTAATCTGCCCTTGATTTCTACTAATGTAGGATCATCATCCTGAAGTGCTTGTATCTCAGATAATAAATCTGACTGTATGCTTACATGAGATAATGTGACACATCTAGGGTCCGTGTCCATGCTTATATTGAGTTCAGAGAATTGTTCTAGCAATTTCCATTCTTGAATCAGACAATTGGCTAACAGTGCTCTCGGCTTTCGACTAAGGGCATCTGCTACATGATTACCCTTTCCGGGGTGATATTGTATATTGAAGTCGAAGTCCTTGAGATATTCCAGCCATCGTCTTTGCCTCATATTTAGTTCCTTCTGTGAGAAAAGATATTTGAGACTCTTGTGATCGGAGTATACAGTAAACTGTACTCCATAAAGATAATGTCTCCATATTTTGAGTGCAAATACTACCGCGGCCAATTCTAAGTCATGGACGGGGTAGTTCTCTTCATGCTTCTTTAATTGACGAGAAGAGTAGGCTATAACCTTCCCTTGTTGCATTAGAACACACCCGAGGCCAATGCCAGAAGCATCAGTGTATACCTCGAACTTTTCTCCTTCAATTGGCAATGCTAAGATAGGAGCTGTAGTAAGATGATCCTTGAGAGTTTGGAAGCTTCTCTCACATTCCTCATCCCATTCATAACGGATCTCCTTGCGAGTTAACCTCGTAAGTGGCACGGCGATTTTAGAGAAATCCTTGATGAATCGCCTGTAATAGCCGGCAAGACCTAAGAAACTTCGGATCTCGCTAGCATTGGTCGGTCTTTCCCAGTTCCTTACAGCTTCAACCTTTGATGGGTCTACAGACAAGCCATCCTTTGATATAACATGTCCGAGAAAAGTCACTTCTTCAAGCCAGAATTCACACTTGCTAAGTTTTGCATATAATTGATTTGTCCTCAATATTTGTAATGCAATCCTCAAATGTTCCTCATGCTCTTCCTTGGTCTTGTAATAAATCAATATATCATCAATAAAGACTACCACGAATTGATCTAAATAAGGCCTGAATATACTATTCATTAACTGCATAAAGGCAGCAGGGGCATTCGTTAGTCCGAAAGGCATAACAACAAATTCATAATGGCCATACCTGCTTCTGAATGCGGTTTTATGAATATCCTCGTCCTTGATTCTTAGTTGATGATATCCGGACCTAAGATCAATTTTGGAAAAGTACATGGATCCTGAAATTTGATCAAACAATTCATCGATTCTCGGTAGTGGATACTTGTTCTTGACAGTGAGATGATTCAATTGTCGATAGTCGACGCATAACCTCATGGATCCGTCTTTCTTCTTTACAAATAATACAGGCGCTCCCCACGGGGAAGTACTTGGTCTAATGAATCCTTTCTTAATGAGTTCCATCAATTGCTCCTTTAATTCCTTGAGTTCAGCAGGTGACATCCTATAAGGTGCCTTTGAAATCGGACCAGCACCAGGGACTAAGTCGATGGTGAAGGCCACTTCTCTTTGCGGGGGTAATCCAGGCAAATCTTCCGGAAACACGTCCGGAAATTCTTGCACTACTGGAATGTCTTCTGGCTTAATCTCCTTAGCTTCTTTAACTGTGACAAAGGCAAGGAAAGATGTACATCCTTTCCTGATGAGCTTGCTAGCTCGGAGAGCTGAAATAAGAGGGGATTTGCTCCGACTCTTGGGGCTAGTAAATATTAGTTCTGGGAATTCCTTGAATGTAACCTTACTATTGCGGCAATCAACCGTTGCCTGATACTTGGATAACCAATCTGCCCCTAGTATAACATCATACTCTTTCAGATCTAAACATATGAGATCAATAGGGAGATTTTGACCATGAATCAATACCTCGCAGTTTTGGTAATGATGTGTAATATCAGTCTCATCATCCAGAGGAGTAGACAAAACTAACTTTATCCATTCCGGTTCTAGGGGTAATGGGTCAGCAAACTTTTTAGAAACAATCGAATGTGATGCACCAGTATCAATTAAGACATATGCATTCCTGGAACAAACTTTCAATGTACCTTCCACTAAGCCGCCTCCTTCTACTTGCTCGGTCTCCTTGATTGCATGAAGACGAGCATTCTTGGTTACTGGGCGTTTTCCGTCATCGGCTTGATTATTTAGTAGTGGGCAATCGGGAATCCGATGCTCGCGACTCCCACAACGGAGACATGCTCCTAGTTTCCTCTAGCATTCTTCTGCTCTATGACCCGCTTTATCACAATGTTTGCACACTGTATTGGGAGAGGTAGTGGTGATAGAGAAGGGCTTGGTCTTCTTGAACTTTTGGTCTTGTGAGGATGCTCCTCCATTGCTAGGCCTTTTCTTGAAGTTGGGTTTAAAAGAACCCGAACCTGTAACTTGTTCCTTCTTATCCTTACCACGAATCCTATCCGACAGTTCCGTGGCATCTTCTAATAGTTGAGCTCGGCGTACTATCTCCGAGTAGACTTGAATGTCCATCGGCGCCAGTTGAGTAATAGCTTGGGGCCTGAGCCCATTAAGGAACCTCATAGCTTTCATTTTCTCGGTGCTAACTAGATGCTTAGCGTATCGAGACAATCTAGAGAATTGGGCCTCATACTCGGCCACTGACAAAGATCGTTGCTTTAATGCAGCAAATTCTGTAGCCTTCTTTTCCTGAACACGGTCCGAGAAATATTTCACGTTGAAGTGTTCAACGAATTCTTCCCACGAAACCTGATCTTGATTTATAGTAGCCTCTATTGATTCCCACCAGCATCTAGCATCCCTTTCTAACTGAAAAGTAGCTAATAAAACTTTATCCTGATCCGTGCATTGCATAGCACGGAATATACGTTCTATCTCCCTAATCCAATGTTCAGCGTCATCTGGATCAGTAGAACCCGTGAACTTGGGTGGGTTCATGTTCTTGAAAGTCTGGTGGAGACTTCCTGCTCATTGTCCACCTCCTTGGGCTACTTGTTGCAGCACTTGAGTCATGCCTTGAAGGGTACGCTGCATGTTGCGCCATTGAGCACGTTCGGCAGCCATTATCCTACAATTACAATAACTAGATTAATACGTGATGGTAATTAAAGACTCATATACTATGTTAACTTTAACCCTTGGTTCTACCCAATCTCACTGGTTTAATGGTTAAAACTTATCCTTGGACTTGGGTTTTCCTAAAAATTGAATACCCTAGGCTCTGATACCACAAAAACTGTCACGTCCCGAGCGCGGAAGATACTCGGATATGCGCGACGAGTTTATATCAATCATGTCAATCAGAGTAGTAGTGTATTCGACACAAAGACAGAGATGCGCAAAATAGAAAGATAACCCAACCCTTTATTTCATAATGGATAGACTATTACAAATCCAATACTCTATTTAATTAAAAAGGAAAAGTACATAGTTGACTCAAGAAAATAGGAAAAAGACTAGATGACACTTGGAAAAGCTCTAGCTCTTTCACTCTTGACCATTCCCATCCGATTGACTTCCCTCGTTGTCGGAATTACCTGAAAAGTAAGGGACAAACACGGAGTGAGCGAACGCTCAGTAGGAAATTATATCTCAGGAACTAGCAAGGGGTTTAAGTAATTACATTTTCATGAATGTACTATAGCTATGCATGCTCGCATAAAACGACAAGATAGAGAGAGAATTTATCAATAAGACAGCAAGATGAACTAGTCACGAGCTTTCAAGAAAAGATAACAAGATATTCAAGCAAGTACTCTTTAGCAAGTCATGTCAAGAACTTTGGCTATCATGTATCAAGCAAGCAAGTAATTACCCTTTTTCGGGTCACGCAAGTCATGTCAAGTCAAGTACGAGTCAAGTACAAGATTTGTGTGGAATGTCCAATCAAGCTAGTCATGCACTCGGTATAATGCCAGATACCTTATCATTCAACTCCCATGGGCACAAGTACTTTCGGGTGCTCCTCCCAGGACCAGATCGGGCCCTATATGCGCAGGCATTTATCATGTATATTTGACATCCACTCTTGTATATATATATATAGCCAATAGGGAATTTCAACAATTTAAGCTTGTAGACACGTAGGATAACTTTGAGAGAATGGAGTCCAAAAATACGATATTGGACATAGATAGGCGATAACAACGGTACAATCACGATGAACGATGAAACTAGGTGGAATTAGGTTCCCTTAACTCGGGTACCATGACAAACAAGTATGGACATTCTTTATATAGAATTGAGGTCCACATGAACAGTCTATCAAAGGCAAGATACCCTCATTCTTATTATAGAATTGAGGTCCACAAGAACATCAACAAATGGCATGATATCGTCATCCCATTTAGAATTCTTATGATATACTCTTTGCATATCATAAGGGCCGGTATACCATGTTTCTTTTATAGTGACATGGCATTCAATAGTGTAATGGGTTTTTAGGGTACAACCAGCTCAGTCGACCTTGAGGGAATCCAAGGTACGAGGAGTCTTACGGAGGTCTCTATGACTAACTCGCTAGTCCAAAGGAACGGAATGTCCAATGGAGAGCTTGTATGTCAATGAGAGTTTAAGGGTGATCGATAAAACATCATGAAACGTGGGACTATACTCACGGAGTGGAGTAATAGTGCCTACATATATATATATATACATATAGTGAAACCCTCGGATAACAGCAATCGGGATAAATCAGTAATGCAGAAAGTAGCGACTCTGGTAAAGTCATTTTTCGTAAAATTAACGCCTTAATCAGGGGCGTTTATATTAATTTTGACGACATATAAAGAGGTCGTCCTTTCCAATATTGCTATTTTACAGATATTAAAAATCTGTAATTTTGTTGAAAACGCGCCTTGGGTAGGGGCGTTACCAGGAAAAAGGCGCCCTAGTCTGGGGCGTTAGTTAAACAAGAGACGACCTGGTCAAGGTCGTGAATTCACAATTTTACAAATTTCGAGGTAATGAATATTTCAGGAACATGGTATATAGTCAGGACCAGAAAAATAGCAGGATTACAAGAAATTGACCATGCATTAATTTAGAATCATGTTTGCATTGATAATTACTTTTTAAACATGCTATTTATTAATTAACAGGAATTAACGTCCATGTGCAGGGCGTCAAATCTGGAATTGACGACCTGGGCACGGTCGTGTCTTTTAAATTAACGCCCTTGTTAGGGTCGTTTCTTTCAAACATTCCGTAGAAAATAACCAGAACGCATGAAAACTATATGCATGAACTACCGATGATAATTATCTATAGTTATATGGTAGTTTGGGCTACGTTCCATGAGAAAATCCTACCTCAATGAAGATTTTGAACGGATGCAGGTTCTGGGAAGAAAAGAACGATACTCTGTTTTATAAACAGAGTATTCTGAAGCTTTTGAATTCAATATTAGCAGCAAGGCAGAGGAGGCACGAACAAACACAGTCGTTTGTTGATGAAGAACCCACGTTCTTCAGTAGATTGAGAGCTCCTCGACCTGTAAGTGGAAGAAGATGAAGAAGATTTATTCTTCATACTATCCTATCGGAAGAGAAGGAAAACCAAAGGAAGAACCCACCTGTTCTTCACGGACGGCAGTCAGATTCCCTATAAACAAAAGAGGATGAAGAATCAATTCATGTTCTTCTCATAATAGTAAACAGAGAAAGAAATAAGGAAGAACTGTTAGTTCTTCACCTACCGTAGCAGAGACGATCGACCAAATAGCTTTCTAGGGTTCGATCCATCAAGGTATTTATAGGATTTTGGAAATCCTAATAAGGTTAGTGTTCGATTGGAAGTAACACTTCCATGATAGAGTCATTACTACATTCGAACTCTTTCCCATAGTTATCACTTACCCCGGATAAGTTCTCGGTTCGAACGAAACTGGAATGGAATTAACGCCTTATGCTAGGGCGTCGAATTTTAAATTGACGCCTTGTCAAGCGTCGTTACTTGTTAAAACTCATCCACGAAAGGGACATTACGCTAACTTGTCCTTTTTATTTATTTTGGTCGTTTGAAATTTGACGCCTTAATGTGTGGGCGTCCTTTCTTCAAAACACGCCTTGATCAAGGGCGCCTATTCGTAAAGTCGCACCTTTTACTAATGCGTTATTTTTATCAGGGTTAAATTCTTTTTATTCCAAGCTCTCTCATTTATTTATTAAACCTTCTAATCTATTTTGATTTATTTATTCCTTTTTATTTTATCAGGGTTGCTACACCCTCCCCCACTTAAAAGAATTTGGTCCCCAAATTCCATAGCATATATATTCACATATGGAGAGTGTAGAGTATATACCTTCTAAAATAACTCTGGAAATCACTTCCTCATAGATTCCTCGGTCTCCCATGTAGCTTCATGTTCTGAATTCTTATTCCATTGTACTTTTAGCATGGGAATAGCCTTATTCCTTAGGGTTCATACTTCTCGATCTAGTATTCGTATGGGCTTCTGCTCATATGTGAGATCTTTCTGGATCACTAGATCTCCATGCTCAATAATATGTGATGGATCATGCACATACTTCTTCAACATAGATATGTGGAATACATCATGTACTTCGACAGTTGAGGTGGCAATGCGATGCGATAAGCAACCTCGCCAACTCTTTCTAGTATCTCAAAAGGTCCGATAAATCTTGGTGTAAGCTTGCCTTTAACACCAAATCTTCGTATTCCACGTCCAGGCGATATCTTGAGAAATACATGATCTCCAATTTGGAATTCGAGATCTCTTCTTCTTGTGTCGGCATAAGCCTTTTGCCTTGTCTGAGCTACTTGCAATCTTTCCCTGATTACTCGTATCTTCTCAGTTGTATCCCTTACCATGTCTGGACCTAACAGTTGTTTCTCTCCAACTTCATTCCAGCACAAGGGTGATCGGCAACTCCTTCCGTATAAAGCTTCGAAAGGTGCCATTTGTATACTAGCTTGGTAGCTATTATTGTATGCAAATTCGACCAGAGGCAAGTGATCATGCCAGTTTCCATCAAAATCAGTGATGCATGCTCTAAGCATATCTTCAACTACTTGATTTGTTCTCTCGGTCTGACCATCCGTTTGAGGATGAAAGGCTGTACTAAAATTAAGTCTCGTCCCCAACGAATGTTGTAGTCCTTTCCAAAAATGAGAAGTAAAACGGGGATCTCTGTCAGACACGATTGAAACAGGAATACCATGTAATCTGACTATTTCCTTGATGTATAGTGCAGCTAAGACATCAACTGACCATCGACTCTTGATTGGCAAGAAATGCGCGGATTTGGTCAATCGGTCAATGATAACCCATATTCCATCATGTCCTCTTTTTGATTTAGATAAACCCATGATGAAATCCATACCAATATCCTCCCACTTCCATTTAGGGATATCTAGAGGATGTAGCTTTCCAGCAGGCTTTTGGTGTTCCGCCTTGACTTGTTGGCATGTGAGACAGCGTGATACATAGTCCGCTATTTCTCTTTTCATGTTGGGCCACCAAAAATTTCTTTTCACATCTTGGTACATCTTGGTAGATCCAGGATGAATCGTATACCTTGATCTGTGAGCTTCATCTAAGATCTTCTTTTTCAATTCTGGGCAGTCCGGTATACCAGTTCTATTCTTGAACATTAATCTTCCATCAGAAGCTAGTTGGAAGTCCGATTATCTTTTTAATCTGCCCTTGATTTCTACTAATGTAGGATCATCATCCTGAAGTGCTTGTATCTCAGATAATAAATCTGACTGTATGCTTACATGAGATAATGTGACACATCTAGGGTCCGTGTCCATGCTTATATTGAGTTCAGAGAATTGTTCTAGCAATTTCCATTCTTGAATCAGACAATTGGCTAACAGTGCTCTCGGCTTTCGACTAAGGGCATCTGCTACATGATTACCCTTTCCGAGGTGATAATGTATATTGAAGTCGAAGTCCTTGAGATATTCCAGCCATCGTCTTTGCCTCATATTTAGTTCCTTCTGTGAGAAAAGATATTTGAGACTCTTGTGATCGGAGTATACAGTAAACTGTACTCCATAAAGATAATGTCTCCATATTTTGAGTGCAAATACTACCGTGGCCAATTCTAAGTCATGGACGGGGTAGTTCTCTTCATGCTTCTTTAATTGACGAGAAGAGTAGGCTATAACCTTCCCTTGTTGCATTAGAACACACCCGAGGCCAATGCCAGAAGCATCAGTGTATACCTCGAACTTTTCTCCTTCAATTGGCAATGCTAAGATAGGAGCTGTAGTAAGATGATCCTTGAGAGTTTGGAAGCTTCTCTCACATTCCTCATCCCATTCATAACGGATCTCCTTGCGAGTTAACCTCGTAAGTGGCACGGCGATTTTAGAGAAATCCTTGATGAATCGCCTGTAATAGCCGGCAAGACCTAAGAAACTTCGGATCTCGCTAGCATTGGTCGGTCTTTCCCAGTTCCTTACAGCTTCAACCTTTGATGGGTCTACAGACAAGCCATCCTTTGATATAACATGTCCGAGAAAAGTCACTTCTTCAAGCCAGAATTCACACTTGCTAAGTTTTGCATATAATTGATTTGTCTTCAATATTTGTAATGCAATCCTCAAATGTTCCTCATGCTCTTCCTTGGTCTTGTAATAAATCAATATATCATCAATAAAGACCACCACAAATTGATCTAAATAAGGCCTGAATATACTATTCATTAACTGCATAAAGGCAGCAGGGGCATTCGTTAGTCCGAAAGGCATAACAACAAATTCATAATGGCCATACCTGCTTCTGAATGCGGTTTTATGAATATCCTCGTCCTTGATTCTTAGTTGATGATATCTGGACCTAAGATCAATTTTGGAAAAGTACATGGATCCTGAAATTTGATCAAACAATTCATCGATTCTCGGTAGTGGATACTTGTTCTTGACAGTGAGATGATTCAATTGTCGATAGTCAACGCATAACCTCATGGATCCGTCTTTCTTCTTTACAAATAATACAGGCGCTCCCCACGGGGAAGTACTTGGTCTAATGAATCCTTTCTTAATGAGTTCCATCAATTGCTCCTTTAATTCCTTGAGTTCAGCAGGTGACATCCTATAAGGTGCCTTTGAAATCGGACCAGCACCAGGGACTAAGTCGATGGTGAAGGCCACTTCTCTTTGCGGGGGTAATCCAGGCAAATCTTCTGAAAACATGTCCGAAAATTCTTGCACTACTGGAATGTCTTCTGGCTTAATCTCCTTAGCTTCTTTAACTGTGACAAAGGCAAGGAAAGATGTACATCCTTTCCTGATGAGCTTGCTAGCTCGGAGAGCTGAAATAAGAGGGGATTTGCTCCGACTCTTGGGGCTAGTAAATATTAGTTCTGGGAATTCCTTGAATGTAACCTTACTATTGCGGCAATCAACCGTTGCCTGATACTTGGATAACCAATCTGCCCCTAGTATAACATCATACTCTTTCAGATCTAAACATATGAGATCAATAGGGAGATTTTGACCATGAATCAATACCTCGCAGTTTTGGTAATGATGTGTAATATCAGTCTCATCATCCAGAGGAGTAGACAAAACTAACTTTATCCATTCCTGTTCTAGGGGTAATGGGTCAGCAAACTTTTTAGAAACAATCGAATGTGATGCACCAGTATCAATTAAGACATATGCATTCCTGGAACAAACTTTCAATGTACCTTCCACTAAGCCGCCTCCTTCTACTTGCTCGGTCTCCTTGATTGCATGAAGACGAGCATTCTTGGTTACTGGGCGTTTTCCGTCATCGGCTTGATTATTTAGTAGTGGGCAATCGGGAATCCGATGCTCGCGACTCCCACAACGGAGACATGCTCCTAGTTTCCTCCAGCATTCTTCTGCTCTATGACCCGCTTTATCACAATGTTTGCACACTGTATTGGGAGAGGTAGTGGTGATAGAGAAGGGCTTGGTCTTCTTGAACTTTTGGTCTTGTGAGGATGCTCCTCCATTGATAGGCCTTTTCTTGAAGTTGGGTTTAAAAGAACCCGAACCTGTAACTTGTTCCTTCTTATCCTTACCACGAATCCTATCCGACAGTTCCGTGGCATCTTCTAATAGTTGAGCTCGGCGTACTATCTCCGAGTAGACTTGAATGTCCATCGGCGCCAGTTGAGTAATAGCTTGGGGCCTGAGCCCATTAAGAAACCTCATAGCTTTCATTTTCTCGGTGCTAACTAGATGCTTAGTGTATCGAGACAATCTAGAGAATTGGGCCTCATACTCGGCCACTGACAAAGATCGTTGCTTTAATGCAGCAAATTCTGCAGCCTTCTTTTCCTGAACACGGTCCGAGAAATATTTCACGTTGAAGTGTTCAACGAATTCTTCCCACGAAACCTGATCTTGATTTATAGTAGCCTCTATTGATTCCCACCAGCATCTAGCATCCCTTTCTAACTGAAAAGTAGCTAATAAAACTTTATCCTGATCCGTGCATTGCATAACACGGAATATACGTTCTATCTCCCTAATCCAGTGTTCAGCGTCATCTGGATCAGTAGAACCCGTGAACTTGGGTGGGTTCATGTTCTTGAAAGTCTGGTGGAGACTTCCTGCTCGTTGTCCACCTCCTTGGGCTACTTGTTGCAGCACTTGAGTCATGCCTTGAAGGGTACGCTGCATGTTGCGCCATTGAGCACGTTCGGCAGCCATTATCCTACAATTACAATAACTAGATTAATACGTGATGGTAATTAAAGACTCATATATTATGTTAACTTTAACCCTTGGTTCTACCCAATCTCACTGGTTTAATGGTTAAAACTTATCCTTGGACTTGGGTTTTCCTAGGAATTGAATACCCTAGGCTCTGATACCATAAAAACTGTCACGCCCCGAGCGCGGAAGATACTCGGATATGCGCGATGAGTTTATATCAATCATGTCAATCAGAGTAGTAGTGTATTCGACACAAAGACAGAGATGCGCAAAATAGAAAGATAACCCAACCCTTTATTTCATAATGGATAGACTATTACAAATCCAATACTCTATTCAATTAAAAAGGAAAAGTACATAGTTGACTCAAGAAAATAGGAAAAAGACTAGATGACACTTGGAAAAGCTCTAGCTCTTTCACTCTTGACCATTCCCATCCGATTGACTTCCCTCGTCGTCGGAATTACCTGAAAAGTAAGGGGCAAACACGGAGTGAGCGAACGCTCAGTAGAAAATTATATCTCAGGAACTAGCAAGGGGTTTAAGTAATTACATTTTCATGAATGTACTATAGCTATGCATGCTCGCATAAAACGACAAGATAGAGAGAGAATTTATCAATAAGACAGCAAGATGAACTAGTCACGAGCTTTCAAGAAAAGATAACAAGATATTCAAGCAAGTACTCTTTAGCAAGTCATATCAAGAACTTTGGCTATCATGTATCAAGCAAGCAATTACCCTTTTTCGGGTCACGCAAGTCATGTCAAGTCAAGTACGAGTCAAGTACAAGATTTGTGTGGAATGTCCAATCAAGCTAGTCATGCACTCGGTATAATGCCAGATACCTTATCATTCAACTCCCATGGGCACAAGTACTTTCGGGTGCTCCTCCCAGGACTAGATCGGGCCCTATATGCGCAGGCATTTATCATGTATATTTGACATCCACTCTTGTATATATATATATAGCCAATAGGGAATTTCAACAATTTATGCTTGTAGACACGTAGGATAACTTTGAGAGAATGGAGTCCAAAAATACGATATTGGACATATATAGGCGATAACAACGGTACAATCACGATGAATGATGAAACTAGGTGGAATTAGGTTCCCTTAACTCGGGTGCCATGACAAACAAGTATGGACATTCTTTATATAGAATCGAGGTCCACATGAACAGTCTATCAAAGCCAAGATACCCTCATTCTTATTATAGAATTGAGGTACACAAGAACATCAACAAATGGCATGATATCGTCATCCCATTTAGAATTCTTATGATATACTCTTTGCATATCATAAGGGCCGGTATACCATGTTTCTTTTATAGTGACATGGCATTCAATAGTGTAATAGGTTTTTAGGGTACAACCAGCTCAGTCGACCTTGAGGGAATCCAAGGTACGAGGAGTCTTACGGAGGTCTCTATGACTAACTCGCTAGTCCAAAAGAACGGAATGTCCAATGGAGAGCTTGTATGTCAATGAGAGTTTGAGGGTGATCGATAAAACATCATGAAACGTGGGACTATACTCACGGAGTGGAGTAATAGTGCCTACATATATATATATACATATAGTGAAACCCTCGGATAACAGCAATCGGGATAAATCAGTAATGCAGAAAGTAGCGACTCTGGTAAAGTCATTTTTCGTAAAATTAACGCCTTAATCATGGGCGTTTATATTAATTTTGACGACATATAAAGAGGTCGCCCTTTCCAATATTGCTATTTTACAGGATATTAAAAATCTATAATTTTGTTGAAAACGCGCCTTGGGTAGGGGCGTTACCAGGAAAAAGGCGCCCTAGTCTGGGGCGTTAGTTAAACAAGAGACAACCTGGTCAAGGTCGTGAATTCACAATTTTACAAATTTCGAGGTAATGAATATTTCAGGAACATGGTATATAGTCAGGACCAGAAAAATAGCAGGATTACAAGAAATTGACCATGCATTAATTTAGAATCATGTTTGCATTGATAATTACTTTTTAAACATGCTATTTATTAATTAACAGGAATTAACGTCCATGTGCAGGGCGTCAAATCTGGAATTGACGACCTGGGCACGGTCGTGTCTTTTAAATTAACGCCCTTGTTAGGGTCGTTTCTTTCAAACATTCCGTAAAAAATAACCAGAACGCATGAAAACTATATGCATGAACTACCGATGATAATTATCTATAGTTATATGGTAGTTTGGGCTACGTTCCATGAGAAAATCCTACCTCAATGAAGATTTTGAACGGATGCAGGTTCTGGGAAGAAAAGAACGATACTCTGTTTTATAAACAGAGTATTCTGAAGCTTTTGAATTCAATATTAGCAGCAAGGCAGAGGAGGCACGAACAAACACAGTCGTTTGTTGATGAAGAACCCACGTTCTTCAGTAGATTGAGAGCTCCTCGACCTGTAAGTGGAAGAAGATGAAGAAGATTTATTCTTCATACTATCCTATCGGAAGAGAAGGAAAACCAAAGGAAGAACCCACCTGTTCTTCACGGACGGCAGTCAGATTCCCTATAAATAAAAGAGGATGAAGAATCAATTCATGTTCTTCTCATAATAGTAAACAGAGAAAGAAATAAGGAAGAACTGTTAGTTCTTCACCTACCGTAGCAGAGACGATCGACCAAATAGCTTTCTAGGGTTCGATCCATCAAGGTATTTATAGGATTTTGGAAATCCTAATAAGGTTAGTGTTCGATTGGAAGTAACACTTCCATGATAGAGTCATTACTACATTCGAACTCTTTCCCATAGTTATCACTTACCCTGGATAAGTTCCCGGTTCGAACGAAACTGGAATGGAATTAACGCCTTATGCTAGGGCGTCGAATTTTAAATTGACGCCTTGTCAAGCGTCGTTACTTGTTAAAACGCGTCCATGAAAGGGACGTTACGCTAACTTGTCCTTTTTATTTATTTTGGTCGTTTAAAATTTGACGCCTTAATGTGTGGGCGTCCTTTCTTCAAAACACGCCTTGATCAAGGGCGCCTATTCATAAAGTCGCGCCTTTTACTGAGGCGTTATTTTTATCAGGGCTTAATGCTTTTTATTCCAAGCTCTCTCGTTTATTTATTAAACCTTCTAATCTATTTTGATTTATTTATTCCTTTTTATTTTATCAGGGTTGCTACAAGGTCCCATAAAATAGTCTTGTGAATCTTCTTCAGCTACTCTTGGACCTTGATTAATTAGATGCTCGAGTGGAGCTTCTTCACCAGATGCTTGGGCTCCTTGTGGTACATGCTCCTCTTCATTTACCACAGACTCTGCACGTTCTTCATAGATTTCATCAGTAGCCTCTTTCATAATCTGTGTGATCATTTCAACAAATGACTCTGTTTCACTTTCCTTGTCTTGAGGGGATTCAGCTCTTTCACTTTCTACGGGAATTTCATTTCTTTCTTCTTCTTTATCTGCCTCTTGTCCCTGTTGGACTTCATGCTGTTCCAGTTCAAGTTGTGCCCCAAAATTATCAAACAGCTGACTAATGTTTTGATCCAACTGCTGTGTCTATTGAGCATCTGTTAAATTCAGCTCATGAACTTCTTGATGCAATAGAAGATCTTTGAGATTCTTCTGAGCAGGTTCAGCAGTGGTCTCCTCTTGTTGTTCTGCAATTAATTTACTTCTATTATGTGTTTTCTTCCTCTTCTTCAAAAGCCAAAAGCTAAAAGCTATGAATCAAGATAGCTTGATTGGAGAAAATTGCAAACTGAGAGATCCAAATAAAAGGCTAATGGTTATGAATACTGTTCTGTCAGAGAAATGGATGTCTATTGAAAAAGGGAAATGTGCTGTAAAGGAAGTTGATGCTAATAAAGAACAAAAGCTTGAACGGGAAATTGAATCTCTGAAGAATTTAAATGATGCATTGCATCAACAAATCATTTCCTGTGAAACTGAAATTGGAAGCTATGAGTTGAGCATTACCTCATTGAATTCTGAAATTCAGGATCTGAAAAATGCTCTGATACCAATTGTTGTTCATTCAACTCAAGCTCTGAGTTCCTGTTCCTCAGATCTTCTATCTCTCCTTTAACAGATACAACATGTTGCTCTTGCAGCCTAAGTTCAGATTGAAGATCATTATTTAATATTCCAACAGAATCACATTTATTGCATGAATTTTCGCTTATTTTCAGACTGCTTTTAAGATTGGCGTTTTCACATTTTAACTCCCTAATTTCATGCAACATAGCCTTTTTCATCTCTTTCATTTCACGTTTATAAGATCTATAACTTTCAAGCAAATTATCATGCATTTCAATCAATTCATCCAATGAATTTTGTTCAGATTCAGAACTTACATTTGATAAAGAATCGCCAGACTGATCGCTGCTTTGATCCTTGGTCGTAAGACACTTATGGTTCTCCTTGCCAAATTTGAGAATCAGCTCATCTATCAACTCCTTACCATTCCTGCATTTAGTCACGCATGAAAGCACATTAGTCTCTATAGCTCCCTTCAACATTTCCATGGCTCTTATGTTTTCAGCATTCATCAGCTCATGACCAGTATTCCAGTCTGACGTATTTACAGGTATGTCATAAGGCCCATGTTCTATCAAAAGCAGTAGATTTGGATCTACAAGACTCACGTAATCCCTAAACTCTCTATGCCAGTCCGAGAAATACAATCCATTGAACATCGAAATTTCAGGCACAGAATCCATGACACTTAAACGAAATACCAGACTATCTAACAATCAATTAAGTCACCGGAAACAGCAGGATCCACTACAGATCATTGGATCTGATGAATCAGTGACCCGCTCTGATACCAATTGTTGTGATAGGTGACACACGGAATTAGATCCAAAGGGGGGGTGAATGGATCTTTTACAAAACTTGCCCCAAAATTTTTTTTCAAAAGAGCTACCACTGAATGATTGAGGAACACTGCCTATTAATGCTATCGATCAAATCATCTAATGGACTAAAGATCAAACACATAGAGCGCACCTACGCATGCATCTAGTGAAGATAAAAGCATCAGACAAACCACAGCACACCAGATTTTTAGGTGGTTCGATCTCTATCCAGAGATCTACGTCCACCCCACACTCAACCTAAGTGTGGATTCCTGCTGATACACAGCTTAACTGCTGGGCTCCACAGCTTGCCTACAAACTGTTGAGCGTTACAGCTTGCTACCGCTGGGTAATATAGCTTGGCCGTCCAGAGGATACTACACCTCTGCTATTACTGGGGCTTACAGCTTAACCCGTCCAGAGGAATCCTCCTCTGCTAACAGCTGAGCCTCACAACTTGCTCTGTTGTCAAAACAGATTGAAAACAAGAACCAAACGAAAAACAAAAGATGGAAGAGATACAGTAACTGAAAGCTGAGCACTTCATAAACCAATGTGGATCTCAACAACTAACTGGTCTGGATTTGATCCAAGAACCAGTAGATACAAGTCTTCGGATGCCTATCTTCTCTTTCTTCTCAACTCTCTATCTCTCTTTCTCTTCTGTCTGGATCTCACAATTTTCTTCAGCTTCTAAACCTCTGAAGTATATGCACTTTTTCCACACTTCACGATAATAATCTCCTTTTCGATCGCCCTTCTCTGGATAGAGAAATATGCCTTTTATATCTGCAGTAAAACTGGTGAACGTGTGTCTTCCATGAGTTCCCGCTTTGGCGTCTTGAGCATGTGGCAACATTTCAGCTTGCTGCAATCCACGTGTCATGATCCTGGCACATTTTTTTTCATTTTTGAGTCACGTGCCCTTCTTAGACTCATCGAACCAAAAATCCTGTCAGATCAGACTTGTTGTCATCTTGAACTAATCTGAAATAACAGAGAAGGATGTATTGAGTTTTTTCGAAGGTTGAACTAATAATGTACAGACTTGATGGCGTGTAACGTAGTATTCATATGAGAAAGTATGCACATTGAAGATGAATGCGCAAACATGCCACCAACGAGTGTACATACTTTGTGTGCGAAGTGCAAACGATGTGCAGAATTTCTGTGCATGTGACAGGACGATGTATAGACTTGCCACTAGAGAGTGTACATACTTTATGTGCGATGTTCAAACGATGTGCAGACTTTATGCGACAGGATGATGTATAGACTTGTTGATGCGGGACGGACACGGGAGACGACACTATTAGGTGCCACCCTCGGACTCTAGATGAAGACGCGACCAGCAGCACACACCAGGGAGACACTAAGCCCGACACTACGAGCTCCTAGTGGCAAAATGTCGCTAACAGAAGTGGAAGCTCACTCGTCGTCCCAAGCGAGGGAAAGCGCAGACCGTGCGCGGTTAAGGAACCGGCGGAGGTCAAGGGTAGTCCGACTCAACTTCCGGACTCGGATCGAGTCACGGGACGGGTCACTCTCACTCTCACAGCGGTGACATGGACACACGGGCTAGTACCTACACTCTCGGCAGCGGCCTAAGACCGTATACTAGCTAAGCAATGTAACGCCAAGAAGTTCAGACTATTACCTCCACGCACCCGGCGTGGCGAAGACAACCCCGGCCAATCACGGACCCCCAGTTAACGCAATTTTACAGCAGTACAATAATTTGACTCACTCCACGCAGGGAGGTAAAAGGTCACATGCGGGGACCGGGAATCACGCGAATTGTGTTGACAGGCAGCATCTTGATGTCGCCCGGCGGTGCCGAACTCCGCGTTTCGTGCTTTCTGAACGGCGGGTTCTGCGGGCCCGCGGGGCCCACGGATGGCGCTATCCTCCGGATCTACGGGGGTGGGACCCACTATGATGGGGACCCCTGGTGGCGCGCCTCCACGAACGGCGGTCGGCCGGGAACACCGATCAGGGGTCGATCGGTCCCGATCTCCAAGCTTTGAAGTTGCTGTCCACGAGCTGAGGTTGCTGTTTTAGCAGCGCGCGCTCCGGCAAAAACGGCCGCTGCGATCAGCCCCGTCGTCGGAATGTGATGAAACTAGTGCCGTTGGAAAGAGGATTCAAAATCCTTCAACCTAGGGCTAGTGGAATCTTCTGAACCTCTGCGGACCTGGGCTTTAACTATTTTTCAATCCTCTGTTGCACAGCATATGAGTTTCCTGTAAATGGCCATTGACCGCCTACTTACAGTGGGATTCAGACTTTAATCTCTTCTTCAAAGTTGTAGACAATCAAACCAAGAAGCTGGGACAATTTTGGGAATTGGATTTGGAGGTAGTGGCGATTTGATATGATTTTTTGAGTGACTGGTGGTCGGATCTGGGAACAGGTAGACAGAACTGTAGATGGGACTGAGAACGATTTTTAGAAAATAAGAAATGGGCGAACCAGAAATTTAGAAAAATTGTGGATGAAGGGGTGGATGGAAGGAAACGCCAGTAAAATTTATGGGACTAACAGAAATCAAAAGACGGACCTAAAACATGAAACACAGGGCGGATATGAATCTGAACAGAACACTGGCAGAACTGAAATGGAAGGGTGGACGAAAATCAAAAATTATGAAACGGGATCCGAATGACAAACCAAAATTTATGGGATATCCTTGACACCTCTAGAACATCCAGTAAAATTCCCAGGTCGATCTGAGCTCGTGGATGATGGCTGAATTTCGTGGAAGCTGCTGTGGTACTGCGCAGGCAGAACTTCGTTGATGGCGGTGGCGGTGCGGTGGCGGCTCGTGGCGGCGGCGGCGGCGACCGGAACTGATAGGGTGGAGTCTCACCACCAAGAAGCAACCTTCACAACTGCAAGGGGAGAGGGAGGGGCGCACCAAGCTGGAGCTCCAAGGTTTTTTCTTCCAAATGAATGCATTAATTCACTAAAAGGAGAAAATACAACTTATATATGTTACATATCACATCTCTTATCCACCATTGGATCTAGGGGAAGGGGATGGAGGGTTGGGATGAGATGTGAACACACACACAAAAAAAAATAAAATAACAAAAGGGGGGGGGGGCGGCCCTTGGACCAAGGAGAGAGGGTGGACTAGATGGTGGGGGTAGGTGGCCTCCCATTTGGACTTTTCAAGTCCATTGTCCCCCATGTGTCCAATTACAAGTCAATCTTCTAGATGCCCCCATGTGGCATGTTGACTGACCCCACGTGGGACCCTAGGCTGAGGTGGCCCAATGGGGTGAGGCCTGGGGGGCCCGTGGGGCCCACGGGGTCCGAATTGCACATAAGCCCCTATTACAATCAAAATGGCGAACCGAATACAACGAAATAAATACAAATTAAACACACATAAAGTCTAACTAAATATAATAAATGGGGAGGCTCAAGGCAGAGTCTCCAGGCTGTCTCCGAGCCAGATGGATGCTGAGGTGTCGTGCTCCGTGTGCGGTACCGGTGGCTCGGCGTGTCGCGCCGCTCAACTGCTCGGGTGTCCGCACCAATTCTCCCCGGGTGGGAGAAACTCGACCCTGTCGAGTAAGGGTCTGCATCGCTCCTGTATCGCTCTAGAAGGTCCGGATCGATCCGCTGCAACTCGCCATGTGTGATCCATGTGTCCTCAGTAGCGGGCCGTCCTCTCCATCGCACTAGGTAGCGCGGGTAAGATCCACTCCTGGTAACTGTCACTTGCTCGTCCAGTATACGATCTATATGCTCACGCTGCTGTGAAAAAGGGGCTGGAGGTGGAAGTGGACACTCAGGTGTGGGATCACTCTCAAGGGGAGGAGATGGCTCAAAAGGCTCACTAGGGATCACCGCTGGGTCTCTATATGCAACAAGATCCGATACATTGAAGGTAGAGCTTATACCATATTCCTCGGGCAAGTCCACAACGTACGCATTGGATCCAACGCGTTTCAACACTCTGAATGGACCGGCTCCGTGAGCTTGCAACTTCTTAACGGTTCCAGAGGGAAACCGTTCAGGTCTTACCTTGATCATGACGTATTCGCCCTCGTGGAACTCTCGGTGGTGTCGGTGGGCATCGGCTAACTCCTTGTACCGTGCATTGCTGGCCTCAATGTGACGACGGATGTCGTCATGCAAACTCCTAACATGCCTAGCAAACGACTCGGCCGACTCCGACACTCTAGCATGGATAGGCATGGGGACAAGGTCAACGGGTTTCCTAGGCCTACGACCTGTGACAATCTCAAATGGACTCATGCCGGTAGACCTATTCACCGAATCATTATATGCAAACTCAGCCATGGGTAGGATGAGATCCCAATCCCCAATGCGATCCCTAACAAGACACCTCAAAAGATCTCCCAGAATCCTATTGACCACCTTGGTCTGACCGTCTGTCTGGGGATGATATGCAGTGGAAAACTTGAGGTGAGTACCCATCATATGCCATAGTGTCTTCCAAAAGTAGGAAGTGAATCTAACATCACGGTCAGACACTATAGTGCGAGGCAACCCGAACTTGCACACCACATGCGTAAGAAAAAGGCGGGCTACCCTCGAAGCATCCGAAGTCTTCGAGCAAGGAATAAAGAGGGCCATCTTCGAGAAACGGTCAACCACCACATAGACCGAATCATGCTTCCTGGAGGTACGTGGCAATCCCAAAACAAAGTCCATACTAACATCCTGCCACGGGGCATCAGGCACGGGGAGAGGCGTATAAAGGCCCGAGCTTTGCTTCTTCATCTTGGTCGTAGCACATGTACGGCACTGAGCCACGATGTTAGCAACATCGCGCTTCAAGCTCGGCCAATAAAATCGATGCTCCACTGCCTCAATAGTCTTGTTCCGACCAAAGTGGCCGGCTAGACCTCCCGCATGTAGTTCCCACACTAAGAAATCTCGAACCGAAGTTCGGGGAACACATAGCCTGCTACCTTGAAAGAGGTAACCCTCCTGAAGCATATACTCATCAAGGTCTCTCGAGGGTCCGGCCTGGAGGGTGGTAAAAATCAGACCGAAGTCAGGACAATCAACATAGGTCTCCTTCATCTTCTCTAACCCTATGACCTCAGCACTCATGGTGGTAAGCAAGCATGCTCGCCGACTCAAGGCATCAGCCACCTTGTTCTCCACTCCAGCCTTATGTTTAAGCACAAAGGTGAACTGCTGGAGATACTCGACCCAACGACTGTGACGCAAGTTAAGCTTCTTTTGGGAATGGAGGTACCTCAATGCCTCGTGATCGGAGTATAGGACAAACTCCTGATGTAAAAGATAGTGCCTCCAATGCCTAAGAGCCTGAACAACTGCGTAGAATTCTTTATCATATGTGGAATATCGCAGTTTCACGTCGTTCAGCTTCTCGCTGAAATATGCGATCGGGTGGGACTCCTGACTCAAAACTCCTCCAATTCCCACGCCCGACGCATCACAAGAGACCTCAAACACCTTCGAGAAATCAGGCAGTCAAAGGATAGGTGTCTGGGTCATGCGCTCCTTGATGTCCTTGAAGGCGGCAGATGCGGCCTTCGTCCATACAAATGTGCCCTTACGGATGCAATCCGTGATCGGGGTGGTGACGGAGCTAAATCCACGGATGAAGCGACGGTAGAACGTCGCAAGGCCATGAAAACTGCGGACATCATGAACCGTACGGGCTTCAGGCCACTCAACAATGGCCCGAACCTTCTCCGGATCGGCGGAGACCCTAGTACTAGACATAATGAAACCCAAAAAGGTAAGCTGAGGTGTCATGAAGGCACACTTCTGTGGGTTCGCAAACAACTGCTCTCGCCGAAGAAGTATACAGACCTGCCGAAGGTGGTCTAAGTGGTCCCCTGTGGTGCGGCTATAGATAAGGATATCATCAAAATACACCACTACAAAGACTCCAATGAAAGGTCGAAGGACCTGAGTCATGAGCCGCATGAAAGTGCTAGGGGCATTGGTCAACCCAAAAGGCATGACCAACCACTCATATAGACCGTCCTTGGTCTTAAATGCGATCTTCCACTCATCACCTGGCCTAATCCTCACCTGATGGTAGCCACTCTTAAGATCGATCTTCGAAAAGATAGTGGCACCTGCCATCATGTCTAGCATGTCATCCAGGCGGGGAATAGGGAACCTGTACTTCACGGTGATCTTGTTGATGGCATGACTATCAATACACATTCTCCACGTGCCATCCTTCTTCGGGGCGAGTAATGCGGGTACAGCACATGGACTCATGCTGTCCCGGACAGATCCTCTCTGCACAAGCTCATCGACCTGCCGTTTAAGCTCGGTATGCTCCGTGGGGCTCATTCGATAATGAGGAAGGTTGGGCAAAGAAGAGCCCGGAACAAAGTCGATAGCATGCTGAATATCCCGCATGGGTGGGAGTCCCTCAGGAAGCTCATCGGGAAAAATATCAGCAATCTCCTGCAGAATAGGAACAACCTCGGGTGGGAGCTCACCCTCGGAGTCCCGCTCCACCTCTCGGACCGCAATGGCAAACACCGGACAGCCCTGACTAAGCTCCTGCTCCATTTCCCGGGAGCTAATCATCATCAATCTCCTCGTCGAGGGCTCTCCTGGGCCAGAGGTAACGGTCATAGCCCGAGCTGGGGATGGGGTACTAGGCTCGGGAACGGAAGGCTTCGGAGTACTAGGGCCAGTAGGACCCCCAACAGATGGGCTCCTGGGCCGAACGGGTTGGAGGGTGACCCGCTGGCCATCGTGGTCGAAGGTACAGGTGTTCGACCAACCATGGAGTGTGGCATCTCGGTCGAATAACCACGGCCTACCAAGAATGATACTTCCCACTTCCATGGGAAGAACATCACACCAGATCTCGTCACGGTAGGAGTGGAGCTGCAGCGGGACCAAGCACCGCAACCTGACCAAAATGGGAGTGGTATCCACCCATGATACCTGGTAGGGGCAAGGGTGGTCTACGGGTGTGAGACCAAGACGAGTGACAACGTTCGTGGAGATTGCATTGATACAACTCCCGCTATCGATGACCACCTTACAAATTTACTTTCCCAGCCTACAGAATACATGAAGGATAGTGGTCCGACGCCAGTCATCACTGACCTGTGGCTGGGTGAGGATACATCTGACGACCCCCACGTGGGTATCGTCTGACTGCTGGACATCCTGGGCCTCACCTCCCATCTCATAGTACTCGTCAGCTAACTCTTCATCTGCCTCATAGCTGACTAACTCGAGGCCCGTAGGGGTGGTATCCTCGGCCTGTGTGTCCCCAATGTGAAGAGATGGGCGGGTGGGACACTGGTTGGCGAAATGGCCAAACCCATTGCAGCGATAACACTACTGCCGTGATCCACTAGGCTCCCCAATCATAGGTCCTTTACCTTTATCCTCCCGACGGATAGGAGGCGTAGGCAACAAAGGACGTGCAGGAGGCGCGGGTGTCGGTGGACGGACTGTGGGTGGGGCCGTAAGATGCTGGGGACGAGGAAGGTCCCTCGGGGGTGGAGGACGAGGCCTAGGAGCAAAGGGCTCGGGGCGAGCGAGATCCTGAGGTCGAGTCATGGGGGCCCTCGGATACGTGCCAGATGAGCCACGGGACTCGACACTACGAAGGGGAAAGGAGCCCAACCGATGGGGTGACTCAAACTCGGCCTCGAACTGCTCCAATTCGAGAGCAATCTGATATGCCTGCTCCAGAGTGGTGGCATTGCAGCGAAAGAGTTCATATTGATAATTGGGCTGCAAACCTCTCCGAAAGCGGGATATCGTCATGGTGCTCTCTTCCGTGACCCCGCACCACAAATAATACTCATCGAACTCGGCGGTGTACTCGGTCACGGATCGGTTCCCTTGGGAGATGCTTTGCCACTTGTCTATGAGACGTTGGCGAGATGAGGCGGGAAGGTACTTCTCCCTCAACTTGGTTTTCATATCATCCCAAGTACCGATCTGGGGTTGACGTCGCTGGTTGAGCAGGCTCTCCACATTGATCCAATAAGTTTGGGCCTGCCCGTGTAGCTTCATCTTTGCGTATCGGACTCTTCGGTGGTCCGTCATCTCAAACCACTCGAAGTACCGGTCCATGCCGGCCTCCCAATCTAAATACACCCCAGGGTCCAAGGACCCGCTAAAAGTGGGAGGGTCCGCACGCACACCCCTAAGAATGCGGTCGTCATCCTCGTCATCACGATTCCATCGTTGATGACGACAACCGTTACCCCCGTGATCATTGTCGGAGGCATAATCATCCACTATAGGCGCCTGTTGCCTCCCGACATCCTCCACCTGAGCCCTTGGCACAGCGGGTTACTGCACCGGCTCTTGTTGGCCGTTTGTCGGCGCGGGTTGCGCCGCTACTGGGCCCCTCTCTAGGACGTCAATCCTCCCAACAAGGCCTTGAATGGACTGCTCCGAAACCCCGGCCCGATCCTCGAGGACCTTCATCCGCCCTTCTAGACGCGTCCCTATGCCATCCATACGCGTACTAAGACCATCCATACGCGTGTCTAAACGATCCATGATGGCCCGGAACATCTCGGCCGTGGAAGACTCATCGGAACTACGGGCTCGGGACTCCGCCATAGGTGGTGGTGGCGAGTACTGGGTACCTCGACGGGTGGGCATGCAACTGACACACGACCTAGAAGACACCGACTAATGTAAACACACACTAAATGATGCACTTAGACCTAAACCAATATCCGGTACGGGGCAGAGTTAATCGATCCGAAGATCACTCCTGCAAGTGTGCGACCTTCCGGTAGGCGTAGCCTAACGTTCGAACAACACCTTTTAAGATACCGAATAAAGGGTGCAAATGCAATTTAAAACACACTTTTTTTTGTTGTTTTGAAAGTAAGGATGATCCTAGACTCGACTTAGACCATGATGCATGACTTATGCAACGACTACCCTAGACTCAACTTGCTCTGATACCAAACTGATGCGGGACGGACACGGGAGACGACACTATTAGGTGCCACCCTCAGACTCTAGATGAAGACGCGACCAGCAGCACACATCAGGGAGACACTAAGCCCGACACTACGAGCTCCTAGTGGCAAAACGTCGCTAACAGAAGTGGAAGCTCACTCGTCATCCCAAGCGAGGGAAAGCGCGGACCGTGCGCGGTTAAGGAACCGGCGGAGGTCAAGGGTAGTACGACTCAACTTTCGGACTCGGATCGAGTCACGGGACGGGTCACTCTCACTCTCACAGCGGTGACATGGACACACGGGCTAGTACCTACACTCTCGGCAGTGGCCTAAGACCGTATACTAGCTAAGCAATGTAACGCCAAGAAGTTCGGACTATTACCTCCACGCACCCGGCGTGGCGAAGACAACCCCGGCCAATCACGGACCCCCGGTTAACACAATTTTACAGCAGTACAATAATTTGACCCACTCCACGCAGGGAGGTAAAATGTCACATGCGGGGCCCGGGAATCACGCGAATTGGGTTGACGGGCAGCATCTTGATGTCGCCCGGTGGTGCCGAACTCCGCGTTTTCGTGCTTTCCGAACGGCGGATTCTGTAGGCCCGCGGGGCCCGCGGGGCCCACGGATGGCACTGTCCTCCGGATCTACGGGGGTGGGACCCACTATGATGGGGACCCCTGGTGGCACGCCTCCACGAACGGCGGTCGGCCGGGAACACCGATCGGGGGTCGATCGGTCCCGATCTCCAAGCTTTGAAGTTGCTGTCCACGAGCTGAGGTTGCTGTTTTAGCAGCGCGCGCTCCGGCGAAAACGGCCGCTGCGATCAGCCCCGTCATCGGAATGTGATGAAACCAGCACCATTGGAAAGAGGATTCAAAATCCTTCAACCTAGGGCCAGTGCAATCTTCTGAACCTCTGTGGACCTGGGCTTTAACGATTTTTCAATCCTCTGTTACACAGCTCCCGAAATATCAGATCAGCATATGAGTTTCCTCTAAATGGCCATTGACCGCCTACGTACCGTGGGATTCAGACTTTTATCTCTTCTTCAAAGTTGTAGATAATCAAACCGAGAAGCTGGGACAATTTTTGGAATTGGATTTGGAGGTAGTGGCGATTTGATATGATTTTTTGAGTGACTGGTGGTCGGATCTGGGAACAGGTAGACAGAACTGTAGATGGGACTGAGAACGATTTTTAGAAAATAAGAAATGGGCGAACCAGAAATTTAGAAAAATTGTGGATGAAGGGGTGGATGGAAGGAAACGCCAGTAACATTTATGGGACTAACAGAAATCAAAAGATGGACCTAAAACATGAAACACAGGGCGGATATGAATCTGAACAGAACACTGGCAGAACTAAAATGGAAGGGTGGACGAAAATCAAAAATTATGAAACGGGATCCGAATGACAAACCAAAATTTATGAGATATCCTTGACACCTCTGGAATATCCAGTAAAATTCACAGGTCGATCTGAGCTCATGGATGATGGCTGAATTTCGTGGAAGCTGCTGTGGTACTGCGTAGGCAGAACTTCGTTGATGGCGGTGGCGGTGCGGTGGCGGCTCGTGGCGGCGGCGGCGACCGGAACTGATAGGGTGGAGTCTCACCACCAAGAAGCAACCTTCACAGCTGCAAGGGGAGAGGGAGGGGCGCACCAAGCTGGAGCTCCAAGGTTTTTTCTTCCAAATGAATGCATTAATTCACTAAAAGGAGAAAATACAACTTATATATGTTACATATCACATCTCTTATCCACCATTGGATCTAGGGGAAGGGGATGGAGGGTTGGGATGAGATGTGAACACACACACAAAAAAATAATAAAATAACAAAAGGGGGGGGGGCCTTGGACCAAGGAGAGAGGGTGGACTAGATGGTGGGGGTAGGTGGCCTCCCATTTGGACTTTTCAAGTCCATTGTCCCCCATGTGTCCAATTACAAGTCAATCTTCTAGATGCCCCCATGTGGCATGTTGACTGACCCCACGTGGGACCCTAGGCTGAGGTGGCCCAATGGGGTGGGGCCTGGGGGGCCCTTGGGGCCCACGGGGTCCGAATTGCACATAAGCCCCTATTACAATCAAAATGGCAAACCGAATGCAACGAAATAAATACAAATTAAACACACATAAAGTCTAACTAAATATAATAATTGGGGAGGCTCAAGGCAGAGTCTCCAGGCTATCTCCGAGCCAGATGGACGCTGAGGTGGCTCGTGTCGTGCTCCGTGTGCGGTACCGGTGGCTCGGCGTGTCGCTCCGCTGAACTGCTCGGGTGTCCACACCACTTGTCGCCAGAGACTGTACAGACTTTAAAGAGAAAGATGCACATGTGCATGTAGCAAGTGAGTGCACTAACTATGTATATGCATGAAGCACAAGAATGCCCTGACTTGGTGTATGCATGAGGTGAAACACTGCATTGACTATGTGTAAACATGAATCGAAACGATGTATGCATGTTGCAGACGAATGTTCTGACATGTATAGACATGCTGAGTTAACAAGGCAATCGTGTGCAGACTAGGTGTACGCATGAAGCATCTGATGCATGAACTTAACCACGCATACTAGCTACGGTTGTACAAACTTGAGAAGCACTGCACTAACTATATATATACATATATACTGAAGGATGAATCAATGCATTGATCCATGGATGTAAGATTAAATGCAAAAACTTTTATTTATTTTAATCTCAGATGACTCAGATTGTTATTATCAAAACCAGGGTTCCAACATTCCTAACGGTATCGAACCAAGGATCCTGAAGGGAAGGAGCATCCATCCGCTGGACCACAATGGTCTTAGTGGCGTGACTGAGGGGGAATGAAAGAGAGGAAGCGAGCGATGCAAGTGCATCGGCCAGTATATTCTGAGAACTAGGAGTATGAATGTAGATGAGCTTCCAGAATTGTCTAGCCAAGAGCGTGACCAAATCTTGATAGTGCTGGAGTTTGGGGTCACGGGTGTAGTAAGTTGACAGAACTTGACGTTACACCAATTGAGAGTCTCCTATGATATTTAGATATTACGCGCCCATGAGGTAGGCGTGCTTCAGACCGGCAAGGAGAGCCTCATACTCGGCTATGTTATTAGTGGCAGGAAAAGAGAGTTGATAGGCGATAGGGATGGTCACTCCTTCCGGAGTGAGGAGAACGGCGTCGATTCCACGGCCCTGAGAGTTGAGAGCACCGTCGAAGTGAAGAGACCAAAAGGAAAGATGAGTGATTACAGCCAAGTGTTCATCAGGAAACTCATCCTGAATCGAATCAATGCGGGGGATAGGAGAATGAGCGAGATGTTCAGCAATCGCGTATCCCTTGATCACTTTCTGAACAACGAAGGTGATATCAAATTGGGAATGGAAGCTCTGCCAGCGAGCTAATCAGCTAGAAAGGACAGGTTTTTCTAACAGGTAACGAATGGGGTCCATTCTAGAGATCAGCTTAACCTCATAGGCAAGAAAATAGTGTTTGAGTTTCTGAGCTACCCACACTAGCGCTGCACAAGTCTTCTCCATGGCAGTATACCTAGATTCAACGGGATTAAACAACCTCGAAAGGTAGTATGCTGCCCTTTCCCTTCCTTCATCATCCACCTGTGCCAGAACAGCTCCTAGGGAATCCTCAAAGATAGAAATGTATAATATCAGGGGTTTTCCAGGGACGAGTGGTTGCAGAACCGGGGGATTAGAAAGATACACCTTAAGATCCTCATAGGCCTTCTGACATTGTTTGTTCCATTCGAATTTAGCTCCTGCCTTCAACAATTCATAAAATGGGCGACACCTTTGTGAATGTTGAGATATAAATCTCCTAATGAATTGCAATCGCCCAATCAAACCTCTGAGCTCGGTGATGTTCTTAGGCGGCGGCATTTCCATAACAGCCTTAGTTTTATTCGGATCAATCCAGATCCCTTATTTGCTAACTATAAACCCAAGCAATTTCCATGATGCGACTCCAAACACACATTTCTTTAGATTCATCTTCAATTTGTACTCCCTAGCCCTTTGTAACACTTTGGCTAAAATAGCGGGGTGCTTTTCTTTGGACCTCGACTTTACCAGGATATCATCCACGTAAGCTTCTAAGTACACATGCATCATGTCGTGGAAGATAGTCATCATTGCCCGTTGGTATGTGGCACCTGCATTCTTTAATCCGAATGGCATAACGACATAGCAGTACGTGCCCCAGGGCGTGGTGAAAGAGGTCTTCTCTTGGTCTTCAGGAGCAAGGGGGATTTGATTGTAACCAGAATACCCATCCATGAATGAGAGGGCCTCATACCCAGATGTGTTGTCCACCAGTACATCAATGTGAGGAAGCGGGAAATCATCCTTCGGACATGCCTTATTCAAGTCCCTGAAATCGATACAAATCCAAATTTTTCCATCTTTCTTCATTACCGGGACTATGTTCGCCACCTATTGCAGATATAAAACCACTCTGATAAACATGGCCTTATGCAATTTATCGACTTCTTCTTTTATCCTTAAGGCCATTTGCGGGTAGAACCTTCTCGCCTTTTGCTTAACGGGTGTTGCCCCTAGTTTAAGAATGAGCCGGTGTTCAACCAATGTGGGGTCAAGACCCGGCATGTCCTCATAGGACCATGCAAATGAATCAATGTACTCCCTCAAAACCTTGATCAGTTCCTCCTCAACCTGAGGAGGGAGATTCGCAGAAATAATTATGGGCCTGGGGTCCTCTTCAGTTCCAAGGTTGATCTCTTTAGTTGGTTCATCCACTGCCGACGACGTTTCATCAAACCTCATCAAACCTTACGCGTACCGATCGGCAGTGTCATCCACATCGCTTTCCTCATCATCGGCTGGGTCCTTCTCATCTACGATCTTATATACACCTAATCCGTCATTGCTCCACACCCCTTCTACTTTCTCATCATCTTCTAAAACAATCGCGGTCTCTACAAACTCAGGGCACTTAAGAAGGGCATGACATCTCTGAGCTAGATCTTGGAGGAACCTATCTGGAACGGATTTAGGATGATGCATCACAGGGTGCACCGCAGACATGGATGGGCTGACTAAACTAGAACTAGGTTCTACCCCAACTGACTCTACCAACCTCGGAGACTCTGCAGAATGTACCTCTACCCTAGGAGACAAGAAGTCTACAGGGAAAGGAGCAGGGGTCTCATAGCCCCGGGAAGACGAGCAGAACACATCGTAATCCTCCATTGACACCTTCGTTTTAAAATTGGCATTTTTTTTGGAAGTCGGAGGAGATCACGCAACAGGAAGAAGAAGACGGAGGAGGAGGGAGTTGCATGGGAAATAGATCGGGGAAGATGCAATCGAAGAATGGGTCAGAGGATGAAAACCACATTTCGTGGAGTTGGGCAGTGGGGGAAGGAAGAGTAAATAGGGTTGATAAATCAATAGGTGGACAACGCCCACATGCACATGGCACAAACAGAATTTCAGGTGGTCTTTCCGTGAAGTACATGTCGACCATAATCGGAGGGGAACGGGGAACAAACCCCAATTGTTGAAACAAGGAGGCAAGACGGGACGGGGATAGAGAAAAGGTAGTGATGGAGCTCCCCACTTCCCGTGGCCTCCGGTGAACTAACTCAGTCGGAGAATGCTTTGCCAGCTGCATCTCCCTCTTCTTCGGGCAAACTTCTTCTTCTTGGAACAGCTTCTCAAAACAACTGCAAAAATCTTCCATATCACCCACTAGCCCCTTCAGCGGCGGCGGTGGGTCAGCAACAGCATGGGTGGCATCAATCTTCTCATCAGGACATGGCGGCGGCTTCTTCAAGGTACCGGGCTGTAATGGGCCTTTCACAAAGTGTTGACAGTAATCCCACGTCAGCGGCCCGGAGTCTCCTAATATGGACAGTGCTGACTCCCGGTAGCCAAGGCCTCTCCGGCCCATCTTTCTGCCTTTAGGGACGGGCTTAATACGCCCCTGCAATTGCACGCCGAGGCCCAGGCCCGGCTGATAGGCTAACTTTAAAATCATGTGCCATCCTTTTGAATCTCTGATCTTGGACTTAATTTTCACATTTACTGGCGCAGTGGTGGGCTTGCGTGACGCATATGCCCATGGGTAATCTAAGTCCAATACAGAAAGAACTGGCCTATTACTCGGCCACAGAGTGGGAAGAATTTTCTCAGTAATCGCATCAACTGACTGAACTGTGGGGATACTCTTCACCTTAACTACCCGGCCTTGGAATGGGAATTTAAGACATTGATGGGTGGTTGAAGGCACAGCATTCAAACTGTCTATCCATGGACGACCTAGAATTGCCTTGAACATCGAGTCTATGTCCAATACATAAAACTCCACATCCATCACCAAAGGCCCTAGCTCGGCCTGAACTGTCATGACCCCGTGGCACACTCGTCTGGAGTTGCCATATGCTGCAATTGTAGTCGGTGTTGGCCTGAGCGTATCTTTCGAAATGTTGCAGGCACGTAGTGTACTGAGTGGACACACATTGATGGAAGCACATGTGTCCACTACAGCTGACTCTACCGCCACTTTGTTCAAAGAAATGGTAATGCAGAGTGGCATCTGCCGTGCTTCTGGGGGCGCCAATTCTGACTCAGAGAATGAAATGGAAGGCCCCCTGGTAATCGTTGCCAACACTGATGGCAAGCTGTCCACCACCACGTTCTCATTGACCATAACCTTCTGCAGAAAAGCCCTGAGGGCGTCCTGATGCAGCGTGGACCTTTTGATCAACTCCAAAACTGATATCTTGGCCGGCATCCAATCTAAGTGTTGTAGCAAGTCATATTTCATGCCTGGCACGGGATCTACTTCTTATGCTTCGACTGTTGAGGAAGGAACTTGAGGGTCGGGTGCAGATGCACCAGGGAAAGGGTAAGTGCAGTGGAATGGACGCCCGCTCTGGAGGGCGCATTGTCGTGCCGGCACGGCATCAGATGGACCCCCAATTGGCCCAGTAGGGTGAGCGAAAGGGGTAGAAATAGGGGTGAGATGGCGGAGGTTGGCCTGACGGGCCCTGGCGGGATGATGATTGGTGAAGGGTTAAATGGAGGGGTGATGATGGAGGGCATGGCGGGTAATGGTGGAAGGGTTGGCGGAACGGTGGGGAACGTGGGGGGTGCAATAGGTGATTGGGAGAGGGCAGGGGGTGGAGCGGTTGCCAAGGTAGTGGGCCGGAGAATGGAAGGAACAGTAGGTGCGGGGAAGTTGGTGTGGTGAAAGGCCAAAAGGTGAGCGGGGGTCTCATCATCAAAGGACCACCTAGCATTAGGGGCTGGGCAGTGGACTGCATTCACTTGAGCCGGCGCCAGCGGCTGTGGTTGTTGTTGAGGAGCGGGAGGATGTTCTGGCATGGGATTCTGATGAATCCCGAGGTCTTGGTGCTGCTGCTACTGCTGTGGGGGTTGTTGTTGTTGAAGGGGTTGTTGGAACTGCTGCTGCTGGGGTGCCGCCTGCTGCGGCCTGGCATGTCTTCTTCTTTCCTTGATATCTTCAATCAACTTGTGCATTTGGGCCCAATCAATCCTCTGGCCCTCATGCAAGTCATACACCAGATCTCCAAACTGGTATCATCTTTCTATGGTGTGCCCGGGCTGCCGATGGTATATGCAATACCTTGACTGATCGGCTACCGGATTGCAATTCTGACGCTCCAGAGGCAATTGAATGTCACCAGTGTACATTAAGGCTGAAAAGATGTCGGGGAGTGTTTCTGGAAGTGGCGGGTAATTGCCTCTCTTGGGTCCCGGTCGAGTAGGCCCATAACCAGCAGGAGGAGGAACGCTGTGGTACTGGGGTGGCTGTTGTGGCTGTTATGGTGGCAGTGGTTGTTGTGGGTGCTGAGGAGCTTGAAAGGTGGGTCGTGGAGCTTGTGGAGCGGAGAACTGGGGGTTGCGTTGAGGTTGCTGGAAACGGGGTGAAGCGGGCTGGTTAGAGGATTGAACAGCTTGAACATGCTCATTGATTTACACTCCCTCGGTAACTGGGCCTTGGGATTTGTGGGTGGTCTTAGATTTTTGGGCCTCGAACAATAAATGGATAGGGGAGTCTTTAAATTAGGTCTAGATAAACCGGGCCCGACTGTACAACTGGTGCATGTTAGAAATGTCGTTCATTGCCAAAATATTCTGGAATGTCGAAGTAGCATTAGAAATCAGCAACTTTACTTTTTCCATCTGCCTTCATCTATCGGCGTGTGCTGCAAAGTCTTCATCCGGCTTCATCTTTTCTGCAACCAGGTCGGTGAAAGAATACTCGGGCCCAACTCGATCCTGGAATCTCTGAATAAACTTCTCCTTCATGGTCTTGAAACTTTTCGCCTCCTCCAGAGGCAATGTGTTGAACCATTCAAGGGCGACCCCGTCCAAGGATCGACGGAACAGATACGCAGATTCATAAAGAAACTCCCTGACATGAATAAACGGGTTGCCATTCCCGTCGTATTTCCGGTACACGGGGAGCTCAGACTGTGGTGGGAAACGAATGTCCCTGAAGTTGAGAATGGGGACATCAGCTAAAGACTGTGGGCCGACCCGCTTGTGGAGGAGGTCAATCTTCTACTGCATGGCAGCCCATTTGTCAAGAAGTTCCCGCTCCCGGGAAGGGGAAGATACGGCAGGAAGGATCGAACCAGAGTATGGAGCCGAAGGATAGACTGACTGAGGGGGCATCCCATAAGATAGATAATGGGCCAGGGAAGGGCCCATATCCGCATGAGCCAACTGGGCGGCCCCTGATTGCAGACGGACGGAATCAGCTGGGGCCACGAGGGCCTGCGATGTTGGAGGGAACGTGGTGTAAGGATCAGCATAAGAAACGGAGGGGATCTGGGTTCTCCCTTATCAAGTGACTGATGGGCCCAGGTAGAAGCCTGGCCCGCTTCCATGGTGGAGAATCGAAGAGCCTGAGGACGGATGGGAGTAAGATCGATGGGGGCTGCAGAGGTGGCCCCTAATCTAACAATCGGGGGTGTGGAAGTGACGGCAACAGTCGTGCCATAAAAAAGTATTGAGGGTAGGGCATCTGCCCCTTGCAAGGCCTGTTTCAGCAGGTGGAGTTGAGTAAGATCCAGCTGGGCCATCATATGGAGAACTTGACTGGCCGAGCCGCGAGTGGATGGATCTGAGAGGAAGGGTTGAGCGCCCTCAGCAACAATGGTTGGGATAGGAGGGGCAGTCCCCTCTCCCCCTTGCACATGAGCGACCCTAGGTGGGTCCTCCAGAAGTCCCCGAGGGAGAGAATCCTCAGGGGGATGGGAGAAGTTGTAGGATGACGTAATCGGAGGTGAATCGAACAAGGGATTGAAATAAGAATGGGAAGGCAAACTACCCTTAGAAGATGATCCCGAGGGTGTGGGACAGCTCCACATACACTGAGCACCTGGGAAGAAGAAGCAAACAATCCTACCCAAAATCTAAACAGCACTAAAGTGATGCACACACAAGGGAGAGAAGAGACGAGAAGAGAGACAACCAAGTGAACACTCAAATTATGGATGATGTGCGACAGATCTTATGAATCTTTCCTTGTAGGACCTTAGTGGGTTAATTAAGATGTGAGTTCACTCAACGATAAGGTACCTAACCAGGGTGAGAAATGGGGAACTGGCTGACTCTAAAGGGACTCTCTCTCTCGCGGATGCAAATCCTAGACTGGGGGGTGGTACGGTACAACCTGCCCAGCATCCGTGTGGGAATCCATAGCTCACGGGACTTACGGAGGCCCTCAACAAGGTCACCTAGTCGGCTCCAAGGAGTATGGAGACGAGAGGAAACCCTACCTCGGTAGGAATGTAACTACTAATGAAGAGTATGTATGCCCCTATGCGCACCGGAGTGCATGCAGGATCTAGCCTAGATCTAGCAGACAATGATCAAGCAAATATGAGAAAATGACATGAAAATGATCATGCAACAATATAGCAACAGCAGGGGGAAATCCAAACAGCACCAAATATATATGTAATGATATGAATCAATGAGCAAAATGTAGCCTCGGGTGTACTATAGCAGTAAAAGATGGTCTGATGAAGACCGCTCAGGATGCGTACACGGTCTGTAATGGACCGTCCAGGGAGAGAAAATGGTTTGGAATGGACCGTGCAGGAGTAGGGAGTAATAACACTACAAAATAGAACCTAAAATGAATGACAGGAACAGGGAGAGAAGCGTACCTGACGAAGCGGTCTCACGATAGACCGCGCACATAATGAAACGGCCCTAGAAAGACCGCTAAATATCAACACAAACAACCTGGGTGAGACCAGAAAAGTACCTATGCCAACAGTTATGAACGATCTATATGAGACCGTGAAATAAAGTGGACGGTCAGACAAGGACCGCTAGATGGCTGGCACGACAGCATCTCTGTGAATCGCAGAACGGCCAATGTCCAGCCGCTCAACGAGATAGGCAGCTCACAGATGACCGCGTGAACTCCAGAGAACAGGAACGTAGGGTGGATCAACAAGCAACCTAAAATACTCAAAGAAGGGAACTACCAAAACACACAAACAGGTCAGCACAACACTAACACGATGGGCACTAGGTGTCCCACCGTGATCGCCAAAAAAGAGGGTGTTGACATGTTTTCCTTCTTTCCCCTTTTTGATTATCCTTCCAATCCTTTCTTCACTATGCTAATGTAAAGAACTAAACAATATGTAAATAGAAGGGGGAAGGATGTGGAGTGTGTGTGATCGCCACCAAGGTGCCTAATGTAAACAAGTACACCGTACCTTGGAAAGAAAGGGAGAGACACTCGCCTAGAACAGCACTGCAGCAATGCGTGGCTTTGAAAGAACTACTCAGTATAAGCGCGGTCACTCGACAGACCGCTCAACAGCGCTGGAACGAATGCGGGATGAAACATAGCTGGATGACGGAACGGTTCTGGATCAACCGCTGGAACGAACTGGACGGTCGATGTTAAGCCGCCCTATTCCTCAAACAGACTGATGACGACCGCTCTACACCGCCAACTTTCAAAACATGGGATCTCTACCTCCACCCTATCTGGCCTGCCAGAAAGAGTGGGCCTCGCGTTAGGACATTGCTGACCTGCAAAACCAAGTGTAGAACACAAGAAAGGAGCCCAAGATTAATACTGTGAAGTGTAGCAACTATAAAAGAGTGTGGGAAATGAACTAACTAACATGAAATGGGGGATACCTGGGAGTTTTTAAACCCCTATGGGCGTCAAAACAATGGGAGGGTATGTATAATGATATGCAGATGAGGAAAAACGTGGAGAGAGAACAAAGACGATGATTGCATGCAACGAAAAATGCGACGGAGAATAATTAAACTATGACCCGAAATGTAAATACTCCCTGAACCGAAGGCTTATGTGGACGTGGAAAGCCTTCCTCCCTAACTGTAGGTCACTTGAGAAATCGGCATAGCTTTGCCGTGACCTTAAAATCCCCCCCCTCTCTTTTGAAGCTTGGCCTTAGGGTCCTATTTATAGAGCCTTGAAAGCCAACCTCGAAATTAAGGTTTTCAATGAAAACCAACTCGAGATATCAACATAAAATCCGCAAATAGTATAATTATCTTCTAACTAGTCGAAACAGCACCTCATTTGGTTGAGAAACCATGGAGAAATGGTTGGAACAAATTAAGGATAAAACTACGGATAGAGAGAGAAAAACCCTTAGTTTTTCAGCAATCGGACCATTGCGCAGTCACGCGATAGACCGCCCAATACACTGAGCGGTCGGTCACCAGACCATCCAATCTGTCGGTGGAAATTAAGTAATTTGGAAATATTATCCAAATATCCATCGAACTAACCGATGTTTTTGGCATTGGACTCTCATGAATTGGGCGGTTCTTAATGGACCACTCAGCCCATAGAGCGGCCATCGACCAACCGTCCAACACCTGTCGGTGATAAATCAGCATAATTTAGATAATTAGATAATTATCTGGATAACCAACGAATCTGGGACTCTGAGATCTGGACGGTCACATATCTGCCGTTCAATAAGTTTGTACGGTTAGGTATGAACCGTTCAAAAGCTTATCAGTGGAAATTCAAATAAATCACCTTATTATCCAATAAAAAGATAAATGGTTAATCCTCAACCGCTCAACAAATAAACGGTCACATGATAGGCCGCGCAATGGCTGGATGCTTGAAAATTTATAACTTATGATAAATCAACCCAAACCAAGACCCATTAAGCCCGGGCTTGAAGCAGAACGAGTCAGGGAGGGAGGTACCCATAAAATAGGTCCAATAAGCTACCTGAAAATAGCCCACTAAGCAATGGACAACTCGAGGCATCAACAAATGATGGTAATAGAACTGACTCAACTTATCGACAAAAAACGGGTGTCAACAGCTATATTTTGAACAATGGTAAGTCCAACCTGGGTAAGTTTAATGAGAAGAGTGACAAAGGAATCTTTCTAGGTTATGCATTCAATTCTAGAGCTTACCGTTTATTTAATAAAAGGACCTTGGTTATTGAAGAAAGTCCTCATGTTATTTTTGATGAATCCAAATCAAAACTAACAAATCAAATTTCTTCTACTTTGAATGCAGATGAAGCTCCTAAGAACTCAACGAATGTCAAAGCTAAGGATGAACCATTAAAGGCAACATCAAGCAAAAATGAGGAAGATGAGGATCCTACAATTGAGACACTGCAAGAACCACAAGTGTAGCATCCTGATTTGCCCAGTTCTTCCACATTTCTAAAGGATCATCCAGCTGTGAACATCATATGTAATTTGGAAGATGGGATAAAAACTAGGTCCCCTCTAAGGCAAGTAGAAGAGGAAGATTTGATGGCCCTACTTTCACAAGAATAACCCAAGGACATTCATGAAGCTCTTCAAACTGAATCCTGGATTCAGGCTATGCATGAAGAGCTGCACCAGTTTGAAAGAAACGAGGTATGGACTCTCGTGCCGCGTCCTAAGAACCATCTCACTATTAGAACCCGTTGGCTTTTCAGAAACAAGGTAAATGATGCGAGATTGGTTGTTAGGAATAAGGCCCGACTTGTTGCCAAGGGGTATAGCCAGGAGATGGGTATTGATTTTGATGAGTCCTTTGCACCTGTTGCTAGACTTGAAGTAGTCCGGATCTTATTGTCCTACGCTTGCTCCTTGAACTTTAAGTTATTTCAAATGGATGTTAAATCTGCATTTCTTAACGATTATATCAAGGAGGATGTTTTTGTAGAGCAGCCTCCAGGTTTTGAAGGTTCCAAACATCCACAACATGTGTACAAGCTCCAAAAGGCCTTGTACAGACTAAAGCAAGCACCAAGGGTGTGGTATGAATGACTTACCTCATTTATGGTTGAAAATGGCTTCATGAGAGGTAAGGTTGATCGAACATTGTTCAAGAGGAAATCAGGTAAAGACATTTTAGTAGTTCAAGTATATGTGGATGACATCATCTTTCGAGCTACTAATGATGCTTTATGCGATGAATTTGCAGAAATCATGCAAGGAGAATTTGAGATGAGCTTAATGGGGGAGCTAACCTTCTTTCTTGGATTGCAGGTGAAGCAAACTTCCGACGGTATTTTCATAAGTCAAGCAAAGTACACGATGGATATGTTGAAGAAATACGGGATGACGGAAGCAAAACCTATATCAACTCCCATGGCTACCACCACAAAGCTGGATAAAGATGAAAATGGTAAAACAGTAGATCCTACACTATTTCGAGGTATGATCGGATCACTACTGTACCTTACATCTTGTCACCCTGACATTTAATTCAGTGTATGTCTTTGTGCCCATTTTCAGTCATGCCCTAAAGAATCTCATTTATCGGCTGTTAAACGCATTATTAGATATCTCATTGGCATAATAGACTTTGGCTTGTGGTTTCCTATCGGTAGTTCCTTTGATTTAATTGCCTATACCGATGCGGATTATGCTGGGTGCATTGTAGATCGTAAAAGTATTAGTGGGTACTGTCAGTTTCTTGGTGGTTGCCTAGTTTCATGGGCCTCCAAGAAGTAAAATTCAATAGCTCTATCAACGGCCGAGGCTGAATATGTAGCCGCTGAAAGTTGTGGAGCCCAAGTACTTTGGATCAAAAATCAATTGCTTGATTTAGATGTTGAAATGAAAACTGTTCCAATACTGTGTGATAATACCAGTGCCCTGTTCAGCATTTTAGGACTAAGCATATTGATATCCGTCATCACTTTTTGAGAGACCATGTAGGAAAAGGGGTCTTTGAATTGAATTTCATTGACACACACAATCAGCTAGCTGACATCTTCACCAAACCCCTAAACCATGATCATTTTAATAAGATAAGAAGAGAACTTGGGATGTGCAAGGGTGAGAGCATACATGCATAGGTTTGCATTTAGGGTATAGGGTTGCATTTGTAGAAACTCATGTGCATCAAGGGTAGGAAAACATGCATACTATTTTTATTTTATTTCAATACCTTGTGTGTCCTCATATACTTATGAATGCTTGAATGTACTTATTTATATTTAGCCCTCCTTGAAAAATATTTCTACGGTCAAATATTCCTTGGTTAAACATTTATGGATTGAGTGTTGATTGGAACTAAAGGTACTACCTAAGGGAAGTCAAAACATTCTCTCTCATATTCACATCTTCATCTCTACAAACTTGCCATGTCATGATGATGGCCCAACTCAGGTAGTCGGTTGATAATCTCCCATATACAAAACAAAAAAAAAGAAAAAGAAGAAAGAAAAAAAGAGAAAGAAAATTTTCAAAAAATGGGGATTTTGGTCTTGGCGGTCAACCGCCAGGGTCGCGTCGATCGACCGGCGGCGGCAGACCGCCCGGCCTAAAGGCCAACCGACCCTTTAAATAAGGGCCTCTCTTCCACTATTCTCTTCTCCTATCACCTCCATTCACTCTCTACCACCTTGCCCTAACCCTAGCACTCCTTCTCTCCTCCACCCAAGCCTCCACAAACCATTCTTCCTCCACCCGCACACGATCCGGCAATCCCGTCGTCATTTCGGGACAACCTTCATACGGCCGTTCGTGAGTTTGTTGAGATTCCTCTCAGCTTCCATACTATGGAAAGGTTGTTCCAAGCCCTAGCAGTGCCCCTGTGCTCCATCCTCGTTCCTGGGGTTGAGATCGATCGTTCGAGGGTTTCCCGGTGGGTTTTTCTAGTTCGGGATGTCGCCCAGATAGAGTTCTCGGCCTTCTGCCCAAGGGGAAGCTAGCTGTCAACGGCAAGAGGCCCTGGCTCCTCCACCTCAGCATGCTACTCCTCTGCCTCGAGCACCTCTACCTCCACGTCCTATTATCGACCCCCGCTTGGTCGACTTCAACGAGGTGAATGAGCTTCTCCCGGATTTGTGCGCTATTTTTGAGGTTTAGGAGGGTTGGATGGATTTTGTTACCCGGTACAATAGCTATTATCCTCGTCTGGTCCAGCAGTTCTACGGGTACTTGGTTGTGAGAAATGAATGGCTATATACCACTGTTGAAGGTGTTGAGCTTCACATTACCCCAGATCTATTTCAGAGGGCCCTAAGAGTATCCGCCATGGGTGCAGATAGGGCTTATGGTTTTGGTGAAGTTCCAGCCACGTTCCTTATTATGACAAATTGTGAGTATGTGCACGGGGTGAGCAACTTGATTAAATTGAATGCTAATCACTTTCCGCCACTGTAACGGGTTTTGCATCACATGTTCACATCTTTGATTTATCCCCAAGTGGGCGGCAGAGATGAAGTCACAGAAGTTCAGAGATTCCTGTGTTATCATGTCATGCATGGGATTCCAATTAATATGGGCAGGCTCATGGCAGATCTGATTGGAACCTGCCGTACCTACCTCCGACGCTCTTTACCATATGCTTCATAGTTAACCGGTGTCTTCATCCATGCCAGGATTGATGTGGCGAATGAGCAGTTTATATTGGTCAGGCAGGATGACATATACAACAAGCATAAAATTTTCACAAATTTTGGCTATTACTATGGTCCTGACGGTCAGCTTACACGGGACATTCCAGTTTATGGGGAAGAAATGAGCAGTGAGGAAGAATAGGAACCAACACAGCAACAAGGTGTAGGGGATATCCCCCCTCCAGTTCCAGCTGAGGAGCAGCCTCCTCCACCATCACCTTATCATCAAGATTTTGAGATGTCTCCTCCACCTCAGTTTCACCATGGAGAGTCTTCTACTCAGGGGGCCGGACAGCACCCTTCGGTGGACTACGAGGCTCTTGACGGGTAGCTCGCCGGATTGGAGACTCGTGTGGATACCTTTGGGGATGATCTCTCTACCCTTGGGGACACTATAGGCACTATGTTTGACACCATATTATGGCGCATGGATACCTTCTCTACTGCCTTGGACACTCTCTCTACTCAAATGGCCACTCTCACCACCCACATGGCTTCCTTCTGAGAGGATTTAGCTGAGTATGGACAATCTTTTAGCCTCATGCACCTCTCCCTTCTTGGCATGTGGCGCCAGGATGCGGCTCGTGACGAATCCATTAGCCATATTCTTGATCTTCTTCATACTCATGACCACCTTCTTGGGGACATTCGTCGGCACCTTAGCCTTCCACCTACTCCTCCAGCAGATCAACCACCTCCAGAAGATGCTCCATGAGGATTTCTTTTGACTTTCCCCTCTAGCATGTTATCCTTTGGTCTTGTGTCGCTTGAGTCCCTCCTTCGTCTATCCTATCCCTTTTTGATGTTGACAAAGGGGGAGAAGTAGTAGGGCAGGTTTATATACTTATGTATGTCGATGTGTGGTTGTGTTTTGCTTGCTTGCATGTTGATCATATGAGGGTCCTTATGTCAGTTGTGTCAGTTCTATTTGCTTAGTCCTTTGTATTAGAGTCGTGCATTCACTCTCGCACTAATGTACTTTGTAATGGAATGATGAATTGAATGTACTGGTGTTTGATTTCAGGTGTTTGGCACTTGTGTCTCATTTCATATTCTTGTTGGCAAACATGTGGTTGGATGGAATGTGCTAAATTGTGTTGAATGGCTTTCAAGCATGTTGTATGACTTTCAAGCACTTCGTTCAAATTGAATTTCCAAAACAACATGAACAATGGTTTGAATGACCTAGAGTTTTGTTATCATCAAAAAGGGGGAGATTGTTGTATATATGTCAGTGCTTTTGATGATAACAAAACCAAGGACATTTGTTTGCTCACGTGCTTGGAACTAATAACCTAAGTGATATTCTTAAGCTATCAAGGTCAGATTTCTTCATGTTTTTGCTTAAGTGTTTAGCATTCCAAATGCATTCCTAAGAACTCAAATGAACTTGAAATAACTTATAAACATACGTTCAACTCATGCCTCGATCTTGTGGATATGATTCTATGGGCTAAACTCTTCATTTTTCAGGTTTTTAATAGTCCGGTCGACCTCCGGCATGACTCCGGTCGACCTGAAATAACAGAATGCAACTTTCCACAGTCTGTCACAGTGACGGTCGACCGCCCCTCCAATCCCGATCAACCGGAAATCCCAGGGACCGGCCTCCTGCAGGTTTCTCAGTGGCGGTCAACTGCCAGCCCCTGCAGGTCGACCGCCAGCCCCGAGCTGCCCAACATTGTTGACTTTTTGTCACTTCGAGGAAAGCCCTCCCTCTTGATATTGTTTAATCCCAAAGCAACCAAACCCTCTAGGTATTATGGATCTGGTCTGGGGGGAGTCCATGGACCATTCAAAGACTATAAAATACATACAAGAGGGTTAGAAACCCTAATGCTCTAAGGGGGATTAAGGAGGCTACCAAAGGGGAGAGAAGGCAGCTAGCACTGTAGACGTGAATAGTGCTCCAGGAGGAAGTTCTTCATCCTTCTTCATCCATCCTCAAGTAAAGTTCAAGCCATATCTGATGGAGATCAATCCCAAGCAAAGTGGAGTTCAAGTTACATCCAAGAAACTCTTCATCAACTAAAGGGGAGCATCAATCAAGCCTTTTCTTTTGTGTTTCCATTCTTAAATCTTTCTAAGCTTCAAGTGTGCTTGTTTTGTAATTCTAAAACAATCCCGTGTGTGTGTGGATCTTCATAGATTCGTGTGTTTGTGTGCAGTTAAGTCTGATTGTTTTTGTGTGTGTGTGGTTAGGTGTCTTTTACACCTTCGTGGGAGCCTTCACCTCCTAACGTGTGTATGTGTGTGTGTCCGATCTTGTATCTCTTTACAAGATAGTGTGTGGATCCTCACTATCGGTGAGGGGTGGACGTAGGTTGCCGTTGTGGCATCCGAACCGCCTTAAAATCACTATCTCATTGTGGTTTGTTCCTTTTCTCCTATCCCCCCTTCTGCGCATGCTTGTGGAATGAGATTAATTGCATCTATTAGATCTAGATTTTCTGATCACTTTCAAATAGATCCTCGGTATATCAAAAGCTGGATTCGGACTGACAAGGTTACTCTTGCCGGAAAGATAACAATTTACGTTGAGTGAATCTACGGATTTGCCAACTCCGCCTAGTACCAAGGGTTATTGGAGTGATTGATTTTGATAGATCTATTCTATCTTGCACTTGTTCTATAGTGTTCTCACATAATCTTAAAATTGACTTTAGCTTTGTTAAAAGTTTGATATCACCCAATTCACCCCCCTCTTGGGTGCCATTGATAGCGGGACTTCAGCCATTTATTAGCACACGGAAATCACTAAAACTTTGGGTTGCCTCCCAAAAGGTGCTAAGTTTTACGTCTTCAGCCAGACGTAATGCAGCTCATAGTGAGTTTGTGAAGTGCACCTCATCAATGTGCATGTCAACTGAAACTCCCTCAATATAAGGTTTGAGTCTTTGGCCATTTACTTTAAAAATATTCCCACTCTTAGGATCAAGAATTTCAACTGTACTGTGGGGGGACACTGAGTGCACTATGAAAGGACCATCCCACTGTTGACACCCGTTTTATACCCAATAAGTTGGGTCATCTCCTTATTCATTTTATATGATGCTCCGAGTTGTTCACTCTTCATTGAGCCTCTTGATTAGTTGAAGCCTCTTTCTTGGGTCTGAACTCCTTGATCGGATATGGCTCCTGGTGGTGTTTTGTTGGTAAAGCTTAGCAAGCCCCTTCATTTCACTTTTGAACCTCAATGATAATAACGGTCTGGAACAGGCGCGTTGTTTTATTATAACGCATGGGTCTAGACCGTTACTCTTTGAAGAGTCCTAAGGCTTAAGGCCTCATTTTCAGTACTTATCTTTTGGCTTACACATTAATAATAACGGTCTGTCGTGCATCCGTTGTTTCATTCTGACGCCCTATGCCTTGGCCGTTGCTTCCTTGCAGAGTCCAACTTGTTGGGTCTTCTTCCCGTTGATCTTATCTTTTGGGATAAGGTTGATAGTAACGGATGATCCTTAAAGCGTTATTTCCAAGTGGCGGTCTGTCGTGTGGCCGTTACTTCCTTCAGAGAGTCCTAACAGTTCATGCCTTTTCTCTGCTACTCCGTGGCCGAAGATAAGGGTTTGGATTGACGATATCTCTTTCAAATCTGATTCTCAGAACCTTCTGTTTGTTTCTGTGGACTCTTGGTGATATTATCTTCGAGGATTTGCTAAGAGTTATCCCTTTATCTTGCTGGATTATCCTCTACTCGACCTGAGAATTTGAGGGTCTATAAATAGAACCCTTGACTTCATGGCCCAAGGGAGGAGGATTTGAAATTCACGACGAAGTGCTGCCGAACTCAGGAGCCATCTTCATCCAAGAGGAACTGCTTCCCACGTTCATCCATCTCATAATCAAGGGAGTACTTTTGTTTTAGTCTTTCAAGTTCATCATTGCATGCTTAAGTTCTTCCCTGGTTTTTCCTCAATCAAAGCATTGTCCCTCCTCTTTCTCCACGTTTTTTCACTGTTCTCTAAGCATCCAAACATCCTCCTAATCTTTTAAAATGCCCAGAGGGGTTAAAAAACCAAAAACTCCCCGGTATTCCCCTTTCCTTTTGGTGATATTTCGCTTATTGAAGAATTGATACTATATTGTTAAAAGGGCTAATTTAGGTTGTTTTGTTCTTGTCTTCCACATCTTTGGCAGGTTTGCAGGTTCACCAGTACGAGGCCCAAGTCTTCTAGCCGGCTGGAAAAGTTGGAGTTAAAAGAATCTACACTTTACTACTGCAGGTTATCTGACGGTCGGGTGCAGGCGCGTCATATTATTCTGGCGGTCTATCGGGTGGCCGTTACTTCCAAGTGACGCACAGGGTTCTAGCCGATACTTATAGCTGACCTGCAGGTTCTCTTTGGTTTTCTCTCCCGCGGGCGGGTGTTTCGTCCACCTATTTCCATAGTATTTACAGGTCTTAGGCATTAGCTTTCACATTCATCACATACCTCTTTTGTTTCTTTGTTTGCTCCACCCCTTGCGGTGTGTTTTATTTACTCTTTTGCTCCACGCCCCGGCGTGTGTTTTCCCTTTTCTTTAGCGTAGTTTGAGCGAGATAGCATGCCCATGCTAGAGCTAGCTTTGATTGCCTAGGTTCATCATCACATGTTCATAGGTTAAGAGCTGATCTTTGATTACTTGCTTGTCATCTTATCACATCATTCAAAACCCTCAAAGAAAAGATAGATAGGCAAAATAAAATCAACAGATAATTTTTTGGAGATCACAGTGGGACAGCTTGTGCCAATCGTACTTTTGATTCCTGTTTGAACCTGCCATCATCTGCCTATTTGGTTTCCCTTGGATTTCTCTCTTATTCTTGTTGATTCTGGTTGTCTGAGTATTCTGACGGTCCTGTGTCCTTGCGCTACAGACCTCTGACGCAGGGGCATTAGACCGCCACTTTTGTTCTGCTGTGTGAGCTTCCAAGGGTTTTCCTGTTATTTCTGTCCGATTTTGGCTCTGGCTCATCTGACGGACCCATCTCCCTGCGTTATATTATTTCTGGCGGTCTGGCCTTCGACCGTTATTGTATTCTGACGCAGGGATCCTTGACCGTCATACTCCAGGCAGGTACGCATCCGAGGTACATTTACTTCCGCAGTTTCTGCTGTGATTTGGTGCTTGGGTGATACCTGACTTTCCTCTTGCTTTGGTCATATATTCATATCATTGTGTGCATCATTGATTGCTAGATTTTAGGCTAGACTTTGCATGCACTCCGGCGCACATCAGGTCATTCATCTTGTCATATCTTAGATTGCATTTTTCCTACCTTGTTGTGAGGACCTCTCGTCTCCATATTCTTTGGGGTCGACTAGGAAATCACACCAGGGACCTCCATAAGTCCCCGCGAGCCGTGGATTCCCACACGGACGCCAGGCTGGTTGTACCTTTCCCACCCCGTGTCTAGGGTTGCATAAGTGAAGGAGTGATTACACTTAGAGTCAAACCAAGTCTCATACCCATCTCCTACTAGGAACCTATTGTTGAGAGCACATATTAATCACTTCACTAAAGTTCCGAAGGAGGAATCACAACAATTGGGTTGCATCATCTTAAACAACTTGGTTGCCTTTGAGTGCTTTCATCTTTTATCACTTGCATCTTATCAGAATCATCTAAAGTTTGATTACTCATTATGTGATTGGTTGTGTTGGTTTTTGCATTTGTCAAGGTTGTCCGTTGCATGTGGAGTTGTTTTCGTTCGTCCGGGTCATCTCCTCAAGTCAATTCCTTCTTCACATTCTATTCCAATCCTCTTTTCGAGTCCACCATGGCATCCTTTAATCTTCCCCGCTCCCAAGAGGACTCCCTTCCTCAAGGGCTCCTTGAGAACCCTCCTAGGGTTGTTACCTTTTCCTCCGGGGAGGGGACTACCCCTCTTCAGTCCCCCACTTCTATGGAAGGTGGTCAAGCTACCCCTTCTTTCTCCACTCCTTCCGCGGGCTCCGTCCTTCAGATGATGGCCCAATTGGATCCGGCCCAACTCCAAGTTCTTTATCAGGCCATGCAAGGGTCCAACGCATCTCCTTCAACCATCATCCAAAATCAATCCAATTCTTCCACTGTTGGGCCCCCAGTTCAGCCCATTCCAATTGATCTTACTCCGGTCCAACCACGGACCATCACTTTCACGGGCATGGAAACGGGCCAGTCTTCCAATTCGGCCCAACAATCTTTCGATAAGGGAAAGTTGCCCATCCCTTCTTTTGTTCAAATGGATCATCACATATCTACTCCGGTAGCTCCGCAAGTTCTCATGGGCCCTTCCGACTTCTTACGCTCTCAGCAAGGGGCGGCCCAAGCTTATCCTAATCCGGGTCAAGCTTATGCCCAATATCCTTCTTACGGGCCCCACATCTCTACTGTTTATCCCTCCACTCCTTCCTGTGGGCACCCACCTTCTGCCACAAACGTTCCATCTGCTCCTCACATTCAATCAGCATCTTTCACCGCCCCTGCTCCCTCCCGAGAGCAGGACTTGCTCGACAAGTGGGCTGCCATGCAGCAGCAACTCGATTTCCTCCAGAAGCGGGTTGGCCCACAATCTTTGGCCGATATTCCTGTTCCAAGCTTCCAGAATATCCGATTCTCTCCTCAATCAGAGTTCCCCAACTACCGCAAGTACGACGGGAACAACAATCCCTTTATTCATGTGAGGGATTTTCTATATGAATCGGCACAATTCCAGTATGATGATCACCTTATGTCGTATTTATTCCGCCGATTATTAGATGGTGTTGCTCTGGAATGGTTCTATTCTCTACCATTGGAAGAGGCTGAGAGTTTCAAGGTAGTCAAGGACAAGTTCATCCAGTGGTTCCAAGACAGGGTCGGCCCAGAATACTCGTTCACAGATCTGGTGGCCGAGAAGATGAAGCCAGACGAGGAATTTGCCACTTATGCAGACAGGTGGAGACAGATGGCCGCTAGAGTGCCTGGCCACATCCCGGAGGAAGAGAAGGTCAAGCTGTTGATTTCAAATGCTACTCCAACCTTCCGGAATATCTTGGCAATGAATGACATAGCCAACATGCATCAGCTCTACAGCCGGGCGTGCTTCATCCAGACCCAGTTTAAGGATTCCCCCATCCACTCTTTATTTGAAAACCAAAAGCCCAAGTACCACAAGAAGCCACAAGGGCCGGTTACCGAGGGGGTCCAGGTGAATGAACAAGTGCAAGCCGTTGTCTTCCCATTCCAGGACGCACCATTCCGCTTCCCCCAAAACTCCCGCAATTCCCAAAACCCCGCTCCACAAAACTTCCAGGCAACCCCACAAAAACCTCCGCCTACCTTTGTCACTCCACAAAATGCCTTCACCAATCCACAACAACCACCACCTCCGTAATACCACAATGTCCCTCCACCTAACGGCTATAACAACAACCCTAACAGCAAGCGCCCAGCTCCCAGGAGAGCTCAATACCCTTCATTGCCAGAGACACTTACAGATATCTTCTCCGCCCTCATGTCAGTGAATGCGATCCAACTTCCTCCAGAACGGCCTACTTGGAATCCAGCCGTTGATCAGACTAAATATTGTATGTTCCATAGGCAGCCGGGCCATACCATAGAAGGATGTTTCCAGTTCCGGGATCTGGTATATGATCTCCATGAAGGGAAGAGAATCGATTGGGCCGAAATGCATAGGGCCATTGTTGAGATTAAAGAGAAGAGAAGGCAGCCGCAGGGGCAGCAAGTGCAGCAGCATCAAGCATCGCAGCCGCAGCAGCTGCCACAGCAGCAGCAACCACAGCAAGTACAAGACCTGGGCATCCATCAGAACCCGATGCCGAATCATCCACCCGCTCCTCAGCAGCAGCCGCCAGCACCAGCACAAGTAAACGTGGTCCAACCGCCGGCCCCCAACGCCGGATGGTCTTTTGACGATGATGGCGCCACACCGCAAGTAATGGCCCTCCACCACAACCACCGCAATCCTTCCTTCGTCCTCCCTACATGGCCAACACCCCCTCCACTCGTCCTACCATTCACACCTGCTCCAGCAAATCCTTTACCACCCACCGTTCCATCATACCCTCCACCGCTTACCCCCATCACCGTCATCACCCCACCACCCAATCCTTCACCCATTCTTACCCCTTCGCTAGCCTTCCCTCCGCCCGCATCAACACTCATCACCACCCTACCTTCCACCGACCCTTCACCCATCATTCGCTCACCACCCATTAACCCCACCAACCTTACGCACCACCAAATCATCTCCCCCACACCACTTACTCCACTCATCCACCCCACAGGGCCCATCATACTATCTTCAGATACCGTGGCAAACTGTGCTTTGAGGAGCGGGAAGATGTTCCATCGGAATTATCCTACCACTTCTAATCCCCAATCCTCTCAACCGACGGCCGAGCAAGAAGAAACTGAACCGTTGCCAGGTACTCAATATGACTTGTTACATCATCTAGACCGGGTGCCCGCTAAAATATCTATGCTAGAGCTGATAAAAAGGTCTACCCTTCATCAGGATGCACTAAGAGACTTTTTACAGAAGGTAATGGTCAGTGAAGATATGGTAGTCGACAGCTTACCGACCGCACTAGCAACCATCTCCAAAGGGTCGGCAATTACATTTTCAGAAACTGAGCTAGCACCTCCGGAAGCTCGGCAAATGCCGCTCTGTATTACAATCACTCTGAACAAAGTCAGCATTGAAGCAGCGCTGGTTGACACAGGGGCTTCAATTAATGTTTGTCCACTTAGCACCCTCCGAGCGTGCAACATATCTGAAGAGTTACTACGGCCAACCCCCACCACTATAGCAGCATATGACAGCTCGAGGCGAGCGTGTCACGGGGTGATCACCATTCAGGCAGAGCTCGGGCCCCTTACAATGGCCGTGGAATTCTATGTGCTCGATATCGACCCTATGTTCAAAGCTATCCTGGGTCGTCCGTGGATTGATACACTCGGTGCCGTGCCCTCCACCGCACATTAGTGCGTCAAATTCCCCTTCCAAGGGAGGGTCGTCAAAGTTAAAAGCTTGTCCGCGGTGCAGACAGTTAAGGCCATATCAGAGCAGGTTCTTCCCACACTTTGGCCAAGCAACCGGCCCGTTATATCAGTGCTAGACTTGAACTTCCCCTGGGCGTATGCATCTCCCAAGCCCGCCGCTACTCTAGTCAACATCAAAGTGAAGCCGCAGATTCGAGATTCCAAGGGCTGGAACATCATACTGAAACTGGGCTATCAGCCGGAGAGAGGCCTCGGTGCGCAATTACAAGGAATGACCAAGCCCATACCCAAGGGAAGAAAGATGAGCAGGAGAGGTCTCGATTACCGAGAGACTGCATTATCTATGATGGGTGATTCTGGGCCACTCACCTGGGATTATCGCCAGCATTTTGTCAGAGGGCCTCTCCAGCCCGATACATTAGCTTCAAGACCAGTTCAGCCAGAAAGAGATGCAGTCTGTCTGATTACCAACCCGCCCCAATTGCCGGGAGGGTCAGATGATGATATGCTCGACTATGGTCAGGCCTTGCAGGGGCTCTTTCATGAGGAAGAATGTCAAAAGCAACAAGAGGTTCGGCTTGTGCAGTGGAGGCCGAAGAAGCGGCCTGTTGTTGATTTACAGAAGGAGGGGAGCTCTCTAATTGTCTTTTCTTGGTCTCCCTCACGCTTTCAAGCTATTTTCCAGCAAAGGGACTTCATACCCCGCCTTCCTCCCATCATAATAGATCCATCTTTCATTGATCCACCCGTGATTCTATTTGTTCCTTGTGCTTGCGGGAGGTGCCCACCCATTGATCTATCCACTCTCTTCACTCCTCCTCCTCCCAACGCCCAACTCCACGAGATGTGGTTCTCTTCTTCCGATCCTTTCTTTGACTGCATTTTCCCCGAGCTGTTCCCTATGCAGCTCCCACCTCCTCCATCTTGCTGTGTAGTCTCCGCTGATCTCCAAAAAAAATGTCAAATTTGAAACAGAGATTTCAGTGGAAGATTACGCTATCCTGTCGCTATCCTCCTCCCAGGGGCACGAGTCCCCTGCTCCTTCCCTTCCACTAGGCTTCCTCTCTCCTAGGTTAGGATTAGGGTCCGTCGAGTCTAAGGAAGTAGAGTCAGTTAGGTCTAGAGAAGTAGGGTCTTGTTCTAGGTCGTCCAACCCTTCCTCTTCTGAGCCGCGCTCGCTTGTTCATCCATTCCGATCTATTCCTGATAGGTTCTTGCAAGATTTAGCTCAGCGATGCCATGCTCTTTTAAAGTGCCCAGAATTCGTCGCCACGGCAATTGTGATTGAAGATGGAGAGGAAATAGAAGGGGTATGGAGCGACGATGGCTTAGGCGTCTATGAGATCTTGGATGAGAAGGATCCAATTAATGGGGACATCGATGTAGATGACACTGCCGACCTATATGCACAAGGATTGAAAAGATTCGATGAGCCGTCGACGGCGGTGGATGAACCTACAAAGGAAATCAACTTGGGAACTGAAGAAGACCCAAGGCCCATCATGATTGCTGATAATCTCCCTTCACAAGTAGAAGAGGAATTGATTAAGGTACTAAGGGAGTATAGCGATTCCTTCGCCTGGTCTTACGAGGACATGCCAGGTCTTGACCCCTCTTTAGTGGAACATCGACTCGTGCTTAAACCAGGGGCAACACCTGTGAAACAAAGGTCAAGAAGATTTCACCCCCACATGGCCTTGAGGGATCAAGGAAGAGGTCGACAAGCTATACAAAGCCAGATTCATCAGAGTGGTTTTATATCCTCAGTGGGTGGCAAACATAGTCCCTGTTCTTAAAAAAGATGGAAAAGTGCGCATATGCATTGACTTCAGGGATCTTAACAAAGCATGTCCCAAAGATGATTTCCCGCTACCTCATATAGACGTCCTAGTGGATAATACAGCCGGGTATGAAGCTCTATCATTCATGGATGGATACTCGGGCTACAATCAGATCCATCTCGCTCCGGAAGATCAAGAGAAAACTTCCTTCACCACGCTCTGGGGCACGCATTGTTATGTGGTTATGCCATTCGGTTTGAAGAACGCAGGTGTCACCTATCAAAGGGCGATGATGGCCATCTTCCATGACATGATGCATATCTATATGGAAGCTTACATGGATGACATCCTGGTGAAGTCAAGAACTAAAGAAGAACACCCCTCTATCCTGGCTAAGGTGCTGCAGAGAGCCAGGGAGTACAAGCTCAAGATGAATCCGAAGAAGTGCATATTCGGAGTCTCCTCGGGGAAGCTGCTAGGGTTCATAGTAAGCAAACGGGGGATCCAAATTGATCCTAATAAAGCACAGGCCGTCATGGACATGCCTCCGCCAAAGAACATTACGGAACTTCGAGGATTGATTGGTAGATTGCAATTTATCAAAAGATTCATATCCCAGCATTCTCAAAGGTGCCGTCCATTTTATGAATTGCTTAAAGCGGGGGTCAAGTTCGAATGGAATCAAGATTGTCAGAAGGCCTATGAGGACCTCAAGGAATATCTATCCAATCCCCTGGTTCTGCAACCTCATGTCCCTGGGAAACCCCTAATCCTATACATCTTGGTTATTGAGGACTCCCTAGGGGCAGTTTTAGCACAAGTAGATGATGAAGGGAAAGAGCGGGCTCCTTACTACCTTTCTCGGTTGTTTAATCCAGCTGAATCCAAGTACACCTGTAGCAACCCTGATAAATGAATATTGAAATAAAATTAAAAACATATATATTACAGAAGTAATACAGATAATAAGAATAGGGTTAATTAGACAAAATAAAACAAATTACAAATAACGCCTCTGAGTAAGGCGTTAATTTAAAAAGACACGCCTCTACAAACGGCGTGACTAAAGAAAGGACGACCACACGTGCGGTCGTCAACTCTCACGCGACCAAATAGGCAAGTAAAAGAAACGCCCATATCTTGGGCGTGTTTTAAAAATAAGGAACGCCCTTATACAAGACGTTTCTTAAGAAACGACCTGAACAAGGTCGTTAATTTAAGAATCGACGCCCTGACCAAAGGCGTTAATTCCATTCGGGAACCGTTCGACCCAGAGCTTATCTAGGGAAAGATCAACCTAATCTAGTAAGTGTCTATTAGAGTAAGGACTCTGTTAGGGATATACTACCCTCAATCAAACACTCACCCTAGAAGGACTCTACAAATCCTATAAATATACCTGATCGATCAAACCCTAAACCATTTGATCGATCTACTGTTACACGGTAAGTGAAGAACATACGTTCTTCTTATTTTCTCTTGCTTCAGTTACATGAAGAACTGATAGTTCTTCATCCACTTTTTCTCTTACAGGTTAAGGACGCAGCAGTATAGGTGAAGAACAAGGTAACGTTCTTCTAATATCTCCTCTGTTCCGATAAGTGAAGAAATTAATATATGTTTCTTCTTTTTCTTATAGGAACCGCAGCGAGTTGGTGAACCGAAGAACAAGGGTTCTTCAACAAAAACCTTCTCTTCCTCCTACTGTGGATATTTCGTTACTGTTGAAGCAACAGAACTTCTATTCTCATAGCCCTCACGGTCATCTCCAAATCAACTCTTCAAGGTAGGATCTTCTCAGGTCTTGTAGCCCAAACTAAATTTATATATACAAGAAGCATCTTGCATATCATGTATTAGTTTTATTTTAGTTTCTCGGACGTTGGAATATTATTGAAAGAAACGCCCTTGAATAGGGCGCTACTTTAAAAGAAACGACCACCACTATGGTCGTTAATTCATAATAAACGCCCTATATACAGGCGTCACTTTCATGAAAATATTAAATACCCACGTTATAAAAATGATATATATGAAATCCTGATATCTAATGCATGACTCTACCTGTAAATTCCTACTAATTTTCTTGTCATGACCATGTCTCCTGTCAGAAATTTTATTTCCTGGAATATTGTAAATTTCTTGAATTCACGACTTGGACAAAGTCATTTTTTTATATGTTAACGCCCCAGAACAGGGCGTGATTCTGAAAGCTAACGCCCCTTCCTAGGGCGTTTCTCTGTTAAAATCCTGAAATATATTTATTCTGTAAAATAGAATTAAACAGTAACGCCCCTTCCCAGGGCGTGTTTTATATAAATCCTGAAAATTAATTATATTCTGACAGATATGTAAATAATAAGACGCCTTCTGTTGAAGTCGTCAACTCTTGAAGAAACGCCCCCGACCAGGGCGCTTTTTATATAAATTATTGAAATAATGAAATTCTGCAAAACGGAACATATGTAAATGCCCTTATATTAGGCGTTACTTACTTGACGAACGCCCCTGACTAGGGCGTGTTTTACACGAATTAATGAAATTATTGAAAATTCTGTAAAGTAGAATTTTGTAAACGCCCTTCTGTTAGGCGTTAATTACTTGAGAAACGACTTTACCTAAGTCGTTATTTTACTGTAAAACTGATTTTTCCCTGCTTTTGTTAACTGATGGTTTCATATGTTATATAATATATATATCGGCACTATTCTCCACTCCGTGAGTATAGTCCCACGTTTCATGTTGATTTATCGATCACACTCAACTCTCATTGACATACAAGCTCTCCATTGGACATTCCGTTCCTTTGGACTAGCGAGTTAGTCATAGAGACCTCCGTAAGACTCCTCGTAGCCTTGGATTCCCTCAAGGCCGACTGAGCTGGTTGTACCCTAAAAACCCACTACACGATCCTTGCCATGTCAATCTAAAGAAACATGGTATACCGGCCCTTATGTTTATACAAAGAGTATATCATAAGAAAATTCTTAATGGGATGATGATATCATGCCATATCATGTCGTTCTTGTAAACCTCAATTCTATGATAAGAATGAGGGTATCTTACTTTGATATACTGTTCATGTGGACCTCAATTCTATATAAAGAATGTCCATACTGATTTGTCATGGTACCTAAGTTAAGGGAACCATATTCTACCTAGTTTTATCGATATCGTGATTATACCGTTATTACCGTCAATCTATGTCCTTTGTCATATTTTGGACTCTATTCTATCCAAGTTGTCATACATGTCTACAAGCTTGATTATTGAAATTCTATATTGGCTATATAAACAAGAGTGGATGTCAAAAATACATGATAAATGCCTGCGCATATAGGGCCCGATCTGGTCCTGGGAGGAGCACCCGAAAGTACTTGTGCCCATGGGAGTTAAAATGATAAGGTATCTGGCATTATACCGAGTACTTGACTTGCTTGATTGGACATTCCACACACATCTTGTACTTGAATCGTACTGGACTTTACATGAATTGCGTGGCCCGAAAAAAAGGGTAATTTACTTGCTTGATACATGATAGCCAAAGTTCTTGACATGACTTGTTAAACGTACTTGCTTGAATATATTGAATACACTTGTTATCTTGTTGGAAGTTCATGATTAAGTTCATCTTATTTCTTTGATATTACATTCTCTCTATCTTGTCATTTTATACGAGCATGCATAGCTTTATTGCATTCATGAAAGATGTAATTACTTAAACCCCTTGCTAGTACTTGAGATATAATTTCCTACTGAGCGTTCGCTCATTCCGTTTGTCCCTTTGTACTTTTCAGGTAAGTCCGACGACGATAGAAGTCAATCGGATGGAAATGGTCAAGAGTGAATGTGATAGAGCTTCTACAAGTGTCGTCTAGTCTTTTTCTATAGTTTTCTTGAGTCAACTATGTATTCTTTTCCTCTTTTTATTAACAGAGTATTGGATTTGTAATAGTCTATCCATTATGAAATAAAGGATTGGGTTATCTTGCTATTTTACGCATCTCTGTCTTTGTGTCGAATACACGACCACTCTGATTGACATGATTGATATAAACTCGTCACGCGTCTCCGGGTATCTTCCGCACTCGGGGCGTGACAGTTTTTGTGGTATCAGAGCCTAAGGTATTCAATTCCTAGGAAAAATCGAAGTCCAAGGATAAGTTGAACCTTTAAACCAGTGAGATTGGGTAGAACCAAGGGTTAGATTTAACATAGTGTACGAATCTTTAAATACGGTCACGTACTAATATAATTATTGTAATTGTAGGATAATGGCTGCCGAACGTGCTCAATGGCGCAACATGCAGCGTACCCTTCAAGGGATGACTCAAGTGCTACAACAGGTAGCACAAGGTGGTAGTCCACGAGCTGGAAGCTTACACCAAGCTTTTAAGAACATGAATCCCCCGAAGTTTATGGGATCGACCGATCCGGACGATGCCGAGCATTGGGTTCGGGAAACCGAACGCATATTCCGTGTCATGCAATGCACGGACCAGGACAAAGTTCTATTAGCTACATTCCAGTTAGAGAAAGATGCTAGATGCTGGTGGGAGTCTATTGAAGCAACCATAGATCCGACTCAAGTAACATGGGATGAATTTGTGGAATACTTCAATGCTAAATATTTCTCGGACCGAGTCCAAGAAAAGAAGGCTGCAGAATTCGCTGCATTAAAGCAACGATCCTTATCATTAGCAGATTATGAAGCTCAGTTCTCCAGGTTGTCTAGATATGCTAAGCATCTTATTAGCACGGAGAAAATGAAAGCCCGTAGATTTCTTAATGGGCTTAGGCCCCACTATATTACTCAACTGGCGCCTATGGACATCCAAGTTTATTCTGAAATAGTGCGCCGAGCTCAATTACTTGAAGATGCCACGGAACTATCTGATAGGATCCGTGGAAAAGACAAGAAGGAGCAAGTCACAGGTTCGGGTTCTTTCAAACCCAACTTTAAGAAGAGACCCAATAATGGAGGTTCATCCTCTCAAGATTCCAAGTTCAAGAAATCCAAGCCCTTCTCTATCACCACTACACCTTCTAATACAGTATGCAAGCATTGTGACAAGGCTGGTCACAAGACAGAAGAATGCTGGAGGAAATTAGGAGCTTGCCTCCGTTGTGGAAGCCGTGAGCATCGGATTCCCGAGTGTCCATTAATGAATGACCAAGCCGGCGATGGTAAACGCCCGGTGACAAAGAATGCTCGTCTTCATGCAATACAGGAGACCGAACCTGAAGAAGAAGGCGGATTAGTGGAAGGTACATTGAAAATTTGTTCCAAATATGCACATGTCTTATTTGATACGGGTGCATCGCATTCTATTGTTTCTAAGAAGTTTGCTGACCCATTACCTCTAGAACCGGAATGGATGAAAATAGTGTTGTCTACTCCTCTCGGAAACGAGACGGATATCACGCATCATTACCAAAACTGTGAGGTGTTGGTTCGAGGAAAGAATTTTCCTATTGATCTTATCTGCTTAGATCTAAAAGAATATGATGTTATACTAGGAGCAGATTGGTTATCTAAGTACCAGGCAACGGTTGATTGCCGTAATAGCAAGATTATTTTCAAAGAATTTCCAGAACTGACTTATACTAGTCCTAAGAGTCGAAGCAAATCCCCTCTTATTTCGGCTCTTCGAGTAAGCAAGCTCGTCAGGAAGGGATGTGTATCCTTCCTTGCTTTTGTCACTGTTAAAGAAGCTAAGGAAACCAAGATAGAAGACATTCAGGTAGTGCAAGAATTTCCAGACGTATTTCCGGAAGATTTGCCGGGATTACCCCCTCAAAGAGAAGTGGCCTTCACCATTGACTTAGTCCCTGGTGCTGGTCCTGTTTCAAAGGCACCATATAGAATGTCCCCTGCTGAACTCAAGGAGTTGAAGGAGCAGTTGATGGAACTAATCCGAAAAGGGTTTATTAGACCAAGTACTTCCCCGTGGGGAGCACCAGTCTTATTTGTAAAGAAGAAGGATGGATCCATGAGATTGTGTATCGACTATCGACAGTTGAATCATCTTACTATCAAGAACAAGTATCCACTGCCGAGAATCGATGAATTATTTGATCAGATTTCAGGATCCAAATACTTTTCCAAGATTGATCTCAGGTCGGGATATCATCAATTAAGGATCAAGGATGATGACATTCACAAGACCGCATTCAGAAGCAGGTATGGCCATTATGAATTTGTTGTTATTCCTTTTGGACTAACAAATGCCACTACTGCCTTTATGCAGTTAATGAATAGCATATTCAGGCCTTACTTGGATCAATTCATAGTAGTCTTCATTGATGATATATTGATATATTCCAAGAATAAGGAAGAACATGAAGAACATTTGAGGATTGCATTGCAAATCTTGAGGACAAATCAATTATATGCTAAACTCAGCAAATGCGAGTTCTGGCTTGAAGAAGTGGCTTTTCTCGGACATGTCATATCAAAAGAGGGATTATCAGTAGATCCGTCAAAGGTTGAGGCTGTAAGAAACTGAGAAAGACCCACTAATACAAGCGAGATCAGAAGTTTCTTAGGTCTTGTAGGATATTATCGGCGATTCATCAAAGATTTCTCTAAGATCGCCGTGCCCCTTACAAGGTTAACTCGCAAGGAGATCCGATATGAATGGAGTGAGGAATGTGAAAGAAGTTTCCAAACTCTCAAGGATCATCTCACTACAGCTCCGGTGTTAGCTCTACCAATAGAAGGAGAGAAATTCGAGGTCTACACAGATGCTTCTGGCATTGGCCTTGGATGTGTCCTAATGCAACAAGGAAAGGTCATAGCATACTCTTCACGTCAACTGAAGAAGCATGAGGAGAATTACCCCGTCCATGACTTAGAACTGGCCGCGGTGGTATTTGCCCTAAAGATATGGAGACACTACTTATATGGAGTGCAGTTTACTGTATACTCCGATCACAAAAGTCTCAAATATCTATTTTCACAAAAGGAGCTAAACATGAGACAAAGACGCTGGCTAGAATATCTCAAGGACTTCGACTTCAATATTCAATACCATCCCGGAAAGGGTAATTATGTTGCTGATGCCCTTAGTCGAAAGCCGAGAGCAATGATAGCCAATTGTATGATACAAGAATGGAGGTTGCTTGAACAATTCTCCGAGCTCAATATAAGCTTGGACACGGAATCCAAATTTATTACATTATCTCATGTAAGCATACAGTCAGATTTATTATCTGAGATACAAGCACTTCAGAATGATGATCCTATATTAGTGGAAATCAAAGGAAGATTAAAGGACAATCTGACTTTCAGGTAGCTTCTGATGGAAGATTATTGTTCAAAGATAGAACTTGTATACCCGACTGTCCGGAATTAAAGAAGAAGATCTTAGATGAAGCTCACCGATCAAGGTACACTATTCATCCTGGATCAACCAAAATGTACCAAGATGTAAAGAGGAACTTTTGGTGGCCCAACATGAAAAGAGAAATAGCGGACTATGTATCACGCTGTCTCACCTGCCAACAGGTCAAGGCGGAACACCAAAAGCCTGCTGGAAAACTTCATCCTCTAGATATTCCTAAGTGGAAATGGGAGGATATTGGTATGGAATTTATCATGGGTTTATCTAAATCGAAAGGAGGACATGATGGAATCTGGGTTATCATTGACCGATTAACTAAATCGGCGCATTTCTTGCCAATAAAAAGCCGATGGTCAATTGATGTGCTAGCTGCACTGTACATCAAGGAAATAGTCAGGATACATGGAATTCCTATCTCAATCGTGTCTGACAGAGATCCCCGTTTTACTTCTCATTTTTGGAAGGGATTACAACATTCATTGGGAACAAGGCTTAACTTTAGTACAGCTTTTCACCCACAAACGGATGGTCAGACCGAGAGAACTAATCAAGTTGTTGAAGATATGCTAAGAGCATGCATCATTGACTTTGGTGGAAGCTGGCATGAACATTTGCCACTAGTGGAATTTGCATATAATAATAGCTACCAAGCTAGTATCCAAATGGCACCTTTCGAAGCCTTATACGGAAGAAGTTGCAGATCACCCATATGCTGGAACGAAGTTGGAGAAAAACAACTGTTAGGTCCAGACATGGTAAGGGATACAACTGAGAAGATACAAGTAATCAGAGAAAGATTGCAACTTGCTCAGACAAGACAAAAGGCTTATGCTGATACAAGGAGGAGAGATCTTGAATTCCAAATCGGAGATCATGTATTTCTCAAGATATCGCCTGGACGTGGCATACGAAGATTTGGTGTTAAGGGCAAGCTTACGCCAAGATTCATCGGACCATTTGAGGTACTTGAAAGAGTTGGCGAGGTTGCTTATCGCATTGCGTTACCTCCTCAATTGTCCGACGTGCATAATGTGTTTCACATATCTATGTTGAAGAAGTATGTGCATGATCCATCTCATATTATTGAACATGGAGATCTGGTGATCCAGAAAGATCTCACCTATGAACAGAAGCCTATGAAGATCTTAGATCGAGAAATATGAGCTCTAAGGAATAAGGTTATTCCCATGCTCAAGGTGCAATGGAATAAGAATCCTGAACACGAAGCGACATGGGAGACCGAGGAATCTATGAAGCAACGATTTCCCGAGTTATTCTAAGAGGTATGTGTTCTACACTCTCCACATGCATATATATATATGTATTGAATTTGGGGACCAAATTCTTTTTAAGTAGGGGAGGGTGTAGCAACCCTGATAAATGAATATTGAAATAAAATTAAAAACATATATATTACAGAAGTAATACAGATAATAAGAATAGGGTTAATTAGACAAAATAAAACAAATTATAAATAACGCCTCTAAGTAAGGCGTTAATTTAAAAAGACACGCCTCTACAAACGGCGTGACTAAAGAAAGGACGACCACACGTGCGGTCGTCAACTCTCACGCGACCAAATAGGCAAGTAAAAGAAACGCCCATATCTTGGGCGTGTTTTAAAAATAAGGAACGCCCTTATACAAGACGTTTCTTAAGAAACGACCTGAACAAGGTCGTTAATTTAAGAATCGACGCCCTGACCAAAGGCGTTAATTCCATTCGGGAACCGTTCGACCCAGAGCTTATCTAGGGAAAGATCAACCTAATATAGTAAGTGTCTATTAGAGTAAGGACTCTGTTAGGGATATACTACCCTCAATCAAACACTCACCCTAGTAGGACTCTACAAATCCTATAAATATACCTGATTGATCAAACCCTAAACCATTTGATCGATCTACTGTTACACGGTAAGTGAAGAACATACGTTCTTCTTATTTTCTCTTGCTTCGGTGACATGAAGAACTGATAGTTCTTCATCCACTTTTTCTCTTACAGGTTAAGGACGCAGCAGTATAGGTGAAGAACAAGGTAACGTTCTTCTAATATCTCCTCTGTTCCGATAAGTGAAGAAATTAATATATGTTTCTTCTTTTTTCTTATAGGAACCGCTGCGAGTTGGTGAACCGAAGAACAAGGGTTCTTCAACAAAAACCTTCTCTTCCTCCTACTGTGGATATTTCGTTACTGTTGAAGCAACAGAACTTCTATTCTCATAGCCCTCACGGTCATCTCCAAATCAACTCTTCAAGGTAGGATCTTCTCAAGTCTTGTAGCCCAAACTAAATTTATATATACAAGAAGCATCTTGCATATCATGTATTAGTTTTATTTTAGTTTCTCGGACGTTGGAATATTATTGAAAGAAACGCCCTTGAATAGGGTGCTACTTTAAAAGAAACGACCACCACTATGGTCGTTAATTCATAATAAACGCCCTATATACAGGCGTTACTTTCATGAAAATATTAAATACCCACGTTATAAAAATGATATATATGAAATCCTGATATCTAATGCATGACTCTACCTGTAAATTCCTACTAATTTTCTTGTCATGACCATGACTCCTGTCACTTGAAATTTTATTTCCTGGAATATTGTAAATTTCTTGAATTCACGACTTGGACAAAGTTGTTTTTTTATATGTTAACGCCCCAGAACAGGGCGTGATTCTGAAAGCTAACGCCCCTTCCTAGGGCGTTTCTCTATTAAAATCCTGAAATATATTTATTCTGTAAAATAGAATTAAACAGTAACGCCCCTTCCCAGGGCGTGTTTTATATAAATCCTGAAAATTAATTATATTCTGACAGATATGTAAATAATAAGACGCCTTCTGTTGAAGTCGTCAACTCTTGAAGAAACGCCCCCGACCAGGGCGCTTTTTATATAAATTATTGAAATAATGAAATTCTGCAAAACGGAACATATGTAAACGCCCTTATATTAGGCGTTACGTACTTGACGAACGCCCCTGACTAGGGCGTGTTTTACACGAATTAATGAAATTATTGAAAATTCTGTAAAGTAGAATTTTGTAAACGCCCTTCTGTTAGGCGTTAATTACTTGAGAAACGACTTTACCTAAGTCGTTATTTTACTGTAAAACTGATTTTTCCCTGCTTTTGTTAACCGATGGTTTCATATGTTATATAATATATATATCGGCACTATTCTCCACTCCGTGAGTATAGTCTCACGTTTCATGTTGATTTATCGATCACACTCAACTCTCATTGACATACAAGCTCTCCATTGGACATTCCGTTCCTTTGGACTAGCGAGTTAGTCATAGAGACCTCCGTAAGACTCCTCGTAGCCTTGGATTCCCTCAAGGCCGACTGAGCTGGTTGTACCCTAAAAACCCACTACACGATCCTTGCCATGTCAATCTAAAGAAACATGGTATACCGGCCCTTATGTTTATACAAAGAGTATATCATAAGAAAATTCTTAATGGGATGATGATATCATGCCATATCATGTCGTTCTTGTGAACCTCAATTCTATGATAAGAATGAGGGTATCTTACTTTGATATACTGTTCATGTGGACCTCAATTCTATATAAAGAATGTCCATACTGATTTGTCATGGTACCTAAGTTAAGGGAACCATATTCTACCTAGTTTTATCGATGTCGTGATTATACCGTTATTACCGTCAATCTATGTCCTTTGTCATATTTTGGACTCTATTCTATCCAAGTTGTCATACATGTCTACAAGCTTGATTATTAAAATTCTATATTGGCTATATAAACATGAGTGGATGTCAAAAATACACGATAAATGCCTGCGCATATAGGGCCCGATCTGGTCCTGGGAGGAGCACCCGAAAGTACTTGTGCCCATGGGAGTTAAAATGATAAGGTATCTGGCATTATACCGAGTACTTGACTTGCTTGATTGGACATTCCACACACATCTTGTACTTGAATCGTACTGGACTTTACATGAATTGCGTGGCCCGAAAAAAAGGGTAATTTACTTGCTTGATACATGATAGCCAAAGTTCTTGACATGACTTGTTAAACGTACTTGCTTGAATATCTTGAATACACTTGTTATCTTGTTGGAAGTTCATGATTAAGTTCATCTTATTTCTTTGATATTACATTCTCTCTATCTTGTCGTTTTATACGAGCATGCATAGCTTTATTGCATTCATGAAAGATGTAATTACTTAAACCCCTTGCTAGTACTTGAGATATAATTTCCTACTGAGTGTTCGCTCATTCCGTTTGTCCCTTTGTACTTTTCAGGTAAGTCCGACGACGATGGAAGTCAATCGGATGGGAATGGTCAAGAGTGAAAGTGATAGTGCTTCTACAAGTGTCGTCTAGTCTTTTTCTATAGTTTTCTTGAGTCAACTATGTATTCTTTTCCTCTTTTTATTAACAGAGTATTGGATTTGTAATAGTCTATCCATTATGAAATAAAGGATTGGGTTATCTTGCTATTTTGCGCATCTCTGTCTTTGTGTCGAATACACGACCACTCTGATTGACATGATTGATATAAACTCGTCACACGTCTCCGGGTATCTTCCGCGCTCGGGGCGTGACAATACCGCTATGGAGAAAACTTGTGCCGCCTTAGTGTGGGTAGCTCAGAAGCTAAAACACTACTTCCTTGCCCACCCAGTTAGGTTGATCTCTAGAATGGACCCGATCCGTTATCTCTTAGAAAAGCCCGTCCTTTCTAGTAGGTTAGCTCGCTGGCAGAGCTTCCTCTCTCAGTTCGACATCACCTTTGTTGTTCAAAAGGCAGTCAAAGGATATGCCATTGCTGAGCATCTTGCACATCTCCCTATTCCTCGCACCGATTCTATTCAGGATGATTTCCATTATGAGCATCTCTCTGTTCTTTTACATCATCCCTTCTGGTCTCTGCACTTCGATGGTGCACTCAACTCTCAAGGCCGAGGGATCGGTGCTGTTCTGCTTACCCTGGAGGGGGTAACCATTCCCTTTGCTTATCAACTTCGGTTTCCTGCTACCAACAACATCGCTGAGTATGAGGCTCTCCTGGCTGGCTTGAAGCACGCCTATCTCCTAGGCGCGCGTTATCTGAACATCATAGGTGACTCTCAGCTCGTCCTACGGCAAGTTCTGTCCACTTACCGTACTCGTGACCCCAAGCTCAAACCTTATCAAGATTTGGTCACGCTTCTCGCTAGGCAATTCCGTAAGCTGATCTATATCCACACTCCCCGTTCTCAGAACATTCTAGCAGATGCCCTGGCATCTCTTGCTTCCTCCCTATCCTTCCCTCTTAGTCATAGTACTGAGACTATCGTCGTCCAGAGATTGGACGCACCCTCTCTTCAGGATCCTTGGTTCATCAACCTTAGGAAATCTGTGGAGGCAAGAGCTGAGAAGGAAGATCTCAAGGAAGTTTCATTAACAGAGCTAGAGGAGATTCTGGACGAAGAGGAATTACCTTGGTATCATGAAATCGAGTTGTTTTGCAAAGAGGGGTCGTTCCTAGAAGGGGCAAAAGCTGAGCAACGCAAGTCAATCAGAAGAGCAGCCGTAAGGTACACCATTGTTGCAGGAGAACTGTACAGGCGCGCTACTAATGGATGGCTCATGAGATGCTTAGATGATGTTGAAACTTGGAAGGTGGCTGAAGCAGCCCATTCTAGTGAGTGTGGAGGTCATGTCAATGGCCAGGCTCTAGCAAAGAAGATCCTTAGGCAGGGCAACTACTGGCCCACTCTAGAGGAAGATTGCTCCCTCTATGTTCGGAGGTGTCTTAAATGCCAACTCCATGCTGATAAAATTAATTCTCCAGCTTCATCTCTCCATCCTATGACCGCTCCTTGGCCATTCTCTATGTGGGCTTTCGACGTTGTCGGCCCGCTCGGTGATCCTAATTCTCAGATCAAGCAGAAGTCCTTTATCCTTACCGCCACTGAGTACTTCACCAAGTGGGCCGAAGCCGAGGCGTACGCAGAAATCAAAGCTACAACGGTGTGCCGCTTCATCATGAAGAATATCATCTCTCGGTTCGGAGTGCTAAGCAGCATCATCACCGACAACGGACCCCAGTTCATCTCCCAAGAGCTTAAGGGCCTCTGTAAGAAGTTCAATATTGCATTGCATCATTCATCTCTATATTATCCTCAAGGCAACAGTCAAGCCGAGGCCACTAATAAAACCCTTCTCAAAATCATCAAGAAAACATGTGAAGGTCATAAGTTTTCTGATTGGCCAGAAAGATTAGTGGAAGCTCTGTGGGCTTATCGCACCTCCGTCCGTACCCCTACGGGACAAACTCCCTATTCTCTTACCTACGGGATGGAGGCGGTGCTCCCATATGAGATCCTGATCCCTTCCCTTAGAGTGCAGCTCGATAAGGAACTTAATCTCGATGAACGTCGAGAGGCGTTATTGGTCCAGCTGGAACTCTTAGATGAAAAGAGGATGAACGCGGCCGATCACGTATCCGTCTATCAAAAGAGGGTATCGCGTTATTTTCAAAAGAAGGTGATCGAACGTAAGTTTCTAAAAGGTGATATGGTTTTGAAACGCAAATTCATTCGGTCTGCAGGTCCAAGGTCTAAATTGCAACCTAACTGGGAAGGGCCGTTTGTCGTAAAAGAAGCTTATCCAGGGAATGCTTATCATTTAATAAATGCGGAAGGTGAGGAGCTCTCTCACCTGTGGAATGGGCTGTATCTTAAGCGTTTCTTTCCTTAGAGTCTAAAACCATGTGCTTCCCCGGCAGCAGGATGCTCCCTCCTGTTTCACTAAAAAGGGTCCCGAGTAAGGCAACCACACACTACACGACATCCCTGGTCAGGTTTTCCAATTTAAAAGGCACCGTTTCTCCTCGGCCATGTTTTAAGGGAAAATCGAAGTCCCTGTCCGCTTCATTCTTCGGCTAAATCCAGGGGCAAGGAGTGAATAAGGAGGCGACAACTAATCCAAACACCCTAACGAGAGGGGGTCTCAAATAGGGGCAAGTCCGTTATGACCTGACGCCACAAGAAAAAGAAAGGAGAAGAAAAGGAGTAGTCTTTTTCACGACAAAATCAAAAGCATCATCTCAAAAGTCTACTATTCCAAAAGCTCCGAAAATGCAAGGATAAAAAAAAAACTAGGCATGACAAGAGTGGCAGTATAGTTCCCCGCAGGACGTCATGAGCCCGGTCGAATGCATGCCTAGAGTGGACGAAGGTTCGATGACGGACACAAAGCCCCGGCGCAACAGACTAAATCTCTAACAGGGTTGCACGGTGAGGAAATCAAGTCCTAAAAACTCCCATATCTGGCCTAAGCTTCCCCCCATGTTCCTTTTTTCTTTTAGGACCAAGATTAGTACCTTGGGTATGGCCTTGTTAGAAACACCGACAGGCGAATTGGGCCTTGGCCAGGGATTGTCACCCGTATTACACACCAACCTCGGGACTTCTGATTCTGAACAAGGAATAGCTCATGTTACTAGGGAGGCACTGGTTTTCAAAATCAAAAAAAACATCAAATAGTTCAAAATCCAAAAAAAACATCAAATATTTCAAGGTCCAAAAAAAAATATCAAATATTTCAAGGTCCAAAAAAAAAAATCAAATATTTCAAAATAAAAAAAAATCAAATATTTCAAAATCCAAAAAAAATAAATCATCATCAAATATTTCAAAATCAAAAAAAAAATCAAATATTTCAAAATCCAAAAAAAATCAAATATTTCAAAATTCAAAAAGAAAAATATTTTCAAAATCCAAAAAACATCAAAATTTCAAAATTCAAAATCAAATATTTTCCAAAACCCCCAGAAACACCATCATCTGCATGGCATACATTGCATTTTCATTATGCTTTCCGCCTATTTAATAAGGCTCCACCCCTTGACCAAATATCAAGAAATGGTCATTATCTAACTTGCTTCAAGGCAAGGGGTTGAGTGTAAGAACAGATCTAACTTGTTTCATGTTTGAGTGTGTACAGGCAGCAGGACAAGTTCGAAGTGATAATTCACAAAAATGCAGGTCAAAGGCTGTAACGCATCAATTCCAGACCGCCACATGAATATAACGGTCTCCCTTCGGCCGTCACTTCCTTCAGGCATGGGGCTTTTATTTCATCAACCATTATCGCTCTGACGGTCTGGTCTATACCGTCACTTCCATATAACGGCCCATCGCCTATCCGTCGCATGCTTCAGAGAGCAGGATTGATAATGCTTTCATTCTGACGGCTCATCGTCAGGCCGTCGTTTCTTTACAGCGGCCCACCGCCCATCCGTTAAATCCTCTAGAGGCTCTGCCTCTTCACATCACTCTGGCCATTCAAACCACAAAACTCACATCCGTTCAGTTGAAGCAATATCATCTCATTCAAGCAAGATTAAACGAAATATAACATTCATAAAGATTCCAACTTTGATTGTCAATAACAAACAACTTCTCTCATGAACAAAATAAAATCAAGGCACATTCAATCTCTTATCCGCGAGAGGGCGGATTTTCCTCAACTCTTTCACGTAATCACGGTGTGCTGCGTCTTCCTCTTCAACTTCTTCTCGCCATGGGCGCACTTTGCTGATCTCCCACATGGTTAGCGCGGTCCGTACTGCTCTTTCGTCTTCCTCGGTCCCCATCTGTCACGCCCCGAGAGCGGAAGATATCCGGAGATGCGTGACGAGTTTATATCAATCATGTCAATCAGAGTAGTAGTGTATTCGACACAAAGACAGAGATGCGCAAAAGTAAAGATAACCCAATCCATCCCATTTCTTTATAATAAATAGTCTATTACAAACCTAATACTCTATTCAAAAAAAAAGTACACATTTGACTCAAGAAATATATAAAAGACTAGATGACACTTGGAAAAGCTCTAGCTCTTTCACTCTTGATTCTCCCCATCCGATTGACTTCCCTCATCGTCGGACTTACCTGAAAAAGTAAGGGAAACACGGAGTGAGCGAACGCTCAGTAGAAAAATTATATCTCAGGAACTAGCAAGGGGTTTAAGTAGTTACATCTTTCATGAATGTACTATAGCTATGCATGCTCGCATAAAACGACAAGATAGAAAGAGGATATAACAATAAGATAACAGGAAGGACTAGTCATGAACTTTCAAGAACTTATATCAAATGACCTCAAGATATTCAAGCAAGTACTTTATCATGTCAAGATGAAATTTGGCTATCACGTTCAAGCACGCAAGTAATTACCCTTTTTCGGGCCACACAAGTCATGTAATATCAAGTCAAGTACAAGATTTGTGGAATGTTCAATCAAGCTAGTCATGCACTTCGGTATAATGCCAATACCGTGATCAATCAACTCCCATGGGCACAAGTACTTTCGGGTGCTCCTCCCAGGACCAGATCGGGCCCTATATGCGCAGGCATTAGTCATGTGTTTTTAACATCCACATTTTTGTGTATAGCCATCATGGAATTTCAATAAATAAGCTTGTAGTCATGTAAGACAACTTTGAGAGATTAGAGTCCAAAAATATGACTTTTGACACCAATAGACGATAATAACGGTATAATCACACTTTCGATAAAAACTAGGTGGAATTGGTTCCCTTAACTCGGGTACCATGATAAGTAAGTAGAGACACTCTTTTATGTAGAGTTGAGGTCCATATGAATAGCACCTCAATGGCAAGACGTCCTCATTCTTCATATAGAATTGAGGTTCACAAGAACATCAAGTTTAATATAGAATTGGGGTCTACAAGAACAGCATAACAACGGCATATTCTTCCCCGTTCATTAAGATAATTCTCATATCATACCCATGGTATGACATGAGGGCCGGTATCACCATGTTTCTATAGAGGGACATGGCAAATATTGTGTAATGGTTTTTTAGGGTACAACCAGCTCAGTCGGCCTTGAGGGAATCCAAGGCGGCGAGGAGTCTTACGGAGGTCTCTATGACTAACTTGCTAGTCCAAAGGAACGGAATGTCCAATGGAGAGCTTGTATGTCAACGAGAATTGAGTGTGTAATGCGATAAATCATCGTAGAAAACATGTGACTATACTCACGGAGTGGAGTAATAGTGTCAATATATATGTATGTATGTATAATGAAACCCTCTGATAACAGTAATCAGGAAAAATCAATAATGCAAAAAAATAGCGACTTTGGTAAAGTCGTTTTTCAGGAAATTAACGCCATAATCAGGGGCGTTTATATTAAATTTGACGACATGTGTAGAAGTCGTCCTTTCAATATTTCTAATTTTGCAGAATATTAAAAATCTGGAAATTTTCATAAAAAGCGCCCTGGACAGGGGCGTTAGTTTACAGAAAGTGCCCTGATATGGGGCGTCAGTTCAATAAAAGACGACCTGGACAAGGTCGTTAATTCACAATTTTACAAGTTTCGAGATGATGAAATTTCAGGAAACATGATATATGGTCAGGACTTAGAAAATAGCAGGATTACAAGAGATTGATCATGCATTAATCTAGAATCATGTTTGAATTGATATATAATTTTTAAACATGGTATTTAGTAATTAAAAGAAATTGACGTCCGTGTGCAAGGCATCAAATATGAAATCGACGACCTAGTCAGGGTCGTTTCTTATAATTTAGCGCCCTTGATAGGGGCGTTCTTTCAAAACTCTTTAGAAACTAATCAAAACGCATGAAATCTATATGCATGTATTAACGAATGATGTTATAAATATTAATATGCTAGTTTGGGCTACAATCCCTGAGAAAATCCTACCTTTTGATGAAACGTGAAGGATCTGGTGAAGAGACGATACTCTGTTTGTACAGAGTGCTCACCGGAAGAAGAAATTAAAGGAGAAGTTGCAGATGATGGGAGACGATTATGATGAAGAACCTTACGTCCTTTAACTATATGAGAGCTCCTTCTCGACGTAGACAACCTACAGAATCATGAGATGAAGAATATCAATATTCTTCATGACTATCTCATAGACAGGGGAAGAAGAACATCACCTGTTCTTCACATATGATAGGAACACTTCGGGATGAAGAACCCTCGTTCTTTAATGGAAGACAGAAGCTCCTCAACCTGCGATAGAAGAATAAGATGGAGAAGAATTATTCCTCCTAATACCTAATCAGAAGAGGAGAAACAATAGGAAGAACCAACCTCTCTTTCACGGATGACTCCAGCAGAACCTTCTTCGGCCAAATATCTTTAGGCTTTGTTTGAACAAGGTTATTTATAGGATTTTGGGAATCCTAATAGGGTTAGTGTTTTAATTAGAAGTAACACTTCCATGATAGAGTTATTACTACATTCGAACTCTTTCTCATAGTTATCCACTTACCCTGGATAAGTTCCTGGTTCGAACGAAACTGGAATGGAATTAACGCCTTATGCTAGGGCGTCGAATTTTAAATTGACGCCTTGACGCGCGTCGTTTCTTGTTGAAACGCGTCCATGTAAAGGGCGTTACTCTTTTTATTGTCTTTTTATGCCTTTTATTTATTTTGGCCGTCTGAAATTTGACGCCGTGAAATGTGGGCATCCTTTCTTAAAAACGCGCCTTAGATGAGGGAGTAGCGCCTTGCTCCAAGGCGTTAATTTCATCAGGGCTTTGTTCTTCTTGTTTCAACCTTTTTCATTTGTTCACTTAATCTTTTAGTTTATTTCAATTTATCTGAATTTATTTCTTTAAATTTTATACGGGTTGCTACACCCTCCCCCACTTAAAAGAATTTGGTCCCTAAATTCATAGCATATATTTACATATGGAGAGTGTAGAGTTCATACCTTCTAAAATAACTCTGGAAATTGCTTCCTCATAGATTCTTCGGTCTCCCATGTAGCTTCATGTTCTGAATTCTTATTCCATTGTACTTTTAGCATGGGAATAACCTTATTCCTTAGGGTTCGTACTTCTCGATCTAGTATTCTTATGGGCTTCTGCTTGTATGTGAGATCTTTCCGGATTACTAGATTTCCATGCTCAATAATATGGGATGGATCATGCACATACTTCTTCAACATAGATATGTGGAACACATCATGTACTTCGGACAGTTGAGGTGGCAATGCGATGCGATAAGCAACCTCGCCAACTCTTTCTAGTATCTCAAAAGGTCCGATAAATCTTGGTGTAAGCTTGCCCTTAACACCAAATCTTCGTATTCCACGTCCAGGCGATATCTTGAGAAATACATGATCTCCAACTTGGAATTCAAGATCTCTTCTTCTCGTGTCGGCATAAGCTTTTTGTCTAGATTGAGCAACTTGTAGTCTTTCTCTGATCAACTTTATCTTCTCGGTAGTGTCCCTTACCATGTCTGGACCTAATAGTTATTTCTCTCCAACTTCATCCCAGCATAAGGGTGATCGACAACTCCTTCCGTATAAGGCTTCAAAAGGTGCCATTCGTATACTTGCCTGGTAGCTATTATTGTATGCAAATTCAACCAGAGGAAAGTGATCATGCCAGTTTCCACCAAAATTAGTAATGCATGCTCTTAGCATATTTTCGACTACTTGATTGGTTCTCTCGGTCTGACCATCCGTTTGAGGATGAAAGGCTGTACTAAAGCTAAGTCTCGTCCCCAACGACTGTTGTAGTCCTTTCCAAAAATAAGAAGTAAAACGGGGATCTCTGTCAGACACGATTGAAACAGGAATACCATGTAATCTGACTATTTCCTTGATGTATAGTGCAGCTAAGACATCAACTGACCATCGACTCTTGATTGGCAAGAAATACGCTGATTTAGTCAATCGGTCAATGATAACCCATATTCCATCATGTCCTCTTTTTGATTTAGATAAACACATGATGAAATCCATACCAATATCCTCCCACTTCCATTTAGGGATATCTAGAGGATGTAGTTTTCCAGCAGGCTTTTGGTGTTCCGCCTTGCCTTGTTGGCATGTGAGACAGCGTGATACGTAGTCCGCTATTTCTCTTTTCATGTTGGGCCACCAAAAATTTCTTTTTACATCTTGGTACATTTTGGTAGATCCTGGATGAATCGTATACCTTGACCTATGAGCTTCATCTAAGATCTTCTTCTTCAATTCTGGGCAGTCTGGTATACAAGTTCTATTCTTGAATAACAATCTTTTATCAGAAGTTAATTGGAAATCCGATTGTCCTTCTAATCTGCCCTTGACCTCCACTAATGTTGGATCATCACCCTGAAGTCCTTGTATTTCAGTTAGTAGGTCTGACTGAATACTTATGTGAGATAATATGACGCACCTAGGGTCCGTGTCCATGCTTATATTGAGTTCAGAGAATTGCTCCAGCAACTTCCATTCTTGAATCATACAATTGGCTAACAGTGCTCTCGGCTTTCGACTAAGGGCATCTGCTACATGATTACCCTTTCCGGGATGATATTGTATATTGAAGTCGAAGTCCTTGAGATATTCCAGCCATCGTCTTTGCCTCATATTTAACTCCTTCTGTGAGAAAAGATATTTGAGACTCTTGTGATCGGAGTATACAGTAAACTGTACTCCATAAAGATAATGTCTCCATATTTTGAGTGCAAATACTACCGCGGCCAATTCTAAGTCATGGACGGGGTAGTTCTCTTCATGCTTCTTTAATTGACGAGAAGAGTAGGCTATAACCTTCCCTTGTTGCATTAGAACACATCCGAGGCCAATGCCAGAAGCATCAGTGTATACCTCGAACTTTTCTCCTTCAATTGGCAATGCCAAGATAGGAGCTGTAGTAAGATGATCCTTGAGAGTTTGGAAGCTTCTTTCACATTCCTCACTCCATTCATAACGGATCTCCTTGCGAGTTAACCTCGTAAGTGGCACGGCGATTTTAGAGAAATCCTTGATGAATCGCCTGTAATAGCCGGCAAGACCTAAGAAACTTCGGATCTCGCTAGCATTGGTCGGTCTTTCCCAGTTCCTTACAGCTTCAACCTTTGATGGGTCTACAGACAAGCCATCCTTTGATATAACATGTCCGAGAAAAGTCACTTCTTCAAGCCAGAATTCACACTTGCTAAGTTTTGCATATAATTGGTTTGTCCTCAATATTTGTAATGCAATCCTCAAATGTTCCTCATGCTCTTCCTTGGTCTTGGAATAAATCAATATATCATCAATAAAGACCACCACGAATTGATCCAAATAAGTCCTGAATATACTATTCATTAACTGCATAAAGGCAGCAGGGGCATTCGTTAGTCCGAAAGGCATAACAACAAATTCACAATGGCCATACCTGCTTCTGAATGCGGTTTTATGAATATCCTCGTCCTTGATTCTTAGTTGGTGATATCCTGACCTAAGATCAATTTTGGAAAAGTACTTGGATCCTGAAATTTGATCAAACAATTCATCGATTCTCGGCAGTGGATACTTGTTCTTGATAGTGAGATGATTCAACTGTCAATAGTCGATGCATAACCTCATGGATTCGTCTTTCTTCTTTACAAATAATACAGGCGCTCCCCACGGGGAAGTACTTGGTCTAATGAATCCTTTCTTAATGAGTTCCATCAATTGCTCTTTTAACTCCTTGAGTTCAGCAGGTGACATCCTATAAGGTGCCTTTGAAATCGGACCAGTACCAGGGACTAAGTCAATGGTGAAGGCCACTTCTCTTTGCGGGGGTAATCCCGGCAAATCTTCCGGAAACACGTCCGGAAATTCCTGCACCACTGCAATGTCTTCTAGCTTAGCTTCCTTAGCTTCTTTAACTGTGACAAGGGCAAGGAAAGATGCACATCCTTTCCTGATGAGCTTGTTAGCTCGGAGAGCTGAAATAAGAGGGGATCCGCTCCGACCCTTGGGGCTAGTAAAGATTAGTTCTGGAAATTCCTTGAATGTAACCTTGCTATTGCGACAATCAACCGTTGCCTGATACTTGGATAACCAATCTACTCCTAGTATAACATCATACTCTTTCAGATCTAAACATATGAGATCAATAGGGAGACTTCTACCCTGAACCAATACTTCACAGTTTTGGTAATGATGTGTAATATCAGTCTCATCACCCAGAGGAGTAGACAAAACTAACTTCATCCATTCCGGTTCTAGGGGTAATGGGTCAGCAAACTTCTTAGAAATAATAGAATGCGATGCACCAGTATCAATTAAGACATATGCATTCTTGGAACAAACTTTCAATGTACCTTCCACTAAGCCGCCTTCTTCTTCTTGCTCGGTCTCCTTTATTGCATGAAGACGAGCATTCTTGGTTACTGGGCGCTTTCCGTCATCGGCTTGGTTATTTAGTAGTGGGCAATCGGGAATCCGATGCTCACGACTCCCACAATGGAGACATGCTCCAAGTTTCCTCCAGCATTCTTCTGCTCTATGACCCGCTTTATCACAATGTTTGCACACTGTATTTGAAGAGGTAGTGGTGATAGAGAAGGGCTTGGTCTTCTTGAACTTTTTCTCTTGCGAGGAAATACCTCCATTGCTAGGCCTCTTCTTGAAGTTGGGTTTAAAGGAACCCGAACCTGTAACTTGTTCCTTCTTATCCTTACCACGAATCCTATCAGACAGTTCCGTGGCAACTTCTAATAGTTGAGCTCGGCGTACTATCTCCGAGTAGACTTGAATGTCCATCAGCGCCAGTTGGGTAATAGCTTGGGGCCTGAGCCCATTAAGAAACCTCCTAGCTTTCATCTTCTCGGTGCTAACTAAGTTCTTAGTATACCGAGACAATCTAGAGAATTGGGCCTCATACTCGGCCACTGACAAAGATCGTTGCTTTAATGCAGTAAATTCTGCAGCCTTCTTTTCCTGAACTCGGTCCGAGAAATATTTTGCGTTGAAGTGTTCAACGAATTCCTCTCACGTAACCTGATCTTGATTTATAGTAGCCTCTATTGATTCCCACCAGCATCTAGCATCCCTTTCTAACTGAAAAGTAGGTAATAAGACCTTATCTTGATCCGTGCATTGCATAACACGGAATATTCGTTCTGTTTCCCTAATCCAGTGTTCAGCGTCATCTGGATCAGTAGAACCCGTGAACTTGGGCGGGTTCATGTTCTTGAAAGTCTGGTGGAGACTTCCTGCTCGTTGTCCACCTCCTTGTGCTACTTGTTGCAGTACTTGAGTCATGCCTTGAAGTGTACGCTGCATGTTGCGCCATTGAGCACGTTCGGCAGTCATTATCCTACAATTACCATAACTATATTAATACGTGATTTGTATTTAAAGACTAGTATTTCTATGTTAATTTTAACCCTTGGTTCTACCCAATCTCACTGGTTAAAGGTTTAAAACTTATCCTTGGACTTGGGTTTCCTAGGAATTGAATACCCTAGGCTCTGATACCACAAAAATTGTCACGCCCCGAGAGCGGAAGATACCCGGAGATGCGTGACGAGTTTATATCAATCATGTCAATCAGAGTAGTAGTGTATTCGACACAAAGACAGAGATGCGCAAAAGTAAAGATAACCCAATCCATCCATTTCTTCATAATAAATAGTCTATTACAAATCCAATACTCTATTCAAAAAAAAAAGTACACATTTGACTCAAGAAATATATAAAAGACTAGATGACACTTGAAAAAGCTCTAGCTCTTTCACTCTTGATTCTCCCCATCCGATTGAGTTCCCTCATCGTCGGACTTACCTGAAAAAGTAAGGGAAACACGGAGTGAGCGAACGCTCAGTAGGAAATTATATCTCCGGAACTAGCAAGGGGTTTAAGTAGTTACATCTTTCATGAATGTACTATAGCTATGCATGCTCACATAAAACGACAAGATAGAAAGAGGATATAACAATAAGATAACAGGAAGGACTAGTCATGAACTTTCAAGAACTTATATCAAATGACCTCAAGATATTCAAGCAAGTACTTTATCATGTCAAGATGAAATTTGGCTATCACGTTCAAGCACGCAAGTAATTACCCTTTTTCGGGCCACACAAGTCATGTAATATCAAGTCAAGTACAAGATTTGTGGAATGTTCAATCAAGCTAATCATGCACTTCGGTATAATGCCAATACCGTGATCAATCAACTCCCATGGGCACAAGTACTTTCGGGTGCTCCTCCCAGGACCAGATCGGGCCCTATATGCGCAGGCATTAGTCATGTGTTTTTAACATCCACATTTTTGTGTATAGCCATCATGGAATTTCAATAAATAAGCTTGTAGTCATGTAAGACAACTTTGAGAGATTAGAGTCCAAAAATATGACTTTTGACACCAATAGACGATAATAACGGTATAATCACACTTTCGATAAAAACTAGGTGGAATTGGTTCCCTTAACTCGGGTACCATGATAAGTAAGTAGAGACACTCTTTTATATAGAGTTGAGGTCCATATGAATAGCACCTCAATGACAAGACGTCCTCATTCTTCATATAGAATTGAGGTTCACAAGAACATCAAGTTTAATATAGAATTGGGGTCTACAAGAACAGCATAACAACGGCATATTCTTCCCCGTTCATTAAGATAATTCTCATATCATACCCATGGTATGACATGAGGGCCGGTATCACCATGTTTCTATAGAGGGACATGGCAAAGATTGTGTAATGGTTTTTTAGGGTACAACCAGCTCAGTCGGCCTTGAGGGAATCCAAGGCGGCGAGGAGTCTTACGGAGGTCTCTATGACTAACTTGCTAGTCCAAAGGAACGGAATGTCCAATGGAGAGCTTGTATGTCAACGAGAATTGAGTGTGTAATGCGATAAATCATCGTAGAAAACATGGGACTATACTCACGGAGTGGAGTAATAGTGTCAATATATATGTATGTATGTATAATGAAACCCTCTGATAACTGTAATCAGGAAAAATCAGTAATGCAAAAAAATAGCGACTTTGGTAAAGTCGTTTTTCAGGAAATTAACGCCTTAATCAGGGGTGTTTATATTAAATTTGACGACATGTGTAGAAGTCGTCCTTTCAATATTTCTAATTTTATAGAATATTAAAAATCTAGAAATTTTCATAAAAAGCGCCCTGGACAGGGGCGTTAGTTTACAGAAAGTGCCTTGATATGGGGCGTCAGTTCAATAAAAGATGACCTGGAAAAGGTCGTTAATTCACAATTTTTATAATTTCAAGACGATGAAATTTCAGGAAAACATGATATAGGGTCAGGATTAGAAAAATAGCAGGATTACAAGAGATTGATCATGCATTAATCTAGAATCATGTTTGAATTGATATATAATTTTTAAACATGGTATTTAGTAATTAAAAGAAATTGACGTCCATGTGCAGGGCGTCAAATATGAAATCGACGACCTAGTCAGGGTCGTTTCTTATAATTTAGCGCCCTTGATAGGGGCGTTTCTTTCAAAACTCTTTAGAAACTAATCAAAACGCATGAAATCTATATGCATGTATTAACGGATGATGTTATAAATATTAATATGCTAGTTTGGGCTACAATCCCTGAGAAAATCCTACCTTTTGATGAAACGTGAAGGATCTGGTGAAGAGACGATACTCTATTTGTACAGAGTGCTCACCGGAAGAAGAAACTGAAGGAGAAGTTGTAGATGATGGGAGACGATTATGATGAAGAACCTTACGTCCTTTAACTATATGAGAGCTCCTTCTCGACGTAGACAACCTACAGAATCATGAGATGAAGAATATCAATATTCTTCATGACTATCTCATAGACAGGGGAAGAAGAACATCACCTGTTCTTCACGTATGATAGGAACACTTCGGGATGAAGAACCCTCATTCTTTAATGGAAGACAGAAGCTCCTCAACCTGCGATAGAAGAATAAGATGGAGAAGAATTATTCCTCTTAATACCTAATCAGCAGAGGAGAAACAATAGGAAGAACCAACCTCTCTTTCACGGATGACTGCAGCAGAACCTTCTTCGGCCAAATATCTTTAGGGTTTGTTTGAACAAGGTTATTTATAGGATTTTGGGAATCCTAATAGGGTTAGTGTTTTAATTAGAAGTAACACTTCCTGTTGAACAAAGGAGAGAATGTTGAACATGTGTGCAACATGATTACATCCTTTATGGTTTTGATGATGTCTGCCTCTTTAGTTGGTTTTGATGATGTCTGCCTCTTTAGTCATTAATGAACTATACCTGCATTTGATAATGTTAATATTCATACATTTCAGGTCATTATACTTCCAGTGTAAAAGCTCAAGAATGGCACACCAATCTAGACAACTGAATTGACAGATATCAAGGCATATGACAATATTGGATACACGAACATATAGCATGTTTCAAGCACAGAAATCAAGCTGAATAGCATCACACATAAGGTCATTGCATATTCTTCATATGGTCAGTGCATGTTTTACCTTATGGATGATTCAAGGTCGGTGCAACTTCTCGATAGCATGCTACAAGATAATCCAAGGAATGAAGTGGAATTGGCAAATGTGAAAGCTCAAGGCAAACGTGAAAGCTCAATACAAATGTCAAAGCTCAATGCAAATGTGAAAGCTCAATGCAAACGTGAAAGCTCAATGCAAATGTCAAAGCTCAATGCAAATGTGAAAGCTCAATGCAAACGTGAAAGCTCAATGCAAATGTCAAAACTCAATGCAAATGTGAAAGCTCAATGCAAATATGAAAGCTCAATGTTGCGCCCTCGCACGCGGATCGACCTGCGCGGTCAGGTCGCGGGGGTCAAGGGGGCAGCGCCCCTTGCGGGGGTTTCCGGGGGCGGAGCCCCCGGAACAAAAATTTGATTGAATACTCTATAATCAAATCTACAAGACAGTCAAGGTTGATGCTATAGACATGAATGGGCTGCTAAAGGAGTCAAGCAACGGAGCTAAAAAGGTTAATGGACTGACCCGGCTGAACTGGGGGTCTGCCCAGCTGGCGGTCGACCGCCAGCACAGGGGCGGTCGACCGCCCCAGCCAGAGCCTCACCGTCTACAGGCTTTTTCAGTAGCGGTCGACCGCTAGCCAGTGGCGGTCGACCGAAAATCCCAGGGATCAACCAAATGAAAGTTTTACAGTAGCGGTCGACCGCCAGGAACCTTAGGTCGACCGCCAGCCCCGAGCCAACCTTATTTGACTTCAAAATCCACCTTGTGGCCATCCCCTTTTCTATGGTTTTGTTTAATCAAACCTCACCTAACTTCCCATGATTTGTGGATCTGGTCTGGGGCTTGTTTATAGACCATTCAAAGTCTATAAAACCATTACAAGAGGGTTAGAAACCCTAGTTGATGGAGTTGATGAAGTGAATCAAGGGAGGCCATTTCGAGAGCACTGTAGCACCTCCGTGAACAGTGTTTCGAGCAGAACATCTTCATCCTTCCAAGAGATTCAAGCCTAGATCTGAAGCTATCTCAATCTCCAAGGAAGCAAGAAGCATTCAAGGCTCTCAAAGGTGATCAAAGCTGCATCCATAAACTGCTTCATCAACTCAAGAGGTTCAAGAGAAGATCAAAGCTACATCCAATATCCTCTCCATCAACTCAAGGTGATCCAAGCATATATCTCAATCCAGCAACCTCCAAGGAAGAGTAGAATCAAGCAAGGCTAAGAGGGAAGATCAAAGGAGGCTTCAAAGGGGTGTTCAAAGCAAGAAGAGTTCGAGTTACTGTTCACGTGAACAGTACTCCGTGAAGAACATCTTCATCCAATCCAAGGTATTCAAGCTCATATCAAAGAGATCATCTTCCAAGATCTGTGAAGAAGGAAGCAAGGATCAAGGTAGCATCTATTCACTTCTTCATCCATTCAAAGAGATCAAAAGGAAGATCAAAAGAGGAGGATTGGAAGAACAGTTACTGTTCACATGAACAGTACTCCGTGAAGAACAATCATCCATTCAAGGGTGATTACAAGAAGATTGATTTGCAAGAAGAAGAGATCCCTGCTGCTGATCAACAAAGCATATCGATACAAGGGCCAATTCCTTCTTACTCAATCTCTTGTTTTAATTCATTCACATCTGTTTTTACTTTCAATATTGTTAAACACTTGAACTTGTGAATCGTCCCTACCGGTGGTTAGTAGGAAGGCAATTGGAGGGTGTTCCAATTTGCGGTTGACGTCCCTACCAGGTGGTTAGTAGGAAGGCAATCGGGAGTTCTCCAATCTGCGGTATAGCCGTCCCTGTCGGCTTTGTGTGTAGGAAGACAGGAAGAGGGTTTTCTCTATTCTGTGGTTTGGGGCGTGTCCCCGGGTCAAGCTGTGAGCCAGCAAGGAAACCTCACCGGGTTTTGGTGAGGGGTGGACGTAGGTTGCGGGGTTGCAACTGAACCACCTTAAAATCCCTGTGTTGTGGGTTGTTTATTTTGTGTGATTGCTCTATATCTTCTAACCCCATTCGCAGGTTCGTGTGCTTCCACACTTGGTTATATTGCTCACACACATATGCACTTTGAGTGATCAACATAGCATACACGCACACGCACGGTTGTTGCAAGTTATTGCATGTCCATCTATGTGTTATGCTTTATAATTCACTTAAAGAAGCGTGGATGTTTCATAGCTTGTAATTCAAGTCTTTTCATTTGAGCCACTCTACTTAATTCTGCTGTGCATCGTGCCTAAGTGATTCATTCACTTAATAAGAGTGGTTTAAGCTTCCGCTAGCTAAGAGTTTTAAATAGGCTAAAGTTTCTGATAGGATCTATTCAACCCCCCCTTCTAGATCCGTTTACACCTCACGGGACCCAACACTTCCATGATAGAGTTATTACTACATTCGAACTCTTTCTCATAGTTATCCACTTACCCTGGATAAGTTCCTGGTTCGAACGAAACTGGAATGGAATTAACGCCTTATGCTAGGGCGTCGAATTTTAAATTGACGCCTTGACGCGCGTCGTTTCTTGTTGAAATGCGTCCATGTAAAGGGCGTTACTCTTTTTATTGTCTTTTTATGCCTTTTATTTATTTTGGCCGTCTGAAATTTGATGCCGTGAAACGTGGGCGTCCTTTCTTAAAAACGCGCCTTAGATGAGGGAGTAGTGCCTTGCTCCAAGGCGTTAATTTCATCAGGGCTTTGTTCTTCTTGTTTCAACCTTTTTCATTTGTTCACTTAATCTTTTAGTTTATTTCAATTTATCTGAATTTATTTCTTTTAATTTTATACGGGTTGCTACACCATCTTCCTAGGTAGAAGGGGAGGGTAGTGTGATAGTGCAGGAGCTTCGGTTCTTGGAAGTCCGATATGAAGATGGCACGGGTGCGGGTTGTAGATCGCCATGGTGGTATTCCCCACTAGCTGGAGGTCCAAGCTTTGACGCCGCGGTATTTTAAGAAGAGTGCTTCGAAGGATTCTTGGCCGCATGATGAACTTGTCCATTGGCAGAGTGTTGAAGAAGAGGCGCCATTCATCCCGCGTTTTCTTGTCCGCCGTCTTGCATTCGACCTGAGAAGAGTATCCAAATGCCCCTCCAATGAAGAAGAGAGGGTGGCTCCCGAAGATTCGGCTAGCTGAAGTTATGTCTTCCTTTTGTTGGAATTTGACTCTCACTCCTATCCAGCACTCAAGGAGTATCATGGAGCCGAACAAAAGTCCTCCTAGGCAATCCGAGCTAAGTCCTTCATAGAGGTATGAGAGGACAGCTTGAGAGATGGACATTCCCCGCCACAGCCCGCTAATAATGCTAAGATTTTGGATGTCTAAGAGGTGGTCGGTCGTGGTAAAGAGGAAGACTCCGCACAAGCAAACCGCCACCGCCTTGGCTATTGCTTCATGTCTCTCCCACTTGTTTTTACAATGAGACACTATCCATTGCGCCAAGGGTATCAAGTGAATGTGGTGTGGGCTGATCATGGTCCTCACATCCTTTGGATTATGGATGAAATCACTCAAGATCAAGGACGGGTCAATAGGCTCTATTGTGTAGCAAACCCGATCTTCATCCCCCGCCTTAGTCTTAGGAAGGGCTAGGTTGGCTTCTACCTCTTCTAAAAGGATTGTTGCTTCGAAGGAAGGGAAGATGAAGGTATGAGTTTGTGGATGCCATAACTCCACAAGTGCTGAAAGGCTTGGCCAATCTAAGGACAATTTCTGGAAATTTTTGCCTAAAACAAAGAGAGGTTGAAGGTGCCATGCTTTAAGGATTGATGTGACCTCTGTAGGGAGGGCCTTTATCATGGGAGCCACCCACTTCAGATTAGAATAGCATCTTGGGCCAGGGAGGGGCTTGAGGAAAGAAAGAAGAGAGGAAGTCATGAAAAGAATTGACGTGCAGAAAATTTCTAAACTTTAGATGAGTCGTAAGAGCTTACCACCCTTTGAACGTTGGAGCTTAAGTGCTTGGGAATTGATGTCAACCGCTGGAGCTCTCCATGTTCCTTCTTTGCAGCTTTAGGGCCGGTGTAAACCTTCCCTTCCATGGCCATAGCCTCGAAGCTCCTCTTCATCATGCTTTCTGCTCTTTAGGAAGAGTTCTTCAGCCCTAGAACATAGGTTTTCAGCAAAAACTACGATTTTGGTTAAGATCCCAAGTTGTTAAGGCTTAAATTTGGCCTTGAAAGGATAAGACTTGGGCTAGAAGGCTTTATCTTCAATCAGGATGAGTTCTAGTAAGAGATTAGGTGGCTAAACCTCGGGTTTAAGTTCTCACGGCTCAATCTGTCTCGGAATACAACACAGGATCTAACGGTCTATCGTACGGCCGTTATTTCACTCCGACGCGCCAACCCTGGGCCGTCGCATTTTCCTGTGGGTTTAATTTCCCCGATCATGTTCTGTGGAGATTAACAGTCTAAGGGCTGACCGTCGTTTCCTGTAACGCGCGAACCCTGAGCCGTTACACTCTCAACCACTCAATTCTTTCTACTCTGGGCTAAGCACTACCTGGCGGTCCTGGTTGTGGCCGTTGCTTCATTCTGACGCGTCTACTTTAGGCCGTCGCATTTCCTGCTAGTCGCCCTGCAAACTATAGTTCTGCCATGATTAACGGTCCAGCGTTAGGCCGTTATTTACCTTTGACGCACCTTCAGTTGGTCGTCATTTTTCCTGCAACCTCAGCTACAGGATGGGCCTCCGTTATGATTAACGGCCTTTGGCTAGTGCGTCGTTTGATTATGACGGTCTGAACCTGACCGTTACTTTCTCTGCGGCTGAATTCAGGATATTCCTTCTGCCCTTGCCTAGACCTGGCGGTCTCTCCCATTGTACACCTCATTCTCTCTACATTTTCACACACATACATTCCTACAAATGACTCATGCATACATTCATGCCTATGTCTCATACATTCATTCATACACACCTCATCCGCGCATGCATGTTCAAACACATAATCACCTGCCAAAACCATTCATCCATTCATTTCATCCGTCCATGCACATTCAAACACACATCCATTCATGCACAGAAAACCCAAAAAAAGATTTCATTCCATTTTCCATAAAGTTACATACAAGTGATAAGAAAACATAAAAATGCATCATTCGGCCGGCTTATCCGCCGGACCGCCAACATCCTCTCCATCCTCGGGTCTCCTCGCGGGTGGCGGCGCTATCGAAGCACTCTCCTCCTGCTGCCCCCGCTCCGCCCTCTCATTCCTCCGTTGGCCGGAGGAGCTGACAAGAAAATCCCCTACCGAGCCGCTCAGGGCAGCACTCCTCCGTGCCCCACTGTGGGAAGCGCTCCGCTCTGGTCCCCGGCCCATCATCCGGACCGTCCGCTCCAGCATCCGTAGCTCGATCTTTAGTGTGAAGATCTGACGTCGCGTCTCCCGTGCCTCGGTCCGGTAGCGATCGAAGTCTGCCGTCCCGATTCGGAGCTTCTCCACCTCAGCTTGAGCCCTAGCTAACTCCGTCCGTAGTCGCTCCCCCTCTGCCTCATCCAAGCATCGCGGGGTCTCCGCTCTCAGCCGGGCCATCTCTGCCCGTACAAGCTCTGTCTCCGCTCGGGCTCGATCAGTCTCAGCCCGGCTTCTTTCTGCCTCTATACTCGCCTGCCTGGCCTCGGCCACTGCTGCTAGCTCTCTCGCCTGTAGATTGCATTTCATATTGTTAATCATAAGGCATTTTTAGGCAAGATCATAAGCATGAGCATTTTTAGCATCTTACCCGCTCCGCGAGGGTGGCCTCTGCCTCCTCGGCCCGGGCAACCGCCCGAGCAAAATCAGCCTCTTGCTCAGCCCTGCCTCCCGCAGGCTGTGAGGAAGACGATGGGGCATCCGGTCCGTCTCGTTGGGCTCTCTCGGCCCGCTGCATTTAGAAGACAGGGTTAGGGACCATGGTTAATTAGCATGTGCATCATAAACATCAATTGTCATAATCATAAGCATTTTAAGTCTAGGTTTTAAAGTCTCACCAGGAGCTCCAGAGCGGTCCGTACCCGTCCCGCTGCTGGATGGTGGAGTGGAGTAATCCCTCCAGCTCAGCTATCCGTCCCTCAAGGTCTAGCTGCATGTAGAAGGCATGAGTCAGTACATCTATCACATTGCATTTTTGCATATAGAAAGAGTTTAAGTTTTTGCATACCGGTCGTCGGGTGCCTCGGTACACCTGGTCGCCGTAGAGTCGAGCAAAGGCCTTCAGATATGCCTCATCGCTCTCATCCCGCTCCTTCACGGCTCTGCCCCGCTTTCTCCAATTGAGGACGTACTTCGCTTTTCGGACGCACCAATCCACATTGCCGCTGATGCCCCTTGCCGACTTGCCTGGGTGGTAGTCACTACGGCGTGGGAAGGTCACCTCGGGCTGATGTAGTCCCCGGGTCCGCAGGATCAGCCTGTAGTGCAGAGGCTCGATGATATGGATGCAATGTAGCCATATGTCTCGTCCCCGGTACGACAAGGCCGCCTCTACCCACGGCTGTCCCGTGTAACCCTCGCCGCGGTATGGGGTCCATCTCACCTGAAAGCATTTAGTTCATTCATCAGCATTAGCATATAAAAGCATTAAAAGCATTAGAGGTATTTAAAAAGTATTTAGAAGCATATAGAAGCATATAGAAGTCATTTTGAGTTCTGGACTCACCGACGTGTGTGGGAAGGAGTCCAGGTCATCCTGGATCGTCCGGGTCAGTCTGATGATCGACCCTATGTCCCTCGCCACCGACCAACGCCTCGCGATCGGTATGCGGTCGGGATGGAGTAGCGCGCCTCTCCCGATGCCCGGGAGGTACATATAGCTCCAGATCTGCATTTTTAGAAATCAAGTCAGTCACATGGCATATCATAAACATTTTGGCATAAAAGAAAGCATTTAAAGTGCATTTACCTGTAAGAAAGGTGAGAAGCCGCCCAGCATCGTCTGCCGGTCCGTAGTGCTCAGGGACTCGAACAGGAATGCGAGCACTGCTGCTCCCCATGCATACTTCCCGACTTTGCCCAAATTCTCTATCATAGGCAGTAGTCTGTAGCTGATGACGTCTGCCCGAGTCGCGAAGAGGAGCTTCCCAAATAGCAGCATCAGGAAGCGTCTGAGCACTCTATCTCCCTCCGGTCCTGCCTCCGCCGCCACGCGAGGGCGCGCCTGGTCTATCACTCTGCCCAGATGCTCCTCGGGTAGCTCTCCCACGGCGATTGCTGCTCCTCTCAGTCCCAAGCTCTCCTGCAGCACCGATCTCGAAAGCTAGGAAGAGGACTGTCCCGGTCTGATCAAATCTAACCCGAGCAGCTGCTATGGCATCTCACAGTAGTCACCGTAGGTCCACCCTATCACCGTGGATCCGTGGACTCTCAATCCTGTAATCCTCGCTATATCTTCCAGCGTGGGGATCATGTGGCCCCACGGGAAGATGAAAGCTCTGATGATCGGGTCCCATCTCTCGTGCAATGCGTACAGTAGCGGAGTGTCCATCCGGATCACCTCGATGCTTAGCACCTTGGCGAATCCCATCCCAGCTAGTCGCTCCCTTTGGTAATTGGGCAATGCCTGGTACACTACCCGGATCTGTAGCCAGGAGATCCTCGTTCTTCTTTTCCCCTGCATTGCATCATTAGTTAGTTCATTGCATCATATGATTATTGCATAAGCATTTTAAAATTGAAAACTAAACAAAAATTTGAAAATTGAAAACCCTAAAAATAGTTTAAAGACCCTGGCAGATGTGACGGCCCTGGGGTAGGGCGTCATTTGCTTCTGACGGACTCAGGGTGGTGCGTCAGGCAAGTGACGGTCGCTGGCAGGACCGTCACATTGTCTGCGTTTGGGGGTTTTTTCCCTTATATCCCCGTGGCTTCCCACCTTGGCCGAATGGCCTACAATTGTTCCTAGGGGGTTCGTAGACCCATTTCTACCCTTATATCCCACATGCATTCACAAATAAAATTCAAAAAAAAAATCAAAATTGAAATTAGAGCGAGGGGACCTACCTCACGGTCCATGCCTCTCTTCCTCTTCTTCTCTGGTTCTTTGGGTTCCTCTGCACCCAATGGGGATTCCCCTTGGTCCTCCACGACCGTGGGAGCTTCTTCTTCTTCTCTTGGGCTTCTCCTCGCCGTTTCCTCTTTCGTGACTGGCGGGATCACTTCCCGTTCGAGACGGTGGTGGAACCGCTGTATGGCCATCCGTTTCCCTCTCTCTCTCTTCTTTGGTGGCGGCTAGGGAGCCTCGTCGCTGGCCATTACGGTGGTGGGGGCGGTGGTCGCCGGAGGGTTTCTCAGTTTGGGTTTTTGGGGCGTTGAGTGTTGAATGAATGGGCTATGACCGTTCGGTTATTTTTTTTGAATGCTTAGGAAATATGACGGTCTATCGTCTGGCCGTTACATCCTTCTGACGCGTCTTGAACAGACCGTTACATGGGTTGGACTGTTTTATTGAAGAATGTGAACCGCCTGGTTTATGACGGACTAGGGATGGTCCGTTACTTGATGTGACGCCCTTTCATCAGACCATTACGAACTTGCAAGTTTCTTGATGAATTAAATGGTCTAATTGATGTCAAAATGGTCCCATATTCTGTCAAAATGTTCATTGTTGATGCTTCTCGCACGTACAAATGGTTATGCCTTGATTCATGATCATATTTATTTTTGGCTAACCTATCTTTTATGAAGGAATTTGTGAACGAAATCGCGCTTTGCCCTCCGTCCGGAAGGTAAGTCAGGTAGTGTATCTCTTTTCCTTATCCCTTAATGCATTACTATATGTTATCTACGATATATTATCTCGAGAACCGGCTGGTCATTCATGTGTTCTGGGATCTGATGTTCCCCTTAAACAAAAATGATGATGATATAAGTTCACATATTTAATCGTTGGATAGACCGTTAGATTGGAATAAGTTTGGGGACGATGGTTCTATCTTGCACGCCGTGGTTGCAGATGGTGTCCTGACCCTAATTTCTCTGGTCTAGCAATACTATTCTCGAGTATTTTCTATTTTATTCTCGAGTGTTTCCTTTCCTTAGTTATTAGCTCCTCCAGACTTGCATCTTTTGGTTGGCTGGTTCCTTGTGATCAGGTTGAAGTTTTCCGAAAAATTCCTGTCGCCTGTTGGTTAAGAACGGTGTCGTTTACCTTAACGCCCTCTTTTGATCCACTCCGCTTCATTTCCGCTTCATCTCCATGTTCCATTTCGCTTTCGCTTCACCTCCGCTCGTTCCCCTGCAAAGAGGACGTTAAGGAGGGGCATCTGTTGACACCCGTTTTATACCCAATAAGTCGGGTCATCTCCTTATTCATTCTATATGATGCTCCGAGTTGTTCACTCTTCATTGAACCTCTTGATTAGTTGAAGTCTCTTTCTTGGGTCTGAACTCCTTGATCGGATATGGCTCCTGGTGGCGTTTTGTTGGTAAAGCTTAGCAAGCCCCTTCATTTCACTTTTGAACCTCAATGATAATAACGGTCTGGAATAGGCGCGTTGTTTTATTATAACGCATGGGCCTCGACCGTTACTCTTTGAAGAGTCCTAAGACTTAAGGCCTCATTTTCAGTACTTATCTTTTGGCTTACACATTGATAATAACGGTCTATCGTGCAGCCGTTGTTTCATTCTGACGCCCTATGCCTTGGCCGTTGCTTCCTTGCAGAGTCCAACTTGTTGGGTCTTCTTCCCGTTGATCTTATCTTTTGGGATAAGGTTGATAGTAACGGATGATCCTTAAAGCGTTATTTCCAAGTGGCGGTCTGTCGTGTGGCCGTTACTTCCTTCAGAGAGTCCTAACAGTTCAGACCTTTTCTCTGCTACTCCGTGGCCGAAGATAAGGGTTTGGATTGATGATATCTCTTTCAAATCTGATCCTCAGAACCTTCTGTTTATTTCTGTGGACTCTTGGTGATATTATCTTCGAGGATTTACTAAGAGTTATCCCTTTACCTTGCTGGATTATCCTCTACTCGACCTGAGAATTTGAGGGTCTATAAATAGAACCCTTGACTTCTTGGCCCAAGGGAGGAGGATTTGAAATTCACGACGAAGTGCTACCGAACTCAGGAGCCATCTTCATCCAAGAGGAACTGCTTCCCACGTTCATCCATCTCATAATCAAGGGAGTACTTTGGTTTTAGTCTTTCAAGTTCATCATTGCATGCTTAAGTTCTTCCCTGGTTTTTCCTCAATCAAAGCATTGTCCCTCCTATTTCTCCACATTTTTTCACTGTTCTCTAAGCATCCAAACATCCTCCTAATCTTTTAAAACGCCCAGAGGGGTTAAAAAACCAAAAACTCCCCGGTATTCCCCTTTCCTTTTGGTGATATTTCGCTTATTGAAGAATTGATACTATATTGTTAAAAGGGCTAATTTAGGTTGTTTTGTTCTTGTCTTCCACATCTTTGGCAGGTTTGCAGGTTCACCAGTACGAGGCCCAAGTCTTCTAGCCGGCTGGAAGAGTTGGAGTTAAAAGAATCTACACTTTGCTACTGCAGGTTATCTGATGGTCGGGTGCAGGCGCGTCATATTATTCTGGCGGTCTATCGGGTGGCCGTTACTTCCAAGTGACGCACAAGGTTCTAGCCATTACTTATAGCTGACCTGCAGGTTCTCTTTGGTTTTCTCTCCCGCGGGCGGGTGTTTCATCCACCTATTTCCAAGGTATTTACAGGTCTTTTGCTTGTTTTTACTTTGGTGGCGATCACATCTTTCCTTAGTCTTGGGCATTAGCTTTCTCATTCATCACATACCTCTTTTGTTTCTTTGTTTGCTCCACCCCTTGCGGTGTGTTTTATTTACTCTTTTGCTCCACGCCCCGGCGTGTGTTTTCCCTTTTCTTTAGCGTAGTTTGAGCGAGATAGCATGCCCATGCTAGAGCTAGCTTTGATTGCCTAGGTTCATGATCACATGTTCATAGGTTAAGAGCTGATCTTTGATTACTTGCTTGTCATCTTATCACATCATTTAAAACCCTCAAAGAAAAGATAGATAGGCAAAATAAAATCAACACCCACCTAGATCTAAGTTTTCCAGGAAAAAGTTTAAGCCTGGAGTTGAACAACCTAACTTTTTTTTTAATAAACGAGACCGAGGAGAGACTATTGAAGGATAGCACAATGTGTGCTAAATCCTCCAATAGTACCCGGTCTAAATTTTATTGATAGTGGAAAAAATATTTACAAAATCTACGGGGCATACCCCTAAATGTGTGACAGCAAAGATAAAGGACTGAAGGACAAATACCCATCTCTATCTCCTCCAACTAGGGAGGCCAGCTGCATCCACAGTGGCACAACCACGAACATTTCTTGGAAGGTCTTGCCAGCACCTGAAGTCCTTATTGGATCGGTTGGAGCAGGCTAATGATGCTAAAGCATCAGCGACTGAGTTCCCCTCCCTGTATATATGCTGCAAATTCCAGTTGTTTTTTGTGATTAAATCCTTCATTTCGTCCCACCATTTACATATTCTCCATGGTGGCTGGCTATTGGATTGAATCAAATTTACAAGGGTCTTAGAATCAGAGTAAATCACAGCTATAGGAAGCCCACTTTTGACCAGAATCCTCATCCCATCAAGCAGTGCTCTAGCCTCTGCAACCATGTTGGTCCCCATGCCATAATACTATGAAAATCCATGTATAAATTCACCCCTGCTGCCCCTAATACATCCGCCACCTCCAGAGTGACCTGGGTTGCCTTTAGCAGCCCCATCAACATTTAAGGCATACCCTGAGCTGGGGCAGAACCATCTGATAATTTTGGGGGGCCTCTCTCTGAGTTTATAGGGAAAACTGTAAGTGTTCAGGATTTACCTTTCACTTTCTGATGGTGCTTTGCTAAAAATCACCTGTTTCATGTAGAATTTAACCTGTCCTTTAATTTGTTGCTGAATGATTTTAGTAGTCGGCCCTTTTTCTTCATATTTGAATTTACACCGGGCCTTCCACACTTCCCACAAGATGAGCAGCATGGTGAGGATAGCCGCAAAACCATACGGTGATTTACTGTCGGCTGTACATATGATGTCCCAGCAGAAACGAATAGTAGAGTTGATTTGTCTACATTTGGAGTCAAATAAAAGCCTAAAGGACCTCCACACTGGTTGGGCCAATTGACTTTCCATGAAGAGGTGGTTATTACACTCTTCCTGATTACTATTTTTGCAACATACACATTTCGAAGGGAGGTGAATACCAAACCTGTTGATGGCACTGTCCACAGGCACAGAATTATGAAGGACCCGCCTGCCAAAAAGAGATGCTCTTGGGGGAATGTGGGTTCCCCAAATCTTTTTCAAAGCCATTCTTCTAATCCTCTGAACCCGCACAGCATTGTATGCAGATCTGCTTGTAAATGAGCCATCTAAAGTAGCAGCCCACACACATTTGTCTGGCCTTGGAAATAATTGAGTATTTCCAATTTTGTGAACAATGCTTTGGGGGATATAAGCCCATACCTGATGGTTTTAATTGGAGATGGCTTCGCTTAGAGTTACCTTTGGAGTGATGCTGCTAGGATCTAAAACCGTTCCACACCAGTTATCTTTCAAGACATCAATGTTTCGCCCATCCATTGGAATCCATCGGGTGTTAGATAACACCAAATCCCTGGCCTGATTGAACACATTGAACAACCTAACTCATTGGTTAGGCTCAAAAGTTTTTCGAGAGATGTGTTTGTCATGAAAAGCTTTCATTTTGGCCTTGTAAATCCTAGAATTTTCATAAGATTCTCTCCGTAACTCATCTAGCTCATTCAATTGTAATGCCTGATTTTCTCCTGCTTGGGCCAAGTCCAAATTGAATTGCTTTATAGCCCAATATGCTTTGTGTTCCAATTCTACCGGAAGGTGACATGCTTTTCCATAGATCAACCTAAAAGGTGACATCTCAATGGGAGTCTTGTAGGCTGTCCTATAAGCCCATAGAGTATCATCCAGTCTCTCTGACCAATCCTTTCTATCAGGTCTGACTGTTTTCTGTAGAATGTTCTTGATCTCTCTATTAGAGACTTCCACTTGTCCACTTGTTTGAGGATGGTAAGGCGTGGCTACCTTGTGGTTGATCCCATATTTTCTAAGCAAGGTTTTGAACTGGGAGTTAGTGAAATGGCTACCCCCATCGCTGATGATTGCTCTCGGGAACCCAAACCTTTAAAAGGTATTTTTCTGGATGAACTTTGTAACCACTTTATGATCATTGGTTCTAGTAGCCACTGCCTCAATCCATTTAGAGACATAATCAACAGCCACAAGTATGTACTCATGTCTAAAGGATGGTAAGAATGGACCCATGAAATCAATCCCCTAAACATCAAAGATTCCAACAACAAGGATGGGATTTAATGGCATCATGTTTCTTTTTGAAATGTTTCTCATGGTTTGACACTTGGGACAAGGTTGACTGAATGTGTGGGCATCCTTGAAGAGAGTGGGCCAGTAGAAACCACTTTGTAGGATTTTTGCAGTAGTTTTCTTCCCAGAAAAATGTCCCCCGCATGAAAGAGTATGACAAAAGGTGAGAATGCTTTGATGTTCATTTTCTGGGATGCACCTCCTTATGACATTATCAACAAAGATTCGAAAAAGTTCCGGGTCCTCCCAAAAGTAAAATATTATCTGAGCGAGAAATCGATCTTTCTCTTGTCTGGACCATCCATCGGGGATTAATCCTACAACCAAATAGTTAACAATATCAGCAAACCATGGAGGTTTCATCTGTGAAATGCTCAGGAGTTGTTCAACAGGGAAGGATTCTTGAACATGTTCACTTTCTTGCATGAGGATCCTGGATAGGTGATCTGGTACAACATTTTCTGACCCCTTTTTGTCCCGAATCTCAATGTCAAATTCTTGCAAGAGCAAGATCCACCTGATCAAACGTGGTTTGGCCTCTTTTTTTGGAAAATAGGTATCTCAAAGCAGAATGGTCAGAATAGATGATGACTTTGGATCCTAAAAGATAGGATCGAAACTTCTCTAGTGTAAAGACTACAGCCAACAATTCATTCTCAGTTGTGGTATAGTTCTTTTGGGCCTCAACCAGGGTTCGAATGGCATAGTAAATCACAACTGGGCTTTTATTTACCTTTTGGCCCAATACAGCCCCCATGGCATAGTCAGAAACATCACACATGATTTCAAAAGGTAATGACCAATTTGGGGGTTGTAGGATTGGAGCTTGAGTCACCGCCTTTTTCAAAAAGTTATAGGCTTGAAGACATGAATCATCAAAGTGGAAAGGCGTATCCTTAGCCAACAAGTTACACAAAGGACGAGAGATCTTTGAAAAGTCCTTAATGAATCGTCGGTAGAAATCAACGTGGCCCAGAAAGGATCAAATTTGTTTGACTGATGTTGGGGAAGGCAAATTAGAAATCAAATCAATTTTGGCTTTATCTACCTTGATTCCCCTCTCAGAAATAACATGTCCTAACACAATCCCTTCCTTTATTATGAAATGGCTCTTTTCCCAACTCAAAACCAGATTTGTCTCTAGACACCTCTTTAGAATTCTGTCTAAATTTTTTAAACATGTCTCAAATGAATCCCCAAAGACAGAGAAATCATCTATAAATATTTCAAGAAAATCCCCCACCATGTCAGAAAAGATAGCCATCATGCACCTCTGAAAAGTGGTTGGTGCATTACACAACCCAAAAGGCATTCTTCTAAAAGCAAATGTACCATATGGGCATGTGAAGGTGGTCTTCTCTTGATCTTCTAGGTAAATGACCACTTGATTGTATCCTGAATAACCATCCAAAAAGTAAAAGTACTTTTGTCCAGCTAGTTTCTCTAGGATTTGGTCAATGAAAGGTAAAGGGAAGTGATCTTTCTTGGTGACCACATTTAATTTTCTGTAATCTATATACACCCTCCATCCCGTAGTCAATCAGGTAGGCAAAGACTCACCTTGTTCATTTTGGATGATTGTGACTCCTGACTTCTTGAGAACAACTTGTGTAGGGCTCACCCAACTGCTATCAGAGATGGGATAAATGATTCCAGCATCTAACCATTTGACCACCTCCTTCTTTACCACTTCTCTCATGTTGGGATTTAGTTTTCTTTGCAACTCTCTAACAGGCTTGGCATTTTGCTTAGAGTAGATGCGATGCATGCAGATTGAGGGGCTAATGCCTTTGATGTCGGCCACTTCTTCACCAGTATAATGGCAGCTTTATGAGCTTTGAGGACATCATGTAGTTGGGCCTCTTGTGTGGGAGACAAATCAGAAGCAATTATCACGGGTAGAGTCTCCTTGAGTCGTAGAAATGCATACTTCAAAGACTTAGGCAAGGGTTTGAGTTCCAACTATGATGGGGCCTATATTGAAGACAACACAGGCTCAATGTTGAGTTTTGGCAAAGGTTCAACTTTGGTGGGCCACAATGCCATGTTCCTCGAGTCAATGATATGGACATCTTCAGTGGGTTCATTATCATCAGGCTCATCTGAATTAGAGGGTTCATCTAGGACCAAGGGAAAATAGATTTCAAGTAGGTCCTCAATAACATCAACTGTGTAACAATCCTCCTCGTTCCCCATGTGTTTAGAGGCCTTGAAGATATTGAGAGTAATTTTCTGATCTCCAAAAGTGATATCCATAAGCCCTGACTTACAATTGATATTAGCATTGGCAGTGGCCAACAAGGGTCGACCCAATATGATAGGACTTTGCGCCAGATCATGGCTAGGTTCCCTGTCAAGGATCAAAAAGTCTACAGGAAAGTAGCAAGTGTCTATCCTGACAAGGACGTCCTCTACCAGCCCCCTAGGTGTCCTAACAGATCTATCTTCTAATTAGAGAATCACCGGGGTTGGTTTAAGCTCTCCTATCCCAAACTTTTGATAAACAAATGTTGGCAGTAAATTCACACTAGCCCCTAAGTCCAGTAGGGATTTTTCAAAGGTGATGCCCCTAATGACACAAGAGATGAGTGGTGCACCAGGATCCTTCATTTTCTGTGGGAGTTGGTTCAATAAGATAACACTCACATCCTCTGACAGTAGAATTTTTCTAATGGCTGTTCTAGGCTCCCTCTTTTGTGTGCACAGATCTTTGAGGAATTTAGCATAAGCAGGCACATGTTGGATGGCATCTAAAAGTGGGATGTTGATGTGGACTCACTTGAATAGCTCCATTATTTGATCATTACATGCCTGAGCATGTTGTTCCTTTTTCTCATTTCTTGTTCCTAGGGCTGATGGAAAAGGGATTTTGGGTTGATAAATCTTAGGGGTATCCTCAATTTGAGCTTTCCCTTTTTCCTTCTTATTTCCCTCATGATCCACTGTAGTGGTGGAAGTAGGCATGGGCTCCTCATCCTTATGATCTGAAATCTTGGGTTTGCTTGAGCTGGCTTCACCCCTTCCCTCTTCATATGGGTTTTCAAGAATCTTTCCACTTCTTAATGTAGTGACAGCTTTAGCATTCTCAACATGAGGGTTCTTGGGTTGCACTTGCAAGGTTGGTTGTGGATCAAAACCAGGCAGGTGGTTCCTAGGATTTGCTATGGGTTGGCTAGGCAATTGGCCTAGTTTCCTCCTCATATTGGCCTCAGCCATCTGACCAACCTGGGCCTCCATCCTAGAAACAGCTTGTTAAAGTTGGGTAGTAAAGGGTTGTTGTTGAGCCGAAAGAAGTTGTTGGACTTGTTGTAGAAGCCTATCATCATTTTGCATGGATGGTTGAGATTGAGAGGGTTGGCCATAAGTGGGTGGGACAAATTGTTGATGATGTTGTGTAGGTAGTGGGTGTGCAAGTTGTTCTCTGTTAAAGGCCTGGTTTTGGAAGTTGGTCTGATATTGGGCTTTATTTTGAAAATTATGGGCTCGAGAGTTTTGGGCCTGAGCCTGCTGGGACTTCCAAGAGAAGTTGGGATGGTTCCTCCAACCTGGGTTATATGTGTCACTATAGGGATTATTGTTAGGTCTTTGATATGAATTGGCTTGTGCCCTAGTCTCCCTAAAGGTTTGGATTTCAGAGTAATTTTCAACCAGATGATCCGAACCATTACACAACACACACATAGAAGGCTCAACATTTTTGGCAATCTCATAAGTTTTCTCAATTTTTGTCATTTCTAAGGCTTCCAATCTTTTTTCCAATGCTACCATTTTCACCTGCATATCAACTTCTTTGTCCACTTGGAACAAACCTCCCCTTGGGATTACCTTCCTAGGTTCTCTAACAGTTTTCCACTATTGTGATTTTTCAGCAATTTCATCTAAAAATGCCCAAGCTTCTATCGCTCCCTTATTGGTGAACCCCCCATTACACATGGACTCTAACATAGTCCTGGTATTAAAATCTAACCCTTCATACAGAATTTAGACTAATCTCCATTGTTCAAATCCATGGTGAGGGCATTATAGTAAGAGATCATTGAATCTCTCCATGTATCTCCACAGGGTTTCACCATCAAGTAGGATAAAGCTATTGAGTTTTTATTTAATGGTGGCAGTCCTGTGATTTGGGAAAAATTTCCTCAAAAACTCAGTGGATAGGCCATCCCATGTTGTAACCGACCGAGGCCATAATGAGTACAACCAATTCTTGGCTTTATCCCTTAAAGAAAATGGGAACAATCTTAGCTTAAGGGACTCATCACTTAGGTGAGTGAAGCTCATTGTACTGTAAATTTCCTCGAAGTCTCTCACATGATGATATGGGTTCTCAGCTTCCTCCCCTCTAAAGGCATGCAACATCTGGATAATTCCTTATTTAAGCTCAAAATGCCCATTATGTTAGGGTAACTGGATGCAAGAGGGTTGGCTAGCCCTCGAATGATACATGTAATCTTTCAATGTTCTAGGATGGGCGACAATTCCTTCTTCTTGGGCCTCCATTTCCACAGACTCAACCCTAGTGTTTCTAAGGCTGTGATGTATGGTTTTCTCAATCTCACAATTGGGCTGAGCTAGGTCAGGACGAAGTGATCTCCTACCATGCATACACTCAGGCTCCCTAAATCAAGATTAGATTGAATTATGCCAAAAATATCCCCCCCTTTTTTTTATTGTTGCCCTTTTTATTGATTTTATTTTGGTTTGTTTTGTGAAGACAAAAACAAGTTATCAAACAATTTAACCTATGACACCTAAGGGAACTCTGAATCTTCAAGTGGGGTTTCATAAAGTGAGCAAAATACAACGTAAGTTCACCCTCAAAATTTCCATCAGCCAGGTAAGGGGTGAGTGGGAGGCTCCCCGTACTTTCGTAGGGACCTAATTAGTAAACCACTAGCCCGCTTAAGGCGTTTATCGTCCGACCATCTTACCTTAGGCACTAGTTTCCACAAGCGGGTAAACCCAAATCGTACTAAAATCACAATGTGATCCTAGGGCCAATGTCTACTGAATTTTATTTAAGGCTTAGGTCATGCAAAGATGCAAGGGAAATGTGATTTGTGGGCTAAGGAAGGGTGATGAAATATCCACCTTATCTTATTATGGGAGATGCCCTTTAAGATATTTCAGAATGATGTGCAACAAATAATGTTCAAACAAGAGATTTTATGCAAGCATGGAAAATGCATGATCATATTTTTTTTTAGAAGAACATTTAGAGATCTCACCTTCTCCCCAGCAATCTTTGACAACAAGTAATTAGAAAATAATGGAAATAACTAAAAAAAATGCAATCCTAAATGATGCATGTCCTAAAATAAGGTGTAATTTCTAATCTTGGAATGCATTTTTTTAGTTCAAGTGCTTATTTTTTTTAGGGATTTTTGCATATATACCCTCATAAATATCCGTATTTATAAATATACCCTTCATCTAATCATATTATCACGTATACCCTTTATATAGAAGAAATGTTGCGGTTATGCCCTTATGGTTTGATACCGTCGACGGATGATGAATATTCCGTGGGATATGCCATCGTCATGTGTTATTTGACTAAAACACCCTTCTGTTCGAAGAGAGAGATAACGAGAGCCAGCGGGGAAACCCCACTCTGGCTCCCCCTCTCCCAGTCACTGTTCCCATCCCATCCCCCCTCTCACCTAACTCTCGCAGCAGAGCCCTCACCGCCGGTATCCCTTCCCCCACCCGCCTATCACACCGTTGGCTCCCCCTTCCTGTCATTGCAGCCCCCCCTCTCCCTCACCGCCGACAACCCTTCCCCCACCCCCCCACCACACCGTTCACTCCCCCCTCTCCCTCACCGCCGGCACCCCTTCCCCCACCCCCCCACTACACCGTTCGCTCCCCCCTCTCCCTCACTGCCAACTGCAGCCCCCTCTCCCTCACCGCCGGCACCCCTTACCCCACCCCCCCACCACACCGTTCGCTCCCCCCTCTCCCTCACCGCCAACTGCAGCCCCCTCTCCCTCACCGCCGGCACCCCTTCCCCCACCCCCCCACCACATCGTTCGCTGCCCCCCTCTCCCTCACCGCCGGCACCCACACTGTTGGCTCCCCCTCTCCCCCATCTCGCAACACAGCCCACCCCAGGTCACCGTCGGCACCCGTTTCCTCACTCTGCCATCAGATCATCAGACCGTCAGCTCCCCCATCACACCGTTGGCTCCCCCTTCTTTTCACCCGACCACCCAGGAAGAGGACTCTAAGAGGCAGAGTGATGCTGTCCAGAGGCCATAGATGTTCCCCTGAGACTTCATATGCTCCCGTGCGAGAACGCACAAAGACATGACTACATGCTCTTCTGAAGTCTATACACTGCTTTGTAAAGTCAATAATTCACATGTCTTCTAAGTCTGCACATCATCAAAGTCTGTACATCGCTTCTTCATGCAGGTCGGCCTGCTCCAAGTGACATCGAAAATGCCTTGAGCCCGCAATACATGCTCCCATGACATTGAGGATGCTCCCCTGGAGTAGCGATTGCTCCCCAGAGACATCATGTGATCCCCATGCTCCCCTGACGCTGGTGATGCTATCCAGAGGTCATAGATGCTCCCCTGAGACTTCATATGCTCCCCTGGAACACATTCAAACAGAATGATGCATGATGCATTCATGTTGCTATCATCAAGACACAGTATCATCAAAACACAATATCATAATGCACTCACTGTGTTGCTATCATCAAAACAAAACTAGCATTGCTATCATCAAATCATCAATACTAAAAAGCACATGCTTGTGCCTAAGGGGCACAACAGTGCATTCGTTCTTCTGAAGTCTATACACTGCTTGCAGCCACGCTAAGATGCTGAACTACATCGGCATAAATTATGGATCTGTCTTTTTCTTCTTCTTCTCTACTCTCTATCTCTCTTTCTTTTCTTCACTCTTTTCTTCTTCCTCTTCTTCTCTTCTGTTGGATCGAAGGGCTCTCTGCTTCTGCTCTTCTGGTTCAACTCACAGGCTTCGATCAGCCTTCATCTGTTGGACGAAGGCTCATATATATAGCAGCAGCAGCAGGTTAGGGCAGCACTGGGCGTGTGGCCTCCACATCTCCCGCCCTAAGAATTCGGATCACGTGGCAGCATCCAGCAGGCTTCAGCACACGTGTCATCATCTGGGCACTCTCCTTATCTTCAGATCACGCGCCCTTCATTTAGCTTCATGAGCAGAGCACCTTGAACCTGCAATGCATGCTCCCCTGATGCTGAGAATGCTCCCCTGAAGCAGTGGATGCGCTCCTGAGGCAGAGTGTGATCTTGACGAAGAGAATGCAATGTACAGACTTTGCACCCCTGTAGCAACAATTGTTCCCCTGGAGATAGCATATGCTCGCCATGCTCCCCTGATGCTGAGAATGCTCCCCTGAAGTAGTGGATGCGCTCCTGAGCCAGAGTGGCATTCCACTGTGGATGTATAGACTTCGGTTGAAGTGAACGGATGTTCAGACTTCACTGTGAATGAGTGTATAGACTTGATCAAGAGAGACGCTGGCCAATCGGAGCATTAGCTGTCATTGGAGGGCATACTCGGTCCCAGGAGAGCATCCGGAGGGACAGGCGAGCATGCGCCTCTGATGTCCAGACTCTACCAATGTATAGACTTGGTGAATAGTGATGCATGGCCAAACGGATGTACAGACTTCATGAGACGCAACCTTAGACGATGCAGCTACAGTGCCATTGTATAGACCTGGTGGAAGTCATGCTACAGTGAATGAATGTATAGACTTCGAAGACTAATGCATGAGACGCTGCACTGTACGATGTACAGACTTGCCGATCAACAGTGGGACCGAGTATGCTCCCCTGGAACAGCGATTGCTCCCCAGAGACAGCATGTGCTCCCCGTGCTCCTCTGACGCTGGTGATGCTGTCCAGAGGCCATAGATGCTCCCCTGAGACTTCATATGCTCCCGTGCGAGAACGCACAAAGACATGACTACATGCTCTTCTGAAGTCTATACACTACTTTGTAAAGTCAATAATTCACATGTCTAACAACTTGATCAAGAGAGACGCTGGCCAATTGGAGCATTAGCCGTCATTGGAGGGCATACTCGGTCCCAGGAGAGCATCCGGGGAGACATGCGAGTATTTAACCAGACGCGCATGCTCGCCTGTCCCCCCGAATGCTCTCCTGGGACCGAGTATGCCCTCCAGCGATTGCTAATGCTCCCCCACCACCAGTCAGATCAATGCATTGCCAAGATAGGCGAGCATGTTCTCCTGGGACCAATGGTTTATGCAGCAGATAGTTTGACTGAACAGCAAATGATATGTATATGAATGCTTTATGCAGCATATAACATGACTGAACTTCAAATGCAATGCTTTATGATTTGATAAACTGACTGAACTTCAGGGACACAACAATCCAATCAAACAAAAACCATTCACTATAAAAAAGATGGGCTTTTTGATCTAATTCCTATTTTATAGGAATTACCATTCACAGAACATACACCAAATTTCAGTCTTCAACTGGTTAATGAAGTACTTAAACAAACATCAATTTTAGTCTTCGACTTAGTAATGAAGTACTTAAACAAACACCAAGTACTTAAGAAGGTGGGCTTTCAAACTCTCTGACCAATGTATCATACTTTAACATACAACAAATTTCAGACTTAAATTGACAGATCCAATTAGCTAAAACTTTCTAGCTGCCACCATCCGGCCGTGACCCCTTGAAGAGGATGCCTGAGACAAACTGTGTAAGTCACCAATGGTACTTTGGGAACCCATAGTTGTGCCTCCTTCTGCCTGCACAACCGAAGATTATAATAACATATCATCAACATTTTAAAAGTTTTCAATAATATACAGTTAATGTCAGTAATGTAGTATTGGCCAACCTGTGAATTAGTTGACTAAGTTGATGCTTGACCACCACCTCTGCTCTTCCTGGGTCTACCAGGAGGCCTCCTACATTATAGGAAAAATCATCAGTACATGCCAAATGAATGAAATGACATAAACTGAAATATACATTTACTTACCTTGTTTGTGTTGCAGAAGATTCACCCATATTTGACACTGGGTTCTTGCAAGTCTTTGCGTGGTGACCAAATCCTCCACATCTCTTGCACTTATGGGCTTTTTTAATCATGTTCTCCTCATTTGGGTCTCGGATTCTTTTCTTCCTCGGTCGACTGGGTGGCCTTCTCACACTAGGGGGTAGGACTTTCACTCCAAGTTTAATCCATTGTGTTTTATCAGGCATAGGGGTGATGCCCAAAGCATATGTTTGTTTATAAGCCTTCACTGCATAAGATCTGTCAATGTACTCTTCCCATTTTGTGCCCCTTCTTGTTGCTAAAAAAGCACATGCATGTGAGCAGGGTAATCCTGTTATCTGCCAAGCCCTGCAGGTACATGTACATTGTGTCAAGTCCACAACTTCCCTCTCATTTGGCCCAGTGACCTGTGCAGTCTCATTGTACCCTTTCTCTACCAGATAGCCACCTAATTTTCTGGTCATGACACAAATATACTTCCTGGCCCTAGGCACCAAAGTATCGGTCCATTTCTCGGCTCTTGATCTTCTAATATGCATTGTCTTCATCAATTTTGACCGGATTAGGTCAATGCAGTCAAGAATGGGCCTCCAGCGTGCATCTGAGATGTATGCATTAAAACATTCACTCAAATTGTTTGTAATGTGATGACACTTTGTTTGAATCTGGAATTTTGCCCTACTCCACACAATACCCTCCATGGCCGGTGATGTCAAGTAAGCATGTGCCTGTGGAGAATTATCCTTAATTTGCATCATGCAATCTTGAAATTTGACCTCCGTGTAGGCCCGTGCCGCATTCCAAAGTAATCTTTTCATGAACTCACCCGAAAACTGCTTCTTATAGTTCTTGTACAGATGTCTAAGGCACACCCTGTGCTGAACCCCTGGGAAAATAAGTGGGAGGCATTCTTCTAATCCCTTTTGCCTGTCTGACATGAATGACAGGCCATCCAGTACACCAATGGCCTCTTTTAGGCCATCCAAGAACCAGGTCCAACTATTTACATTCTCTCCCTCTACAACAGCAATGGCTAATGGAAAAATTCCATTGTTACCATCAAAGGCAGTAGCAGCTAGTAAAGCACCCCTGAAATATCCTTTTAGGTGGCACCCATCCAGCCCTATTAAGTGCTTGCATCCTAATTTAAACCCCTCAATAGAAGCCTTTAAAGATAGAAACATCCTCATAAATCTGGACTGATCATCTGTCTGATATCTAACAACACTGCCTGGATTTTTTAACAGTAATTCATGCTACAGATCTGGAACTCTGCCATACATAGCTTCCCATGAACCATGAATTATCTCCAATGCTTGCATCTTTCCTCTGTAAATCCGATGATAAGGTATGTCTATATGATATTGACTATTCAATCTCCTTGAAATCTCCCTGATAGACACATCTCCTTCTGTCCTTAGCCACCCTATGCACTTACTTGCTACCCATTTCTGGGTGGCCATATGGTTCCCAGCCTTATTTGCGCCGGTGCAAGTGTGGTTAGCTTCAAGTTTCTTAACTTGGAAAGTGTGGCCATCTGGTAGACGAGAAGCATGCAATCTCCATTTGCACTTCTTTTCTCGACACACTACGGTCACACGTGTAGGTTCAGATTTCTTATACTTCACCCCAAATTCGTTTTTCACTGCATGCTGGGCTAGGGCTATTCTGAATGCCTCTACATTCTCAAACAAACTTCCTAAAGATTTGTCTGGATCATGCAAATGCCTCACAATAGGAGTACCATCATGGTCTCCTTCATCTACACAAACATCACAATCAGAGTCTGAAGAATATAAACTGCCATGACTGTCATCTGTGTACACCTCATTGTCAGATGGGTCCTCCTCCCTAAAAAATGTCTCAGCCTCATTGTTCCCTTCACGCTCAACTTCAACAAAGTCACTGTCATCAGCTAGAGGATTCCAATCTGCATCATCATCTGTTCGGTTAAATTTATTGGCCCTAGACCTTCTTCTAGTGTTTGATACTACTATGGTCATCCCAGGATGAGAAGATGCTAAGGGCACACCTATATATTGTGTGATGACATATACGCTAATATTCAAGTCAGCACTATACTTATCAAACAACGACATGACATCCTCATCTGAAGAAATCTTTACAAATTTTCTGGGTTTGACATTCAGTACTAGAGCATAAAAGTCAATGGTCTGGTCATGTCCCCACTTGGTGACTTGACTAGCAAGTGTTCTAAGTTCCCTCAAATTAGCATAGTCCCTTTCAAAACCATAGGACTTCTGTCTGAATCCGATGGGGACCATTCTCCCATCATCACCCTGTGACTTACAATGCCCTCCATAATGTAATTTAAGTGTATATGAATCGGCCATATTTCTGCTACACATGTATACAGAAGAACAGAAACAAAATAAGAATGCCTAAATCAATAGTTAACCCAATCAAATAAAACTCATCAGCATTGGGGTAGTATTAACTTCCACATTACCTTCTAAAAGACGATAGTAGGGGACCACAGTGACATTACAACCAGGAGAATCTTATAAAAGTAGATTTCCACCAACTGCACTTGTGTGACCCTGCACATGCATCCTCGGCCATACAGATAAGGGACAGAAGCAATGCTGTCAGTCATAAAAATCTAAGAGAAAGATAGAGGGAGAGTGAATGTGTGATTGTGTACTGAAGAGAGCGTGTGAGACTCACCGTAAAGGGTGAGATTCTGCCACCACGTTCCGTTGAAAGAGAGGGGAGAGCGATTAGGGCACCGCCACAGCTACCTTCTGCGTCGTCGAGAGCGGATCACAAAAGACTGTGCTGCCACGGCGAGTTTCTGTGCCGTCGAGAGAGGATCACGTCCGATCGATGCTCCCACACCGAGCTTATGCGCCGTTGAGAGCGGATCACGC